>OY728120.1:2053025423-2054296808 GCA_963277665.1 Viscum album | reverse complement strand
GGGTGTTAATACTATAAATATATCATGTAAATACATTTTCATACTCCACCACTAAAATTGGGAACTAAGACCCCATAACATATATTTCCCCAAGGGTATGGCTAGACGACTCAAGAGTGATTAGCTGCACCCACCATTGCAAGTTTATATCTTGGGATATATGACATTATTTTTTATATGAACAATGAAAACCCCATTCCATAAATTCCTACATACCAGAACCTTTTTCTTAATATAGTCAATCTAAGCACTTACTATCAATAACTAATACACACCATGATTGACATCATAATTCGTAGACACTACCACCGTGAGGATCCAACCGAAACACCCACCTCAAGGGTTAGATGACACTATTGGTACTAGTTTGGTTATCGAGATTCCGTTCATAGGTATATCTTTTCATTATGTTCAAGTAAATGATTTAATTGGAAAAATCTAGTTGTAGAAGAGGATACATGAAAGGAAGAATGATTAGCACTCATTTATATTAATAAAATAGCTAAGTGTAGACAAAAATCATATATATATTCATTCTTGGAGCCCTTGAATCATATTCTTAGATCACACACAATGGCCCCTTCCACTATCATCTAGCTCCTTATGATGGGTGTGGACTACATGGGGTGGTGGTGGTTACATGATGAAATGTATACAACCTCCTCCTACTCTCCAATATCCTCTACCATGTCTACAACCATAAAGTTCCAACTATTTCTATAATTGTCTCTACCTTAGTTTCCAATCCATCATTTTCTTGTTAGAAGTATGACAATCATGACAAAATCAAGAGATATGTCCCCAACCATATCATGAAAATCATTTCCTCTCTCCAATATGACTGGACATACCCTATGAGACCTATGTTGTAGATACCCTATCCTGTGACCTCCACTAAGAATGTCTCACATGTCAATGTCTCTGAGACTGATGTCATATTATTACTCCTGATGTATATAATCCTTCTTTCCCACTAGTGACATCCACTGGTAGTATCCTCTCAGCCAATGAACCTTCATCCTTAGGGTTTCTCTCGAGCACCCTAGAAAAAGTAGGAATGCACTGTGGAATATTGTTGTCTCAAGAGTACCTATGAAAACCAAGCTCAAAGGTCTTATCCTGGAAGCAATGGAAATGTATCATATCCATCACATAACTGGGAAGGATGATATTATCTTATAAAGACACAAATACTGAAATGTTGTCCTTTATGAACTATAAATCATCTTGGGAATTCATAGTCCCAATATTCTCTTATGATATACCTTTATCTTAGAATGTATCTCAAACTATATCCACGGATGAGTCACCTCATCATAATATTGGGAAATTGAAACCCCGCCAACTCTGTGTCGATCCATGTTGAATGATCACCTCCTGAACAAACATATGATCTAATGGTGCCCACACTAGATCGAAAACTCAATAACCAACAGAATCCATTCCTTAGATTCCTATGATTCATGATCACCTTGGAACATGAAGGGTCTATGTTATTAGAACTTGTGATGTGCGCTCATCCTACTTAACTCATATGATGGAACTACGAATACCATGTTCTACTCCATAGGCAGTTGTAAAAGTGGAACACCTCCAAGAGGTATTGTATTGGGTACAAATATTTGTACATCTTTCGTCACCCGAAAAATAATCATAGTCATCACAAGCTAGAATCTAGGATGGCTATCTACATGGAAGCATGTTGGGGGAAAACAAATATACACCTCAATTGATAGAGTATACCTAGTGGGATGACTCAATAAGGACATGGACAAAACTACCAATTCCAATAAGTAGCACGTTCCATCATTTTTCCCTGAAACTAGTAATTTCATGAACTGTGTAAAAAATAAGAATTCATGGTCACTATGTTTAGATATATCAGATGTCTCAACTGCACTGGATTCCCTCCCTAAAACCAAAACTCAAGACACTAAACACTATTTCCACAAACCTATGTTAACGTCAATGGGTTCATAAGGTAGAACCAACTGCCCTCTACTACCACTCGGTCACGATCCGTCTCATTTGGCCCATTACATGACTACCCCAATCCCATCTCTCATAGGCTAGGGGCATGTTACTCACACAAAATTGGAATATCCCATACAATTTGGAAGAAATTTTCTTCTTACGTGTACTCACACTCACAAATTTAAGCCACAAATTTTGTACAGTGTAATCCCTAAGTAAAAAAATAATTTACAACAATGGAGAACTGAATGTAAATGAGGATAGAATACAAGCCCATCTAAAAGGGAAAAATGAAATTGAATGTCCCTAGATCTCTGTCGTAGAAAATCCATCATGAAGGATAGGTATAGAAACAATAGTCTGATTTAGTAGAAGAAAACCTCATGAGTCAGCTCATTTTAATCCCCACTTATCCCCAATCCACAAAGGACTCCATCATATAATCGATCATCTGCACAAGACATGTCACATGTGAGAAATTGACTGGTATGGTTGAGTAAAACAATACTATGTAGGGAATTGTGAAACCCCAATATTTTATAAGATAATATCATTTAATTTTCTTAGATATCTTGTGTATTTTGATTCACTAATATTATCTTGAAATATTTGAAAAACAATATGTGGCTTTTGTTACACAGAATTTCAACTTCTTTTGATATAATCCCTTTCACAAAACCCTGAGTGTAGATTTTTTTAAATGTATAAATGAATTATGTTTGGATTCTCTACATAAATTGAATCTTTCAAAACATGCCACAGTATCCTGGGTTGCGTTATACGCAAGAGATACCGTCCTTAATAGCTTTCATTGTACGCAATACCGAATATCACTAAACAACGATATATTGTTAAAATATTATTATTTAATGAGTTATAGACTAGCTGTTATGAGTAGGATTAACAATTTTTTTATTTAACATTATCATTCATAGTATGTATTTTATAAACATGATATAAGAACAAATTTATCTTTAGATAATTAATGTATTTTAAAAAAAATACAGTTTTGCGACCTTTTAATGGATCACCAATTTTTAATATAGTTTTTAACAAATTTATATATTATATTTGAAAAAATAATCTTATACATTTTAATTAGGAATGAAAAATTTACATTGGATTCATTTTTTTTATTTTTCCTATAAAATTCATATTTTTATCAAGAGTGAAAAATTCTGAATTTTAAATCAAAATAGAATGTTCATATAATTTATATATATAGTTAGATTATCTTATTAATTGTTTTTAATGTGTAATATGATTATATTTTTATACATTAATAAAATTTTGGTCATTTTATGAAATTTCACAGCTAAATTAGGCAGAAACCCATGATAATATTTTGAAACTTTTTCACTAATTAAAAACCATCTTGTTGGTTTTGAAAAAGTAAATTAATATTAAATTAAATTCCAAAAAATCATTTTTTTAAATTTTGAAAAATAAGTATCCATATTTGAAATCAGGGGATCAATGATATGATAATAGTTTAATTTTATTTTTTAGACATTGTGAATATTAACTAATGTTATATTTATTTACCACAGTAGGTAAATCTGGTAAATTATTGTGACTAACAATATGGGAAAGATAATAACATTACCCTCACACCTGAAAAAATCATGTTCAATGTACTATAGTATGCTAATAAAAACTATGGGTCAGAATTGATTCTTTTAATGATTTCCACTAAATGCGTTGTAATAATAAATAAAATAAAAGAATGTGATGACATGCCCCTCTCATTTATCTTATAAGTATACTTATTTCACAATATTGATAAACATGATGAAACATAGGAAATAAATAGTATTTAGAAATAAAATGAAATTATATACATCCTGCAAATTTATTTATAATATATTGATATTATATAGGAACAATAAATGATGGAAAAATAGGGATGTGAAAATTATTTTGTCACTAGAAATGTTTTTAAAATATTAAAATAAATATTATATAAATTAATTAAGGTGATCCACAAATTTTCTATGTGTTTATGACATATTAGGAGTGTATTAAATATTTTGGTACAAATTTATCCCTTGTGTGTGTTTTATATAATGTCAAATACATGAATAGTGTCATAATTGACACTATTCATATTTTATACAAATAACATATTATTACATTATTTAAAAATCATAATGATTTTTAAAAAAATCATGGAGATAAATATGATGTCTAAAATAACATAAATTATCCAATTATGGAAAATTTACAACACATAATTAAGTATTTATTACCATATAATATTTATAATATTACTACCACAAATAAAATTAAAGAGATTAAATATAGATAAATAAAAATGATAAGGCCTAAAATAAAATCAGTAAATGACTAAATTTTATTGGATGATAATATTTCAACCCATAATAAATTTATATTCGAAATAAATGAGTTAGATAAAATGAAACTTTTAAATTATGTTTTTAATAAATTAATATTTTAAGACTTTCCAATGATGCACATTCTCTCCATTGTAAAAGGGAACATATACTCCTAAATTACACCTCCAAATCCCTTTGGCTCTGCCAACCCCTTCCCTAATCACCTATAAACATCCCAAAATTATCATTGATGCTATTTTTTGGTTATAAATACTTCTTATGGAGTCCTTTTGTGCATACCAAATAGAGAGCCCAGAATAGTTTGAAATTTTTTATAAACTCCTTCAAATCTATTTCTTCTTCTACTTTCTCTTTTTATGTTTCTTATATTATATAGTAATAACCCCATTATATTCTACATTAATATATATTTTTATAAATATGGGAAAAACTTATACCCCCTTTTATCCATCCTTCCAATAATAATATCACCAGGAGGGTGTACATACGACTTACCGTCTCCATGCCATGGTGTAAATGTAATTCAATAATACTTAATTTGGATGGGAATATTGACATTTATAATGGACGTAAATAATAAATATAAAATAATAATAATTTATTAAAATTAATATACCATCCAATAACAAACTATTTAACCATTAATGGAAGGATTTCATCACTCGTGTGTATGTATTTCTTATCGATTCCATGATGTTGTGAGATACATTCTCCACGTTAACGATTCCAGAATGATTATAAAGTATATATAATAATAAATCATGAAATATATGACATAATAATTCTAATATATATATATATATATATATATATATTTAATTAACGTTTTTCTATTCAATTATTATTTCCATTCAATTCAATAGGGAAAAAGAAATGGCATTAATGCGTACATACTTCCAACCATATCCATGAATGGTGTATTCCATTTAAGTTATCTAAATATTATATATAAATATAAAAAAATATATTTATGAAATATAATTCATATATTACACTCATGAATTCAGTAAATTACGATCTCTGTAATATGATAAAAAATAACATGTCAACAATTGTATGATAAATTAAACGATTATTTCCCAAAACATTTCTTTAACGTGAATTTGATAAATAAACAAGTAATACAAGGTAGTATAAGAATCATATATGATATAATATATATTATTTTGGATTTTATACAATTTAATAAAATGTTAAATCACATTATTCATGAGTTTTTGAAAGATATAATTGAAATCATACATTATGTAACAAATAATTATGTAATCTTCTTTTAATTTGAGATTGTTTATAATGAAGTATTTATTGGGTTATTTTTATCATCCACGTCCATGAATCCAAAATTTATAATATTATTTATATTATTCATTTTTTTTTTAATTCAATTTTACCCATTAGAAATTTTTTATTTAATGGCATGGAACGAATCATTGTTTCATTTTCCATATGAGGTACTTTTTATCATTTCGAGCAAGAGTAATAGAATATATTTTTTACTTATACAACATGAAGGGATTATTATTTCTTCTTAACACCTTATTTCCATGTATCTAAATCTAAAATATTTGAGGTTTATTTTCAAATAAATTATTTTATTTTAAATTTCATGGGATTTTGAGAAAATAAATTATTTTTTATGAAGAAATAATATTTTTCTCCAGAATTAATTTCACATGTTTTATCAAAATAATTTTCCATTTCAGATGATGTTAAATAAATACGGTTATGTTTCCAACCCTCTTATAATACGATATAATTTTCTTAATTTTGGAATTATATTTTATATATATTCTGTAATTATGGAATTTTGTTTCATTAACACATTTTATTTTATGGGTTTTTCTATGATAAATATTATTATATTATTGTGGAACACTTAATTATGATTTCATAATGAGATGGGTGGGACCTATATCTCCCTCTAATACCCTGGGTAAAAATTTATATCTAATTAGATTTACATGACTGGAATGAAAGGTAAATCAGGTTCAGTAATACCAGGATGGAACAACATGTAAATCTGGTTCAACATTACATGGATGAAACAACTCATAAACATGGTTCAGTTATGGACATTGTCTACTATGACGGTCTTGGAAGAAATTCCTTGGATACTATGGAAATCATATTATGTGCTTATTAATTTTCTATAATTCTATGTTTTCTGTAAATTCTATTTCATCATTGTTATTGTTCATTTATGATATATGGACTACATACTACCAAGATTTGTTTAATGAATCAAGATTTCAATATTTAGATATTATATTAATGTTTATACATTCTTATGAATATATTTTGTTATTTATTGTCAATGTTTAACCATATTGAGCATTTCATCTCACCATTTTTATGTTTTCATTTCCACATGATATAAAGAATGGTTTACCTAGGAGAAGAAAAAGGGAAACATATCTATTGGAGATATTAAATATCTTTCAATAAGTTAGAATATTATGTTCCATGTTCCCATAGACACTAATATAATATATTATTTGGGCTTATATTTTTGTAATATATTTAGTATTCTACTAAAGAAATGTACGTTTTGCGTACATCAAGCTTGGGTCGATACATTGGTATCAATGAAAAGGTTTACCTATCCTTTGGAAACTAATATCTAAAAAAGGTAGTGAGGTCCCTAGATATATTTATATGGTATGAATTGGGATTTACCTATGGTATGTCTAACTATATTTTATAGTCTTAGAATTATGTTAATGATCAGTTTTACCTTAGTATTACACCTAGGATTTTAGTGATTGAAGGTACTCCCCCGTGATTATATTTGCTTCCAAGTTTGATTTTTTTCCTCCCACACTCTTATTTTGGGATTTTAGATAATGGATGGAACCCAACATAATCATGTTAATATAGGATACGATGGGAAATGAAATTTTTTCCCTCAAAACCACTAAATTATATGGGGCCCAAATAATGAATAATATTTCTATCTCTGAAAATCCATCTAGGCTTGCAAATGACCAATGGTGGGAACCCTATTCCCTTGAACCATTGTTAAGGAACCATATATGTTATTTTCCTGGAATGGTTGTTCCACTTGATAATGAGAAATGGATTTCTACCATTGAAATGATATTTTTCATTCCACGTTTTTCAGAACGTGAAGAGGTTAACTTGAGAACTTATTGTGTAGAAGGTAAATCCAATATGTGGTGGATATTTACCAAGAATACTATATAAAAAGATAATATTAACTCCATGGACTGGAATGAGTTCGAGAACATATTTTTCATCATGTACCATCCATTTATTAATATTTTAAAAGTAGAGATTTATATTTCTCATCTATCTCATGGTTATGAAAATAAAGAATGATAGAGTTCAAAGGAAACTATAAAAATTATGAAGATAAAAATATTATATTTTCATTATACTCAAAGTGTGAAAAGACACATAGAGAAAATTGTATTAATGGAACTGATAAATGTTTTATGTGGGGAAACTAGGTCATCAAGCATTTTACATATAAAGTAATTGGAATAAATAGAAACCTTCAAATAGATAACATACCACAAATCAGGGAAAGAAGTTCAAGTAAATTGTGTATTATGTTAACCAATTCTAAAAATATCAGGGTTAATGGTGATGATCAACATCAACTACCTATTAAGGCCTTAGACATGATCATCCTGAAAAATACTATTTTTCTTCAAAACAATATTTTATCTTGTTTATTTATATAGATAAGGAATCATTTAAATTGGATTTAAAAATTAATTGGATAATATTTTTAAAATTTAATCCAATATCAGTAATTTGTAGTAATTTATAATTTATGTTGGACATAATTAAAATAAAATCATTTTATAGGTTGTTACTAATTAAAAACCTTATTTTTGGTTTTGATAGAAGAAATTAAATTTTAATTAATTCCTATAAATACATTGTTTCGAAATATGAAAAATTTATTTGGTATATGGAATAGGTGGGTCTAAATTATCTAAATTTTTCAATTTTATTTTTTTGGATATTATGAATATTAACTAATATAATATATTTTTACTAATGTTAAAGGTATATTAGGTAAATTACGGTAACTCATAATATTATAAAGATAATAAAATTACCCTAACACATTCCAAAATATATTGGATGAATTAATGTTGAAAAATATCAGTTATGGGTATTAATTGATTCGATTAATGTACTTTTACCATGAAATATATGTTATTATAATTAAAACAAAATAAGGTGACAACATTTCACACACATATATATTATAAATATAAAAATTTTATTATCGTGATAAAATGATAAACATCGATGACAGTTATTATACAGAAAGACCATGAAATTGTCTACATTATTTGAATTTATTTATAATTTTTATGTGTTAAATACTTACCATTAATGATGAAACAATAGTAATATTAAAATTATATTAGTAATGAAATATCAAATAAATGTTTTATTAAATACTGAAATAAATGTCCTATAAAATATTTAATATTCTAAACAAATTTAATAGGTTACTATGACATGTTATGAGTGTATTAAATATTTTTATTCTAATTTATATTCAATGTGGATTTTATTTTATGTCAAATAAATGAATACTCTCAACATTGACACTAATGATATTTTATACAAATAAATTTTTATTAAATTGTTAAAAATAACCATAATATTTTAAAATTTGAAAATATAAAATTATATTTTCTAAAACATCATAATGAATTCAATTATAGACTATTGAAAATGTATAAGTAAATATTTAAAACAATTTAATAGTTATAATATTATTACCACAAATAAAATTAAATAGATTTAATAAGGATAAATCAAAATGATAATGATTAAAAGAAAATCCAATCATGTATAAATTTTATTTGTTGAAAGGATTTCGACCCATATAAATATTATAATATAAATAAATTAGTTTTTAAGCATTTCGAAAATAAAATAAATTTATAATAAATTATTATTTTAAGCCTTTCCAAAGGTTCCCCTACCCTCAATTATAAAAGTATACCTATCCGTCTCTTTTAATCACACCCCCAGATCCCATTTTCCTGGACATACGCAGCCCAATTATCCTCCCAACATCCCTCAAATCATCCTAGAGGCCACCCTTTGAGAAAAATGTGATCTTAAGGAGTCCTTTTGGGCATACCAAAGTGAGATACCCGAAAAAGAAGTAACTATTTTTTCACCTCATTCGAAATTCTTTACTTCTTATATATCATCTTCTTATATTGAATCCATTATAAGATAATAAATCCAATATCTTCTTAATGATTTGATTTTATTATAATAATGGTACAACCTTATATCTTCATTTATCCATCCTACTAAAAACAATATCACCATGCATGCATATGTATGGTTTATGATCTCCATGTCTTAGTGTAGTTGTTATTCAAAAATCCTTTATTGGGATGGTTATATTGATGAGTATAATGGATTTAAATAATATATATCATATAATAATTATTCTTTAAAATTCATATAAAATGAAATTATATACTATTTAACCTTCATGGTAATAATATCACCTCTCATGCATAAGTATTAACTACCGTCTCCACGACATGTTAAGATTTATTCTCCACATTATCCATTCATGATTTATTATAATTTATATTTAATAAGTAACAATGGAATATATGAAACAATAATTCCACTATATTTACCTATATATATTATTTATATTCATCCATTCAATTCTTGCTTCAATTAAAATCAATAAGGAAATAGAAACAACATTAATGAGTACGTATGGACTACCATCTCAATGAACGATGTATTCCATTTCATTTATCTATCTATTATATATATAATATATATATAATATTTATGATATATAAATCATGTTTTATATTCTGGAAGTAAATGGATCACTATATAAGTATCAATATCAAGATTAATTAGACAAAACCTATTCGATAAATAAAACGATTATAACCCAAAATGTTGGTTTAAACATGGAATTGATAAATAAAAACATAATATAATTTAATAAGTTAATATTATATTATATCATATATATTATTTTTTTTACAACTTAATAATTTTTTTACCTACTATAAAAGATTTTAAGAAACATACAGAATAAATTTTACCTAAGGTAAGGGAAAATTTTGCAATTTAATTTTTAACCAAGATTGATTATATATAGGTATTTACTGGGGTATATTTTTCATCCAAGTCTACGTTCCCTATAAATATAATAATATTTACATTATTCTATATTTTTTAATTCAATTTTACATATTTATTAATTTATATTAAACTGTATGGATGGATTCATTCTTTTGATTTCTATACGAGGTTCCTTTTTACTTTTCTGAAAGTGTAAAATAAGAATGTTTTTTGAATTATAAGTCATGAATGGATTTATACATCCACCTAACACATTATATAAATGTATATTCCTCTACATATTTCATGTGTATTTTTCACTAAATTATTTCTTATTTAAATTACATGGTATTTTGAGAAATAAAATCATTTTAGAAGAATAAAGGAAATTTTCCTCAAGATTTACGTTCAACTGTTTTATCAAAATTATTTTCCATATTAGATTACACTCATCAAATAGGGTTATTATTCTATATCTATTATTAATATTATTTTATTTAGTTAATTATTTAATGACGTTTTTTGTGGATTATGTTTTGATATAATGATGTTTATGAAATACAGTTTATTTCAAAAGGTATGTAATGGTGAATGTTTTTATGTTTTGGTGGAATAGGTAAGAATGGTTTCACTATGAGATGAGTGGGACCTATATCTCCCTCCAATTAATTGGTTAAATATTTATATATCATTACAAAGACATGACTGGATTATAAAGTAAATCTAGTTCAATAATACAGTGCTAGAACGACATGTAAATATGGTTTAGTAATACATGGTTAGAACAACAAGTAAACATGGTTAAGTTAGGGAATTTTATCACTATAATGTTATTGGAAGAAATTCCATGGATACTATTCAAATAATATTATGTGCATATTTTTTTACCATTATTCCATGTTTTATGAAAATGTTATTTAATCATATTTAATGTTTGATTATGATCAATTCCTTACATACTGCCAATGTAAATTTCCTATGTCATGATTTTGATATATAAATTTTTTTCTTTTTTTTAAATCCATATGATTATGGTTTTTATGGCCTAAATTTTTATCCTTTCTCTACACATCATATCAAAAATTTTATATTTTCTTTTCCCCAATATATAAATAATGAATTAGGTAGGAAAATAAAAAATGGGAAGATATTTAAGGGAGATGTTAAAGATCTTTTCCCATGTTAGAACATTATGTTCCACGTTTCCAAAGACACTAAACTAATACAGTCTTTGGGAGTATACTCTTTGTAATATATTTTTTATTATGCAAATGAAATTTAATGTCCATGTATGGGAATCTTGGGTCATTACAGTCATCCTAAAACACCGAGTAAAAGACCTCAAAGGAAACACAACTTAGAATATACAGAAATATCAACACATGTATATGTCAAAAACACATATAAAAGAATAACTAGGAATACTCATAAAGGATTCAAGACACATAATCTCATCCACAACCATCCATATGGTTCTGCTAATTACACACTCTATTCTGGGAGATATCACCCATAATACTATAAGATAGTAAGAATGAAGAAAATGTCTACAAAATATATCAAAGAGAAAATATGGTCTTGATACATAACAAATATTACCTATGACGTTGGGTCTCCCTAGACAATGATTCTTGATATCACAACCAATCCAAGAACACATGACTCTGATCAGGGCATTCTTATTTTGGGATAAGTCATTCATTGAGATACGAAGTCATCAATTACCCTCTTAAAGATTTACCACTAATTTGGGCCCTAACCAAATAGAAAACACGGAGAACTACCAGAAGAAGACAAGTCAGGTAATGTCACCAGGTAAAGAATCATCTCTCAATAAAATGTTAGGGGTTGATGTGCATGGGGGTCATTAAGGGATTACTAGATCTCCTAGAAACATCTTCCAAGTTAATGGATAGGTTCCTTTGTATATATTTCTCAAACATTATCTAAAAACCCTCTCTAAGGTACCAAAAATATAAGTGAGGATCAACTGTGCTGCTTTGTGTGATTCATACTCTAGCTCATTGAGCCCCTATAGAATCTAGTTTTAGAAAAATAAATTTATAACAGCAGTCATCCTATATTATTGTAATGGGATCCTAAATAGAATCATCATATGAAATACAATGGGTATTATCTTAATCCCTAATATCACCATCTATGGAAGGATCAAGATCCAAAATCGATCTCTTGCAGCAAGGACAATGGGAATTCTACCTAAACATATTGGTCCAACTAAAGACCCCCCTAATCCATCTAAACGGGACATCCTCATCCCAAGGGTATCAATTCCATAAACATATTTTAAAATAGTTAATTATTTTGATAGTTATGGGAAAATTAATAAAAAGGGGGTCAGTTAGGCCTGGGTTCGACCCAACTAGTTTGGGTTGGCTGACACCAGAATATCCTATTAGGCCACTATACCATGCCCTGATAGTCCATGTGGTCCCATCCAGTGGCCTACTGGGCAACACGGTCCTTCCCAGTTTCCCACTGAGCCACACAGTCCCACTCGTCAACCTGGTTTTCATCCATCTCAGCCTGTATGTGTGAGCTGGTTCATCCATCCAGGCACAACACATAGGTTGTACCATTAGTTGTTAAGCTGATTGCCACCTGATTATTGTTTTTTCATGTCGGTTAATGCCACTGTTGGCATGGAGATGAACAAAAAAAATTGATTAGGAATATTCACATGGATATCATTATAATGTCACTCGACTATGTTTGTGTTGACCATGGTCCGTTAATGTCATCATGATTATGAAGAAGAATATTTATCAGGCTATTCGTTTAATCTGGCAGTTTATCCATCCCGCAAGAGTGATCAAGACGAGGTCAAACTGTTTTTGGGTTCGTCTACATTAAATATTGAAATCATTAATGGGGAAAAAAAATACCCAGAATTAATAAACCTCCCACCTCAAGGTTTAGATAAGTCATTGGTGAAGAACAAATCTACACTGCCATCATTTATCAAACCTTAATCCTCGATATGAAATCCAGGATCCATGATCCAGAATCTACTGATGTTTTTCATATTTCATTATATAATGTGGGAGAACTACCAACACCTTTCTCCATAGTTTTCATGGAATTTTATGGTTATGCATGAACAATAAATTCGTGTTTAATAAGGGATAAAAGAAAATTCAATTTCCCATCATAGAATTGCTACATCACCAGGTTGTTTCATTTGTGAAATGAAATTGGAAAACTTTTCACTACATCACAACATCACAATGACTCTTCGAAAAATTTAAAAATAAATAAAATAAATTATTTTATGTAAATTTTATTCTAATTTAAAATGTCCAAAATTTACTTTCATAATTAACATGTTTGTGCAGATATTATGCTCCACCAAAGGAAAATGAAAACATATAAACTAAAAGGTCATCTCAGATTTCCAATTAGAAGTCACTCTTTATGACTCATTATGATTATAAATTTAAATAATTTTATTTAAATTTGTTTTAATTTAATGTTTTCTCACTGAAGACACACACCGACTAATTTTAAGTCCCGCCGAGTGTAAACCCATGATCTTGAACACAGTAGTGCCCTTAAATTTTATTAACAAGCCAACCATTTATGAGTAATTCCAATTTTCAAGAAAACCACTCAAACATGATATTAAAAACAAAACATATTTCATCAAACCATTCTAGGCTCATTGGGCTACATAATTGAATATTCTATTAGAACCTGGTCTAAAAATTCTTCCATAAATTTTATAAAAATAAAATATTGGAAATTTCATTTCATTAATTTGGATTCGACTCTTACCCTATATATAGAATCAGTTTCTACTGTGTTAGTGACCCATGAGTTATATGATTCCTTAGTGAACACCATAGAACAAATTTATAGTTACTATCAGTTACAATTACCTAGATACACCGTGGAACAATCACTATTTATACTATCATGAGGCGATTCTAGTGTTGGCAATGTCTCATGAAACCAATTAATATATATTTTAAATTTCTTAATTAATGAACTGGTTACATGTTTAGAAACCAATAGAGGGTTGAATAAGGCACATGGAATTTAGTTACATTTTGCTGCTTTAATTTATAAATTTATGATTGAACACTGTTAAATTTCTATTACATGGGATGGATCATATAGACAATATTGATGGTGGCCCACTATGATTTATCTCGTACCCTCTTTGGGCATAGTTTGTTACTCGAGTTAAATTACATGTATGTATGTGTTGAAAAAGGGAAGAATAATTCTTTGGATACACGGTTACTTGTTATTCTAGGAAAAATCTATTAGTAGATGACTAATATGAAGATTATGATTCTATGGATTGTTTATGTATTTATTTATTATTACATTTTATTTTCATGTTTGACTTATTTTTTGTATCCATATTTTCTATCATTCTAGTGACATGACAAATATCATCATACACTATTCTGTGTTTCTCCAATTATTTTAGTTATAGTTATCCTTGTCCCTTTCTAGTATTCATTTTGTTTACTTATTGCCTCATCTGTATTCCTATTTATATAATTATCCATTTTTATAAACATTGTTAATGAGTGAATAGCCTCCCCGTATACAGACTCCAGGCACTCACTACTAGTCTATTTCCTCTAGCATTCAGGGATATGAGTATAAGGAAATGTGGCTATCTAGGCTCAGGGCACCGCTCATGTAAAATTTGGGTTTGAGATGTTACAAAAGAACTCTATAACTTTCCATTATTGTTTTGGCATTATTTTTTTCTTTCATGTTTATATATTCACTTCCAACTAATAATTTATATCTTTGAAAACAATTTATGCATTATTCGATATGACATTGGTGGTTCACCCTTTCTTTTTTCATTTGTATGTTTTATTAAAATTTTACAATATGGTCATATAGTACTATTATTTTAAAATTTCAAACATTATTTCAAAAAAAATCATGTTAAAATTGGGTAGAATAATTTTATTGAATAATTTTATAATGTTTCGCTGAAATATTTTAAATAAAAGAAATTATGTTTCGTGGCATATATGACATAGAACACCATTTGTAACTGACCCCTGAAATATATGATCATTATAACAGAGCCCTTAAATTATTGGGTATGAATAAGATTATACAATTTATCAATCACAAATTTATATATATATATAAATTTAATACTCAATGTATTTTTATTGATAAATTCATTTTAAATAACAACTAAATTTTTAGCAATTTCATTTTATTCATAAAAAATATGTTTTCATAAAAAATGATTATTATTTATTTTTATGACTAAATATTAAAATTAATTTATCTAATTTTTAAAAAGTAAATTTAATAAATTTTAATTCATTTGTACAATCAGAATATTAAAATTATTTGAAAGTGAAATTTTGTGACTTTTAGAAAATATTTATTTTTCATGGAATATTGAAAAATACCAATTAATTAATACTATCATTTCATGTAAATAAATATTGTAAATTAAAATTAAAAATACAATTTTATTTCGATTATAATTATCAGAATAATTTTTTATTTACAGTTAGTAAAATTATTTTAATTTAAATAATCATCATATTTAAATTTCTTATAAGTTTATTTTTAGGCATAAATACATTTTCACAGAAAATAATTTAATGTGCATAATGATTATCCATTTAAGTTAATTAAAAAACTAATTACGAGTGATTTAAATTACATTAATATTTTACATATATAAAAATATGATTCTAATTTTCTATAATGATGATTACTAGTCTTAATTATAATATAAGATAATCATATGCTTTAAAATAACATTTCATGAAAAAACACATTTTCTTCACGAGCGTAGGTTTTATTTTAAATTAAATACCAATATTTCTTGGAATTTAATTTTATAAAATAGATTCTATATTTTGAATCATAACAATTATACAATATAATATGATAAATTTAATTTTTGTTCTATAATGAAAAGTGAGAATAAAAACATCCATTACTACAATTATGCTGAAAATGATTTAACATGGGGTTAAACTAAAATGATAATGCTTAAAATGATCTAATAATATATATAAATTCAATTTTTTGGTTTAATTTTAACCTCATATCCTATTATTTTTGATAATGGTCCATTGTAATCTTTTCTACTATGTAAAATGTTTGTATGACATTTTCTGATAAAAAATACCAGTGTTTCATCTCCGCCATATATAAAACATGGTTATAATTCCCCTATTATATGTAATATCAAAAATAAAATGTATTTTATAGTATTTATGTTTAAAATTTAATTATTTAATTATAGGATATTTTAATTTAATTTAATAAAGTGGTAATGGGTTTCTTAAATCTATTTCATTATCTTGGGCTATAACTATTCTTCATTGTGTGTTATGATATCATTATGTGTCAATAGATCACTATTTTTTTAATATTTATAATTATTTTTTGAATTTAATTTCATTACACACAATTTAATAATTTATTAACACACAATTCAATGATTTGATCTTTGTAGTGGTTATTTATCCTTGGGACATATATATAATAATAATAACTTGATTTATATTATGAGGTGTTTATACTAAAAATTTTACATGTTATATAATGGGACTCTCTATGTTCATGATATATAATGTATCAGTGTATTCCATTCTATAATGGTTCATATTATTGAAAATCTACTAATATAAAAAAATTATGTTATAATCTCATTCCCCTTTTGTATTTTTTATCTACATGGATTATTTTTTATGAAATTTTATTTTTTTTTATTTGAATAGAATTTTTTAATTGTCCAATGGTTATAAATATTTTTACAGGATTGTTTTTCACATCCACTATTAGTGTTAAATTATATTTCATGAATATTATTTTCAAGTGATATTGATCTTGTAACTTTCTTTTGATTTGAAATCATTAAGTTCCATATCAATGATTTTTTAAATCTTATAAAAAATTAATTTATGAACATTAATTTTTTACTAAATCAACTTCACATTATATTTTACATTCTATTAGTTGGTATAAAATAATTAATTTCCCTATCCTTTTCTAAATGGGTTATTTTTAACTCCCATTACAAAATTTCTGAATTTTCTTTATCATTTACTACATGTATAGATTTTCCAGCCATCATGAAAATTATTTTAATTTAATATTAATTTATAATATTCAATGATTATTTTCAAGGTAATAATTTTTAATATTTTTTGATTTTATTTAAATATAAATTTAAAAGTGAAAAGTTTTTTTTTTGAACAAATATTGTAATATAATATTAATGGGTTTCTTCATTCATGAATATCAACAAGACCCAATGTAACATTAACTAAAGTGGAAATAATTTTTTTATGTTATCATAATAAATAATTTAGTAGATGTATTATGATTGTTTCAAATATATATTTATGGAACTCGTTCCTTTTCAAGGGTTTTATCATGTTAGGAATTTAATATTGTTTTTTTTTCAAATAATTTTTTATGAGATCAAATATATATGTACTTTATGTGTGGTATCGATAATAGATCTTTGTTGTGGCTTCATTAACCTCATTATAGTATATGGGTTATAATGAAATATCTTATATGATGGGAATTCCCAGATAGCATCTGATGGGACAGATATAGCTTATATAGTCACTGTGCTCAAATAGCTCCCCAATGCATTTGTTAATGATTATGATATCAATATAATTATTTTTAAATTATAATATATGTTTATTCAAATTTAATGGGTTCAGTAATGGTTCCATGAAAGTAATTTTCCAAGACACCAACATGTCTTCTTTATTCTTTGAATCTGTTTTTTGGGTAACGTGTTTCACAATTGAAATCACATGGCTCCTGATTACCTATTCAAATAAATATTGAATTTAATTTATCCTTATTAAATTCCATAACTTTATGTATCTAGGTTTAATGGGTATGAGATCTATTATTCTTTGATTATATCATCATACACTTGTGTTCAACTTATTATCACTAATTAAATTTAATAGTTAATGACTATGCTTACATTTGATAAGAATATGAGCCAACCCTTCTTATTTTTAAAATTACCAAAATAGTAAAGTGTGGTGTTAATGCATTTTTTTCTATAAACACTTCATACATGAAATTTATTTTGCGAGATATTATAATCTTGATCTGTAATATGAAAAGGTTGGTATAGTGGAAAGTATATTCTTTTAATATCATGGATATTAATTATATAATATTTTTTTATATTTCTATAATAAATTAAACTTAAAAGGTCATTAGGTATGTAAGTGATCAAATATAACATTTTTTATGTTATATCATTGGATGGAAAAAAATAGGTTAGATTCATCAGTATAAAAAATAAAAATTTAATATTATTTTTTTTCTAACTGGACATGGAAGTATAGTTTTGGCATTGTTATAGTTGGCATGAGAGAAAATGAGGGAATCTGGTCCATGGAAACAGTCACATTTGATAGTTGGGGTAGGTATTTATCTTTACCCAATGTATTCATGAAAAAATCGATTCAAGAAGATATAGTTATTAAAGTACATTTTAGGAGGTGTATCCACCCATGGAGTTCATTGATAGGTTTCAATTATATCCCACTATTAACAATTTTAGACTATTATAGTTTGTATCCACTTAGAGTTTAGATAAATTTAGTGATTTTGATGAATTCATGAGAATTGTTCATACTTGTTTTGTATACCTTCATGAGATTATGATATTATACATATCATAAATTCAAATTCATAGACACCCCATTTCCAGTATTATGTGATGTGATATTAATGTGACTAATTATTTTTTGGGAGATGTTTTATTAGGTTGAAGTATATTTAAATCATTAGATTAATGTCATGTATTCCATTAATTTTTTGGATATATGTTTTAGGGTACTAATAACCTTTTAAGATTATATGATCTTAGATATTGAGGTAGTTATGAGAACACATGATTTATCCTACATACAACCATGGGATTGTAAAGGGATTATCATATTATTTAATTATTTGTATTTTAGAATAAAATCACAATGTTTTTTCAAAGTTAATATAAAATGAATAATATTTCCATTTTGGTAAAAATATTATTATTTTGGAATTTATTGAGGTTATTTTGGATAGAGGGTTATCTATTTATGTAATGATCTTGATTGAACATTTGGTATTAATATTTAATTTTGGAGATTAATGTTGTTTTCCACCAAATGAGCGATTATTCATTTTGGGGGATTATAATACCTAGTACTAAAAAAATTGGTCAATGTATATATATAAGATGAATAGATAATTATCCTTTTTTATTATATAATCTATTAGAAGTTTATTTTACTATATTCCATAAGAAAATCATATTATGAGAAGATTATTTTAATGAAAATATGTTATTCTGATGTTAATTGATTAATAGTTGAAACTATACTTTTCAGGTATGTATATTATCCTTATTTTTTTCTATACTATAAAAAATTCAATAAATATTCCAACAGGTCATGAAAATTAAAAATTTTATCCTATTTCCTTCATTCCCCATGATAAGAAGTTATTTTTCACACTTAACTTGTTTTTAACATTATAACAATAATTCAAATTATTATGAAAAATGATCTTGGTCAACATCAATAACAATTATGTAATTATGTGTATATTCAATGTAAAAATATTCATATTGAAATTATTTTATTCTACATGAAATCCTTATTATGTATTATTCTAGATAAACATCGTACTTTACTCTCTCTCTCTCTTTTCTAGTGGATGTTTTATTATCCCTTCATAAAATAGGAGGTTTTGAAGAGGGTATTTAAAAATTTAAAACCCCTATATAATTTTTTATCATATTTTTATGATTAAATTTATTAAAGATGTGACAATTTAACCCCAAGTGATTATAAAATAATGGAATTATGTTTAATATCATAAATGATGAAAAACATTGACTGTAAACAACCCGTGAGATATATTACCATTGTCACATAGAAATTTAATTGGTGGGTGTTAATATGTTAATCATATTTATGATATATATTTATATATCCTAATTTCCGAATATTGTTTAATTAATTGATAAATTATTAGTAAATAATTACTCCATTATTTAGTAATGTAATTTTTTTACTAAAAACATTTTCTTCTTCATATATTATTTTAATTGATATTTTTGAGAATTTATTATATTAATTTATAAATATTTTTTAAAATTTTTCATATTAAATTATCATTGTTTTTAAATTATTTAAATCAAAATTAATTTAGTGTGATATATTGGGATTTTTTGAAAAATAGGTATTTTTCTACGAATGTAGAAAAAAATGAATTTTTTCAAATGTCATATATGTTCAAAAAATTATAAAATTTAAATGTACCATTATTATTTTAATTTTATTTAAATTCATATATTTATTTGTTAGTTATATTTAATTTTTTTATCACATTTAAATAGTCATTATATGTATTATTCTCACTTGGGTTCTATACACATGTTTCTGGAGCCGCTTGGTCACATGACCTCAAGCGCGCCTCCCCATATGCTAGAGGATTACCTCTAGTAGTGAGGGTATGATATGTCATTCATGAGAATATTATAATCTCTTTCATTAGAGTACTACTACAATAAAAATAATAATCAACATCAGAAATAATATATAGAATTCTGAACAACAACAATATCTCACGAGAAACAATGTATGCAATACAATAACCATCTAAAATAGAAACATACCATGAAAATGAATGTGTTAGGTGTCTAAAATAATAATATAATAAAATGACATAGAAAACTCCCTAGCAGTTCCCGAACCATGTATTCATCCCTCATCTGAGAAATATCTTCAAAATATCAATCTAATATAGGTAATATTCCATTAACCCATTCGGAATTAATAAGGTTTATTTGGGTACCAATCTTGAATCCCATGTATTGTGTGATTACAACTTAGTAGGCCACAACCAATTGTATCTGAAATAATATTCTATCCTATAATAGTGTATTTAATTCTATAAAGAAATAGATAAAATGAATAATTATATTGTTATCATCGAATCATTTATTCTTTATTTAACCACATTAACTTCAAGGTTCTTGAGGGCACCCATACCTCAGGATAGATTTAGGTCATACCAGAGATGGATGAGTTATAGGTAGTGTCATATCATAACACCTTCTTCACCAAATTTTGGATCAAAATGTATTCAAATGGAATATCATATTTTAATACATGTTTTGACTCATGTCGGAGCTCAAATTATTCTCATGTGTGGATCTATCTAGGAGTGACTTTTTTTACCTTTCCATCATTGTTACTTGATTTCCCATGTAACCATTATTATATTCATTATATAATGTCCATGTTACAACTCAAAAAACACAAAAAATAATTCCCATGTTCCCATTATTTTATTCAAATGTATAATGAACATGTTACCGAGTATACTTCTCAATTGAACAACCGTGTTACCATTCATTTACTCTTAAGTATAATGAACATGATTCCATGTATGCTTCATTACTGAATGGGAATTTTCTGAGACCATTACTTACAAGATAATGAACATGTTACCATTTATACATGTCACATTTGAATAACCATGTTCATGTTATTTTAAAAATAATTAATTCAAAAATTAGTTATCAACCAAATTTTGATCACTAATTAAATAAATAGTTTAACACAATATATTAATTAATTTATTTATCAATTAAATTACTAATTCAATATTATTAATTAATTCAATAATTAATTAAATACATCAATTCCATTACTTGTTCATCAATTATTTTATATCATCATTATCTTTATTTAATTTACTAATTAAATAGGATATATAATAAATTGATTCATTAAAAAAAATAATTAATCAATATATATTATATAAAACCATTAACTAATTTCATAATAAATTATCACATATTAAAAATTAAATATTCTCATTATTCATTTATATTTAATAATCAATTTGACTAACTAAAAGTCACATAATTAATTCCTTGATTAATAATTTCAAATCGCATCCTATAAAACAGATAATTAATTACATAATTAACTATATATTTGGATTGGCCATAAATCTAATGATTTGTTCCACAATTAATCAAATAAGTCAAAAATACATAAATTAATCAAATTAGACAACATAATTAACAAAATTTTGGAAATGAATTATATAAAGAATTCTAGAGATTGCAAAATTTTACATTCACATATCGAAATCATGACAATGCGCATTTATGATTAGACCACCAACCTCAAACTATTGATGAATAATCATAAAACATTAATCCAAAAAATCATGATGAAAAATGATGTAGATAATATCCGGATTTATGAAATGATATATAGATGAAAAAAATCATGATCTCTTATATCTTGAAAAAGATCCAAAATCCTATATCTAGATTCATCCATTCAAGATCAATATCTTTAAATACAGAAGATTACTACCACCAAATGAACAAGGTAGGGAAACATGAAGAATGATAATGCATAAAGAAAGGATCTACCTACCCAGATAGTATAATATCATTCATTCATGATTCAAATCGTGAATAAAATTCACCATGAAGGATAATAATTCATCATTATATCTCAAAAAAACCATAAAAATGACCTAGGGTCATGTGGGGGTTGAAATAATAGATTCATAGTTGTTCATGTAATTTTTATTATAATTTTAATGTTAATTTAATTCTTATGAATTGTTTCATGGGCTGTGGTGCTCGGTTTTTTCCAAACATGCTCTTAGAATACTCACCTATTATTTTATGGGTGCATCGTTAATCCAAAGAGGGTGAAAATTTAGAAAAAACACACACCAAATGTTTGAATCCAATCTACCTGAGTTCACGTAGTTTTCTTAGTTGTGGAACACTGTTAATTATAACATTGAACTAAATATTCATATCTATATAATTCCTATTTCTATTAAACTTCCACCCAAACTCACTACATGTAATAAACCAAAATAAAATTAATCTAAAAAATACAATAGAGTTCCTGAAATAATGAATGAGTAAACCCCATAAAAGCCACGGATCATAAAATTTACCCACCTTATACCAGCCCATGCTGAAGCTGCACTCCCAAACATCTATATGATCTTGACTAGCAAATATCAATCCATTGATCCCATATAACTTCTTCTCATTCCAACATTTCATCGTACAAATACCTATTTTTCCACAATACACAAATTATCAGTATGTTTTTTGCATTTAAAAAATTGTCACTAGGATCCAACACACATATCAGATTCTCCTCAAAGGACTCATCTATCTCAAGATCAACATCATCCTCATCAAGTAAATTAGAAGGTTCGTGGTTATATTTTCATAGTTTACAAACATGTAAAATATTATTTATTGAACAATATTTTTTGGAAGAGATAATCAGTAGGTAACCATCAAAATTTAATCAATAATCTAAAATGGTCTAATGAAACATGGAACCAACATGCCACGCCACTATATCTTGTGGTGACCCTATCTAGGTTACATGCAAAAGAATACACAATCACTCTCTGTAAACTATACTTGTCATCCATGTTTATCAACATACAAAATTTTTCTACTTTGATCCATAGTCATGAATTTCAGAATCAGCTAAACGTACTCTGACATCTCTTGTATGAGACTCAGTCCCAATAACTCTGAAACCTCTTTGTAATATCCAAGACTATGTTCCACAAAAAAAATTCAAATCCTATCGGTCACATGACCTCAATTATGCATCCACATATTATTGATGGTTCCAAAAATAAACCTGTGTCTAATAATTTATTCATGGAGAGACTATAACCTATTTGATAAAAGTAATACACAAGTTGAAATCATTAACACCTACAATGAAATCAATATATATAATAGTAAACAAAACCAATATAACATGTTAAACAATGGGGGAATACAAAATCAAAATAAATAGAAACATGTCATGAAAATTTATATGTCATTTTATGAAATGTAAAAAATAAAATTAATTCACAGAACAATGCCAATAATGTCTTGATCCATTTCTGGTTCCCTCATCCAAGATCCATCCACAATCTAGACATCTAACATAGGAAGATTTCCCTTAACATGATAGGAAATATTGAAGATTATTTTGGTATTGAAAAGGTACCCCAATTGGGTGTGAGTAGAATTCTTTAGACCACCACCAGTAGTGTCTAAAAAATATCCTATCTGATAATAGTGTATATAGTTCTATAATTAAATCATTACAATACATATATTAAAATTTATCACATTATAATTCATTATTTATTTAACTACATCAAATATATGGTACCAAATAAAAGCTATACTTCATGCTAAAATCTGATCATAGAGGATCCCTATGTCTTCTAAAAATATCATATCTTAATAACATCGTTTTCTCATCCTTGAGGAAAAATAATTCTAATATGATATCAAATCTCAAAATGTGTCTTAACTCATGTAGGAGTTTAAATTATTCTCATGTGAGACCATATCTTGAAGTTCCATTATTACCATTCCATAGATCAAACTGTATTTACTAGTTCATTATAATCATCTTGTTCAACTTTTGGTAGTTGATAGAAAATTGAAAAATATCATCATTCTTCTATGTAAAAAACATAGGTGATCCGCAAGGCAATGTTCTCATATGGACAAATCCCTTATCCTCTGATATCTCTATCTTATTTATGAGCTCTTGAATCTTTTTAGGTGCCAGTTTTGGTGGTATATATAATTTCTCAAACCCTAGAATGATCTCAATAGTGAATTCCACCTCTCCCTTACGATAGAGCCTAGGGATGTCATCAGAAAAAAAAATCATGAAATGGTTCCCCTAGAGGGGGAAAAATATCTTTCATTACACCACAATAATCAATCAGAAATCATGAAAACTATAATGGGATCTCTCCTAGTTTTGATTAATTAAACATTTTCATTCTACCTATATATCCCATTTTCTTCTAATAATATATATTCATCCCTTAAGAGGCATAAAATTCAACCCCCTCTTTTACTAATATTTTTGAGATCGGTATGTTAATATCTTGTCCATATTTATTATTAATATAAATCCTGACATGTTGAGGAAATATAAATAGTTGGAATATAATATAATAATGGATTATAGAATATTTTTTTTGAAGCTTAATAATAATTATTATGAAGGCTCTTTTAATGTGTATAATGTTACACCATTTTAATAATTTATAATAATCCATAATGAAGACTGATATAAATTTAATTTATAGATTATAAATATATAAATATTCATTTAAATTCATATAATTATGATTAATTAATATAAATTAATATTATATCATCATATATTTTACCGATTCTTTTGTTGAATTTTTTTAATCATATATGTGGGGTTTTTTGAATAAAATTCTACAACTTCAATGAGTTTAAATTCCTAATGTGGATTCCATATTTAGAATTTGAATAATTAGCAATATATAATAAAATAACTTTAATTTTTTCCCTGCATAATTTTTAACATAATAATAAATATTCCCATTATTATGGTGAAATATATTTTACTAGGGGATAATATAAAATTATATGTTCCAAAATGAAATAAACAACTGTATAAATTTTACGTTTTGAAAATATTTCAATGTTATAAATATTTTACAACAATAAAGATCCATATTTATTCCTTTTTACTTTCACAGAATGCATGTATTCCATTTTATTTTCAAAAGATACAAGTTTTTCCTCTCTCCTGCTTATAAAAGGACACACCCTATCCTCTCATATTTATAAATTAATAGAATTTTATTTCTGGAAATACATGAATGTAATACATTAATCAGTTACAAAAAATTTTCATTAAATATTTCTACTCATTATAAAACCCTCCATGGTTTTTAATTTTTTTCAAACTAAATGAGGTCACTTGAGGAATCATAATCATTATTTACCGAGTGCCCTCCTTTATATCATCCACCAAATCCATTAAATATTATTAAAAAATGAAGATATAATATAATAATTATATACCAATTAACAATTATTATTAATTTGATTTAATAAACTACATCTATATCCTCTTTAATGTAATGGGAAAACAAAACAATCATTCATATGTATTGTGGACTAACACCTCTAAAACTAGTGTAATTAATTTTCAATCATCTCTTCTTAGTGGTTGTTATAATTGTGTAATTAATATATAATGATGATGGAAATTAAATAAATATCATTATAAAAAGGAAATATATATTATATAATATAGTTTCATACCTTTTAAGTCCCTTAATAATGATAATGTCATTTCTACGTAATGTGGACTACCACCTACCTAATGTGATATGATTAATATTTAATGGAAACATTGTTAATGAGTACAGTTGGACTACAATCTCCATACCGGAAACATAGTTAACTTTTTATAACAATTATTCATTATTTATTTTTAAATTATAAATTATGTTTAAAAACTATATATAAATCATTATTCACATTCATTAAATGATGGATCTATAAATTCTTTTACTTTGGACAACATATCAAATCCATTTTGATGATATTGACCAAAAACTCTCAAACCCCCTAACTTGGACATAACATATAAAATATTTTAATATATCACTATGATAAATAAAAGAATGATTTTTTATTATGTTATTAAATCTAGAAAAAATTAAAAACAAAACAAATTATTTAAAAAATAATATTATATATGATATAATGGGTATACATTGAATGTATGGACGAGAGGTAAGGGATTCCCATCTCAATATTATTTTTGTCAGACATGTTCCTTATTCACAACATAATTTTTTTGTGGGGTTTATAATTACCATGAAATTAATTTATTAATATTTTCAGAAATATTATCGAGATTGATGAATCCATGTAAGGGTCTATATTTAATTCGGTTTTTGAGCCATTGATTACCATATAAGTAAGGGATCTGATAACAATTTTTGGTAATATCATGTATTCATTTTGTTTCAAAGTATTCTAGGATTAAAAATTAATTATATAATCTGAGGGATATTAACTAGAATGTTACCATGTGGTAAAGGGTTTAATAAATCAATGTTTTTTTGTTTAATAACTCATCTTCATTTACTACATTATGAAATGATTATGTATGGATTGATCTATAAATTAATATGTTATGTAATTATTCTATTTGTAAACATATATTTTGTTGTAAACAATATTTAAAGTCACTAACTTGAAATTCAATTATATGATCATTATAAGGATTATTTACCCATAGGAAATATGATTAATAAAATGAACTTGTATTCATTAATGAGGGGTAAATAATACCCCATTAAAATGTTATATCATTAATATCCTATTGTTGGGGAATTTTACTATTTCATTTTATTGTATTATTTCATGGGGATTGTGATTGAGAAGTTCCTAAAGTACTAAAGCCATTAGGTTTCCATCTTCTTTCTTTTTTAGGATTTTTTAGGTTCCATGATCATATATGATAAATCATATGTTTTTAATTTTGTGAACTAAATAACTTTTATTCTCATATATATATTATTTTTTTAATGTTTAATTTCCATTTCCTCTCTTATTGATTAAGGAAATGTCAATAATGATGTTTGTATGTGATATTTATCATGTTTCATTCTTTAGATCTGGAATCTCTCTCACACATATCCATGATTTCAGAAATGTTTTATAAAATGTTATTTTAAAAAAAATTAATAATTTCTTAAATATATTTCTAATTATCTTTGGAAATATATTAAATGTATCTAAAATGTATCATTACAATAATTGTCAGATGGGTCACTTATAACCCCCTTTGCTAATTCATTGAAAATTAATCTTATTTTTTAACAATTACAAAATAAATGTATTTTCCAATATTATTTACATTTATTTCATTGAATAATCACTGATAAATTTCGATGAATATTTTCAAAGAATATGACTCTCATAAAAAAATATTTTTGTCTTGTAAATGTTATTTTCAAATTGAAATATTAATATATATGAAGTCTATTTTTAAGGACACTTAGTGGCATTTATATTGATAAATTTCAATGACCTTGTATGTCAATTTTTCTCTACTAGTGTTATTTTGTAATTATATCATCCACAATATTTCCCTATATTGATATTTTCTATTTTAATGTGATTTTCCATGAAAGCATTAAATTTCCATGAATAAATCATGTTATGCAAGGATTACAGTATTTTTATATAAGTTATATGTTGAAATAATTGAACTATATATATTATTCATGTTATAATTTGGGGGTATTTTTTGGAATTATTTAGACCCCTTATAGACCATGGATGATCCCAACATACCTGATACAACTGATATGCCATGATTACACATAGTGAGCCAGGTTTGTATTATATCATGGGTGCACCTATATATATCTCCAATGCAATGTTTATTGATTACATCTAAATATTATTCCAATTTTAATTTTTATATATGGTTTTTATAATATTTGTATTCTTAAATACCAACATTATTTCATTTTATATTCTATAAGTTTTTTAGTTAACCTATTGGTCAATATAAACATCACCTTCACATGATTAATGATTACTATAACACTTTATTTTCTTCGAGTATTTTTAAATATATATGTTTAATAATTTGGGATTGTTGGGAATTTGACCTATTATAACTTTATTATTTAATAATACCCTTAAATGTATCCATTATCAATAGTTACACTAAATTATTAATAATTTTGTTTTACATTGCTGAGTAGTTATGATCACCCTTCAATTTCTTATTCCCTAGGTTATGAATGATGTTGTTAAATTTTTGTTGTATACAATTTTTTCATATGTAAAAAAACCGTATAGGATATTTTGAATAGTTAATATGTAATATGTAAATCTGGGTATAGTGGGAATAATACTCTCTTGATGTGATGGATACTGATTAATTAAATGTTTCCTATAATTTTATGAAACTTCACAACCAAATGGTCATTAGGTATGTAAGGGATATAATATTTAATTTTTATGATGTCTGTTTCGATTAAAAAATTCTCCAAATTAATTAGTATCAAATCAATAAATGTATGGTTTTGGTTTTTACTACTAGATATAGATGTACAATTAATTGGTTATTATTGTGGGAATTTGATAAAGGGAAGGAATCCAACCATAGGTAACTCTCATGTGTGTGTGTTCTGAGAAGCATGGATCTTCACACCAAGGATTCATGTCTAATCTTGTTCCACTATGGATGGTGGTAGGATTCCCACCATGGAGGTGTATACACCCATGAAGTTCTCTGATATCTATCAATCATGTCACATATGTCCATGGCATTATATTTCAAATTATAGTAGGGTTTCAATAATTTTATTGATTATTATGATTAAATGAGATATTGTCTTAAGAATGATATATACCCTCCTGGGTGTATGATATTATGTTTGATTATATAGTAAAATACATAGACACCACTATTTAGGATTTAAGTGATGATATCTTGATGTGATTATAGAAATTATGTGACAACTTTTCTTGGATTGAAGTATTTATAAATCATTTATTTAATGTCATGTATAACATTAAATTTTATTGAAATAAGTTTTAAAGTATTTATAACATCATTGTTTTACATGATATAATATATTGAAGTAATTTTGGGAACTCATGTTTTAGTATATTGATGAGCATTGGGATGAAAGCTGATTTGATGACTATTTAATTATTGTAATTATAGAAGTAAATCACTGTAATTTTGGGAATGTATAATTATGGGTAACAGATAAACATAATGGTTAAAAAATTAATTTTAATGTTATTTAGGTTACATGGGATTTTGGGTTATTTATTTATGGAATGATTTAGGTTAAACGTTTTATATTACTATTGAATCATGTAGATTAAAATTCTCAATCACCATATATGGATTTATTCATTTTGTAAATATTCATACCTTATACTGGCCACTTTTATTTTGGATAATATATAAATATGATATGAATATCTATTTATCATTATTTTTGGATTATGTGATTTATTATAAGTGTATTTTAGTATATCAGGTATAAAAATTCATTATAAATATTCCTCTGGTATAGAAAATGGTGAGATTATGGTGGAAATTGATTGAATAATAAAATTATACATTTAAATGAATAATATTATCAATTTTTTATTTTTCTATATTTTAATATTATCTTTATATAATGGAAAAGGATCATTAAAATGTCAATTTTATCAAATTACATTCATTTTAGTTGATATGATGGTCTCTTCCACACCTCATTCGAGTATGGTTTTATAGTGATTAAAATTATAAAGATCATTCATATTCATGCGATCAATGAAATTTGTTACTCAACATAATTATTTGGGAATTATACTCTTATTCCATTTCAATAAATATTAATTAAAATTCATGTAATGTGGATTACGACTCATAATGAAAATACATATCATATTATTCTTGAATAATAAATTTCAGGAAAAAATGAATTCTTACTCAATGTATTTTATATTAAATAATAATATACATATAATCTGAATAGATAATGATAATATGGATTCCATATATTTAATAATCATAATTTATTTTATATTATATGTTAATTTTTTTGGGAATAATAGTGTTCAACGTGTTATTTGATAAAAGTATTCTAGAAGTGTTGTCTTTATAAAAATCACCTCACTTTTTTATTTTTATTGATTGGAATATGGTACATTTATTACTGATGATAGATGTTAGTTTTCTTATGATAATCCAACTTATGATATTTTTTTCTAAATATTTTTTTGGGGTGTTCATGTTTTTGGAATTTTATTTTTGGAATGGAGCTTTTCGAACTGACTAAGGATGTTTAATTGGCCCAAAATTTCAAAAGAGACGTTGGGAAAAAAATAATCATTCTCTAACGATTTAAATGTTTTAAAAAAATTAGAACAAAATTATAGATAATTTTTTGAATGATAAGATGAATCTTTTTTCAAACAAGATCTTTGGACATAGGGTTCCAAACACATATTTTTATACATTGAATTATAGATGCCAAGTCTCAAATTGAGACCATATTTGAAAATATATAGATTTTTTAATTAGGTAATAGTTCCCAATATTATTAGTATTCTACAAAATAATGATCCAGATCTTTTTTATGAATTTGAGAGACTTGTTTGGATATACAAAATTTACCCTTAAAAATTATGTGAATGTTTTATGAAAGAAACTCCAAATAAATATTTATATTATGAATAATGATTACAATGTTTAAGAAGTTTGTGACATTGTATTGTTTCAAATTTAGAAATATATTTCTAATTTTAAGATATTACAGAAAGCTGAATTTGTATAAATTTTATGTCAGACCACGTCTTCAGACCAATAATTTGTATATAGTACGAGTTTTTGAAATTTGTTTGGTTTGTTGATTAAATTAAATTTCAACTAATTTTTATTCAGGCCACCAAATGAATATATTTTAATTTTTCACTATATTAATGGTTAGAAAGTCATTTTCCTAGACTATTATTTCTAAATATCCATATTAAAGAGAATTGAAGTAATTGGCTGAAAGGTGAATTGATGTTGAATTTTCTTTATGACATAAGAGAATAATATTTTCCATAAACAGTTTTATGAACTAACATGATTTGACATAGTATAGAAGATAACAATTCTTGGAAATTATATATTATGAAGTCATATAGACTATTTATTTATCGATTTAGTATTCTAATTAAAATAAATTTAATGAAATTTTTTTAATGATGTTTTATTGATATATTCATATGATACTAGATGTTTTGAGATGCTTTAAAAAAATAAGTAGGATTTTTTAATTACCAAAATTCTATTTGTGGGAAAATTAAATCAGCTTCTTTACTCTATTTATTGAGAATTACTATCTAAAGGGGTATGATAAAAATGTAATTTGTATGTAACCATGTTCAAAAATTAGAATATCTGGAGATTAGATTCCCCAAAATTAGATTGGATAGATACACATTATTGGATATTTTTGGATAAAATCAACAATGAGTTATTTACTTCAATGTAGTCTCTTGGTGGATGAGAAGAATGTGTTTGAAGAGAAAAAATATGGTTTCCCTAAAAGAACTCCTCAGATTATCATGATGAGGTATAAGAATAAAAAATATAATATTCAGATGAGTCTATTTTAGGGAATGATTAGTGTTCTGGTTTGCAGCTAAAAAATTTTAAATACTAGTTTCTAGAACAAATCATTTCTATAAATAATCTTTTTCGGATTGATGAAATCATCATAAAAATCATAAATGTTATTGTACTATGGTTCATATGAAAATCAAAGAAAAAGTTCTTAACTTATTCTAGTTAATGATATGAAGAAATAATTTTGAATATAAACCAATTTGATGTTTTTATAAAGCACCATGAATATTTTATGAACATATTGGTGAAGGTATATAAATTTTTTAAAAGATATTTCTTACAAATTTTGTTCTATAAAAATGAGTGGAACCATTTTTCTTAATTACAATGATTTTAAGTGTATGTATAATTATTACATGTTATAACGACTTCAAAAGGATTGTTTTCTTGTGTATTTCTAGGTATTTTGTTAATTATAAATAATGTCAAGGACTATATACTCTTATAGAGAAGTGAACCATGTATAGAATTTTGTTCTGTTAGATGTGATTTAAATATTTTTTATAAAACATTTATATATTTTTAATTGTATGTGAAGGTTGTTAATAATGTTAACATAAATGGTTAATTATATCAATGATTCACCCCTCCCACTATTTGTGACTACATTTCCTCTATATTGGTCATTTTAATTGTTATCAGAGGGAAGGTTCCTTAAATTACTCCTTCGTGAAGTGTGAATAGAAGTTATAATGTATAGTTATAATTGATTTAATGGTAAGAGGATTTTGGTTTTTTTATTGAATAAACTACCATATATATAAATATGTAATGTATCAATAACTTATGTCTCTTGGTTAGGATGTTTTAATGGATTCTACAGATATATTTTCACCTTTTTCTATAAATTTTCATTCTATATCTGTTGATAGGGAAAATCTAGAAAATTTTTGAATGGATAATAAAGATTTAATTTATTCTCTCTTAAAAAAGATATTTTCTGTGTGTTAATGTAGTTATAGATTCCAATTGTACATGGGAATTTATGAAAAATTTTATATAATGAAAATATAATATTCTGTGAAGGAATGTTAAAATTTTGAATAATAAAGTATGATGATCTAAAAATGGGTGAGTATGAATATATTGGTGACTTATATTCATGGGTGAATAATGATGTAATGACCATAAATTTTCATTGAATGAATCATAAATATTCAAATATTGTTGGAATGATCATCTGTATTCGTCCATGTAATATTGAAGCCAATTATTATTCTTTGGAATAGGGAGTGGCTGAAAAATTATCCTTAGATTACCTACATGGTAATCTCATAAAATATTAAATAAGAAGATAAAAAATTATGAAAATAAAAAAACTTTTATCATGAAATTTTGTTCAACATATACATGAATGTAAAATACTAAAATATTCTCAATGAATAAGAAGATTGTAAATCAAAAAATGAAAATGAGTTTAGAGACACTTTTAAATAATTTTTTCCATTGTTTTATTAAATTTTTAAAATAGGAATGGGATCATAATAAAGAATGTTACAACTAAAATGATCAAAATTTAGATCTATTATGAATTATAATGTAAATATTCCTTAAATAAAAGTATTATATGATGTTGATAAAGATTATATAATGAAAAAAATATCATTTAATAAACATGTTGAAAAATCAAAATTTTATTCCAAGGGGATTGATAAAATGATCTCCAAATATAAAAGGATAATTATTTCCTATAATGATTGTTGAAGATGATGATAATGAATTTTAAGTGGAAAAATTCACTAATGTTGATGAAGAAAAAATATTTAATAAAAAATGTTTATGATATATAGTTTTTTATTATAAAAGAAGTATTAATGAAGAATAAAATCAATTAGAATATTATTTAAAAATGGATTTGAAATAGTTTGTTCAAATAATTATAATACATGATATAGAAATCAAGAATATTAAGAAGAAAATTTATACAATAAATTGTCATGAATAATTTTTGAATAGAAATATTAGTTGATAGAATTTATTGATCATTTGAAGAAAAATATAGTTAAATTTTATAATAAAAAAGAATATATTGGTGTAAATTTAAATTTATGAAGGAAGAGATAATAATTTTTTTAACAAATATACTATAAAACTTGAAATAGAGTTAGGAGTTTCATGAAATCTATTTTTGGAAACTGTGAAAAGTCTGAGATGTGTATATTTATGGAGATCATCAAATGTAATTTTCAAAATTTTAATTTAGAAATGAATATGTTCATAAGGTTAATAAATTCTCGAAATCATTTATCAAGAAAAAATATACAAAGTAGGGAATTCATAAATTTTTAAAATATAAATGTTTGAAGAAAATGATTCTAATACATGTGATTCAAATAAAAATTCGAATAAATCCATTTTAAAGAATAAAATTTAAAAATATAGATAAAAATTGGGGACTCAACAAATTCATAATGGGGAAATAATGTAATTATTAATAAATAAGATTACATATCTATGAATAATTCCAATTACATAGTAAAATATTTATTATATGGATACCGTTGATATTGTGGTAGATTTTTCGATAGAAAAAATATTTATAGGTTTAATCATTAAAACCTCCATAATACCATGGGAAATTTCAAGAAAACATTGAAGAGGATTCAATCCAATCATATAAGGAATATTTATAATGATTGTATGATGATAAAAATCAGATTCTAGAATTATTAAACTATTATTGAAAAATGTGACCATTCTATACATCTCAAAAAAGGATGTCTTGTTTTGTGACCAGATAAAATATATAAAAATTCAATTATATGAATTTTATGTTGGGTAATAGAAACAAAAAACCTTTTTTGTAGAAACTTCTCTCGAATCCAGTAAAGTGTAATATCCCATGATTTTGTGTAGTGTGTTTTTATTACATATGATAGAATATTTTATACTTTTAAATATTGTGATAGATTATAAAGAATGAATAATGACATTAACAAATGATGTGTCTATCAAAATTAATGGGGTTGGATCAGAAATTTTTGGTGAAGAGAAACCGAAATCCAAAAAATACATATTTGTTTATAATCATAAAAAAAATTATTTGTTTCACAACATTTGGATAATGTTAATAATGTTGATTCCATACAAGAAAGGATTTTTTGTAAAAATAATTGATGATATGGAAGTAGTAATGTGACTCCAACGTACAAAGGGTAACATATTTCATGTTGATGAAATTCAATATTTTCGATATCTAAGCATGATTGAATAAAATAATATCTAAAATAAATTTTTAGGATATATTTATTGCAAGAACAAAATAATTTTAATAGATTGAGTTTTTGTCCATGATATTCATGCTATAATAAGATAAATATATTAGTGTAGTCTCATATGTGAAAAAGTGAAAATTACTAACTCACCTCATAATATAGTTGAAATTAATTCAAATCATCCCTATGAGAACATTCATTCTGATATTTTTTATCCAATGAGAAAACAATAAACCTTCATAAATTATTACATTATTTCATTTATTATTGTTTTTATTAACACTTAAGGTATTATGTTTTTGAATTAATAAATCAGATGATCACGAAATTTTGATGATTATCTAGACAATAAAATAAATGGAATGTTGATATTCTATGAATATTTTATGGACTGATAATGGTAGGGAATAAAAAAATGACAAACTCAAAAAAAAATTATTGATAATCATGGTATTCATCAATATTTTAGTACACCTAAGACACCATAAAAATATTTATTTTTTAAAATAATTAATAGATAATTCAGGGGGATGTAACATTATATGTTAACAGAACATGATTTTTCTCACTATTTTTTGACGTAGGTGATGATTAAGGCAGTTATCATTTGGAATCATTGTTTCTATAGATCGTGTTATTATATTACCTCTTAAAAAGTTTTCTAAAATGAAACACTGAGATTCAAAAACTTATGGGTATTTGGAAGTCCATTCATCATTAAAATAAAAAGTGTAAATCTTGGGAAATTGGATACAATAATTGTTAATTAATTTTTTTTCATGGATATTATTCTCACAATAGAGGATACAGATATTTCAGCAATGAAACATGAAAATTTATTAATTATTCATATAGAAATTTTCATGAATTTGATAAAGAAGTAGTTTTAAAAACATATAGAGATATGGTGGATTGGGAATATAAGGTCGTTTTAGATGTAAAACATGAAAATGGTGATGTGAAAAAATTGTATAAATTTATTATGATGAGACATTTTTTACTATATTATGGATATTAAAAACTATAATCTATCTTTTAATTTCTGAAAATTGAAATTATTATTATTTAATAGATTTATTTTAATGATTTTTTAATAGAGAAAATGATAATGAATTTTATATAGAAAAATTGTGTCAAATTTTAATTGGAAAAAACTAAAGCTATGTATTAATGTAGAAGAAACCCTTGTATGGTATAAATAAATCTTTGATATCATTGTAATCCAAAATTTAATTCTCCATAAAGAACATGAACTGTATGAAATGAGAGATGATAGTAAAATATACAAAAAATAATATCATTACATCTCACTAATTGTAATTGTTTATGATGGTGGTATTAGCTTTTTTGAGAATGTGGAAATAACTTGTTAGATGTTTTCTTAAGAACAGATGTTATTGTTGGAAAAGTAAATTCATAGTGAAATAAAATATTTTATTATCATAAAAACATAAAAAAATAAATAAATAAAATTTCTTATCTCATTAAAGCTATGATAATTTTATTATTATAAATTATTAATTGATTTTTTAAAATATTTTTCCACACAAATTTTTGTATGAAACATGTTTTCTTTAGATAGAGAAGGAATAAAGGTGAACTATAAATAATTTTTAAAGTTGATTATAATATTTTTATATCTAACTAATTAATGACTAAATAATTAAAATGTAATTACTTTGTGTGTATGATTTAAAAGTGATCCCAACTACTCTCATAACATGGTATGATAATGAATTCATAGATAAATCAAAGGTATATAACCTTTTGGTTTTAAAAAATATAGCTCAAGAAAAATTTAATTGTTTCGTTATATTGATTCTTAATTGGAAGGAAGTGTGTTCAAAATAATATCTACATATGGTGGAATTTTTTTTAATGTGATTTTTTGTGAGTGAAAATAATTAAAATTAAAACTATGAAACTCCAAGATTGTATAAATATAAACATGTTTTTTCCACTAATGCTGCAACACAACTTATGTGGATGAAAAATATATTGGATGATTTTCTTGATCAACTTATGTTACCCCATCTCATAGGTTTTAACAGTCAATTTTCTATAAATATCACAAAATATATAATGAAAAATTATTATTCAAAGAATATTGATATCAAATATAACTTCATCAATGAGAATATGGAGATGAATAACCTCAGGTTAAAATATGTTCTTATAATGGAACAAGTTGCTATCATCTTCAAAAAAAACTACTGAAGAATTTTCATAAACTATTGATGACCATGGATGTCTACCATTATTATCACTAAATTTGACGAATATGTTACCATCCCCATTAGATAGGGTTTTCAAGGGGGAGAAAATAATATTTCATAAATCTGTCCATTTTTATGTGCTAAACCATATTAGGAAAGCATGTATTTAGGGGTAGTTTTTAAAATTTGAAATCTTTCATCTCATCATGTAAATGTGTGAACTATTTTAAGATTTTTTAGTAGTTCATTTATTTATAATTTTCCTAGTTGTAATGTTGAAATGTTATTAATAGAAAATAAGTATGATGTTTAAGATATTTTTTCATAAGTCAATGTTTTTGTACAATATTGTTTTTTAGATAATTGATTAATTTTTACTATATTGAATTAACTCACATATGGTTTTAATTGTTTATATCTGATATTTTAATTATGTTTTAAAAGTTTAAGTGATTTATGAATCATTGATGAAAAAACTATAAAGGGGTAGATTTTGGGAATCATTTATATTTTTGTCTTGATTGAAAGGTGTTTGAAGGATTTTTTTCATTTTGTCAATTTATAAGAAATCACCTAACTATTTAATTTATTTTAATTGGATGAAGTGGTTTCATAAATAGATAATTTGAAATAGTTTTCTTATGTAAATATACCATGTGATGTTTTGAGCTATAAATTTTTCGTTTGGGTGTTCTTATTTTTAGACTTATCTTTTATGATTGTATTTTTTGAGCTAACCAAGGATGTTTACCAGACACAGAATATTATATGAGATGTATCACAGAAAAATAGGTGATGATATTATAATTTTAATATTCTAAACATAATGGAAAAAATTTAATGTTTCTTTTTGTTAATAAGAGGTTTAATATATTTAGACACAAAATCTATGGACACATTTTTGCTAACATATAATGTCGAGCGTGGAATTCTATATATAGGGGTTGGGGTGAGAACATTTAAAAAATAAGTCTGTTACAAACTTCTATAAAATTAATCAACATCATGAGTCTCATAAAAACTCATGAACCAATAATTTTTTAAGAATAACCTAGACTTATTTTTCATATAATTTTTTCTCTTATATGATGTCTGAACGTCACTGGGACATATGATAGGATATAGAGTTATATGAGGAAATTTGTCTACATTGATTGACAAGCCTATGAATATTGTGGAATTTAAAAAGTTGAGATGATTTTTTGAGCACAGATGATACTGAAGAAGGAATTTTGATGATGTTGATATTTTATTTAGATCATTGGGAACTCCATAATCTATGTGACAGTGTGATGTTTTAGGGTTGTTTGATAGTCCGTATTTTGACCCCTGGAAAGTTATTTCTCCATCATAAATGCACATTATGATGAAGTGGGAAGTCCTCAAGTATTTTTTTTTTGATTTTTTATTCCTACAGAGGAGATGAATAATAAAGTGGAATTGATCTTGAGTATTCAATAAGGACAGTGGAAAGTTATGTAATTTGTGGAAAGCATCAAGGAGGTGGCTTCATTCTCTTCTATGATAATGTTAGAGGATATGTTTAAGGATTAACTTTTATTCAAAGGAAATAATACAGAGATCAAGGTGTGAGCACTCTCTCCTAAGGATCATTTTTTCACGAAGTGGTTGGATGAAAAATTCTAATTTTATTTGGTTCTTAGTGCACAAAAATGAAATCCATAATCTCAATTTTCTTATGTAGGTTCCCCTACTATGGAGGATATCACGATGAAGGAACTATAATTTTAGGAATCCCATTAATTTTTTGAGGTCACTCATTAATCAAACTTCTAATTCGTATGATCTCAATGTGGACGGTTCAATAATTTGAAGTCATATTGTCATAATCCATTGATGGAATTTTTTGGGAAAAATTATCTCATGCTGATATTGAAGCATTTTTTTTATTGTGTTTGTTATCTATTTGTGTTTGTAGGGTTAGATATGGGGTTCAATATATAGTTTTGACAATAAACCATGGGAAAATGAATAGATGATCAAGAGGTGGTACAAAAAGAACTTATATACGGGCGGCACCATTTTGTATTGTTTGCCAAATATTTGGTCCTTGAAATCTAGAAAATGGAGAAATATTTTTTCATGAAAATTAATTTACATTCATGATATATGTTGTTTTATAATATTGGTGGAAAGGTATTTTGGGATCATATCATAAAAAAATGTTAAAGTAATTAAGCACATGAAATAATCATAATCATCACGAATGATGAGGTTGCATGAATAATGCTTTCGTGACCAATACAATTTATAATTATAGGGGTTTTCACTCAATTGGGATCTTGTGTTATGATTCAAATATTCCACACAATGGATTTTGTATCCTATAAAAAATATGTGACCCCCCCCCCAAATTGAGTAGGTCAACACTTAGTTTAAATCAAATCTCTCAAACATTTATGAATTAAATGTAAAGCGAGTTGTGCATAATAAATTGAGTTTCACATAATAAAAGAAGTTTCATGTAAGACTGGTGTTCTGCGTAAGAAGATGTGTTGAACACAAATCATATACGATGTGCACAATGTGTATAAATGGTGGAACAAATGAATTAATTCTTCTTACTACATCTATGGTAATATGAAATCTATTAGTGCATGAATGTAAGACATCAAGAGATCATATACATACGATGGATGGTTCATTCAATAGAGATAATAAAAAAACATAAAAGTCTATAAATAGTGAGTGGAAATTCAGAATAAACATTGAAAACACATTATTTGGTAGATTAGTGAGAATCAAAATTTTGATTGGTAGAAATCCAGAAGGGACTGTGTAACTTCCCAATATTTTAATATACATTATATCTTCAATGTAATTTAATAACTTGCACTACACGCAACACCGAGTTCCACCGCACCACGACGTAACAAACTAGCTATTCAAAAGCGGGTATAAATATTATTAACTGAATTTTGAACATTATATAATCCTTATAATTTTAGAATCCATATTATGAGTTTCATAGACATAATGTAAGAAAAAAATCATTTTTTTCAAATAAAAGAATTATTTAAAAAAAAATGAAAATTTACCCCCTTTTAATGGAGAACCCTTTTTAAATCCAATGAAACTTTTATATATATTCAATTTGACAAAATTAACATCCTCTTTTGGATCGGGACATAATAAATTAGTTTCAATAAATGTTTTTTGTTTTTCGGATAACTTTCATATTTGGGTGAATAGTGAAAGATACTAAATTTTAACTAAAAACTACTTTTTTAATAACAATAATTTATAGTGTTAAATTATACATTTTAATGGTTTGGAAGTATAAATATATTATATTTTTACCATTTAATCCAATTTTGTTCATTGTAAGTAATTTTACATTGAAATTGGAGATAAACAAGTTTCAATCTTTTGATAGTTATTATTTCTTAAAAATACTCCTTATGGTTTTGACAATGGGAAATAATTTTAAATTAATAAATGAAAATTCCATGTTTTGAATTTTGAAAAATATAGATCATTATTGGATTCAGAATATGAAAATTTTACTAGGTAGAATTTTTCGTATTTTTTTGAAAACTTTCAATTTTGGATGAATAGTGTAAACACTAAGTTGTCGTTTAAAACTGGATTTTTGTTTAAATAATTATATATTTTATTTAAACATATTTTAGGACCATATAGATATATAATACCTATATAAATTCAATGAAATTCATTGAATTCAGTTTATAATATTTTTAAATATATAAAATTTTTATCGAAATTTTTATCGTCTTTTACCCACCTCCTAGGAGAATTTGAAAATTTACATAAAAAAATAATTTGACCACATATGTGAGTTGAATTTTAAAAATCCGAGAGACATGGATAATATCAAGGAGTAAAATTTTGTTCAATAAGATAAAAAAAATTCGGTGAATTGTTACTTTTTACTTTTATTTACCACGGTTAAAAGTAAATAGGGTAATTAAGGGTAAAAATGAAATAATTATTACCATCACATTTTTACTAATTCAATTGATAGGTCTAATTCTTCCAAAAAAACTTAGGAATAAAATATTACCCTTTATGTCCACTTGGATTAGATTAAGACATTTATGATTATTTTATTTAAAGAAGTGTTAAAAGAGTTAAAATAAAAGAATAATAACTAATCCATTTATAATATAGGGATATAAATAAGATAAATTGGACTACAAATATTCATTAGAAATATAATAAGATTTATTACATACTGGTATTTTATTTATAATTTTTAGAGATTAATTAATTAAATTTATAATGACAAAATTATGATGTAGTAATTACCTTATTAATAAAAGAATCAAATAAATTGTATAATAAATATTAAAATAAATATAATTGAAATTGTTTTAAGACATCCACCTATTTTTTAGGTGAATATGACTTGTTAGTATTGATTAAATATATTTTTTTGAACTAATAATGCTATTATTTTTTTTAACCAAAAACAAATACCAAATAGTGTCAAAATTATCATAAAATAGTCTTTAAAACAAATATTATATTAAGAATTAATATAATGGTCCTAAAACTCTAAGGTTCGTCCAAAATACTTATATAATAATATATATGACATTAATTAACCATTTGGGGTCCTATTGGTAGTATATAGTATGTTTATTGACCATATTGTGTAAGAATACAAGAATACATGGTAAAATTTAAATTATTTATCTTAGAGTTAAATCTAAATGATAAGGATAAAATGGTTTCCTAAATATTTTTAAAACCTATTGGTTGAGATTATTTCGACCCATCCCCGCCCTAGCTTTGAAATAAGTCACTTTGGAGCCCTTTATAAACTGAATATGAATTTATTATAAAATAATATTTTAAAATTTTTCAGTGGTGCCCCTCACCCCTCTTATAAATGGGAACTTCCCCTTCTCGCAAATTCGCACCTCCAAAGCAATTTGGCTTGGCCACCCCCAGCCCAAATATCCTCCCAACTATTCTCAAATCATCCTAGAGGGCTTAATTTGGTCATAAATCCAACCAATAGATCCCTTTTGATCAAATCAAAAGGAATAACCCGAAGAAGAGGTAATGATTTCACCACCCTTTTTCCTGTTCTCCTATTATTATACATAATCTTTCTTTTTTATTTCCATTATAAAATAGTAAATCCAGTATCATATATATACTGCGATGTTATTATTAATATTGAACAACTATATTCATTATTCTATCCATCTTATGAATGATTATATCACCATGCGTGCGTACATACAGCTTACCGTCGCCACGCCGTGGTGTAATTAGTTATTCAACACTATATTATTTGGATGGATATAATGATGAGTAATATGTATATAAAAAATGTAAATTACATGCTATTTTATCTGTAAAATTAATATACCATCTAATTCCACACCTTTAAGGGAATGATATTGTTAGTCGTGCGTACGTACGAATTACCATCTCCACGACGTGATGAGATTCATTTCCACATTCACCATTCATCGACGATTATAAAAATATATATTACTAAAAAGTATGTAATATATGAAATAATAATTCTACTAGAGATATATATATTTATATATAAATATTTAATTACATATAACTTATTCACTTAGTTTTGTTCAGTATGATATGAAAATAGAAACGTCATTTGTGCATATGTACGGACTACCGTCTCCATAAATGGTGTTTTTTATTTCATATATGTGTCTATTATACATATTTATATTAAAAATATATATGATATATAAATAATGTTTATATTCTAGAGGTATTTAAATCATGATCTATGTGATACAATCAAGAGTAAAAAGTTACAACACGTACGATAAAGAAAGCGATTAATACCTGAAATATTAATTTAACATGGAAATTATTATTAAATGGGTAGTATAAAGTCATAAATTAATCATGAATGATATCATAAATATTAATATGGTTTTCGTATAATTTAATAACGTACTAATATCTTCATATAAGAGGATAAACATACTCTCGACCAAAGGAATGTTCAAGGTAATGGTTCATTCCTTAATCTCAAAATTATCAGAGATTGTTTATGTGTAAATATTTACTGGGTCATTTTTATCATCCATGACCATTTTTCATAAAAATCATTTCAAAATTAATATCTTAAGGGTTTGTGAAAGGTAATATTTACCATGATCAGAATTATAAATGTTTTAATGATTTATCTTTCTAAATATTTTTAATTAATGTCCATGATTTCAAAATGATTTTAAGGATTCATTTATATGGACAAATATGTTTTGAAATGTTAATTAATTTAAAATGTTTTAAAGTGGCATTTGACAATTTGATTCAAAAATATCTTTTAAATTACTACCTTTATAAATGTTTGAGTTTTAAATCATTTAAAAAAAATATTTCTCTCAAAAGGTTTTACTCATCATTTTCAACTATGTCAGCATCCTTTACTGAATATTATTTTTGATTGAGTTTGATTTATTACAATAAAATATTCCATATTTAATTTAATGATTTCTGATATGTTAGATTGTGGATGATCTATTTTTATACCACTCAGGGTTTATTGTTAATGTATTGACATTTCATACGATAGTTTTAATAAAAATATTTTTGTTATATTTCAGCTATTAATATACAGAATGCATTGGACTTAGTAAGTGACAGGTGGAGCCTGCTATAGCTCCTCGATGCATCGGTAGGTCTCATGAGACAAACTAGTGTCTTGGAACAAGGCATCGACAAAAATTTTATTTATAGTCTTGGAACGAGTCATTGACTATGTGGTAATGATGTCCGGTGTTAGTAATTCCCTCATTATGAAATTATTTATTACATGTGATTATTCGACCATTAGAATATCCATGTCCATGTTTATATGATAATTCTTGATTTATTTTTTCCATATTATGTTCAAGTTAATGTTTATAAATTCTGTTGTTTTTATCACACATTCTTCCTTAACAGTTTATAGCTTCCGCTTAATTATTTACCCTTAATGAGCATTTAAGCTCACCCTTTTATTATGTTTTATTTTCCAATGATTCCAAGAAGTGTATTCTGATTGATAATAAGGGTTAAGCTTGAGGATCAATGGCATTATCAAAGGATCATTTATGTTGTGTTTTATTTTCTAATTTGTAATGTAACGTTCATGTATTTAACCTATTTTACAGGACTGCTAAACTGATCGGTCCTTCGGGACTTGATTCCTTGTAATCATGCCAATGTATTAAAATATGCACTAGCTCTGGGTAACTGGGGTTGGGGCATTACAGTTGGTATCAGAGGAAGTTTAGAAATAACCTTGGAAGCTATATTTTGATAAAATATGATTAGAGAACATATACCTAAGATAGACATTGAAGATTCATATAGAAGGACTTCCAAAAAAATTGTTAATGTAGAGAATTTGTTAGTTTTCCAAGGAATTACATTCATGTCGCAATACAAGAAGGTAGTGGCGGATCTGGCACAAATCTACCTAGGGGTAAAACCCGAAAACATAGCATTGATCAGGACTCGAACGAGAATTGGGTCATGACAACAGGCCTTGCTACACTCTTGGTTATGAAACTCCTGGGAGATATGCTTAGGATAATTATTGGTTTATTTACAAAACACTATGAAGGGTTTATGAGTATATACCTCCTCAATGAAAACAATATTGTGATTATGGATTATACCCATAAACTGTTCAATTTACATTTGGTATTTTACATGTTTGGACTTATGCATTGCGATTCATAAACTGACTTAGTGTATGGAATTGTTTAGAAATGGCGCCCAGTAGAAGGATTGTGAACTCCCGCAATATGTATGATCCAAAGAGTAAGAAGGGACATACCATTAATCAGATTAATCCAACATTTAGAAATGAAATAGTCTCCCAAATATTATCGTCATATGAATAAATAACATCTTCTGTTAAAAATGTCAGTAAGGAATTCTCTGAATCCTATGGCTTTGAAAGGAAGCCTGAGAAGAAAAGGATGGTAGAAATAAATATGCATAAAGGGAATAAAGGAAAGAATGATTTTCCAATATGTGATAAATGTGGAATGAATCACCTTGGTAAATTCATGAAGGGAATGTGAGATTTTTATAAGTGTGGAAAAATGGACACAAAGTACGTGATTTCAAGGGTAAGAAAATGTTTTAAAATGTAATGTGATTCATCTGTAAGGCATTGAGACATTACGCGAATCAAAGTCCTATTCCAAAGAGTATAATGAAAATGGTGTTGTTGGATAATAATAATGTTATTATACTACCTCAGATGAAGAAGAATGACTAGTGTTCTATTTTTTTGTTATTATAGAATTGTTTCATTTGAGTGTAGTATCAACAGTATACTGGTGACATGAATTTTGGAGATAAATAAGGATTGTACTGCAGTAATATTTTATTGAGGATTTGAGATTATATGGTTCTAAGAAAATTTACATAATAGTAAGATACACTTTTTGGAAAATACATGGTTGAAGGAAAGGTAATCCTTAATATGGTCCTGATAATGTGGTAGTGATTTTGGAATAAGAGATGGTTGATTTTGGTAATTTAGGATGTTGTTGTGGTGTAAAAGAATACATGTTGAAGGAATTCACATGTTATTACCTAGAAAAACGGATCCTCATTATGCTTAACTTCCTTATAAATTTTGGACTGAGAGTTTGGATATAAGTATTTTGGATAATTCTAATGGGTAGAATGGATTAAGTTTGAAATTGGAAACTATTGTTAAGGTTATTTTTGGATTGCCATAAAAAGGACGACCCATAGGTCAGGCGGCAACCCGTCATGTCCTGCAAGGCTGTGAGACTTGAACCCACAATTAAAGGGAGACAAGGGTGTATCACCTATCACAGACCCACGTGATGTCTGGGATTGAGAAATGTAGTTTTTTTAAAGGGCCTCGTAGAGGAATTATAAATTCATTTTTTTGAACCCTAAAAGAATATGACAAATAGAGTATTGTTTTAAAGTTCAAATATCTTTTAGAGTGAAAGATGAGTTTTTTGTAGAAATTAGTTTAATGTTAATAATCTAATTTTCATGTATATATATATATTTTTCTTCTCTTATTCTATTTTGAAATAAATTCTTAAACATTAGGTAAGGAATCTTAAAACTAAAAATGTGTTATCCTAATACCTTAAGTTTTTTTGAACTGATGAAATTTTAAATCATCATAGATTTGTTTCTTTGAGGCCCTCAAATTCTACGATTGTTTCTCACTAATGAAATCAATCACTCCATATAAATATTAACGTTTTTACTTCGATTATGTGACTCTAATTGCCACTAATTTTCTTTTAAGCGAGTTGATAATTTTTTGGTGACTTTTTCATTTCATTTTCCTATTATTAAGAATAAATTTTATTAACCCAATTACCAATATGGGTTTTCCCACAAAGGTATTTTCTATTTTCAAGATTTTATTTTCGAAGATCAATTTTAAATTGTGAGGATGAAATTTATTGAATAAGGAAAGAATGTAACAACCCAACATTTCAAAGTACATTATATCTTCAATGTTATTCAATAACTCGCACTACATGCAACACCGGGTTACATCGCACCACGACTTAACAAACTAGCTTTTCAAAAGTGGTTATGAATTGTATTAACTGAATATTTAACTTTATACAATCCTTATAATTTTAGAATCCATATTATGTGTTTCTTAGAAATAATGTAAGAACAAATTCATTTTTTTCAGAATAATGAAGTATTTTTTTTAAAAAAGCCAATTTTAAAAAAATTTAATGGCGAATCGTTTTTAAATCCAATATTTGAAAATTTTATATATTAAATTTGACAAAATAAAATTTTTCTTTATAATCGGGAAATAATATTATTGTTTCAATATTTTTATTTTTCTTAATAACTTTCATATTTGGGTGAATAGTGAAAAATACAATATTATAACCGAAAAAAATTTAATCAAATTAATTTTTAGAGTTAAATTATACATTTTAATATATTGGAAGAATAAATAGTTTATATTTTTACCATTTAATCAAATTCTATTCATTGTAAGAAATTTTACATTGAAATTAGACATAAACAATTGTCAATATATTGAGAGTAATTATTTCTTAACATTACGCCTTTTGGTTTTAACAGCGGGAATAAATTTAAAATTAACAAATGAAACTTATAATTTTTGAATTTGGAAAAATAGACATCATTTTTGTATTCGGAATATCAAAATTAGCCTACAGTGAATTTTTGGAATTTTTCTCAAAACTTTCAATTTTTGATGAATAGTGAAAAACACTGAGTTATTATTTATAATAGGATTTTAGTTTAAATAATAATTTATTTATTTTAAATTTATTTTATGTCAAAATAGATACATAATACCTATATAAATTCAATGTAATTCATTGGAGACAGTTTATAGTAAATTTAGATATATAAAAATTTTATCGAACTTTTACCGTCTTTTACCCAACTTATAGGAGCATTTGAAAATTTACCTAAAATATAATTTTACCTATTCTGCGGGTGGAATTTTGAAATTCCGAGAGACACAGTTAATATCAAGGGGTAGAATATGGTTCAATAAGCTAAAAATAATTTTTGGTGAATAGTAACTTTTTACTTTTATTTACCACTTTTAATAGTAAATAGTGTAATTAAGTGTAGAAATGATATTATTATTACCTTAACAGATGTCCTAATTCTATTAGATAAGTGTAATTCGACAAAAAACAACCTTAGAAATAAAATATGACCCTTTAGGTCCACTTGGATTAGATGAAGACATTTATTATTTATTTATTATAAGAAGAGTTAAAAGTGTTAAAATCAATGTTTAATAACTAAACCATTTTAAATATAGGGTGATACATAAGATAAATTCGGCTATAAATTATCATTTTAAAGATAAAAATATTTCCTACATAATGGTATTTTATTTATAATTTTTTAGAGATTAAATAATTAAATTTATTAATAACACGATGATGATTCATTAATTACTTTATTAGTGAAAGAATAAAATAATTGGTATTATAAATGTTAAAATAAATATAATTTCAATGTTTTTATGACATCCACGAATTTTTTAGGTCAATATGACATGTTAGGATTGATTCATTGTATTTTTTTGAAGTAATCATGCTGTAATTATTTTTACAAAAAACAAATACCAAATAGTTATAAAATTTATAAGTTTTATTCTACCAAGAACAACCATAGGAATAATATATGACACTTTATGTCAACTTGGTTTAGATTAAGACATTTATTATTATTTAATTTAAAGAATAGTTAAAACAGTTAAAATAAAATTTTAATAACAAAACCATTTTCAATATAGGGTTATACAAAAGATAAATTAGACTATTTATATTCATTATAAATATAATAAGATTTCATACATAATGGTATTTTATTTATAATTTTTAGAGAATAAATAATTAAATTTATAATGACACAATAATGATGCAGTAATTACCTTATTAAAGAAAAAATAAATTAAATGGTATTATTAATATTAAAATAAATATAATATCAATGTTTTTCTGACATCCACAAATATTGTAGTTGAATATGACTTGTTAGGATTGATTCAATATATTTTTTTGAAGTAATAATTCTATTAGTTTTTTAACAAAAAACAAAAACCAAATAGTGTTAAAATTAACATAAAATAGTCATTAAAACAAATATTATATTATTAATTAATATAATGGTCCTAAAAATATAAGGTTATTTCCAAAAGACTTATATAATAATATATATGACATTAATTAACATATTGGGGTATGATTGGTAGTATATAGTATTTTTATTAACCATATTCCATAAGAATTGAAGAAGACATGGTAAAAGATAAATTATTTCTCTTAGAGTTAAATCTATGTGATAAGGCTAAAATGGTAACCTAAACCTCTCTAAAAGTTATTGTTTGAGATTATTTCGACCAATCCTTACCCTATCTTTGAAATAAGTCAATTTAGATCCATTATACACTGAATATGAGTTTATTATAAAATAATATTTTATGTTTTTTCAAAGGTGCCCCTCAACCCTCATATAAAAGGGAACTTCCACTTATCTCATATTCACACCTCCAAAGCCATTTGTCTCGGCATAACCCTACCCAAATATCCTCCCAACTACCCTAACATCATCCTAGTGGCCATCCTTTGTTCGGAAATCCATCCTATGGAGCCCTTTTGATCAGATCAAAAGGAAGAACCCGAAGAAGAGGTAATGATTTCACCACCCTCTTTCGCGTTCTCTTCTTCTTCCACTCAACCATTCTTTGTTGTTTCCAATCAAAAATAATAAATCTAATATCATATATATACTATGATGTTATTCTAAATATTGAATGACTGTATTAATTATTCTATCCAACTTATGAACGATAATTTCACCATGTGTGCGTGCGTACGACTTTCTATCTCCATGTCGTGGGATAATTTGTTATTCAACACTATGTTATTTGGACGGATATAATGATGAGTAATATGTTTATAAATAATAAAAATAACAAGAAAATGTCTCTGTAAAATTAATATATCATCCAATTCCACACCTTTAAGGAAATGATATTGTCGCTCGTGTATAAGTACGGATTACCGTCTCCACAATGTAATGATATTCATTTCCCCATTCACCATTCCTCGATGATTATAAAAATATATATTACTAATAAGTATGTAATATATTAAATAATAATGCTACTTGATATATATATATATATATATATTTACATACATATATCTTATTCACTTAGTTTCATTCAATAGGATATGAAAACAGAATCAATGTTTATGTGTAAGTATGGACTTTCGTCTCCATAAACGGTGTTTTTCATTTCATATATATGTATAATTTACATATTTATATTCTAAATATATATGATATTTAAATCATGTTTCATATATCTTGGTTGTATTTAAATCTTGATCCATGTGATACAATCAAGAGTAACAAGTTAAAACACGTACGAAATAGAAAGCGATTATTACACGAAATGTTAATTTAACATGGAAATTATTATTAAATGGGTAGTATAGAGTCATAAATTAATCATGTATGATATCATAAATATTAATATAGTTCTTGTATAATTTAATAACATATTTCAATCTTCATACAGGAGGTTAAACGTACCCTCGACTAAAATAATGTTCAAGGTAATGGTTAATTCCTCAATATCATTATTAGCTGAGATTGTTTATGTGTAAGAATTTACTGAGACATTTTTATCATCCATGTCCATTTTTCATAAAAATAATTTCAAAATAAATATCATAAGGATTTGTGAAAGGTACAATTTATCATGATCAGAATTTTAAATGTTTCAATTATTTCTCTTTCTAAATATTTTGAATTAATGTCCAATCTTTCAAAATGATTTTAAAGATTTATTTATATGGATATGAATATTTAGAAATGATAATTATATTCAAAAGTTTCAGATATTTATGTGACTATTTGATTCAAATGTATCTTTTAAATTACTACCTTTATAAATATGTGACTTTTAAATGATTTTACAAAAGGATATTTTTGTCAAAAAAAATTTACTCATCATTTTCAACTTTGTCAGCATCCTTTAATGGATATTTTATTTGATTGAGGTTGATTTATTATAAAACAACCATCTATATTGTATTGAATGAGTAATAATATGTCTGACTAGGGATCTTATATTTTTATACCATTCATTATTTATGGTTAATGTATTGACATTTCATATGCCTGTTTTAATACAAATTTTTATGTTATGTTTCAAATATTCATATGAAGAATGCAGGGGGCTTAGTAAGTGATGGTTGGAGGCCTCTATAGCTCCTCGATGTATTGGTAGGTCTCATGAGACAAACTAGTTTCTTGGCCCAAGGGCTTGAGAAAAATTTTATTTGTAGTCTTGGCACGTGGCCTTGACTATGTGGTAATGATGTCCGACATTAGGCATTCCTTCATTCTGAAATTAGATATTAATGGGATTATTTGACTAGTAGAATATCCATGTGCATGTTTTTATGGTAATGTTTTATTTATTTTTTCCATGTTATGTTCATGTTTATCTTTAAAAATGCTGTTTTTTATCACACATCATGGCTTAAAAGTTTATAGATTCCACTAAATTATATGCCCTTAATAAGAATCTGAGCTCACCCCATTCTTATGTTTTATTTTTCCAGGATTCCAAGAAGAGTATTGTGATTGATAAGTTGGTTTAATCAGGGAGATAAATGGAATTCTCAAAGGATAATTTATGTTGTGTATTATTTTCTAACGTGTAATGTAATGTTCATGTATGTAATCTATTTTACATGACTGCTAAACTGATCGGTCCTTCGAGACATTATTCCTTGTAATCTTGCCAATGTAATAAAATAATGCACCAACTCTGGGTAACTCGAGTCGGAGCATTACATACTATAAGTCTGACATGAACTTTCTCAATAATAGTGCACTTTTAGTGGATTTTTGACATCATCGCATTGTCATTGTATGCCTCTTGATCATTTTCCAGTGAGGATGAGAAAAGTAAAATTGATGTGTCTCAAGAATGATTTAATTTCATTTCATATGTTGATGCTGGGATAGAGAGATGAGAGTATTGTTTATGAATGAAAAAATAAAAAAATATGAAGTTTTTTTAATCGTTCATACCTGATCCCCGCCTTTGGGTATTTGACCTAGTGGAACTAAATGTATTCCATTATTAAGGATTTTTGGGTAATATGGAGAGGTTTATTAAGAATAGTTACCTGAGGAATCAGTATTGATTATAAAATGTTAGTGATTAACTATGAGGTAGTAATTTCTTAAATTGTTATGTATTCATCCCCATGATTTTGAGTGAAGTTCACAAACATTCTTGATACCACTAAGGGTGTAGGGAACCTTGGTATAGTTTAGGACTCCATTGTTGGAGTACATATAGTTTATATTTTATGTTATAATTTTATTCTCATTTTGTGTTTATTTTATCCATATAAGAGACTAGGTGGTGTGGTTCCCCTATAATCACTTTTTTTGTTCCTATAATTTTAATATTTAAATGGTCATCCTTTTTTTGAATCACATCATGATTTCTATTGTGCATGTTTGTAGATATTTTTTATTTTCTAAATCCTCGATTGTTGTTTTTTGTTCATGTTTTCCATTTGGTTTCAGATTATTTTTTTCATTTCTCTATTGGGTTTGTGTTTTTGGGTGGTGTACTGAGTTCCCTATTACCGATCCTGATTATGGTGGTGATGTGGTTTAGATTGTTCCAAGAATATGGTGTTAATTCATCTTGAGTTTCTCATGTATTTGATTCAATGTTTGGAACTCATTTTTTTTGTGTAGTTATATGGATATTTATAGAGGGGATAGGACTCTCATGTTATCAGGTTTTTCATCATGTTTTGTTTTAATCAAGAAATGGTAAGTTGAGACTTGTGTGAATTGGTACCCTGAGATTCATGGTCTTGTTTAGCTATTTCCAGATTTCAGACAGATTATTGTTTTCCTTTCAGTTGGATGAATTTATAGGGTAATAACTACTTATTTGTGGTGAGAATTATCTCACTAAGGCCTTGGATATCCTGTTAATTACTTATTTTCATATCATTGGAACATTTGGTTGAAGTACATGTTGAATACTAGTTTGAAATTTTGGATTTCTTTTGTAATGTGGGTGTTTTGGGAATGGAATTAAGGGGAACATGGTTAGATCCCAATCATGGGAAACTATGATGGTTTTCTATGATAACCATAAGGATTTTTTTGTGATCTATGGGTATGTTTTACAAGTTTCCATATTTTGGGAAATTGTGCAAAAACCCCACATTAGTTTTGACTATTTTGATAGTGGTGACCACATGGTTTGTGCATGGTTTTGAAAACTGTGTGGTCAAATACCATCAGTTTTCCAAATTCGTAAAAATATAAAATTCCTAGATTTCCACACTAATTTATTAACCCATAATCATGAATTTTCTTCCTTTTTTGAGCTAGCTTCACTATGGGGTCATCCACGATCCTCCAATTTTTCATCCCTTCAATATTTGAATCCCATTGATTGTCCCAAGGTAATATTCCATTCATTTTTTCGGAATTTCCCTCCCTCCTCTCTTGAGATCCTAGTAACTCTTAGTTTTATATCCTTATTGTATTAACCCTATGTGGTATAGTTACTGTATTAATCTATTTCTAGGATGTTTGTGTTTGTGGATTGTGTTTTAGTCCAGGTTATTCCTTCTCCCAATGTTCGGTTATGTTATCATGTCATTGTGGTAGGAGTTTTAATACATTTATTTTTCAAAACATTCCATTTGATTATTTTTCTTTCCTAAATAAATTAGAAATGTGTTTCCATTTATTAAGATGTGTTTGTATAAATTTATTTTTTATATTCATGATGTAGAATTTGTGTGAAATGTTTTTCAAAGGGAACATTTCACTATGTCTGTATTTATATGAAAATAATATATTTGATAAAATGTTTAATAAGTTTTTAAAATAGATATTTGGTGATATGGGTAGTGTATTCACTTTTTATCATTAGGTTATGTTGTTGGATGATGATTTTGGTGTTTTATGTAAAAATTGGTGGATTTTATATTGTATTACTTGGGTTTGTATTGTTGTTTCAATTAAAAATCATGTGATGGTTCTCTAAAATGTTGCTTTCAAAGTTATATTAGGTATACATGAATTGGATTGTGGTTTTGTAAATGAAATTTATTTTACTCAAGAATGATTTCATTGTATTTATGAATGAGTTTAATTGATTTTGTTGAAGGTGTGGAATATTTTTAAAAGGGAACTGGAGTAAGTTTGAATTTTTAAGGGACTTTAACCTTGGGATTGGATGGTTTTCATAATATGATTTCCAAATAGACTTGGTGATTTATTTGAATTTAAATGTGGTTGGAAATTTTTTTCATATTGATGGATCCTTTGAAATTTTATTATAACATGGGTGAATGGTGGACATGAAGTCATGTTAGGATCTTCATGTGTTGTTTATGTTTATCAAATGTTTTTATAAGAGTTTTGGATTTGAAATATAAGGTCTTATTTGGATCTTGAGATTCATTTAGTGTTTTGTTAAAAAAACTAAAATGATTTGAATGCTGATGGGAATATTATAAAGATTGGGGATGTGTTTTTTTAAACTCAAATGATGTAGTGGCCTGATAGTTTCATGAGTCTGAATTATTGAAATGTGGTTACACCTATGTAATATTTCCTTAGTATGGGTTATTTCATGGGTGGTGTTAGTGGTTGGGGTTGGTGGGTATATTGGAAGTAGGTCCAATGAGACATACATGCAAGGGCCTCTCCTTCCACTATGTATCACAATTACTATCAAGAGATTCCCAGTTATATTTTATAGGTTTGACTGATAGTTTCAGTTCAAACATGATAAGATATGCTCATACTCCATTAACATAATAAGGGTAAGGTGGATGGGACTTATCAAGGGAAATTTTAGTGTTTTAAGTTGGTTATTGACTATGGTGATGCACCATACGCTGTATGGTTTTACAAAACATGTATATCTAGTGATCACTCTTGTGATTTTTAGTAAATATTATTGATTCATTATCTATATGTTTTACTTATTTATGGTCCTTGTATTTATTTTATCCCTGATATTTTTTTTATTTGTATTTTGTTAATTTAATATTCTAATTATATTTTTCTATAATCATTTGTATTTGTACTTATACATTGGAATTGAAAATGCTTTTGAAAAGAGAAACTATTTTTGAAATTCAATGAGGTGTGTCTGTGATTTTTTAATCAAAATATGTGGATGTTGGGATTATTTTCAATGAATTATTAAAACCATGTTTTAGGAATGCATTTTATAACTATTTATTTTGAAATATTTTCGGATATTAAAATTCTTTCCCCTATGGTGATTACATACTGAGCAGTTAAAAATCACACACTACTTATACAATTCGGTGTAGGTGTAACTAATCTATTTGGTAGGTTTATGATTCTGTTTAATTTCATCACTTCTATAGCTGGTCAGTCTTTTTGTTGATGTTGTCCAAGAGGTTTCATGTAGGTGTTGTTTGAGTACTGTGGTTTTAGTTTTGTATTCAGTTTTGTTTTGTTTCACCAGTTCCTGTATTTGAATTAGTTATATATTTTTACTTATTTAGTAATCCATAGGTCATTTATTTGTTATTTTTATTTATTTGATCATTTTAGGTGAATAATGTGTTATGATAGAATTTAAATTGATTCATGATAGCATTTTCTATCCCTTGGGGGTTGGGAAGGCTCTTCAGGCCATGTGTCAGATCAGGTAGGATGTTGGGATGGATAAGACCCCGACGAGGTTCATGAGAATTATCATAAGACATCACTGTATGTATTATCTCAACATATAAATATTCATAAATGTAATACATTGAGTCAATGTATATTCAATAATTATAATACCAATTATTAGTCTTTTTCAAACGTCTTCTCTTAAAAAATCCCTACAGTACCCAAAATAATGTTTTAGCTGATCTTAAATATTAAAATTTTCATTTAGTTTTTATAATGATTCACAATAAAAATATGCTCCCACTGAGTAATGTAATTATACATTGTGATTATTTTTTAACATAATTATTTTAAGAACCCAGAAAAAGACATCGATAACTATGAAAATTTTGATGTTGCAACTAAAAAAAGTTAGAGTTTCAAGATTTAAGATATTCTAAAGGTGAAATGTGTTTTCATAAATAAAAAATGGATAATTAATGGTACATACATTATAAATAGTTATAAATGGTTTTTTCCCAGGTATTAAATGATGGATATTTTAATCATTGTACTTTTAAATGGATGAGTATAGATAAATGAAAATGTGAACATTATAGAATTATATAATTCATAGAAATGTAACCCTAATAAGAAAAAATCATTTAATTCAAGTTTATAGAATCATAGATCATATATAAGACATTATCTGATCTTATTTTATGAATATTGATGTGAGTAAAACTGATTTATATGTTCTTAATAATAATAATTGATGAATTAGGTTTTCATGAATAATGTATATTTAGTTCCATTGAACCTCATGCTTCATTTCATCGAAGACTACATCAGTTTTATCTTAGTATATTCAAGTTCCCAATGATATCTATAATTGATGTGTAGGTTGATTTTGAAGACATTATAAATGAAAATAATTCCATAATTCATGAATCTATAAAAGAAGAAGGTACAACATATTCCATATATGTTGACTGTCGATAAATATCCAACTAATGGATTTCAAAAGAAAATTTTGTTGAAATTTTTTTATGATAAAGAATATGTGTTAGCTATAAATTTTATAAACATATCTATTTTTTTCGAGAATAAATATAATAAGCATATAATAATGGATATTAATTGAATAATCTATATGATGAAAAATGAGTAGTCATGAAAACATTGAAACCAGAAGGGGGAATTTTGTTATGGTGTTTTGTATATGATGACAAAAATTGTAAATATGTGTTCAATTTATGGAACATTTAAAAATAAAGGATCAATTAGAATGCAAAGTTGTACATGATTATATGAGGATATTTATGATAAAAGGGAAATTAAGTCTGTTATCATAGATCTTGTTGTGTGTGATTACCTAGGAGAACTCATGTCCTTGAAGTATAACCAATTGAACCAGGTGCATGATGTAATGAAGAGAAAGGGTTGGTTCCGTCCATCAATTTGAAAAACTATTACGGATAATAATTTGTTATATGAATAATACCTTGTGACATAAATTGTTGTATATGTTTGACAATAATAAAATTTAGAATTTGACATGTTGTGAATGTCCATATTTATTAGTAGATAACTTTACTAACATATGAGATTATTTATTTTAATATAAAGGAATCAAATTTGTTGATATATCCTTTTTAATAGATTTTAATGATATTATTTGAAGCTATTTTTTAAGTAGTGCATAAGTTAATGATATCTCTTGATTTATTTTTTCCATTTAGTGAATATACAGTTTAGTTAAAGGAGATATATTTTTTTTTATGAAAGGACATCATTTAACATATTAGAGACATAATTACAAGATGTAAATACAAATAATAACTCTTTTGTATAAGTGGTTTGATTCCATACAACTTGTGTTACTCGGGGTATGTAATAGTATAACCATGAAACTCATAGACTATAGAGTAAATTTGTTGAATACCTAGGAAACAATGAATTAAATTCCAAGGAGATGAAGTCTAGTGCATTGTCAGACCTAATCAAATAGAGTATTAGTGAGACAACTTTTTGGGTATGGTTTTTAAAGAATAATATTCTTATATTTCAATTAGATTGATTATATTATATAATCCTACATTGGGGCATATAATAAATCAAATAAAAGAGTATGATTTTGTACTCAACCGTTTAAAAAAACATGAGTTTTCAAGATGCAATTTTTTCATTATTTATGCATTATTTTGATAAATAATACGGATTTTACTGATACTAAATAGGTCTATGCGTTTTAATTTAAAAGTAAAAAAATAAAAAAAAAATTATCAAGTGAGCATTGATTCATCTATTACCTATTAGTGGACTATCAATACTATTGAACCGAAATTAGGATCCAACAATAAAGTTAACTTTAAAATGATATATAAAAAGTGGGGGTTTTAGTTTAATTATGATTACCATTAGATAAATAATTCACCATATATATTTATTAAATTATATGTGAATGCCTCATTGAATACAATGTAAAATATTAAAAAGAAAGTGGTTGGGAGGTGAGAAAAAATAACAAAAAGGTATTAGTAAATATGATAAGATAAAATTAATTATAATATTAATTAAATAGATACTAAATCTATTTATTTACATTCTTTTAATTATTCTTGTTCATTATATAAAGGATGGGAGGAAAAGTGAATCATTAATAAAGTTTAATATTTTTTTCTCCAATGTAGTAATATATATGATGAAGGTTCATATTGAGGTACATACTTAAATATATAATTTTATCAAGGAACTATTTGACAAAAAATAATATCAAGATAAAGATAAAAATAATATGGATGAGGTTTTGGAAAAATATTATAGAAGATGCATGATTCTCAAAAATATTATTAAAATATTATTAAAATCAGCGACACTTTGAAATGAAATAGTTTGATTACTTGATAATGAATTGAAATTTTTTATGATAAAATTTTCCATAAGGGTGATTGGGAAGGGAATTTGAGATTATTGGAAAATATTAACATCACTTTCTACATTATGTTTCTATATCTAGAAGTTAAACGGAAAGATCAGAATTCAGAAAAACTTAGAACTTCAAAATAAACCATTAAGTAAGTTGATGTCACAAAAAAATTGGATGTGACTATCAATCCATAAAAGGTCCAAACAATGTATCATAATGGTTTAGATCATCTGAATAATCCTCCACCTCTAACACATTAAAAGTGATGACCCATGATGGATATAGATTTTATTTCAATGATTCTATAATTTCATGAAATGATGAGAAACATAAAATATGGTAAAACATGTATAGATGAAAATTTTAGGGCATCCAAAAACAAGTAAAATATGGAAGTGGGTTTTTCTAGGAGAAAGTATTACCTAAATTAAACCAACAATATTAGGGTTCCATTCCAAATATATCTATCAGGTCTTGTTGGATATCATTTATATGGTGTGGAAATAAGAATGTTAATCTGATGGTGTTGGTGATTCATCATGTTTGGACATAAAACCATAGATTGAAGGGAAAATAGGAAGTGAATAAAATTATAAAAAGACTGAAACATTGTAAGAGTGAGTTTTTGGATTTTTATCTACTTATTATAGTGAATAATATAACCCATATGAAAGAAAATATTTATTTCAATTACATATTTGATATCATTGAAATTTCTAAGATTCATATAATATCACAATCCAAAATTATAATTTTTATTGGTAAAATACATACATGTATCATATACTTACTCAATTCTAATGAGAACCCCCATTGGATGAGATGTGGTCTAACATAGAAACTTTTTCTATCTTGTGAAAGTGTACAACTCCAAATAATTCAACGAGGGAAAAATAGAATTTTCAATCATTAAGTATTAAATATAGAAAGAATTCAATTTCAACACCTAAAAGTATTTCTAACATAAATTTACAACAAAAATAAATAAAATTATTCTACTATGGAATGATAGGTCTTTGAAATGTTTCTTTCAAATGAACCATGTATTTTAAGGTTCGATGAGGAAATCTAAAAACAAATAGAACGTCAATAAAATTGATTCAAAATAAAATTTTCATGGTAAATAAAATAAGTTATGAATATATGGAGAAGTATTCTAATATGATAATAGTGAAATATTATAATGTGGTGTGAGTAAGATGTTAGAAGGTAGTCTATGGTACAGTATGATGTATGACATGAATACATCAAAAAAAATTATTGAGGAATGAACATTTAAGATCATGTTGAAAAATAAATATAAATAGAAGGACTACAAAATTAATGAAATGAATTAAAAAATTATTTTTAGTAGGAACACATAAAAATCCATGGTTGGTGGTATAATGATCTCTAGAGCTAAATGACCTCGGTTGTGATATATGAATGTACCCTTATTCTCAATCTGAGTATCTTGTGAAAGATCCACTTTCATCCCAATTCAATCTGATGGATTTGGAATATAGTGACTTTTTGGTGGAGTTATATTGGTATCATCCATTATATAGGATCTTTATAAAGAATATAATCTGGAAAATAAACTCCCATTAATTCTAGATCATGAACTATCAAAAGAATGATGTGAATTGAAGTTAGGGATATGATTTTAACACATAAAATATTTTTTTCTAGTTAAATTGGTTCTATTATTATTGGTAGATTATATAACTATGTGGGGAAGATCTGATTAATGAAATAAACTGATTTATTAATTCTACTTAGTTTGGATTCTATAATTTTCTTAAACATTAGATTATTCTCTCCCCCCCCCCTTAATAATATATACAGATACTAGCAGCATATATAAATTTGGGGATAGGTTTAATTACATAAAATTTTCACCCTTTTTTATATAAAGTGTGGGACCATGTACACATATTGTTAATTTTTATTGTACATTTTGATGTAAAATGTGTTGTTACTTCAAAATAAGATAATTTAATATTGAGATTCATTTCTGATTGTTACTTAAACTGGTGATCTGTAACACAATGTGAATTCATTAACTCATGGAATTATTAGAGATGTTCAAAAGTAGTTAATGGGTATGTTATTATAACTTCTTATCTGTATTACGTTATATGTATTTAAAAATCAATATTTAAAATGCAACCACTTACTCAAGGAGAATAAGGTAGGATCCATAGGAGATGATTTTTTGTAATCCTCATTGTGGTTTTATTAATAAAAATGAAGTAAAACAATAGAAAAAAATTATTTAACCTAGTATTATTGTGAACCATAGATGATGTCATAATCCAAGTGGTATCATATCTCAATTTTTTAAATCATTTTTTATAGAGAATAAGTTTAATGTATGGGTGGTCCTCTGACTCACCGTCTTGATAATTAATGGGATATTAAAGTGACCACATATGTGTAGAGGGAAATGATTTTCGACCAATTTAAATTAATTTATAAATAGATGTATCTGAATGAAGGGAGATGAATGAAATTTATTCCTATATGAAATGGAAAATTATCAAAAAAATATAAAGGGAGGATTTAATTTCCCATGTGTTGATGATTTTATTTGTTTTCACTCATTTTTTATGACATTATTAATTAAATTATGAAAATTTTATAAAATATGTGATTAATTTGGTATCCACCCATGATATAAGAATAACTTCTTCTCATACACTATGGGTAACATTGAATAAGGACATATCTACCATTTTATAAAAATCTGTATATATTCAATTGGGAATCCAATCACATGAAATTAATATTTAAGTGTGTGCTAATTCATATAACTAGAGATAAATATGAAAGATAATTGTCTCTAATAGAATTAATTGATGAACTATTTGTTGTCAAAAATATGAAAATAAATCCTTTATATTTTTGAATAACAGAAGAATTATTTGTTCAAATCATATAATAAAACATGATAAAATATGATAACAAATCAAAGGAGAAGAGAGAATGTTATATATTTTAATATATTATATATTTGTATTGGATGAAGGCTGATAAGAACAATGATGGATCAGTCCTAATTAAAGAAGATCCACACATAAAATTTTATATATATTCAAGTGTTAGTGACATTGTATATTTTATATTCTACAAAAGATAAAATGTAAATTATACGAGTTCATAATTATTTTAATAATATAAACTATAATTGGATAACATTCGGTGATAATCTGAAAAATTTTAGAGAAGATCTGGAGAAATACCGTGTATAGTTAATGAAACCTATATAATTATACATTTTTTAGTTCACAAAAAATATATAACACTAAGATGTAATTATTTTCCAACTATGATTGTAATACATTTCATCAACAAAAAAATCTATGTTCTAGTTATATAACATTGAGGTGTTTGTGTTACTTTTTACTCCAGTGTATGACCTTATTGATAATATCTATATAAAGACTCTCTTAATTCATTGTAAGACATTATATTATACATTAACATGATAATGGTATGCTCATATGTTTTTGGATACAATATAAATCTTTACAAAAATAATTCACTATAAATAATTTAGGTCACTATATGACATAGTTGAAATAGAATATTTCAATATGATGTATAGTTTGTCATAAAAATATAAAGTGTATGTCTCATTTATATGAAATTATGAATGTAGGTATCTTATGTTTTTTCATTCAATATTTAGAAAATCTTAAATAATTAAAAAATATATATTTTCAGAAACTATTAGATAAATTAATAACCAAAAGCAGAATAAAATTCTCAATCCAAATGATATTTTCATGGATGTATTTGATTTCAAAATTACTGGACTTCAAGGACTAATTACATGTTGTTGTTTTTTTGGATGAAAATAAGTGCATCTAGATTTCAATTTTGATGAACTAAAAAAAATCAATGAAAAAATAATGCATCATTCGTAGTATAAACATCAACATACTCTCAAAAGAGTTATTTTTCACGAATGATAAAATAAAGGAATTTGATATTCATCAATAGAATTGTATGGTGAAGTATAAATTAAAAACATTACTCTTAAAATTTAATTATTCCTAAGGAAAATAAATATTGTTTTGTTGAATCAATTCTTCCATGTTCAGAAAAAATTGATTGGTTGAAAATCTATGAATTAATATTATTTCTAGAATATCTAAAAGAGTTCAACTAGTTTGGATCATCTTGATATTTAAAATGAATGAATAATGTCTTCAAAAATTATGAATATAAAGTTACATGGATCCTTATGATTTTTTCCATAAAAGCCTACATAAATTTAATATGACGTAGTCTTAGTTTTTGTAACTGAAAGATATTGAAATATGGGAATTTTTCAACGTCTTTATAAATGAGAAGACTCCAAATATCATGAATCTAGAAAAGAATAATGAAATCATTTTCATTGAGCTGTTTTTTCGATATTATAATGGTTATAATATTTTAAAATTCAATTTGATGGAATATTTTTAGAAAAAGATGTCACCTCTTTTTAAAATATTTTTTGAAGATCATTGTGGATGAGTTTCAAATTAAAGTATATTTTTATGAGGTGTATTTATATAATACATCATGAGATGAAGAAAGAGTCCACAAGAATACATTTAAACCCATATGGTGTAATTTATTATTGTTCATTTGTATAGGTGAGTAAAATTTTATATTGAAGATTCATATATGTGTAATAGAATATTAAAAGTTGAATTGTTTTTGTCACCTATTCACATTATTTAATAATATAATCAATGAGAAGAAAATAATAAACAAAGCTACTATTTATATTTTTTTCATTATGTCTGTATCCTATTGAACTGAATCTCTTAAAGAAGAATATGAGGATACTTCATTATGTTGTAGAAAAAAGAAGAAGAACTTCTAACCTAAACTTTTTAGATAAATTTAATATAGATTAATTATTTATAAGAAGAGGATATGATGAAATTTTTTATAATATTAAAAAGATATGAAGATTAAATCTATCATGTTGTAAAATACATTGACTAGGAGGTCTATTATTCTTTAAATGAAGACATACTAGGTTTGAATATCATATGAGCTAATTGTGAAAAATATCATCGTGAATAGATTAAGATGAATGTTTCTGATGAAATTGTTTATGTTGTGACTAAGATGAAGAGAATTATAGAAGTATTATTGGAAATAGATGAATCTTTTGTTGTTTTTAGGGAGATTTTTTCATGTTATGAAGAGGAAACACTACAATAATTATAGATATACTTTCATAATGAATCAATAAATAAACTATTATGGACAAATAGTGTGAAAACATAGATCCTGTGAGTCTCAAGTTATGCAAAAAGACATCTGTGTGAGTCAAAAATCACAATGTGATGTTATTGATGATGATTAATGGGAATATGACATGTTAATCCATGAGAGATATAGGAAATTAGTTATCGAGACTCTAGCTGAAAGAAGATATATTTGACTATAATATGGTTATGGTGTGTTAATCACCCTATTCATATCATTATAAGTGAGTAATTATATTAATGAATCCATTATTGAGTATCATAACCAATCAAAGAAAGGATAAGGACATTTTACAGAACCCTATTAAATCATGATGTTCTATTTCCATTATTTACTAAATTATTTCAATAATGTTTCTTGACAAAATGTGGAATTAATCAATACTAAATATAACTTGGATGATTAATTTAAATGGAATTAAAATTTTAAATATCTTAAATTTCCACTAAGTCACTCCCCTCTCAGTTATACTATGATTCTGTGCCACCTCGTTAACAATTCCTTTTATACCAACTATATGACAACCAAACATATTCAAACCATAATTACATGATTTATAAAATTTGATTAATTTTCATTAATGTATTGGATATTTTTTATTTATAATTGTATATTATTTAAAAAAATTACATTACATCATCGAAATTTTTACATAGTACGGATGTTTTATATGAAACATGTTATTATTTATATACTCTTGTTTCATTCTTGGTGCTTCCTTTATTCAGAACATTTCACCATTTAATTGAAATAATTAATAAAAATCCTTCTTCTATTTTAAGTATACATGAATATTTTTTATAAGATAAAAAACATTTTAAGGGATATAAAAATAAAGAAAACCCATCAATCATTTGAAAATCCATGATAACCAATAAAGAAATTTACCTTTTTTCATAAAAATTTTTGATCTCAATATAATCATTAAAAACTCCATAAATCAAGATCGAATGGAAAATATTTCATAAATATTAATAATAAATAATAACTTTACAATAATAATAATAATTACTTTTGAGAACATGAGAACTAATGAAATTAATCATTTCAAATTTTTATGATCATAAACATTTCATTAATAATTAGTTCATTCTCTTAACATATGAATCAAGATATTTCCATTATGGTTTATATAAACTATTAAAAACTATGTAATTATCATGGGAATTAATACATACAATCACCATTATATTAACCCATTCCAAATAACAACCACTATTGTTAATTCCAACTTATATCATGGAAGTAACTAAATTATGATTAACTCTATCATAATATCCAATGCATAGAGATCTATATCAATATTACCCATTATCAGATCTACATCAGGATCACATTTTAGAATATAAACTATTTAATAACCATATGATGATAAAAACATATAAAATACTTATTTTCCATCATATGTAATTTAAAATATTATGTTTATCAAATAGGAAAATTCATTTTCAAGATCTATGTAAAAAAAGGGATACATTCTATTTCCTATGAATGCACTAAAAATAAAAAATTCCCTGAAGAATATTTAATAATATATTATTTTACTTACTATATTAAATTATGAATACTCTTAAATCATAAGGCTCTTTATGGCGAGAATCTTTTTTCATACTAATTATAATAAAAAAAATAAGTCACTTATTTTTAATGAAATTTTAAAATTACCATTATAGAAATTTTAGAAATATTAAATTTTATAAATTAATATATAATGTTAAAATGATAACATAATTACCTTTAAATAATTTTTAATAATACAGAATAACATTCATTAAGTAGTTAAAATAACATGGAAATGCTAGAAAAATGATGATAAACCCTTCAGAAGTACATTTTAATCAAAAAATCCTAATTGTATATCCCAACTCCCCACATGGATACTTTACATTAATAAATAATAGAATTATACTAATTTTAAAGTTGATAAACTGTTTTAGTTTTATTTACATTTAATAATCCCATTTATATAATTTATTATCATTTCTTATGTTGTTATGAAATCGGTTAAACTCACATTGTATCTTTGTGGATCCTTCTCTTTAAAATCTCAAAATAACACCAGTGCATTGATTTTTACAAATGGGAAACAGATTAATAATCAAATGAATTTAAAACGTGTTATATTGAAAATTGTTTTATGTTAAATAAAATATTAAAGTGACCTGGGTAACAACGTCCTGATATATGGTGTGAACCATTTGAAAGAGATGGTAGTCTGTATATATGCATGAATGAAATTTTAATTTTCAAAATTAAATGAATATAAAAAATTATATAATATATTACATTAATAAATAAAAATACATTTTATCATTCATATATATTATTGATAATCCATCCTTATGATCATCCTTTTTATTTGGTAGTGAAAAATGAATTGTATTGCTTCGTGGAGGTGGAAATCATCACTTATACATGGGCGACATTTTAATTTTCAAACATCTGAAAAGGATAAAGAGGTAGTAAATACATTATATTCTATGACAATAACTTCATAATCATATTATATATTTTTTAATTGAATAATCATAAATATGTGTGTGAATATATTTTAGAAGGAAATTAATATACATCACTGTGTGGATGTGGATTTCCACATAGTCGAATATGTCATGTTTTCATTTCCCATTAAATTGAATAAGAAATGAAAAGGGAATTTAACAAAAGAGGAATAACATTTTAGAATATTTTATATGATTATTTTATTATATTACAATGGTCATGAACGGATCTATATGGGAACAGAAGAAATATACATGAAATAACACATATAATATTTATAATTCTTATTTAGAAAACCTCATTTAGAATACACCTTAATCCTTCATGGTTATAATTTTATATATTGAAAAACATAGAGAAAATGGGGAACGAATTAAGGACTAATATTGGGTTGTTTTTGATTGGGTTGTAGTACTTAATAGTTTTACATAAGTGATGATTGTATGTTGCTTTTTATAAGTGAGGGGAGTGAAACTCATATAATTATTCAAAGTTCAGTAATAAATTTAATTCACTCACATGGTAAAGAGTCATTAAAATAATTCATGTTATAATATATGGTGATAATTTTATAAATAATCTCATCCAATACTAATGAAAATAATATTTTAGGACAATATCACATAGTTTTTACATTAATTAACTTTTTTACACATTTTTTGGTAACTGATTTTATCACTTATAGCTATTCATAATAATTAGAAATTAATTTGAACTCATTAATAAATTCTAACTTCATGATTCCAAATATTAATTCCATTATTAATTTTTCATCTTGTATAAGAGCTGGAAATTAATTTTAATATAGTCTTGCATTATGCAATAAAAATTATTTTTTATAAAAAATTGTAATTAAGGATAAAAATGATTTTAAATAAAAAATAATGTATAATATTGATAAGTGATGAATTAATTGTAGTTAATAATAAAAGGGTACCGATTTTACAATAAATCCAATATAAAATTTAATAGTTATTCAAAAATACATGAAATGAAATGGCATTTTTTATGAAAATCTCTAATTCAACTTTTCACAAAAATATTAAATTTTTCCTGAAAATCCAATAATTTACCCTATAATATATGTTCTATTAGAATATAAATATGAATATAATTTTATACAATTAAATTTCATAAATTTAAAATTTAAAAATTAAAATAAAACTATATAATTCCTAGAAATCAAATCAATAAAAATAAGGCATTATCTTTATCGATTGAGAAATTATGCGAAATTATAAATGTGAATATGACTCCATAAAATCAAAAAATTAATATTATTAATTCATTAAATTAATTTATTATTTTCATTATCTTAATTTTCATTCTTAACTCTCGAGTATCATATCCATGGATGACTTTTAAAGGAAGAGGTAAATCATTTTAACCAACTCTTGATTTTTATTCTTCAACTTCCTCTTCCAAATATAATATTTCCAATATGATATAATAAAATTAATAACCATTATATTATAAAATATATTTTTATTAATGTATATTTATTATCCCAATCACTATACATTACTCTAAATTGAAAACATTAACCACTTTATGGTCAGCTCACCGCCTCCATAGATGATGTACTTTATTTTTCATCACCACCACCGTCATTGGTTTTAATATGTAATTCATATATAATTAGAGTATGTATTAATAAATGGAATAATGGTTAATATTCTAAAATATTAATTGAATACCCATAAATTAAACATAATATTTTTTTTAAAAAATCCATTCATGGGTAGTATAAGAATATATAATGATATTTTTTTCGAAAAAAATTACTTCCTAATAAAATGTTTTATAAGTTAATATAATGAATAAATATAATATCTACGAACTAATTAGTATAATTAAAATATAAAATTTTAATTATAATAATAATATGAAATATCAAAAATCAAAATTATGTTATGCGCCTAAAACTGGAATGTCGTAATAATTTTCATAAATTAAAATCATTCCGGCCCATATATTAAACTGTGAATCAGATATTATACTATTATAATAAACAATAAAAAACACAAACATTTGTTGATTTTAGAATATTTTTAAATATAACACCTACCATTACCTATTATATTGATGTGATATGGAACTGTAAACTAATGAACCACAGAAACAGACACAAGAAAACTGATCATTTAAAGTAATTAAATGTGATAATGATTTCATTATAATATATAAAATACACAATAATAATATTACAAATTATTCAATTAAATTTTTTTTCTGATATTAATCATATAATATGTGTGTTTTAATGAGTCAAGAGTATGGTAAAGTTATATCTTCATTTCTATATATTTCTTGTAACTCTTACACTTCCACTCTGCTTCACTTATTCATTTTCTAAATCCCTTCATTTATTCATTAATTTAATGTCCAATTTATTTATTTTAGGGACATTTATTTTTATCTACTTTATTTCAAATAACATAACTAATACATTATTTTCAAAATATATATGTGAATGTTTAACATTTATTTTACAATTTCATTTATTCATATATAAATTAATTTTTTCATCTATTATTATCTATAACCCATTTTTAGATAACCATTTATATAGCTATATTTCAGTATTTTGGAATATACATTTCGGTTTATTTCATTGAAATATAACATTCCCATCCTTGTTAATTTTTTAAGGGGGTTCAATATTTTGATCCGATTTTATTTATATTAATATTACATAATTTTAATGATAAAAACATAAAATGATTACTCAACCAAGATCAAAATGTTTTTTTTCATATGAAAAATAGTACCAAACATATCTTTGACATTTTATAACATAAAAATATATTTTATTTATTATTCTATAGATTCTAATTGTCCATCATGTTATCATTAGTACAAGTATTCACCTGAGTATATACATCAAAATAACGGTTGAACTAAAATTGTAGTAAGTGGATGAATAAGAGACACGAAACCTGGGATAGAATAATCATCCTCATAATAATATCATATATAGATCATAATCATAATCATGAAAAGAACATTATATAAAGGCATGGAATATGGAAATTCATAAAATTAAAACATCATGTCCATGTATTCTAATACAACATATAGTTATGAAATATAATAACATAATGTCAACATATAAATCAATTTATCTCGTGAGAATCGTTACATTACCCAACCAATTGGAGCTCTATATAACTCTGGGAGCACCTTTCACATCATAACATTTACATGTGTTGTATAATTACTTCCACAACCATAACATTATAACACTTATATTATCCTGCATACCAAATAAAACATATATGATTAATGTAAATAAAATAACCCAAGGAAAGTAATGGATTTCATTTCATAGTGTATATTTTCATAATCATTTTATTTTAAAATATAAAAAAAGGAATTATAATATTTATATCAATATTTATTGAAGATGAAATAATATCATGATAAGTAGAAGATGTGTTTTTTAAGAAATGTTATTCTAAAAAATATTATAACATGTCATAAAACTATATTGGAATCATATAAATAGTATAAATGAATATTTAATGAAAAAATAAATTATATTTCCACAAAAATAATGGAACATCCATACTAAAAATTGTGTGAAAGAGAGATGACCAAACCAATGAGAGTTAGTTCGATAATCCCCTAACCTTGAGTTTGAAATATTTCATAACATTAATATACTATATAATAAAATATAATTAAATTATTTAAAAATAAATATATATTTATTCATTAATTTAATTCATTATAGTTTTATTTTTTTTATAATGTGTTTTTAATGTGTTATATAGTTCTATTTCACCATTCAATTGTGTTTTTTTCTTGGTTTTTAGTGTCAGTTCTCCTGCATATTATCTTAGAAGTTCATGTAAAATTGAAATGAGTCACCAAAATTGAAATTGTATTTTATAAATGTATATATATAATTTTTTTTATATTTAATTTGGTTATATTTTATGTGTATTAATCCTTAGATAACAAGTTAATGAAAATGATTTGATTTATTTTGCAGATTTTACGACCATTGTGAGCTTGTAACATTTTATTTCAACTAATAATTATAAATTGCATCCAAAAAATTTTAAAACTCTTAATATGTATAAATAAAAAATATTTAACCATAAATATGGTTTTATATATATCCTTCTAAGTGGTAGTATAAGATGAAAACATATCTTCTATGATGGCGGTAAATCGACAGACGAAATATGATATTATCAGTTTTCGAATAAAATGAAAATAGAAGAGGCTTGAAGAAGAATTATTAAATTAAAATATTAAAATATTTGGATACAAAATATACTGGAGTTTTAATTCCACTTTTATATCTTTTGGTGACGATAGGATAATAATATATATTAAATTAAAATGAAATTATATAAAATAGAAATAGGGTTTTACTTCTTTAATATCTCCTCCTTGAGACCCTCCATTGGAATGTGGTTAGGTTTTTTGATGGAACCAAGAGATATTAGATGTGGGGGAGGGTATTTTGAAGAGGATTATGCTTTACATGGATAGGTTTCAATGAATGAAAGTTTTAAGAAGAAGGGGGTGGTGATGTGTGGTATTTATAGAGGAGGAGAGGAATGTTTTCACATTAATTTATTCATTAGTTATTATTTTGGAAAAAAACTATGAAATTTTGAAAAATATGACAAATTACATTAAAATAATTAAGGATTGTATGATATTTTTACCTTAAATCTGCCTTACATCAACTATTACTCAAGAATTCATGTATTTATCTTTTATTATAAAAAATTTTATTTTACTAATCACCAAAAATTCAATTACTTCATAAAAATCCTAAAAATTAACCCCAACCATTACTCGATGTGTAGAAATCAAGAATTATATCCATTTTATTAAAATATTTTTATAAATATGAGAAATTTAAATTTTAATTAAATTCAACATATACTCAAAAAATAAAAATTTTTATTTTATAACAGATTTTATAACACATAGAAAAATTAATAAAGGTATCATAAATTATCAAATAATCATTAAGAAAAATGGGATTTAATTTTTGTATATATTTTATTAATATAAATCTTATTTTAAATAACCATATTAATTATTAAATTATACATAATTATTTATGACATCTAAAAATATCAAAAATTAACTTCTAAATATTAAAACATTTATTTACTTATTCCCTGAAATATATATATAATATTTTCATTAATAGGATATATAAATTTTAATTATGAATTCATAGGTTAGGTTACTACTATTTTGGCCATATTATTATTTCTAAAGGTCATAAAACTATTTCAATTTCAATTTATTATTTCCTTATTAAAGGTTCCTTAACATCAAGAAATATGATTTATTTCATTTATTCATCATCTATAACGTTTTTATTACAATATCATATGATTTTATAGGGTTCATACTATATAAAATAATTATAATAAGGGAATTTCAAATATTAAAATTTTGGGCTATTATATTATTCAACCTTATGAAATTTATCCCTCGATTATTTTAAATTTTATATTGAAAACAGGTGTGTGTACATCTCCATCACTGCTTCCACTTGTTCCAATTATCGTATTAGTAAATATTGTTTTTCCGTTGAACATTGACCATGTGACTAGTTTTATTGTGTAGAACCTTATCTATAAGGTCCATGATCATTAATATCTTCACCACATAAGAGAGATCCTTTTCCAACTATACCACCTATGGATTCACTACATGTGAAGGATCCGGTTTGTACCTCCTTGATAAGGATAATTGAATACATCATGAACTTGAGACATGGTAAGTTATTGTTCCAATCGATAGGTCACATCATCGACTTGATTTAGCATATTGAGGGGGGAAACATACTGGGGAAACAATTTTTTTTCCCAAATCCAATGTTCCTCTTCAATAGAGATATGTGTAGGAATAACATATCTCTACCCTTAAAGTCTAGGTCCCATCTGTGATATTCAGTATTTCTCTTCATTTAACATTGAGATTCCATGATGGGTAAAGTAACTATTTTTACATATCCCACCATTTATTCAACCTTTTATGTTTATAAAATCATACATTCACTAAGATCATCCCATCATGTCAGTTTTATATGTGTTTTTCAGTAAAGGTATTCATATTGAGCCACTTGGATACTCGAGTAGAAATTTTTTATGAAAGAGAACTCAATAGAGGTATATGTTGGTCCCATAATCCATTTAATTCCATTGATCAATTCCTCAATATTTCTTATATTGTCTTACTAGATCAATAATATTTCAAATTTGATTGAGGATGATAATACATATTAGTATTCATCTCATTTATTAGAGCATGTTGGTGACATTTCTAAAAGATATAGGGGAATCTCATAACTCAATCAAATACAATTGATAGTGGTTATCTATGTATCCTTACCACATACATGATATATATCCTTGTTGTTTGATCTAGTGTTAATTCCTCCCAATTTTTGATAAAGTGAGATATCTTTATAATACAATCCACACAAATCCATATAGCATTTTCTCATTTTGATGTCCTCAGAGGTCTGACAACAAATTTCATGGTAATGTTTTCCCACATCCATATAGTTATCTATAATTGTTTCGTTATCCCCTTATAATATTTTATATCAACCTTTTCATGTTCACATACTTGGAACATTGAAGTATATTCAGTGATAATCTTCTTCATTGTTACCACCAGTAGTACTCTAAGTGATCTCAATACATATTTGTGTCCAAAAGGTGAATGGAGAAGGATGTGATATGTGAATCATTTAGATGATCCTTCTTTATCACTACATCAGATGGTACATATAGTCATAATCCAAATCTATCAATTCCTTCCTCATCAACTTTTAACTTTGTGGATTTATAATTTTTGATAGATTCCAAATTTTTTGAATTTACACATCATTTATTTGATTGTCCATTATTTTCCACATGAGGTGTGGTTGAGAAATCATTTTTGAATGGATTGATGATTTTCATTCCATCATAACTCCCATTTCTATACTAATCAAATCAATGATGACAATATCCTTTTCGTTTATAATAATTAATAATATTGTCTGATCTATTCTACATAGAGCCTCTACCACTTTATTTACCATACCAAAAATGTAGTCGATTTATCAATCATAATACATTATGAGATATAACCATATTCAATGGAGAATATTAATCTTATTTTGTGTGAATATATAAATTAGGATTATGAACAACATATATTTCATGCTTCACCCCATCAGGATAATGCCTCTATATTTTCATTGAGGATATCACAACTTCCAACTCCAGATCATGTAGGGTATAGTTTTACTCGTGAATTTTTACCTTCCTTGAGCGATAGGATATCACATAATTATTTAAGTGTGTGCTAATTCATATAACTAGAGATAAATATGAAAGATAATTGTCTATAATAGAATTAATTGATGAACTATTTGTTGTCTAAAATATGAAAATAAATCCTTTATATTTGTGAATAACACAACAATTATTTGTTCAAATCATAGAAGAAAACATGATAAAATATGATAACAAATCAAAGTATAAGAGAGAATGTTATATATTTTAATATATTATATATTTGTATTGGATGAAGGCTGATAAGAAAAATTATGGATCAGTCCTGATTAAAGATGAGCCACACATAAAATTTTATATATATTCAAGTATTAGTGACATTGTATATTTTATATTCTACAAAAGATAAAATGTAAATTTTACGAGTTCATAATTATTTTAATAATATTAACTATAATTGGATAACATTCGGTGATAATCTGAAAAATTTTAGAGAAGATCTGGAGAAATACCGTGTATAGTTAATGAAACCTATATAATTATAAATTTTTTAGTTCACAAAAAATGTATAATACTAAGATGTAATTATTTTCCAAATATGATTGTAAGACATTTCATCAACAAAAAACTCTATGTTCTAGTTATATAACATTGTGGTGTTTGTATTACTTTTTACTCCAGTGTATGACCTTATTGATAATATCTATATAAAGACTCTCTTAATTCATTGTAAGACATTATATTATACATTAACATGATAATGATATGGTCATATGTTTGTGGATACAATATAATTCTTTACAAAAATAATTCACTATAAATAATTGAGGTCACTATATGACATAGTTGAAATATAATATTTCAATATGAGGAATAGTTTGTCATAAAAATACAAAATGTATGTCTCATTTATATGAAATTATGAATGTAGGTATCTTATGTTTTTTGATTCAATATTTAGCAAATCATAAAGAATTAAAAAATATATATTTTCAGAAACTACTAGATAAAATTAATAACCAAAAACAGAATGAAATTCTCAATCCAAATGATATTTTCATGGATGTATTTGATTTCAAAATTACTGGACATCAAGGACTAATTACATGTTGTTGTTTATTTTGGATGAAAATAAGTGTGTCTAGATTTCAATTTTGATGAACTTAAAAAAAATTCAATGAAAAAATAATGCATCATTCCTAGTATAAACATCAACATACTCTCAAATGAGTTATTTTTCACGAATGATAAAATAAATGAATTTGATATTCATCCATAGAATTGTATGGTGAATGAAAAATTAAAAACATTACTCTAAAAATTTAATTATTCCTAAGGAAAATAAATATAGTTTTGTGGAATCAATTCATCCAATTTCAGAAAAAATTGATTGGTTGAAAATCTATGATTTAATATTATTTATAGAAAATATAAACGAGTTCAACTAGTATGTATCATCATGATATTTAAAATTAATGAATAATGTATTCAAAAATGATGAATATAAAGTTACATGGATCCTTATGATTTTTTCCATAAATTCCTTCATAAATTTAATATGACGTAGTCTGAGTTTTTGTAACTGAAAGATATTGAAATATGGGAATTTTTCAACTTCTTTATAAATGAGAAGACTCCAAATATCATGAATCTAGAAAAGAATAATTAAATCATTTTCATTGAGCTGTTTTTTCGATATTATAATGGTTATAATATTTTAAATTTCAATTTGATGGAATATTTTTAGAAAAAGATGTCACCGCTTTTTAAAATATTTTTTGAAGATCATTGTGGTTGAGTTTCAAATTAAGAATATTTTTATGAGGTGTATTTATATAATACATCATGAGATGAAAAAAGAGTCCACAAGAATACATTTAAACCCATATGGTGTAATTTATTATAGTTCATTTGTATAGGTGTGTAAAATTTTATATAGATGATTCATATATGTGTCATAGAATATTAAAAGTTGAATTGTTTTTGTCACCTATTCACATTATTTAATAATATAATCAATGAGAATAAAATAATAAACAAAGCTACTATTTATATTTTTTTCATTATGTCTGTATCCTATTGAACTGAATCTCTTAAAGAAGAATACGAGGATACTTCATTTTGTTGTAGAAAAAAGAATAAGAACGTCTAACCTAAAATTTTTAGATAAATTTAATATAGATTAATTATTTATAAGAAGAGGATATAATGAAATTTTTTAGAATATTAAAAAGATATGAAGAGTAAATCTATCATGTTGTAAAATACATTGACTAGGAGGTCTATTATTCTTTACATGAAGACATAATAGGTTTGAATATCATATGAGCTAATTGTGAAAAATATCATCGTGAATAGATTTAGATGAATGTTTCTGATGAAATTTTTTATGTTGTGACTGAGATGAAGAGAATTATAGAAGTATTATTGGAATTAGATGAATCTTTTGTTGTTTTTAGGGAGATTTTTTCAAGTTATGAAGAGGAAACACTATAATAATTATAGATATACTTTCATAATGAATCAATAAATAAACTATTATGGACAAATAGTGTGAAAACATAGATCCTATGAGTCTCAAGTTATGCAAAAATACATCTGTGTGAGTAAAAAATCACAATGTGATGTTATTGATGATGATTAATGGGAATATGACATGTTAAATCATGAGAGATGTAGGAAATTAGTTATCGAGACTCTAGCTGAAAGAAGATCAATTTGATTATAATATGGTTATGGTGTGTTAATCACCCTATTCATATCATTATAAGTGATTAATTATAGTAATGAATCCATTATTGAGTATCATAACCAATCAAAGAAAGCATAAAGACATTTTACAGAAACCTATTAAATCATGATGTTCTCTATCCATTTTTTACTAAATTATTTCAATAATGTTTCTTGACAAAATGTGGAATTAATCAATACTAAATATGACTTGGATGATTAATTTAAATGGAATGAAAATTTTAAATATCTTAAATTTCCACAAAGTCACTCCCCTCTCAGTTATACTATGATTCTGTGGCACCTCGTTACCAATTCCTTTAATACCAACTATATGAAAACCAAACATATTTAAACCATAATTACATGATTTATAAAATTTGATTAATTTTCATTAATGTATTGGATATTTTTTAATTATAATTGTATATTATTTAAAAAAAATTACATTACATCATCGAAATTTTCACATAGTAAGGATGTTTTATATGAAACATGTCATTATTTATATACTCTTGTTTCATTCTTGGTGCTTTCTTTATTCAGAAAATTTCACCATTTAATTGAAATAATTGATAAAAATCCTTCTTCTATATTAAATATACATGAATATTTTTTATAATATAAAAAAACATTTTATGGGATATAAAAATAAAGAAAACCCATCAATCATTTTGAAAATCCATGATAACCAATAAAGAAATTTACCTTTTTTCATAAAAAATTTTGATCTCAATATAATCATTAAAAACTCCATAAATCAAGATAGAAAGGAAAATATTTCATAAAAATTAATAATAAATAATAACATTACAATAATAATAATAATTACTTTTGAGAACATGAGAATTAATGAAATTAATCATTTCAAATTTTTATGATCATAAACATTTCATTAATAATTAGTTCATTCTCTTAACATATGAATCAAGATATTTCCATTATGGTAAATAGAAACTATTAAAAACTATGTAATTATCATGGTAATTAATACATACAATCACCATTATATTAACCCATTCCAAATAATAAACACCATTGTTAATTCCAACTTATATCATGGGAGTAACTAAATTATAGTTAACTCTATCATAATATCCAATGAATAGAGATCTATATCAATATTACCCATTATCAGATCTACATCAGGATCACCTTTTAGCATATAAACTATTTAATAACCATATTATGATCAAAACATATAAAATACTTATTTTCCATCATATGTAATTTAAAATATTATGTTTATAAAATAGGAAAATTCATTTTCAAGATCTATGTAAAAAAAGGTATAAATTCTCTTTCCTATCAATGCACTAAAAATAAAAAATTCCCTGAAGAATATTTAATAATATATTATTTTACTTACTATATTAAATTATGAATACTCTTAAATCATAAGGATCTTTATGGCGAGAATCTTTTTTCATACTGATTATAATAAAAAAAATAAGTCAATTATTTTTAATGAAATTTTAAAATTACCATTATAGAAATTTTAGAAATATTACATTTAATAAATTAATATATAATGTTAAAATGATAACATAATTACCTTTAAATAAATTTTAATAATACATAATAACATTCATTAAATAGTTAAAATAACATAGAAATGCTAGAAAAATGATGATAAACCCTTCAGAAGTACATTTTAAACAAAAAATCCTAATTGAATATCCAAACTCCTCACATGGATACTTTACATTACTAAATAATAGAATTATACAAATTTTAATGTTGATAAATAAACTATTTTAGTTTTATTTACATATAATAATCCCATTTATATAATTTATTATCATTTCTTACGTTGTTACGAAATCTGTTAAACTCACATTGTATCTTTGTGGATCCTTCTCTTTAAAATCTCAAAATAACATCAGTGCATTGATTTTTTACAAATGCAAAATAGTTTAATAATGAAATGAATTTAAAACGTGATATATTGAAAACTGTTTTATGTTAAATATAATATTAATGTGACCTGGGTAACAACGTCCTGATATATGGTGTGAACCATTTGAAAGGGATGGTAGTCTGTACATACGCATGAATGAAATTTTAATTTTCAAAATAAAATGAATATAATAAATTATATAATATATTACATTAATAAATAATAAATACATTTTATAATTCATATATATTATTGATAATCCATCCTTATGATCATCCTTTTTATTTGGTAGTGAAAAATAAATTGTATTGCTTCGTGGAGGTGGGAATCATCACTTATACATGAGCCACATTTAAATTTTCAAACATCTGAAAAGGATAAGAAGGTATTAAATACATTATATTCTATGATAATAACTTCATAATCATATTATATATTTTTTAATTGAATAATCATAAATATGCGTGTGAATATATTTTAGAAGGAAATTAATATACATCGCTGTGTGGATGTGGATTTCCACATAGTGGAATATGTTATGTTTCCATTTCCCATTGAATTGAATAAGAAATGAAAAGGGAATTTAAAAAAAGATGAATAACATTTTAGAATATTTTATATGATTATTTTATAATATTAAAATGGTCATGAACGGATCTATATGGGAATAGAAGAAATATATATGAAATAACACATATAATATTTATAATTCTTATTTAGAAAACCTCATTTAGAATACACATTAATCCTTCATAGTTATAATTTTATATATAGAAAAAGATAGAGAAAATGGGGAACGAATTAAGGAGTAATATTGGGTTTTTTTTGATTGGGTTGTAGTACTTAATAGTTTTACAAAAGTGATGATTGTATGTTACTTTTTATAAGTGAGGGGAGAGAAAATCATATAATTATTCAAAGTTCAGTAATAAATTTAATTCACCAACATGGTAAAGAGTTATTAAAATAATTCATGTTATAATATATGGTGATAATTTTATAAATAATCTCAACCAATACTAATGAAAATAATATTTTAGGACAATATCACATAGTTTTTACATTAATTATCTTTTTTACACATTTTTTGGTAACTGATTTTATCCTTTATAGCTATTCATAATAATTAGAAATTAATTTGAACTCATTAATAAATTCTAACTTCATGATTCCAAATATTAATTACATTATTAATTTTTCATCTTGTATAAGAGCTGGAAATTAATTTTAATATAGTCTTTCATTATGCAATAAAAATTATTTTTTATAAAAAATTGTAATTAAGGATAAAAATGATTTTAAATAAAAAATAATGTATAATATTGATAAATGATGAATTAATTGTAGTTTTTAATAAAAGGGTACTGATTTTACAATAAATAAAATATAAAATTTAATAGTTATTCAGAAATACATGAAATGAAATGGCATTTTTTATGAAAATCTCAAATTCCACTTTTCACAAAAATATTAAAATTTTCCTGAAAATCCAATAATTCACCCTATAATATATGTTATTTTAGAATATAAATATGAATATAATTTTATACAATTAAATTTCATAAATTGAAAATTTAAAAATTAAAATAAAACTATATAATTTTTAGAAATCAAATCAATAAAAATAAGGCATTATCTTTATCGATTGAAAAATTATGTGAAATTATAAATGTGAATATGACTCCGTAAAATCAAAAAATTAATATTTTTAATTCATTAAATTAATTTATTATTTTCATTATCTTAATTTTCATTCTTAACTCTCAAGTATCATATCCATGTATGACTTTTAAAGGAAGAGGTAAATCATTTTAACCAACTCTTGATTTTTATTCTTCAACTTCCCCTTCCAAATATAATATTTCCAATATGATATAATAAAATTAATAACCATTATATAATAAAATATCTTTATATTAATGTTTATTTATTATCCCAATCCCTATAAATTACTCTAAATTGAATATATTAACAACTTTATGGTCAGCTCACCGCCTCCATAGATGATGTACTTTATTTTTCATCACCACCACCATCATTGGTTTTAATATGTAATTCATATATAATAAGAGTATATATTAATAAATGGTATTATGGTTAATATTCTAAAATATGAATTGAATACCCATAAATTAAACATAATATTTTTTAAAAAAAATCCATTCATGGGTAGTATAACAATATATTATGATATTTTTTTCGAAAAAAATTACTTCCTAATAAAATGTTTTATAAGTTAATATAATGAATAAATATAATATCTATGAACTAATTAGTATAATTAAAATATAAAATGTGAATTATAATAATAATATGAAATATCAAAAATCAAAATTATGTTATGCCCCTAAAACTGGAATGTCGTAATAATTTTCGTAAATTAAAATCATTTTGGACCATAAATTAAACTATTAAACATATATTATACTATTATAATAAATAATAAAAAACAAAAATATTTGTTGATTTTAGAATATTTTTAAAAATAAAACCTACCATTACCTATTATATTGATGTGATATGGAACTGTAATCTAATGAACCATAGAAAGAGACACAAGAAAACCAATCCTTTAAAGTAATTAAATGTGATAATGATTTCATTATAATATATAAAATACACAATAATAATATTAAAAATTATTCAATTAATTTTTTTTTCTGATATTATTCATATTATATGTGTGTTTTAATGAGTCAAGAGTATGGTAAAGTTATATCTTCATCTCTATATATTTCTTGTAACACTTACACTTCCACTCTGCTTCACTTATTCATTTTCTAAATCCCTTCATTTATACATTATTTTAATGTCCAATTTCATTATTTTAGGGACATTTATTTTTATCTACTTGATTTCAAATAACATAACTAATACATTATTTTAAAAATATATATGTGAATGGTTAACATTTATTTTACAATTTCATTTATTCATATATAAATTAATTTTTTCATCTATTATTATCTATAACCCATTTTTAGATAACCATTTATATAACTATATTTCAGTATTTTGGAATATACATTTTGGTTTATTTCATTGAAATGTAACATTCCCATCCTTGTTGATTTTATAATGGGGTTCCATATTGTGATCCAATTTTATTTATATTAATATTACATAATTTTAATGATAAAAACATAAAATGATTACTCAACCAAGATCAAAATGTTTTTTTCATATGAAAAATAGTACCAAACATATCTTTGACATTTTATAACATAAAAATATATTTGATTAATTATTCTATATATTCTAATTGTCCATCATGTTATCATTAGTACAAGTATTCACCTGAGTATATACATCAAAATAACGGTTGAACTAAAATTGTAGTAAGTGGATGAATAAGAGACACGAAACCTGGGATAGAATAATCATCCTCATAATAATATCATATATAGATAATAATCATAATCATGAAAAGAAAATTATATAAAGGCATGGAATATGTAAATTCATAAAATTATAACATCATGTCCAAGTATTCTAATACAACATATAGTTAAGAAATATGATAACATAATGTCAACATATATATCAATTTATCTCGTGAGAATCGTTACATCACCCAACCAATTGGAGCTCTATATAACTCTAGGAGCACCTTTCACATCATAACATTTACATGTGTTGTATAATTCCTTCCACAACCATAACATTATAACACTTATATTATCCTGCATACCAAATAAAACATATATAATTAATGTAAATAAAATAACCCAAGAAAAGTAATGGGTTTCATTTCATAGCGTATATTTTCATAATAATTATATTTTCAAAAATAAAAAAAGGAATTAGAATATTTATATCAATATTTATTGAAGATTAAATAATATCATGATAAGTAGAAGATGTTTTTTTAAGAACAGTTATTCTAAAAAAATATTATAACATGTCATAAAACTATATTGGAATCATATAAATAGTATAAATGAATATTTAATGAAAAAATAAATTATATTTCCACAAAAATAATGGAACATTCATACTAAAAATTGTGTGAAAGAGAGATAACCAAAATAATGAGAGTTAGTTCGATAATCCCCTAACCTTGAGTTTGAATTATTTCATAACATTAATATCCTATATAATTAAATATAATTAAATTATTTAAAAATAAATATATATTTATTCATTAATTTGATTCATTATAGTTTTATTATTTTTTATAATGTGTTTTTAATGTGTTATATAGTTCTATTTCACCATTAAAATGTGTTTTTTTCTTGGTTTTTAGTGTCAGTTCTCCTGCATATTATCTTATAAGTTCATGTAAAATTGAAATGAGTCACCAAAATTGAAATTGTATTTTATAAATTTATATATATATTTTTTTTTATATTTCATTTGGTTATATTTTATGTGTATTAATCCTTAGATAACGAGTTAATGAAAATGATTTGATTTATTTTGCAGATTTTACGACCATTGTGAGCTTGTACCATTTTATTTCAAATAATAATTATAAATTACATCCAAAAAATTATAAAACTCTTAATATGTATAAATAAAAATTATTTAACCATAAATATGGTTTTATATCTATCCTTATAAGTGGTAGTATAAGATGAAAACGTATCTTCTACGATGGCGGTAAATCGACACACGAAATATGATATTTTCAGTTTTCGAATAAAATGAAAATAGAAGAGGCTTGAAGAAGAATTATAAAATTAAAATATTAAAATATTTGGATACAAAATATACTGGAGTTTTAATTCCACTTTTATATCTTTTGGTGAGGATAGGATAATAATATATATTAAATTAAAATGAAATTATATAAAATAGAAATAGGGTTTTACTTCTTTAATATCTCCTCCTTGAGACCCTACATTGGAATGTGGTTAGGTATTTTTATGGAACCAAGAGATATTGGATGTGGGGGAGGGTATTTTGAATAGGATTACGCTTTACATGGATAGGTTTCAATGAATGAAAATTTTAAGGAGAAGGGGGTGGTGATGTGTGGTATTTATAGAGGAGGAGAGGAATGTTTTCACATTAATTTATTCATTAGTTATTATTTTTGAAAAATACTATGAAATTTTGAAAAATATGACAGATTAGAATAAAATAATTTAAGATTGTATGATATTTTTACCGTAAATCTTCCTTACATCAACTATTTCTCAAGAATTCATGTATTTATCTTTTATTATAAATAATCTTATTTTACTAATCACCAAAAATTCAATTACTTCATAAAAATCCTAAAAATTAACCCCAACCGTTACTCGATGTGTAGAAATCAAGAATGATATCAGTTTTGTTAAAATATTTTTATAAATATGAGAAATTTAAATTTTAATTAATTTCAACATATACTTGAAAAATACAAATTTTTATTTTATAATAGATTTTATAACACATAGAAAAATTAATAAACGTATTATAAATTATCAAATAATCATTAAGAAAAATGATATTTAATTTGGGTATATATTTTATTAATATAAATCTTATTTTAAATAACCATATTAATTATTAAATTATACATAAATGTTTATGACATCTAAAAATATCAAAAATTAACTTCTAAATATTAAAACGTTTATTTACTTATTCCCTGAAATATATATATAATATTTTCATTAATAGGATATATAAATTTTATTTATGAATTCATAGGTTAGGTTACTACTATTTTGGCCATATTATTATTTCTAAAGGTCATAAAACTATTTCAATTTCAATTTATTATTTCCTTATTAAAGGTTCCTTAACATCAAGAAATTTGATTTATTTCATTTATTCATCATCTATAACGTTTTTATTGCAATATCATATGATTTTATAGGGTTCATACTATATAAAATAATTATAATAAGGGAATTTAAAATAATAAAATTTTGGGCTATTATATTATTCAACATTATGAAATTTATCCCTCGATTATTTTAAATTTTATATTGAAAACAAGTGTGGGTACATCTCCATCACTGCTTCCACTTGTTCCAATTATCGTATTAGTAAATATTGTTTTTCCGTTGAACATTGACCATGTGACTAGTTTTATTGTGTAGAACATTATCTATATGGTCCATGATCATTAATATCTTCACCACATAAGATAGATCCTTTTCCAACTATACCACCTATGGATTCACTACATGTGAGGGATCTGGTTTGTACCTCCTTGATAAGGATAATTGAATACATCATGAACTTGAGACATGGTAAGTTATTGTTCCAATCGATAGGTCACATCATCGACTTGATTTAGAATATTGAGGGGGGAAACATACTGGGGAAACTAATTTTCTTTTTTCCCAAATCCAATGTTCCTCTTCAATAGAGATATGTGGAGGAATAACATATCTCTACCCTTAAAGTCTAGGTCCCATCTGTGATATTCAATATTTCTCTTCATTTAACATTGAGATTCCATGATGGGTAGAGTAACTATTTTTACATATCCCACAGTTTATTCAACTATTTATGTTTATAACATCATACATTCACTAACATCATCCCATCATGTCAGTTTTATATGTGTTTTTCAGTAAATGTATTCATATAGATCAACTTGGATACTCGAGTAGAAATTTTTTATGAAATAGAACTCAACCATAGGTATATGTTGGGCCCATAATCCATTTAATTCCATTGATCAAGTCCCCAATATTTCTTATATTGTCTTACTAGCTCAATTAAATTTCAAATTTGATTGAGGATGATAATCCATAGTAATATTCATCTCATTTATTAGAGCATGTTGGTGAAATTTCTAAAAGATATAGGGGAATCTCATAACTCAATCAAATAAAATTGATAGTGGTTATCTATGTATCCTTACCACATACAAGATATATATCCATGTTGTTTGATCTAGTGTTTTGTCCTCCCAATTTTTGATAAAGAGAGATATCTTTATAATACGATCCACACAAATCCATATAGCATTTTCTCATTTTGATGTCCTCAGAGGTCTGACAACAAATTTCATGGTAATGTTTTCCCACATCCATATAGTTATCTATAATGGTTTCGTTATCCCCTTATAATATTTCATACCAACCTTTTCATGTTCACATACTTGGAATATTGAAGTATATTCAGTGATAATCTAATTCATTGTTACCACTAGTAGTTCTCTAAGTGATCTCAATACATATTTGTGTCCAAAAGGTGAATGGCGAAGGATGTGATATGTGCATCATTTAGATGATCCTTCATTATCACTACATAAGATGGTACATATAGTCATAATCCAAATCTATCAATTCCTTCCTCATCAATTTTTAACTTTATGGATTTATATTTTTTGATAGATTCCAATTTTTTTGAATTTACACATCATTTATTTGATTGTCCATTATTTTCCACATGAGGTGTGGTTGAGAAATCATTTTTGAATGGATTGATGATTTTCATTCCTTCATAACTCCCATTTATATACTAATCAAATCAATTATGACAATATCCTTTTAAACTATAATAATTAATAATATTGTCTGATCTATTCTACAAAGAGCCTCTACCACTTTATTTACCTTACCAAGAATGTAGTCGATTTATCAATCATAATACATTATGAGATATAACCATATTCAATGGAGAATATTAATCTTATTTTGTGTGAATATATAAATTGGGATTATGAACAATATATATTTCATGCTTCACCCCATCAGGATAATGCCTCTATATTTTCAATGAGGATATCACAACTTCCAACTCCAGATCATGTAGGGTATAATTTTACTTGTGAAATTTTACCTTCCTTGAGCGATAGGATATCACATAATAATTTTTCATCAGTAAAAATAAATTCAATTTTTCAAAGAATCCATGTATATCACAAAGAGTTCCCCCCTTTTCAGAAGTGTGAGTACATTCTCTATGATAAGCCCACTTTTTAATTCACTAAAGTAGACCTCTCATTCCCCAGTTCAGAATGTTTTTATCAAATTTGATTCATATTGGTTAATGGGTTTTAAAATTGTTATATGTTATTTATGAATTGATGGTAACAACCATATAGACAAAGGAATATGTGGATCTCTATTACAGATGTTGGCCAAGGAGACTCTTCCATTCAATTTGTCTAGTATGGACCATTGATATGTCTTTTTCTGGGGATAACATTCCATAATAATTATTCATCCTCCATCCCTTACTCATAGTTCTGGTACTATTCATAAATTTCCGTCCATTTAAATTATTTAGAATAGTATTGAAATGCTTCTCATCTTCCTCCATTCTCATGGAGTATATTATAATAACATTAATAAAGACTACCATAATTTTCATATGATAATCTCTAAAGACTGTATTCTTTAAATCCATGAATATTGTTAAAGAATTAGTGAGTTATAAAAGAATATATACGAACTCATCGTGTATTTATCTCATTAAAAAATAATTCATTAGAATATCACCATTATGAACCTTTGATTAGTGATATTCAGACTAAAGTTACACATTATAGAAATAAGTGTACCCACGAAGTTGGTCAAAAAGTCATATATTTTTAGAAGGGGATAATATTTCTTTTTTATGATTTTTTAAACTCGTGATAATCATGGAAGGGGTGAATTGATCCACCCATCATCTTGATGAAGAGAAATGTTGCACCCCATAGTGATGTAATCTGGCATATAAACCATTGTCCAAATTTTCATGTCATTGTGCTTTCAGTTCCTCCAACTCAATGGCAGACAATATATTTGGTTCCTTTGATATAGGTAGAGATCCAAGAAGAATCTATTTTGAGAACTCAATATCTTGGTCTTGAGGTAGACTTATAAATTATTTGGGGAACTCATTAGTGTAGTCCCTCAGAGTGGGAATGTGTTTGGTATTGATTATCTCCTATTCACAATCATTTCAGATAAATTTTATTTCTTATATGGAAATAATATCCACAACTGATATGGTGATTCATAATGAGATTGATCCTCCTAATTAAACTGGTATAGAATTAGAGGATTAGTTGTAATATAAAGCATGATCTAATTTTCGTAACAGAGGAATTTGTCATTGTATAATGATATTCAATCCATATCAAATAAAGGATCAAACTCCACCAGTGGATGTTTGAAAAGATTAGTTTGGAGGGTTAATCCACAAATATTAACTAGATAAGAGTTTTATGATATGGATGTATTAATTTCACCATTTTATTTCTCATAGATAACTCAACCACAATATATTGAGGTGGTGGTTGAATAGTTCTACTAATAACACAAGATATTCAAGAATTCATATAACCAAAATCAAATTGTAGATTCTAAATTCTTAAATAAATAACCAGCATACCTATATCAACATCATTTTTTTAGCTCAAACTCCAAAATAGTGGTGGAATAATTCGTTCCTCTCACTATTGGATTTTGTGGATAATTATGTATATTTCCCTTGAGGTCTACTGTTTAGTGAACAAGATTTCATAATGTCATTTCTTTCAACATTTATATCATTGACCCATTTGTTGTTATTTTCATTCATCCAAAAACATTTCATGCATCATTATTTGAATTAAACATTCATCATCTTGGCTTCATAACCTTCCATAGTTATAGAATTTCCCTTTCCCATTAAGGAAATTACCATGTTGATTTTAACCTCTTTTTTAACATGTTGGTGGTTGAGTTTTATTTCCACCTTTTCCCTTAGATCCCCCATATTCAAACTATGTTTACTATTATTTATCACCATAACCATATGACAAATATCCAAACTCAATATCCACATTGAGGGTACATTGAAAAAATTCTTCATAACTCCTTATGTCTCTAATCTCTAGAAAAGTTCAATGTTGTGGATTTAATCCTCTAATGAATCTATGATTTTTATTATCATCACTAACAAAAAACCAAAAGAATAACATGCAAGGCTTGTGAAATTTTATTCATTGGGTGTGACTAATTCACAATAATTTTTATCTAGCTCTTTTAATTTTATATCTATCATTGTATGAATATGTTTATGTAAATAATTGTTAATAATCATTATATTAATCACTTCACAATAAATCTCTTCAATTTTATCCTTCATCTTAGTGTTCTTAATAAATTCCAAACATTTCACACCCTCTCCTTCTAATAAATAAAATGTTGGAGTCACCTTCTCCATCTTAGAACAGTGAAGCAAAAAAATGATAGTATCCATTGAGTTTACCAACTATTTCGTGATGGGTGGTTCAGAAGATCCACTAAATGATGTTGGTCCTTTTTTCATAAGACTCGATAGATAGTTTCTTCTTATTTGGTGACGAGGTAAGTTCTACATTATTCTGGTCATTGATCATAGGCTAATACATCTGGGTATGCATCCCTAGGAAATTTTGAATTCCACGCCCAAGGATTTGGTGAAATTGTTTGAGAAATAACTGCATTGTCACTCAGGTGGGTTGTTGACCTGGATTATAATTGTTCCAACAATTGTATAAAAAAGAAAAATTTTGAAAAAAAATCAACATGTTATGAATGAATAATTTATCCCATTGTGTAATTATGTCTAAACTAATATTTTGTGGGATCCCTATGTTTATAATTTTTTAAATAGAGATTATTGTTTATAATCATATAATGAGTGTCTTAAATATTTTCTCTAATTTTGATTTACAAATTAACTAATCCATGTTGTGATAACAACTATAGTGACCTTGATTTCTCTTATATAGCTAGGAAATCATTTTTAAGATAAACCACATTAAAAAATTAAACATCTTGGAACCAATGAATTAATGTCTTGGGATTACATAGGCCATACCTAAAATTTACGTCATAAATCATAAAAATTTATTTATTTCATTCTTTTCTAGATTCGTATTGGACCACATGTTATCCTTTGAACAATTATTCACTTGAGGATATCTATCAAAAGATTATGTGTGATTAAATCACAGTAAGATAATGAATTAAAGACAAAAACATGGTTGAGAATAATAATAATAATCACATTATAATAAAAAGATCATAAATAAAATAATAATGGGAAACATTAGTTAATGGAAAGGAATGTGTCCATGATTAAAAAAATGTTCATTTATTTGTTGTCAAATACATCACATAGTTGTGAAAAATGAGAGCAACATGTTCCGACATATTTCTCTATATGTCGATAGATTCATCACATTACCCAATTAATTGGAGTGATATTGAAATCATAGTGCACCAATCACATCCTATTATTTACATGTGCTATATAATTCAGGGTGCACCTTTCACAGTAAAATGGTTAAATTTTCATGTATACCACATAGAACGTATATTTGACATATAATAAACCACGGAATGTAAGGGGTTTCCTTTCATAAATAATAAAATCTCAAACATTTTATATTGTATGTTAATAATGGATTACAATTTTTGGTATTAATATTGATTGAATAAAAAATCTCATGATAATTTAAAATGGATTTTTTAAAAATGTGAGTTCTTTTGGAAAAATCATTGAATATATCATAATAACATATTGGAAACTAGTACATAATAAAAAAAATTAAATTGTAATAAATGATATTTATACAAAAAATGTATCATTTATAATTATAATGGAGTGAAAGAGAGAAAACCCAGAGAAATAGAGATGGGTACGTGAGTCCCCTTATCTTATGATTAAATGATTTCTCCAAATTAATATACTATATAATCAAATCAAATTAACAAATTTAAAAACATAGAAACATTTATACATTTTTTGGTTAATTACAATTTTATTATGGTCATTTATTCTATTTTAAATTTGTTATAGTGTTCAATTTAACCATTCATGAGGTTTCTTTTTCATGGTTCTCGTTATTGGTTTAATAGTTAATGAGTATAAAAGTTCAGGTAAAATGGGAATGATTTTCTAGATTTGAAAATATAAGATATTAATGAACATAAATAAGTGTATTTGGTTTTATATGTCATTTAGTTTTATGTAATGGGGATGAATCACTATACAATTACATAATGAAAATGATTTAATTTATTTAGCAAATTTTACAACCATTATGAACTGGTATAATTTTATTTAATAACAAGAATATATGCTGGATTCATAATATTATAAAAAACATTAAATATGTATAATTAAATATTATATAACCATACTGATTTTATTTTTATCAATCATTGATGGTGATTATGAAAAATAAAAATGCACCCTCCACGATGGCGGTAAATTGATACACCACATGTGTTATTTTTATTTTTAGAATAAAAGGAAAATGGAAGTGACATGATGATGAATTATTAAATTAAAATAATAAAATATATTTGTGTTATATTTCCAATGTTTTATTTATAGGTGATTAGAATAAAATATAAAAAACTATATTGACAATCAATTTAATGAACATGAAAGAGGGTTTTACCTCTTGAATTTCTCATTCTTGAGATCCTTCATTGGGAAAATAGGTTGGTCTTTTGAAAACTCCATGAGATCATGAATGTGGTGGAGGGGTATGGGAATTTAGTTATATTGAACATCAACACGACTCAAATATTGATTTCTATGAGGATAAGTTGTGGCGATGGTGGTATTTATAGGGGAGGAGATGGGTTTTTTCCATTATTTTATTTAGTAGTTTTTAATTTTGGCTAAAGTCTATGCATTTATTGGGAGATATCATAAATGTTTTTGACATAATTAAGGGGAGTTAGTTATTTTAATCTACCATCATCCTTATATCATCTATGACTCAATAATTCAAGTATTTATCATTAATTATAAATTATCACATTTTACTATTGACCAAAACATCTTGTATTTCATAAAAATCTTGAAAATTAACCATAACCTATTTTTGATGAATAGAATTAAAAAATGAAATAAATTTTAAACAAATAATTACAAAAATTTAATAAATTTAATTTTTCATTTAAAACATCATTTACTCGAAAAATACATATTTTAAAATCATAACTAATTATACAACACATTAAAAGATTAATTAAGATCTCCTAAAATTTAGATATAATAGTAAGACAATAGAAAGTAAATATAAGAATATATTTTAACAAAATACATATACCTTTAAATATTATATTAATTATAAAATTAATATTAGATATTTAAGACTTAAAATACTACGAAACTCTTAATTTATCATTTTTAAAACATATATTTATTTATTCTATGAAATAAATAAATATTATTTTCATTCATAAGATATATAAATAATATTTTTATATATTCTTATGTAATGTTAGAATTCAATTATCTAAATTACTATTCCTAAGGGTCATATTACTATTCCAATGGTCATGCTAGTATTCCATTGGTAAAGGTTGTTTAACTTCTTAAAATACATATATTTTTATTCATTGTTCATTATTAATATTTTTATCACTTTCTGAAATAGATTTTATCTAGATTATACTATATTAATTATTTATATGAATGTAATTTCCATTGAAAAAATTTGGGGTCTTTACATTCCCTCTTAATAATTACATTCATATTTACTATTTTTTTAATATGCATTCAAAATATTTTCATAAATTTTAAAACTAAATATAATTTTTATATGTAATTTACCATATTATTGATGTTTATATACCCAATATAAAAAAATGAAGGATTAATTTAATCCGTACAAAATTTATTAAGGAATTACTGTAAGAATAAGTCCCTTTTGAATCATGTTCACTCTTATTTATATATTTCTCTTGTGTTCTTTATCTAATGGATTTATTCATCATCCAATCCATTATTTGTATTTTTTTATTTATATTAAATTAAAATTTAAGCCTTTAATTCTACTTGGTGTTAACACCATGTATTTCATAATATTTATCTATAGAATCTTATATAAAAAGTTATTCCATTTATTTTAAATGGGAAAATTTTATAATCAGTATTATGATTATTTTAATGGATATAATTATTTATTATATAGAAATTTTTGTATAAGTGAAACATTAGGACAAATCAACAATCACTTTATCTTTTATTTTAATATTATAAAATCCTTTTGGACTAAGGTGGTGATTATTTATTATCATAATAGTATATCTCGGTGATTCATCAATATTAATCATTAGATAAACTAGAATAGTGTAATGTGTGTGTTCTTACACATTACATATGAAGTATTTATAAAAGGAGTCAATTTCTAGTTATGATTCTAATAATTATGAATTAAATAACTTCGAGACCTATTATAGTTATCAATGATATCATTTATTTCAATTCAATAAATTACTATTTTATCTTTGATGTTCTTCTCAGGTTTAGTTTCAATAGAATATTTATTACCTATCTGATGATCTTTTTTCTTCCATTAATATATTCATTTTGGATAATATTAAATCATAAGAATAATTATTCTACTCATGTGGTTCCAAAAAGTTAGTTCTATTATAATTTATCCTCTATAGCTTTGCAGAAGATTATATTTCTAGATTTATTGTCAAACAGGAAGAGCATGGTTTGGTTTCTCTAATCCATGCTGGAAGGGATTAATATCTCTATAGGATTTATGATGACTAACAAATAATTTTTTATCAATGGATTTTATTTAAAGGTCAATTTAATTTGAGAATATTTTATAATATTTAGATGGAAATAATTTTATTAAATATATATTCTATGATATGGATAAATAATTTATGTTTCAAAACATGTTCTGATATGTTTAGCAATGTATCAGTAAAGTATTCATTTTTTCATGAAAAAACTCTTCATGTCTTTTTTTCTAAATTAAAATATATATTTATTGAATTATTAATATATTGGTGTTCAAATAAACAAATGTAATCATTCTTATTTCTTAGAAACACATATCAAGATAAGGGATAAAATTATATATCACTTATATTATCTTCCTAATTCATAAGGGGGTTTGGATATATTTATAATGTTATTCATAATAGTGATATGTTGATATGAGAACCTGTTAAGAATTGAACCCTCACCGAAAAGATATATTTCCAGCAGTTCATGGGAAGACTTAAAAGAATATCTAAATGTATAGAATGTTTCAAAAAAACATTGATTTCTCCCTCCAAATTTTTACTTATTTGGATATATTAAAAGATAATATTATAATAACATTCCAATTAAAAAATACATGATGATAATATGGATTATTTTGTGTTCTATTTGTATCTTCTGTCATAATGGAGTATTACCCTTGATAATTTTTTTCTGTAATGTTTTTTGTTTAGAGTTATTGATGTTTTTTCAACCCATTTGAAAATTAACCTTTCATGATAACCCTATTTTATAACATCTTGTATGTGGTAGCTTCCTAATATAAATTATTCATTTTATGAATATATTAATGGTTGAAGTAGCTGAAACATTCCACCTTATTTTTTAGGTTTGGATCATATTAATGTTCAACTACTGAAACGTTAATATCTAAATGGCTATGCATGGTGAATTAACAACTATTAAGATTTTCAACTCCATGGAATTTGGGTTAGCTACAAACAACAATAAAGAGTTGAAAATATTAAACAAACTGGGTATTTATCGATACAATATACGATATGTTAGACACAATTTTGATATTTAGAAGTATACTCAAACATTTTTTATTAAAATAAAAAATAGAATAGTGTTTGGATGATTCCATGAACCATTAGGATACAATGGGATAATTATGGATTCCAATGCGGGATAATATTCGTCATTTTATAGATATTTTAAGAGGGATTTGGTATGTGAATATAAAATAAAAGGGGCTATTTTGTATATTTATAACACTAGGATAAATAAATGGATAACTCTTTGTTGATATCTGTACCATGAATTTATTATAAATGTTATCATTCTCAAAATGATTTCCCTTTCATTTTTAATGAGTATAACATGAGAATATTGCATGTAATACTATATGAACATTAAGATTCAAATGTCATATACTCATAGGGTGTTGAAAAAAAGACAATAATATATTTTGTAAAATGGTCATGGTATTGGGTTGTTCATACGGTTCTGATGTTTTTCAAGATAAACGTCAGGAGTTTATATTATTTAATATTTTTAGTAAACCTTGAATTTTTTACTAAAAATACAATCCCAATTTATTATCTTCAATAAATATTTTCTGAAATATATCATGTTTTTTTGTTTTCATATATTTTTTATTAAATTATATGGAATTTATTTTCTTATTTATTACCATTATATTATTTTTTTCATAGAAATTCCATAGTTAATTTTTAATTTATGAATTCCATTACTAATAATTGAATCCCACTACTTTTTATAACATCCCCATTTTCTTTGGAAACCCCAATTAATAATACAAGTGATGTTAGGATAATAAAAGAAGAATGATTAAATTTTTATATTTTTATATTTTATTTTAATTTTCAATGTCATATAATGATAAATAATTTATATCATATTATAATACTAATAAAATATTGATTTTGAATATTACCAATATAGAAAAAATGATCATCTGTTCTAGGAAGCTCGAAAAATGGAATTCAGTGATGGTATCAGAGAAATTGTAGTAGAAACAATGTATAATATATTAAAAATAACATTGTTGTAGAAATAAATTCCATACCCCCTTATAAAATTATTGAGAATTTTTTAGAATGGATTAAATATTTTATATTAAGTTAAATATATTAAAATAAATTATAAAATATAATTTAAAAAATCATAGTTTTTGTTATGAACTAACATGTATATTTCGTTTTTTTCTAAATATCACCCAATTAAATTATTAGAGATACATTCTATTATTGGATAGATATTATTATCCAATAATGACATGAGATATAGGAAATATTTCGTTATATATATTTAAATGATCTTTTAGGATTAAAATTTTATTGAATTAAGACACATTAATAACTAATATAGCCTTTTTACTTGTCATCAATTTATCTTTTCCCTCACTATATTAGTAAATAGTCATATTATAATATGTCATAAAAAACCAATAAATTCTCCACAGAGTTCATTATTGTATACATATCATGTGTAAAATGTTTATTCATAAACATGGGAATCAGAAACATAATAAGTGTTAACTCAACTACATAGTAATGGAAATCACAAAATATTATCTATAATAGAATAAACACGTATATGATAATAATTTAAGTAAAAAAATTTAATCAAATAATTACACACAATTGATTTAATGATCTTAAAACAAATACATTAATCAAGAAATAACATAACTAACCTCAAGGATAACTATAAAATGTGTCATAATGATATAATACATAATTACAAAAATTATAATCTTACTTTCATGGTCTCATGATTAGATATATCAACTAAATAAGAAAATAATAGACCAAATACCAAATTTATTTTTCCACATGATACCTATTGATGCAACGAGGGTATATCACATGCCCCACCCATCACTAATTAACACCAATATATTCATAAATTAAATAAATGAATAAAATATACCATACATAAATATTATGACTCTTTAGTCAAAAAATAAACTATATTGAAATGTTAAGTACACATATTATGAATATTTCCCCACAAATAAATTGATTACCAATCTATGTAATAATCCTTCAAACTAACATCACATAACATAATGGTAATATGGTTATGTAAATAATATCCTAAATTAATAAATAGAATTAAATGATCATAATACATTTTGATTAAGAAATTGGATGATATCATTAAATAATATTATTAGTGTAATATAAAATATTTTAATGATATTGACTAACATGAAAATAAATTTAATAAGAAAAGATAAAATTTCAACCACATTAATAAATATATAACAATAGAATATATAGGTTCATTGAAATAAATTACTCTAAATATGATTTTTATTTTAGATAAAAAGTATAAAATGGGATCCAAATCATAAAATAATATTAATTATTTTACCATATTAATAATATATGAAGTTATGGGTTAAATTAAAAAGTAATATTCAACAAGATGTGAATTTAAAAAATTACTTATGTAAATAATATTTAATAATGGAAACAAAAAATATAAATAATGGTTATCTGATGTAAATTTTAAGTATAAGATAATAATATAGAAATTAATGTAATGTCACCATTTAATATTCTGAAAATACATTTTATAATACCACATAAAAAATATAATTAAACATACTTCGAAATAGATGTAATAGGAAAATTTAGTATCATATGAAGTGACATATTAATTGGTTTCCAAATATAAAGTATAAAATTTATAGGATAAAAAAATATGGACATGGAAGAGAAATATCATTTATAGAGATTAGGAATAATTTTAATAAAGGAATGATTTTTGGGAGAAATAAAATCATCAAGGATGTCATGTTAAACTAAAAATATAAATAACAATTATTGAATGGTTAATATAATATGAAATTTGTAATAAAAAATATCATACTCTGAATAATGAATTTTTAAAAGTTACATTGTAATCCAAATAAAAAAATTTGTGTTAACAAAGTCCCTTAAAGTATCATAATCTTTAAAGTAATAATGATTTTTGATTGGATTTCATGAGTAATAATTTTAAATCTATAGAAATAGATGTAGAAATAGAATATTATACATTTATATGGTAAAATAATTCATCTTATAAGATTATGGCTCTTTAATATTCCATATAATATAAAAGTAAAAATTGAGTGATTAAAAACCCTTATAGATTTGGTAAATCTTGTTGAAAATAAATTAGAAGAAGGGTTTCATGGAGTGGTGTGTCAATTAAATTAAAATTACCAGTGAGATCTAAATAATATAAACCTAGGGCACAATATAGAAATATTAGAATAATAAATTTCAATAAGATCAATCATTACTCGATGAATAAAAATTGAGTTAATAAAAACACACACATCATTATTATGTTTTAGAGTAAAACCCTATAACTAGAAGAACGTGCGTTTTATTTTTTTAAAAATTAAATATCACTAAATTATATGATTATATAAATCCATTTCATATATATTCATTATAAAAATGTTAAAACTTTGTGTGTGTGGATCATATCTCGATAAATAATAATTAGGATGCGAAAAAACATACCTTTAAACCCAATTAATTGAACATGCTCATATATCCAATATAATAATTTTAAAAATATTAATAATAAAATTTTAAAATATTAATCATACCTAGAACCATTCAAAATATTACTTTATACTCATTTATTTAAAATAAAATTTCTAGTTTTATTTTATATTTGTCATCAGATGTTTTTATAATTGACTGTTTTCCGTAAATATTTTATAATGGTGGTGTAGATTCATGATCAAATATTCAAAATCAATCATTTAATTATAATTATATATATATAAATAAAATTTTTATATTTATTTATATAATTATAATTTCATTTAATAAGTATTTTGTTAATTATTTTGGGTGATGAAGTTGGGGATGAGTCTGGTTCAGTAATTTTTAATCAAAAAAAAGGATTTACAGTAATGATAAATTAAATATTAATATATAATTTAATAAACCATAAACCAATAATTATCTTCGAATAAATTTTTAATAAAAACATTAGTCAATTTTTCTATTTTCTACCATGATTTATATTTGTATCATTACTCAAATAGATGGTATAACTCACACCAATAATGAGAACCTATAATATAAGTGTAATTATTAAGAAGTGATAATTAAGAAATTATATCATTATTAAATAAGGGTAATGAAATTATATATATTTCATTGATTTGGTGGACTATATTTTAGGAGATTTGGAATCATAATAAAATACTAAATTTTAAAAAGAAATATGTTACTTTTGAAGAAGGAGTAGTCTGCACATAAGTATGAGCGACACATTCATTCTACAAAGATCGACAAACAAATTGTGATTTTATATAATTAAATAATCTTATTATATTTATAAATGAAATATATTCCCATTAAATTCCCATTCCGAACAACACTTGTATTTTTGTGATTGATAATGGAATATCTCATTTTGGTTTATGGTAGACCACATGTATGCATGGTGGTTGATTTTATATTCCAATGTAAAAGAGAGAGACTACATAATGATTTCTAAATTATCCTTAAAAAATTACATAAAATTATTAATTATTATTTAAAAATAATATAAGTTATAAAATATATATTAAAGAGGTTTATGAAGAATTGAAAGAATTTATATAGAAAATGTTTAATTTGGTTTTTTAACCATACTACTTTGAAACCACCTTTGAAAAAAGGGTTAATACTTTTAATGGTGTAATTTTTTGATAGCCACAACAGAAAATATTTTTCTAGGAATTTTCATGTTCTATTTGGGTTTATTTTTGGTTAAAATAAGTGGCTATGTAAGACATGAGAAGTGGGGTGTTGTGGACTTCTATTGTAAGTGATAGGGAGTGGCATTTTTTTTAAATATATAAAATGGAAATTAACTATTCAAGTGTTAAGATGATACAATTATAAAAAATAATGTTTTGGAGGAAGTATTAAGGATTGTAAACCCTAAAAAATATAATTTTCCTTTAATGTATTTATTTTTTTACTATTTAAATTATCATATTTTCGTTTCTAGTTTGTACCACATTAATTAAAATTTACCTAAATAATTTACACTTCCTAAAAACAAAAAAATGGTGATTATTACATATTAATTAACTTATTTTTTCAAGTACGATGTATATTATATATAATATAACATAAAATTAAAACAGAAAACAATTTTAACAATATCATTTGTTACACGTAAAACCTAGTTTCTATAAAATGTGTATTTCTAAACATAATTGATATGATCATGAAAAAATTATCAATTTTGTAGATAATAACGAAATTAATTATTATATTATTAAATAAATGGTATTTAGTTTACTTTTATATAAATATAAAACCATATACTACCTATTATAATTTTATTAAATGAAAATTTAAAAAAGAAATATTATTAGAATTATATTTTTTAGTTTTCATAATAAAGAACATGGTTTTACTAAATCCTTCGTAATATATTTAAATGAATAAATTTTTTACATCAAATCATATTTGTTTACGATTATTTTTTTATATATTTTATAAGAATTTATTTTTTAGGATATTTTAATTAAATTTATTTTTTAGTAATAGACAATGTTTTCATTATTCACCAAAAAATCAACTATTTTAAAATAAAAATAAATTTCAAAGGTAATTTTTTAAAATTTTAATCAAAAAATGAAGTTCACTATTATAAAATTTTATTTATAAAAGTGATTTAAATTAATTTTAATATATTTTTACATAATGGAAAAAATATTTTCAGGTAAATAATATAATTTCATTAATATATACATTTTAATTATCTTCTATTATTTTTAAATAAAATAATTATGAATTATTATAAGTTTATATAAAAATCATTTATTCTAAAATAACTCCTCATGATATTTTTAAAATGTATAATCATTGGAAGATATCTTGTGGTAGTCATAGGTAGTGATTGTGATTGCATGGATCTCATTTAAATATCATCGAGCATGAATAACTCTTGGAAATAGTTGTTCTCATAAATTAATTATTCGATTTCAGCCTTATACTGGACAAGGGAATGAAATTATGATTACACTTAAATAAAATAATCAGAAAAAATGAGTTTCATTTTGGATTCTCCCACAACCAAATAGAGTTTCATTTACATTATTTATTTATTTTGAAATAAATTTACTTCTATTTATAATAGCATACTCACCATATATATTGTAACAATCATATTTAGTACATATTATTTTATATTGAAAAAATGAAACATGGTTTAATATTATTTATATGTTTCATATGAATCCTGATATTTAAGAAATTATATTTTTAAAGGTAATTACATAATGAAATATTTGAGTTTTTCAATGTCAGTACAAGTAATCTATATTTTCATTTCCATGATGATTAAAAAAATTTAGTAGTTGTTCATTATTAGGAAATTGTCACTATATTATCATGGTTAACTTTGGTTGTGAAAAATATGTTTTCTAATGAGGCTCAATCTATTTCCTAATAACACAAGTTGACCATTTTTATAATTTTTGTGGTAACAACAAACATCCACCAATGGGACACTAATTCCATAGTTATTGAGTAGTTGATTAAATATCTATAAAATTTATTAACTGCATTCGGATTTTGGGAAAATAAAAAGGATGTTATCTATTATGGTTATAATAATATTCATTCTAATCCAGGGATATCATTAATTTAAAATAATATGGAGAAAAATATTGATATTATGAAATAAAGTTATTGAAATGAATTATTCTATGATAAATAATTTTCTTGATAGAAACATGTTAAGAGAGAAATGAAATTTAAGAATTTAAAAAATATATATTTATCAAATATTTATGATTATAATTAAAAGAAAAATATATTAGTTATTCATAATAAAAATTATATATGATAACAACAAGGATAGATCAATCACTTCATTGTGTACTGAAGATAGGTCATTATTGAATTACAATGGATTAAATTTTGTTATCAAATATATTGATAAAAAATATTTCCAACTATATTGAGAATGAGTTAGTCAATTCTTATATTTTGATGTTGAAATCTTGATATGAATTTTATATTTTCATACCTTTTATAAAGAACATTGAAAATGATAAATAAGTATTATAAGAGATTTCAAACTCTAATAAAAGTGGAATGATGCACATAGTGTATTGTTATAATGGCTTGGGGTTTTTTTCAAAAACACGGATAAATTCCGTTAAAATGAGCGAAAGGAAAGGTATTATAGTAACAATGTATAATGCATCAATTATAGTTATATAGGGGACTATTGTTATATTTGGTCTTAGTGTTAAGAGATTCTAAAATAGAAGATACCTATTGAGAATGTTCAAGATTAGGAAATTACAATAGGTTATTTAGATGTCCCAAATAATGTAAAAATGTACACATTTATCATTAACTCAAATTATTTCCAATATTCTTTGATTCTACACATACCCACCCATTTATATATTGAATTATTTTTAGAAACATAGAATTATCCCATAATTATTTAAGAGATGGTTATTTTAATAGACTATCTACAAATATTATATTTATTAAAATATATTATCATAATCCTATATGAATTTTTTCATACGATCATGTTAAAAAAATTATTCTTATACCAATGTTTTAAATTATAATAACTCCTGGTATTTTTTGTCTCTCAATGTATAGTCTCAGAATTTTTTTAAAATATAAAGTTATTACAATATGTGTGGCAGTCATAGAGACTCCTATTTTTAAAAGAGATATTCCATTTTTTATGTAATAAAACACCAATGATACCTCATATGATGTAAATTGTTAAATAATTGTAAGATAAAATTCAATATAAAAATGAGAAGGATCACCTAATAATTTAATAAATATTTATTGTGCAATATTAAACAGATTTATTTCATAATAAATTAATATGGTATCCATCTAATTATAATGAAAAATTCAATATTAATCGCACTATATAGGATAATCACATATCCAAGCCACCATAAATAATAATTACGGTGGAATTGGTGAAATTAATGAAAAAAATCCAAGAGTTTTATGATAAAGGATTAATACAAAATTTTTGTATTAGCTTCAATGTAATATATAAAAATATAAATTATTATAATGGTTCTAGTATTTTGTGCATAAAATACATGGAAATATATTTAATTATAGTTAAAATTATTTATTCATTTTCATTCATTTTATATTTATTTAATTAAATTCAATGACCATACCTCTAAATGATATACCTTCAATTATCATACTTCTTAATGATTTAACTTCATTTGGGATATCATGAAATAAATATTAATAAGAGTGATATTTCTTACACAAAATTTCATATGAGGTATGGGAATTATGAGTTCACAGTCACACCTTTTCGATTATAAATGAACCATATGTGTTTATTGATATGATGAATATGGTGTTCAAGTATTAGAATTATAAATACAATGACACAAGTAGAATAGAGTCAATAGTTGCATTATTACATTATCATATGGTACATGGAATAACATCTCAAAGGATTATATGGTTTAATATTCATTGTAAACCAGATAAAAACACGAATCTCATATTAAAGATAGATAAAAGAATTTAACATAGTATTTTCATAGAGAACACCCTAATTCCCTTTATCATATCACTGCATATCAATCAAAAAACACTTCATGGAATCATTTTTCAAGGAATCATGAGAATGAGGTGATCTATAATGCTTAGTATGGTTATGAAATGAGTGAAATATATGACTAATAAATAAGGAATAATCAATATAACATATTAGATAACAGATGAACATGTCATTCAATCAAATACATAAGAATAATATGGATGGAATAAATTATGATCAAATAATTCCATATAAAATAACGACCTGATCATAAAACATAACCATGTATATTATAAGTAATTTAACTAAAACATGGAACATTAATAACAAATATGATAGGGATGGAATTACTAATTTTGTATAATATAACCATACCATCATATCCACATTCGAACTTATTTTACATAAATAATTGATTCCATGGCCAAATACCCATCATTGTTTGGCTCATGAGACCTACCAAAAAATCAAGGGTATATAGAGGTCCCCACCAATCATCTACTATGTCTAATTCTTTCATCATATGAAATGTTTGAAACATAATCAAAAAACAATTATATTGAAACTATAATACTATATGTTAGACTTTCCCCTATTAATAAATATTGTAAATAACCATTCTATGTAATATGGCAAATATTATTAAAATAGTACATGTAATGGCCCGGACATCCCTGGTCTATTCAATTGGGAAAATCTGGTGTCTGAGGTGTTCTAGTATGTCAAGGTGACTTATCCCGAATAATTTTCCAAATTTCCAATTCGCTGAATAGTTCCAATAGTAGCCTTATGAATAGTTCAACAGTAGACAATTGTGAATAGTTGCAACAGAAAACATAGTTGAATAGTTTCATCGGTAGCCTTATGTGAATAGTACCATAGGTGGCCATAGGTGAATAGTGTCATCGGTAGCCTTAGGTGAATGGTGTATATATAGCCTTAGGGTAACAGTTTCATCGGTAGCATTAGGTGAAAAGTGTATTGTTAGCCTTAGGTAAATTGTGTCCTCGGTAGCATTAGGTGATCAATGAATTTTAAGCCTTAGATGGAAAATGTTCTTGGTAGCCTTAGGTGAATAGTTCATTTTTATCCTTAGGTGAAAAGTGTCATCGACAACCTTTTGTAAACAGTGTCATAAGTAGCATTTGTTGAATAGTGTAATCAGTATCCTTAGGTGAACATTTCATCGGTACCCTTAGGTGAACTGTGTCATCAGTAGACATAGGTGAATAGTGTCATCGGTAACCTTAGGTGAACTGTGTCATCGGTATCCTTAGTTGAACATTGAAATGGTAACCTTAGGTGAGCAGTACAAATGGTGAGGTTCCAAAAGTATCCAATATTTCTTTTTCCAAATTTTGAGTTCATGAATAGTGTTTCTAGATCAGTGAGGTTCCAATAGTAGTATATATTTCCTTTTCCAAATTCTGAGTTTATGAATAGTGTTTCCAGAATTGTAAGGTTTGTGATCAATTTTTCAAGAATGGTTTTGTTTATGAAATGTGTTTTCAGAATGGTGGTGTTTATGTACAGTGCTTCCAGAACATTGTGGTTCCCACTCTAGCCTCTATTTCCTTTACAAAATTTCATGTTCTTGAACAGTGTTTCCTACTTTTTATATTTTCTCCCCTTTGATAATTCCATTGATGAAAAAGGCCTTTAAAGACTTTTTTTGAGGACTCAATGTTTGATTCAAAGGTTATTACTCCTATATTAATTTCACTAAGGCCTTGTAATCATTTACATAGTCACACCGCATGGGTCAATGTGCTCCGCATTTAATGTAATATCTAGCATATCATAAACCACTCCTATGGTACATCTTATAATGGGACGATATATATTCCTCCATAGTTATTCCTCTTTATTCTTGGCTGTGAGATGCTCGAACCTTTCATTCCATCCCATTGGATTTGATCAATCAAACAATCCTCCTTAGACTAGTTCCACTCTATTATAATGATACTGAGAAGTACCGATCAGTCTTTGATATAAGGTATGATCTATTATAATTATTTTGGGATCGTATCCTTTTGTTTCTCTATGACCATTGTATGGAATTCTATCTCCATGTTCCTAATGGTCTTTTCATGGGTGTCGACTGATGTGGTGGTGTCTCTGCATCCTCGGGTGGATACAGTTATCATGGTGGGAGTTGATCGTAACCCATTTTGTGCCTCTTTCTCTTATAAAGAATGTAAAAACCATTTGAGGCAAGGGATAAATTGATTCTTTTTTCTTTTACGTGCAATTATATATTTATCATGTTTTATCCCACTGGATCACTATTTAATTGACATAATAAATATTCAATCCAGATAAATAAATTTGGAATGATGCACTTAGTGTATTATTATAATGGATTGGGATTTTTTTCAAAAAAATGGATAAATTTCATTAAAATTAGTGAAATTAAAGTTATTATACTAATAATGTCTAATGCATCAATTATAGTTATATATGGGTCTATTCTAATAGATGGTTTTATTGATAAGAGATTCTAAAATAGAAGATACCCATGAAGAATGTTCAAGATTAGGAAATTACAATAAGTTATTTAGATGTCCCAAATAATGTAAAAATGTACACATTGATCATTAACTCAAATTATTTAGAATCTTCTTTGATTCTACACATACTCACCCATTTATATATTGAATGATTTTTAGGAACAAAGAATTATCCCATAATTATTTAGGAGATTGTTTTTTTAATAGACTATCTACAAATATTATTTTTATTAAAATATATTATCATAATCCTATATGAATGTTTTCATACGATCATGTTAAAAACATTATTCTTATAACAATGTTTTAAATTATAATAACTCCTGGGGTTTTTTATCTCTCAACATATAATCTTGGAATTTTATTAAAATATAAAGTTATTACAATATGTGTGGCAGTCATACCGACTACAATTTTTAAAAGAGATATTCCATTTTTTATTTATTAAATAAAACACCTATGATACCTCATATGAGGTAAATTGTTAAATAATTATAAAATAAAATTCAATATGAAAATGAGAATGATCACCTAGTAATTTTATAAATATTTATTGAGCAAGATTAAACTGATTTATTTCGTAATAAATTAATATGTTATCCATCTAATTATAATGTTTAATTCTATATTAATCACACCATATAAGATAATCACATATCCAAGCCACCATAAATAATAATTCCGGTGGAATTGGTGAAATTAATGAAAAAAATACAAGAGTTTTATGATAAAGGATTAATATATAATTGTGTATTAGCATCAATGTAATATATACAAATATAAATTATTATGATCATTCTAGTATTTTGTGCATAAAATACATGGGAATAAATTTCATTATAGTTAAAATTATTTATTCATTTTCATTCATTTTATATTTATTTAATTAAATTCAATGACCATACCTCTAAATGATTTACCTTCAATTACTATACTTCTTAATCATTTACCTTCATTTGGGATATAATGAATTAAATATTAATAAGAATGATATTTCTAACACAAAATTTCATATGAGGTATGGGAATTATGAGTTCACAGTCACACCTTATCGATTATAAATGAACCCTATGTGTTTATTGATATGATGAATAATGAGTTCAGGTATTGTAATTATAAATACAATGACACAAGTATAATAGAGTCAATAGTTACATTATTACATTATCTTATGGTACATGGAATAACATCCCAATGGATTATATAATTTAATATTCATTGTAAACCAGATAAAAATATGAATCTCATATTAAAATTAGATACAAAAATTTAACACGGTATTTTCACGGAGAACTCCCTAATTCCCTTTATCATATCACTGCATATCAATCCAAAAACACTTCATGGAATAAATTTTCAAGGAATCATGAGAATGAGGTGATCTATAATGCTTAGAATGTTTATGAGCTGAGTGAAATATATGACTAATAACTAAGGAATAATCAATATAGCATATTAAATAATAGATGAAAATTTCATTCAATCAAATTCATAAGAATAATATGGATGTAATAAATTATGATCAAATAATTCCATATAAAATAACGACCTGATCTTAAAACATAACCATGTATATTATAAGTATTTTAACCAAAACATGGAACATTAATAACAAATATGATAGTGATTGAATTAGTAAATTTGTACAATATAACCACACCATCACAGAAACATTCCAACTTATCTTACATTAATGATTGATTCCATGGCCAAATACCCATCATTGTTTGGCTCATGAGACCTACCAACAAATCAAGGGGATATAGAGGTCCCCACCAATCATCTACTATGTTTAATTCTTTCATCATATGAATTGTTTGAAACATAAAAAAAAGAACATACATATTGAAACTATAATACTATATATTAGACTTTCCCCTATCAATAAAAATTGAAAATAACCATTCAATGTAATATGGCCAATATTATTTAAATAGTACATGTATGGCCCGGACCTCCCTGGTCTATTCAATTGTGAAAATCTGGTGTCTGAGGTTTTCTAGGATGTCAAGATGACTTATCCTGAATAATTTTCCAAATTTCCAATTCGCTGAATAGTTCAAATAGTAGCCTTGTGAATATATCAACGGTAGACTACTGTGAACAATTGCCACAGAAAACATAGGTGAACAGTTTCATCGGTAGCCTTAAGTGAACAGTGCCATAGGTAGCCATAGGTGAACAGTGTCATCGGTAGCCTTAGGTGAATAGTGTATATATAGCCTTAGGGGAACAGTGTCATCGGTAGCCTTAGGTGAATAGTGTATATATAGCCTTAGGGGAACAGTGTCATCGGTAGCCTTAGGTGAAAAGTGTATTGGTAGCCTTAGGTGAATTGTTTCCTCAGTAGCATTAGGTGAACAGTGAATCTGTAGCATTAGATGAAAAATGTTTTAAGTAGCCTTAGCTTAATAGTTCATTTTTTTCCTTAGGTGAAAAGTGTCATCGGTAGCCTTATGTATACAGTGTCATCAGTAGCATTTGTTGAATAGGGTAATCGGTATCCTTAGGTGAACACTGCATCGGTACCCCTAGGTGAACAGTGTCATCAGTAGACTTAGGTGAATATTGTCATCAGTAGATTTAGGTGAACAGTGACACTGGTATCCTTAGGTGAACATTGAAATGGTAACCATAGGTGAGCAGCACAATGGTGAGGTTCAAACAGTAGCCAATATTTCCTTTTCCAAATTTTGAGTTCATGAATAGTGTTTCTAGATCAGTGAGGTTCCAAAAGTAGCATATATTTCTTTTTCCAAATTCTGAGTTTATGAATAGTGTTTCCAGAATTGTGAGGTTTGTGATCATTTTTTCATGAATGGTGTTGTTTATGAAATGTTTTTTCAGAATGGTGATGTTTTTGTACAGTGCTTCCTGAACATTGTGGTTCCCACTCCAGCCTCTATTTCCTTTACAAAATTTCATGTTCATGAACAGTGTTTCCTACTTCCTAACGTTTCTCCCCTTTAATAATTACATTGATGAATAAGTCCTTTAAAGACATGTTTTAAGGACTCAATGATTGATTCAAAGGTTATTACTCCTATATTAATTTCTCTAAGGCCTTGTATTCTTTTACATAGTCTCACCGCATGGGTCAATGCGCTCTGTTTTTAATGTAATATCTAGCATATCATAAACCACTCCTATGGTACATCATATAATGGGACGATATATCTTCCTCCCTAGTTCATCCTCTTTATTCTTGGCTGTGAGATGCTCCAACCATTCATTCCATCCCATTGGATTTGATCAATCAAACAATCCTCCTTGGACAAGTTCCACTCTGTTATGATGAAACCAAGCAGTACCGATCAGTCATTGATATAAGGTATGATCTATCATAATTATTTTGGGATCATATCCTTTTGATTCTCCATTCCCTTTGTATGGAATGCTATCTCCATGTTCCTAATGGTCTTTTCTTGGGTGTCAGCTGATGTGGTGGTGTCTCTGCATCCTCGGGTGGATACAGTTATCATGGTGGTAGTTGATCGTAACTCGTTTTTGTCTCATTCTCATATAAAGAAATTAAAAAACCATTTGAGGAAAGGGATTCTTTTCTTTTCTTTTCTTTTACGTGGAATTTTATAGTTAGCATGTTTTATCCCACTAGATCACAATTTAATTGACATAATAAATATTCAAACCAGATAAATAAATTGTTATCAATCATATATTATTCCCTCTTTCATTCTATATAGTGTGATATCTATCATTTCTTTGATTAGATTTTCGTTAATAATGGAAATTGGTAATGAACATAAATCCATAATTAATCAATAATTGTATGGATAAAGATAAACATCCATGTAAATGAATATGGTTTTTCTTATTGTAATTTGATGTTAATCAAATTGGTGCAGTAAGCATGTTCAATTATTTGTGATAACTTACTGGTTAGGTTACCGAAATTGGGATCCTAAGAAATATAAATCGGTTAATTCATTATGGATTAATGAACTTGTTGTTTGATAAAAGATAATTCATTATAGGATTTGGAGTTACCCTCATGCTTTTTTACAGGACACGATCCCAAATGATACGATGGTTGTTTTCATGATCCTTGTGTTCTGATGTGAGCCTAGATGGTTGTTGTGGTATGTGGGGGATGGGAGGCCTATTGACTGTGGTAGCAGTTAACGCCTAGAGTGGTGAGATGGATCGATTTATGCTTATGCGTGTTGGGGAGGACACCAGGGATGATAAAAGAGGTTGGATGTGAATGTTTGGATTCATGCTGAATCTTATTTGTTGTTTATCTACTTTACATTCTCCATTTACCAAGGATTCTGGTCTTTCATACCCTTATACCAAAAGGGGTGAAGATGTGTGGGGTATACCATGTGCTTTCTGTGTTTATCTTCTCAAGGATGATGGGTTTATTCTATTGTTATAGGTGGAAAAGACTCGACTGATAGTTCATCTACTCACCATGTTGAGCCCCCTTGTGTTTAGTAGCATAGAATGTTTTTCTAGAATGCTTGGAAATATATTAATGTAATGTAGTAAATAAAAAATTTAATAAATGATGTAAACCCATGGGGTTAGAGCTTGCTGTAGTGCGGTGATGAGGTTTTAATTTGAAGGAATAGTGGACTTTGGTTGTGATGCTAATGAAATATATTGTGGAAATTTTAATGGTTAATTAATTTCTAAATAATTAATTAACATAAATAGATAATAATAAAAATTTAATGATGTAATGTATTAATGATCTTTAAATGCTTGTGTACTTAGAGGATACCTAGTCTTAGAAGTGGATGTTAGGAGTCTGAGAGGCGTTAGCTGCAGTTGAGTATAATACTTGGTTATGACCATAGTGTGGTTGGGAGCTATAATATATTTTGTATTTTTTGTGTTTCAATATGCTACTCCCACGCATCATTAAGGGAAACTAACACCCTAGGGATTCTGAGCCCTACGAGTGTTTTCCCCAACATTCTGGTGGGTGAGTGGATGGCTGACTACCCACATTGGCCTCGCTCACATCTCTTGGTAGTAACATGTGCAGGTAGGAAAAGTGGTTACTTTTCCCCATATATGTGTCTAGAGGGCTATAATGAATTTTGGTTATTCACACACATATATTCAGGATATTTTTTCCTATGGACTACTATTGGTTCAATGTGTATATATTATGATGGCTTGAGGATCCTTACTCGGTGTTTGGGCTATAATTTTTGAGGATTGATACAAGATGTATGATACAAGTAATGTGAGCTGTGGTGGCTCCTAGAAACTACCTGATTTCATTTTTAATGTGGACATGGTGGTTTTTTTGGCATGAGGTTCATGTTGTGGTGCTTCGCTCGGGTGTCTGTGAGAAATCCTTTTTAGAGAGAGACGCTTAGGACATGCGGCATTAGGGAAAAGTAGAAAACCAATGGGGAAGAAGCAGCATGGTACAGATGATACTCATTATTATATTATGTACTTTTTTATGTGTTACTTGGTGAGTTTAGCCAGGGTGAGGCTGAGAATGTAGTATACCTGATTAGGGGACAATTTAGTTTCACATTTTGTTCAATGTGCTTTATCATTCTTTATTTACATTTGAATGAGAGGCTACATGGGGATCATACATTATATACATATATACTCACCCAATGTATACAAAAACTTTTTTCACGTCACTTGGAGATGGTTGGAGATCAATATAGTTTCTACTAGCATGGGGTTGCAGGAGCAGTTCTGGATTTGTAGTCGCTGCTGTTTTTACTTTCTTTTGGGTACTTGTAGTTTCCCCTTTTAGTTGTAGTAGTTTTTTCATGACATTAAAAAAGTGTGCCTGAGATTTCTTCTATACTGATGTTTGACATGGAGTTGTTTGGTGTCTATATTATCACTCTCTTTTGTACGTGATATCATAGAGGGTAATGCCTCCCATTTGTGTGTATACTCTACCCTCGGTGCTAGTCGCCATCCCAGGGCCTACTGGATGAGGGACTCGGGGATCATTATCTCCCTTCTCACATTGTCAGCCTAGGAGGGTAACACATTGTGGGTATTTGGTCATGACAGAGTGGTATAAGAGGGAGGTTGAGAGATATGATGGAGTTTGGTGTTAGGAACAGGTGAGGTTTCATGGGTTGGTAGGGCAACAATGTCCTTCATTTTTTGAATGTGATGTAAACACTAGATACTGACTGAGAAATAGGAATTTAGAGAGACCTATGATCTAATGTACAGACCTTTTAGACTACAATGGTTACTAAACAAGGTGATACTAGGTGTAGAGTGGTGTCCTAGGAAAGGATCATGCATCATTTTTTTGGGCCTGTGTTTGAATGGTTAGAACATGGGATTGGTTAACCAATAAATGAATAAAAGAAAAGAATTAATTAATTAATGTTGATTCCTTTATATTACATGTTTAAGAGATATAACTATTTATATTTTTCGGTTATCGATCCATTTCGACATCCTCATCAGGATCCCATAGAATATTTCCAGCAGGTTGTGCCAGCAGGTCACCGCCGGGTAGAGGTTGACAATAACGACACATGGAGGAGGAAACATAGAGAGATTCATCATCAGAATCTTCAGATGTATGAGGGCTCCATTTCAGATGTATCTACATATGTATGGTTGGATAAAGTCTATATAGGATTCAGTTTTCTCCATGCTCGGATGGAGAATTGGGTTTCCATGGATGTGACGATGCTGCGTGGAGCAGCCAGGCTGTAGTGGTACTTGTTCCTTATGGATCGTGAGGAGTCAGCGATATCATTAGAGGAGTTCTGATACATGTCTTGAGTGGAGTTTCATTCATCGACCGTGAAGGCTTCCAGTCACCAAGAGCTTCTAAAACTTCTATAGGGAAGATCCTGTGTACGAGAGTTTGGAATTGGTTTTAGGAACCTTTTACGATATGCTTTCTACATGTTGCTAGATGAGGATTCTAGGGAAAGGAATTTTGAGGAGGCTTGGTGTCCAGAGATCCAGTGCCATGTCACCCAATTTAGGCAGAAGACATATTATAAGGTTCTAGAAAGGGAAGAGGATATCAAGAAAAAATTTACCGAAACTATATAATCACGATAGGGGAGCCATCATGCTTTATCAGAAATCAGAGCTATGATCTAGGGTTCCTAGTTTTCAAGGAAGAAGAGTTTATGTTAAGCCAGGGGTAGGTCACAGCCCTCAACATTTAATTTCACCGAGGGTAGTAGATCTTAGTCCTAGGCCATGAAATCAGGCGATTGTTTTTCTCATGGTGTTCAAGGTCATCAACATCAATTGTGCCCAAGCTTTCAGAGTAGTCATCATGAACTAGGTTCCCCGCTCCAGGTTCCTCCGTTTATGTTGATCCAGATGAGGCAGCAGTAGTAGGGTGCACTCGTTATGGTTTAGCATAGGGTAGATGGGGAAATAATATTACAACATCGTGATGCTATTCATCCTCATAGAGAAGAGAACGACCATGGTGTTAGTCGTCATTATGTTCATAGTGGTCATGGAGGAGGTCGTGGTTAGCATCATGCTTTAGTGTTGTCCGCTCTAGGGGAAACAGACATCGTTCAAGGTACCCTTTTCTTGTTTTGTACCTTGGTGTATTATTTTTTCGATTCAATAGAAACACACACATTTATATCACCTACCATTTTCCATGATTTGGTACTTGATGTAGAGAGGCATCCAGTACCCTTGGCATTGACTACACGAGCTGGAGGCTGATCTGAATTGTCTGAATTATGTAGATATTGTGAGATAGTGTAGCGGATGCACCACTCTTGGGGAGAATTCATTTGTTTACGAATAAAACCATTTCATGTTATCATCTTCATGGATTGGTTGTATTCAGTGTAGTCTATCGTGTATTGCATTAGGATGCAGGTTGTGTTCTTCAATGCCGATAGAGAGCCAATGGTGTTCGTTGGGGAGAATGATCCATAGATGGGTCAGAGGCCTGCTCCGTCCTTATCATCCATAATGGCTGACCTGATGTTGACTTCATCGTAGGCTTATTAGTTGGAATTCTCAATGGTTTTATACGAGTCCCCAAATGTCATCTCAGAAGATATTGTAGCATTACACCCACAATGAGAGATCAAGTTTTGGATCGATCTACAACCAAGAGTATCTCAAATATCAATGTCCCCATATAGGATGAACCCTTTTAAGTTATGATAGCTACATATACAAAAAGATGGTTTGTTATAGTGCATTTTTGTTCGGCTGAGTGTGTCACATTGGGGTGCACCAGTTTTGTTCATGAAGAAGGATGATGGAATTTTATAGTTTTGTGTCGATTATCATCAAATAAACAAAGTGACAGTGACGAATCACTATCCTTTTTCGTGGATTGATGATTTATTTCGATCAATATAAGGGATCAAGATGGTTCTAAAAGGTTGACTTTTGGTCATGATATCATCAGATGCATGTGAAGGATGAGGATATCCCAAAGACTACATTCCATTGTAGTTATGGTCATTATGAGTTCGTTGTAATGTTGTTCGGTGTCAAAAATTCTCTAGCTATGTTCATGGGATTGATGAACGATGTGTTCCGTGAGTTCCTAGACATGTTTGTGGTGGTTTTCATCGATGGAATCCTTCTGTACTCTATGTCTATGAAGGATGATGCGGAGCATATATATGCCGTTTTGGGAGTTCATCATCAAAATCATCAATTTGGGAAATTTTCAAAGTCTGTTTTTTTGACTTGGGATGTCCGTTTCATGGGGAACATTGTGTCCCAGCAGGGAGTAACTATGGATTCATCGCAAATAGTAGAAGTTATGTCTTGGGAAGCCCCCAAGATAGTGTTAGAGGTGGAATGTTTCCTTATTCTCAGAGGCTACTAAAGGTTGTTTATAGATGATTTCTATCACGTTGAGAATTCTTTTACAACATTAACCTAGATGGATTAGGCACTAAAAGGGACTGATCAGTGTCAGGTAGCTTTCGAGTATCTAAAAGAGAAGTTAGTAAGTGATCCAATTCTCTATCATCCAGCTAAGGGAGTTCAGTTTCATGTTTTCTGCGATGCTTCACATATATGATTAGGTTGTGTTCTATTGAAGCAAAGATCAATTGTTTATTATGGGTCTTGGTAGTTACTTCCACATGAATGTAACTATTCCGCCCATGATCTTTAGTTAGCAGTTGTGGGGTTTTTTCTTGATATTGTGGAGACATTACCTCATTGGTGAGTGCTTTGTGGTTTTCACCAAACATAATATACTGAGGTATGTTTTATCCCATAATTAATTGAACATATAACATCATTTGTGTACAGAGTTCTCAAATTAACATGACTTTGAAATATCGTATACACCTAGAAATGGGAATGTTGTCGCTGATATACTGAGTTGGAAGTCACATAGTGATGATGTGCATGAATCTGGTGACCGCTAGTGTGTAATGGAAGAACTATCTACATGACATCTTGATATAGGAGATGTTGGGGGTAAATGTTGTCTTTTTTAGATGACGGTTCCATCATCTATGTTGCAGCACTTGGAAGAGTCCCACCTGGGAATCTAGAGGTGGAGGTATGTGGATATAGAGTTGTTTGTGGGGATTCCCCTAGTGGATGGTCTGAGGATGAACAAAACTGAGTGTTGTATCATGGAATGATTTTTTTCCTTTGGATTTGTGCAATACAGTTCTTAATGTGTTCCGTAATAAACATTTTTCATTGCATCCTTGCCCGAAAAAAATGAAATGTTCCTTGAGGAGTGATTTTTTGTGTCCTTGGATAAAGCATGTAGTTGCATAGTTTGTTTCTTGATGTTTGGTCTACCAGAAGTTGAAGGCCAAACACTGTGTTCCTGATGGTCTTCTACAAAAATTATATATTCCTAAGTGGAAGTGGGCAGACATCTCAATTGGCATCGTCACTGGTTTACCTCGATTTTCAGAGAGAACATGATGCTATTTGGCTGGTACTAGATCTTTTAACAAAATCAACCCAATACATTGCAATCAAGGATTCAAGATTAATGGATGTTTTTTCGAGGTAATATCTTGAGGTGGTGGTGACACTTCATGGAGTCCAAGGATGATCATTTCGGATCAACATCCTCGTTTTATGTCTATAGTGTGGAGAGGTCTCAAGCATGCTTTTGGTTTTTAGTTATGTCTTACCACTACTTTTCATCCTCATACAAACAGTAAGGCATAGAGAACTATTATGACTCATTAAGATATGTTATGTTCTTGTGTATATGATTTTGGAGGTTTGTGGATGAGGCACATAACCATGTTGGAGTTCTCATTCAATAATAGTTTTTACACCACCATCAATATGTTACAATTTGAAGCCGTGTATGGTCGACCTTTCCGTTCTCCATTGTGCTAGACAGGGGTTAGAGAGCCTGCAATTATCAGACTATAACTACTACAGAATATAACCGAGAGGGTTCAGGTAATTTTTGATAGGATTAATATAGCATATGATCATTAGAAATTATATTCCAATAAAATGATGATACCATTAGTGTTTGATGTTTCAGATCATGTGTTTCTGAAGGTGACTCCCCACATGGGAAGCAAAGGTATGGTCATGGGATTACACTTTCACCCTGGTTTTTTGGGCCTTTGGATGTGTTAGGTCATATTGGAGCTGTGGTGTATTGAGTTGAACTTCCCCCACATATGATCTGGATACATGATTTTTTTCATGTATCACAGCTCCTTCATTATATTCATGATGAAACACGCATTATCTATTGGGGAATGATCGATGTTGATGATGATGCGACCTTTGAGGAGAGACAAGTGGTGATCCAAGACCATAAAGAAAAGGTGTTGTGTGGGCATTCTATCCCCTTGGTTCGGGTCTTGTGGCAACACGGTGGTATGGAGGAGTGTATCTGTGAATTTGAGTCAAAGATACGTGATCAATACCCAAAGTTGAATTAGTTTTAACTCTTTTTAGGTAATGATGTCACCTTTGTAGTTATAGACCTCTCATTTTTATGATATGGCTTTATTTGGTTGTTTTTTATGGTATTCTTCCTTTTGAGAGGTTTCACGATGGGTGGTTGTTCAGACTTCTTTTCTATTTTCTTTTAGGTTGGTTTTGAATTCTCGAGGATGAGAATGTTTAGAGAGGTATCTGATGTAATGGAGCATACCTCTCTACTCGATTACTTTATGAATATATGATGTATGAGGCATTCTAGGAGGTCAAGGTGACTTATCCCCAACACTTTTCTAACATTCCAATTTGGTGAGAATTTCCAACAGTATTCTTGGGAATTGTTCCAATGGTAGACCGTTGTAAACAACTCCAACAGTAAGCTTAGGTTAATAGTGTCATCGGTAGCCATAGGTGAACAGTTTCATCGGTAGCCTTAGGTGAACAGTGTCACTGGTAGCCTTAGGTGAATAGTAAATCGGTATCGTTAAGTGAACAGTGTCATCATTAGCCTTAGGTGAACAATGCCTTGGTATTCTTAGGTAATTAGTTTCATCAGTAGCCTTAAGTGAACAGTGCATCGGTAGACTTAGGTAAATAGTTTCATCAGTAGCATTAGGTGAACAGTGATTTAGTCACCTTAAATGAATAGTATCATCGGTAGCCTTAGTTGAAGTGTTCATCAGTAGCCTTAGGTGAACAATGTCATTGGTAGCCTGAGGTCAACACTGTCATCAGTAGCCTTGGGTGAACAGTTAATTAGTAGCCTTAGTTGAACAATTTCTCCAGTTTCCATGGGGGAATAGTGCCATCGGTAGCCTTAGGTGAATAGTGTATCGGTAGCTTTAGTTGAACAATATATTGGTAGCCTTAGGTGAACAGTTTCATCAGTAGCCTTAGGTGAAAAGTGTCATTGGTAACCTCTTGTGAACAGTTATATGGTATCATTAGTTGAACATTACAATGGTGAGGTTCTAATGGTATCCTATATTTTCGTTGCTAAATTTTGTATTCATGCACATGGATTATTGAATGTTGAGGTTCCAACTATAGTCTCTATTTCCTTTGAAATTTTTTGACTTCATGAACATTGTTTCAAGAATGCTGAGGATCTAACATGAGCATATATTTCCTTTTCCAAATTTTGAGTTTATAAACAGTGTTTCCAGAATGGTAAGTATTATGAACATTGTTTCCAGAACATCCAGGTTTATGTAAAGTGTTTCTATAATGGTGAGGATCCAACTACATCCTTTATTTCCTTTGAAAAATTATGAGTTTGGGAACTATTTTTCCAACATCAAACAATTTCACCCCTTTAATGTTTCGTCTGACGTAAAATGATTTTAACGCCTTGTTTTAAGGAATCTAAGGCCGATTCGATGTTCATAACTCCTATATTAACTTTCCTAATGCACGAGATGATTTTACATGGTCAAACCACCTGGGTCAATGCGGTCTGATTTTAATGGAAAATACAATGTATCATAAACCACTGCTCTATTAAATGTTCTAACGGGATGATATATCCTCCTCCTAGTACATTCTCTATTTTCTCGACTGGGAGACACTCAAAACATTCATTACATCCCCAAAGAGTTACTCAATCAAACGTTCCTCCATAAATTACTTCTAATCAGTTTTGATGCAACCAAGATGTATTGATAAATCTTCAATATAAGGTGTGATCTATAATTATTCTTTTGGGTTCATCTCCTTTAGATTCTCCTTTCCCTTTGTGTGGAATTCTATCTCCATGTTTTTAATGGGCTTTTCTTAGGTGTTGATCGGTTTGGTGTTTTCTCTGTATCCTTGGGTTGACACATTTTTCACTACGGGGAGGAGATCGTAACCCGTTGTGTGGCTCATTCTCATATAATGAAATTCAAGAACCGTTTGAGGTAGGGAATTCGTTGCTTCTCTTTTATTTTAAGTTCAACTATATAGTTAACATGTTTTATCCTAATGGATCACAAAGTAATTGAAATAATAAATATTTGAACCAGATAATTAAATTAATATCAATCGTATGTTATTGCCTTTTTTCTAGATATTGTCATATCATCCCTTTCTTTTTTTAGATTTTCATTCTTGATGGAAATTGGTAAAGAATGTAAATCCAGATTTAATCGATAATTGTTTGGCTATGAATAAAGTGGCATATAAATGAATTTGCTACTTCTTGTTGTAATTTGATGTTAATAAAATTGGTGCAATAAGAAAGTTTATTTTTTTGTGATATCTTACTAGTTAGGTTTCCCAAATATTAAGCCTATGAAATATATATCGGTTAATCCATGGTTGATTTATTTACTGGTTGTTGATAAAAGATAATTAATTATATGATTCTTATTTACCCACTTTCGTGTTTAGGGGCGAAGATCCCATTGTCTATGATGGTTGTTTTCCTTCTTCTTGTGTTCAAACAAGGTCCTAGATGGTTGTTCTAACATGTGGGGGAAGGGTGTTCTACTGGTTGTGGTTACAATTGAAACCTATATTGGCGAGATGCATCGGTTTATGCATATGGGTGTCGGGGAGGACACCGGGGATGGAAAAATGGGTTCAATGTGAATGTTTGGATTCTTCCTGATTCTAATTGGTTATTTATCATAATTTATTTCCCCATTACTCAAGGAAAATGGTGTTTCTTACCCTTATTACGAAATCCACCATGACGCATGGGGATTTCCACATGATTTCCATGTATATCTTCTTATGGGAGGATGGGTATATGCTCTTCCTCTTGCTGTCAAAGACTCAATGGGTAGTTCATCTACAAACCATGTTGAGCTTGCTTGTGTTTAGTAGCATAGAATATTTTTGTAGAATGCGTGGGAATATTGGAACGTAATAATTTATATAAATAATTAAATAAATGATGTTAACCAATGAGGTGGGAGCTTGCCGGGGAGGAATGTTGAGGTTATAATTTGAAGGAAAAATGGACTTTGGTTATGATGTTAATGAAATATATTTTATAAATTTTAATGGTTAATTAATGATTTAAGAATTAATTAATGTAATTTGAAACTTATAAAACGTGGAATGATGTAATGTAATAAATCACTATAAATGGTTTTGTGATTATAAGATACATATTCTTAGGAGTGGAAGCCATTATTCCGAGAGGCATTACATGCAGTTGAGTCTAAGGGTAGGTTATGTCCATAGATTGGTTGTGAGATATAATATATTTTATATTTTTTAGGACACTATACACTACTCCACCCCTTCAAAATGTGAAAAAACACATCACAGATTATGATCATTAGGGGGTGTTTTGTCCAACATTCTGGTGAGTGGATGGATGGATGACTACCCCATTTGTCCTCGCTCACTTATCTTGTTAGTTACATGTTCTGGTTGGCATAGTGGTTAGTTTTCCCTATGTATGTTTTTAATGGCTTGTAATGGCTTGTGTTTATTCACACATATATATTATGAATATAGTTTCTTATGGACTACTATATGTGTAAAATGAATTGTAGAGACCCAAAGCTTGACATACCTGGACATTACATTACTTTTGTGGAATACTTAATACATGACAAAAACAGACACCAAAGGACCGTAATAGTGTCATCTTAGATGGAAAATAGTTTTTATAAAACACTTGAAAATAATTCTTGAGGAAAATATCTCTTATTCTTCAAAATCATTTTCTTTATACAAAATGCCAAAAAAAATAAATGAAAAGGATTTTATTTGAAAATAACCATCAAATTTTGTAGAGGAATCATCAGTGATATAAGTTGTTATGAAACCATAAAAATCCATTCACGCCGTATAAGTTAAAAAATATTGTCTTCATACTTTTTTCGGAAAAGTCAAAGAGTTCCTCGCAATGGTAAACAAAAGAAATTTTTCTTCCACAACACAAAGTAAAAGTCAAAGCAGGGAAAACATGACATTAAACATACATGGAAGAATACTAAACAGAATATGAAATAAAATTTACGGGAATGGATGAAAAATATAACCCCAGTAAAATCATTCATATAAGAAATCTCGGATAAAAATGAGATTTGCAAAATTTTCCCTTACCTTAGGTCTGATATGCTTCGTACGTATCCGAACCTCCGCTTCTATGACGTGCCTCTTATAAACATCCACTTAAGGAACCAGTGTTGGACGTTTTAGGAGACCAAAACCTCTATAATGTTTCTATGGATGATGAGAATGTAAATTGGCAGGGGTTGGCTGAGCATCAAGGCTCAAAATGGTGTCAAGAGAAGAGGTAATGGGTGCCCTCTTTATAAGGGAGGAGAGGGGCACCATTGGAAAAACGTAAAATATTATTTTATAATAAAGTTATATTATGTTTATAAAAGCTCGAAATTGACTAATTTAGAAGAGAATGTGGGGATGGACCGAAATCCTCTCAACCAATAGGTTTTAGACTAGTTTAGGTTACTATTTTATCCTTATCATTTAGATTTAACTCTAAGTTAAATAATTTACCGTGTCTTTTGGTTTAATTACACTATATGGTTAATAAACTTTCTATAACAAGCCAAATGAACCCCATGTGGTTTATTATTAATATATATATCCTTATATAAGTCATTTCGCTGAACCTATTATTTTTATGAATAAAATAATAGTTAATAATATAATACTTGTTTTAAAAACTATTTTATGTCAATTTTGACACTATTTGGTACTTGATTTTTGTGAAAATCATAACAGCATTATTAGTTCGAAAAAAATTAATTAATTCAATACTAACATGTCATATTAACCTAGAAAATTATTGTAATTCATAAAAAGACAAAAATTACAATTATTTGGGTATTTATAACATCAATTATGTTAATATTTCATTAATAAGGTAATTACTGCATCATCATTGTGTCATAAATTAATTAAATTATTTAATGTCTTCAATTTATAAATATGATACCATTATGTAGATAATATTTTTATCTTTCTAATTAAAATTTATAGTCAAATTTATCTTATGTATAACCCTATATTAAAAAATGTTTTAATTATTAAATGTTGAATTTAACTATTTTAATTCTTCTTTAAATAAAATAATAATAAAAGTCATAAAATAATCCAAATGGACCTAAAGGGTAATATTTTATTCTTAAGGTTCTTTTTGTTCTAATTAAACTAATCTAATATAATTAGGAGATATGTTAGGGTAATAATAATATCATTTTTACCCTTAATGACCCTATTTACTTTTAACTGTGGTAAATAAAAGTAAAAATTTTGTATTCATAAAAAATAAATTTTATATTATTGAACCACATTATACTCCTTGATATTAACCATGTCTCTCAGATATTAGAAATTCAACTTACAGAAGCGGTAAAATTATTTTTTATGTAAATTTTCAAATTCTCCTAGGAGGTGGGTAAAATACGGTGAAAAGTTCAATGAAATTTTTATGTGTCTAATATTATTATGAAATGACTCCAATGAATTACATTGAAATTATATAGGTATTATGTATCAATTTTGACCTAAAATAAATTTAAATAAAGTAAATAATTATTTATATACAAAGTCGGTTTTTAAATAGGTTGCAAGTGTTTTCAATATTCATCAAAAATTGAATGTTTTCAGAAAAATTTCAATAATTCACACTAGGAAAATTTCGATATTCTGAATCCAAAAATTAAGTCCATTTAGAAAGATAATATTTATAAAATTTCAAAAAGTGGGTATTACTATTCATAACGGATATTTTATATAACATATCGTTGTTTTGTAAAACTCAGTATTACGTACAACACACGCTATCATGGAAGGTCGTGATTGCGTGTAATGCAAGACAAGTGAGGGATGCGTGTATTGAAAGCTCCTTTTGGTGTATATTACAACACAATATATCAATGAAATTAAAAAGAATATTTTTCATAAAATCTCAGGGTGTTACGTTCTACCCCCATTAAAATGAATTTCACCCTCGAAATTTGACGGGGTTATAAATGGTTTACTAATCAACAGTTTTTAATAGAAACCCACATCGTAAAAAGGAATACCAATCCATATATTTAAAAGCTAAAGTATGAAATGTAATGGTTACCCAAATTAACTAATCATTGGGTTTCCACATAGGAGAATATAGCTCAAAATATGGATATGGAAGAGAAATCTAACCATCATGTTCTGAAGAAGAGTGGTAGAGAACGTGGCTATGAAAAAAATCCAACAATAACAAAGCCATAAATTTTTTATTATCTAAGGTACCATCTGATTCATCAGATATAAGGGCATTAGGACAACATTTTTGGTTTTCAGGATCATTTCCCTAAAGATGAAGAATTTGAATTAGAAGAAATACTTACTTTATTTTGGTATAATATCACCGTTGTTCATGCCTTGAACAACTTCTACTTAATCTCTTAAATAAATGAATTTGAATTTGTCATTCGTGAAGTGTTAGTAGATCATGCGATATAGTGATAGGTCATTCCATCTGTTTCTATCGCAAAAAGTTTAGCACAATTTATTAAATATACAAAAGTCCATCTATGCTAAGATTAATCATATATGGTTGCTAAAATGAACTTATAATTCATCTGTCATAGAGATTAATAAAATAAAATTAGTTTCTACTAGCTAGAGACTTCCTGTAGGCCAGTGGTATGCAATAAAGGCCAGTTTCACTTCAGTTATGGGTTTGATTCTCATAGCCTTGTCTGATGCGATGGGTTGTCACCCGTTCTGCAGGTCGTCCCTTTTCTTAAACTACACTATTATAACATATTATAACATTCTATCAATAATATTGAAAAAATTTCTAGCCATATACAATACTAACTTATGTTCAAAATAATCCATTCCAATCTTTAGACTTATCCAAAATACATCTGTCCAAGCTCATAGTATAAAGAATACAATTACTAGAAATGGCATCTGCCGAGCATGTGAATACCATCATTTATCCCCCATATATCATATGATATATCTTGTTGGTCAAATTACAAACATGTGAATACCTTAATTATGTATTCTCTTGAAAAATGAATACCCATTGAACAATAGTGAAAACATGAATGTTCTCAAAAGTTAACTATTTCCACATACCAAAATCCATAAAATTTTATATAATCAAACCATATTATCACTTAGTCCTTATATCAGTCATGAGATCATGAATGCTATCAAACATTTCATTTTATCCTTATCATATCATATTCTTTCCAAAAAAATTGAATTACTTTTCATGGTTACCATTACCATATAATTATTGAAAACCATAATAAACCAATACATCGATATTCCAATATTCCACAGTACTATAAATTAAATTCCACAAAATTATTTTGGAATCTCGTTACATAAACACATAATCATTCCGCTACATTGTTGTCATACTCAACATCGCCAATAGTGATCGCATGTGACATACCTTTTTCCATTTCCTTAAGAGGTTGCTCACGTCGATCATCATTATCCCTTGGATTAGGGCATTGGTTAGCATAATGCACAATTTCCATGCACTTGAAGAATTGAAGTGTTGGTGGAGCGTTCTCTGTAGTGTTTTCACTATTCACGTCATTAGAAACCTTTTTACCATTACTTCGGCACACCACTTCTTGATGAACATCTTTTCCACACGTGAAACGTTTTATAGTACCTTTTAGACAATCTCCACCATGCTTCATTCCACACTTCGAGAATAATGAAACATTCACCTTCTTTTATCCATTATTCTAAGGTTTTTCCTTGAACTATATCTTTAGTTTCTTGTCAAAACCATGATATTGATATGTTACACCAACTTCCAGTACTACCTTGATAGAATAACACATAATTTCTTCAATTCTACTAATGTCTCTTATAGTTAATTCCCTTTGATGACTTGGTTTTATGACACTGAAAAATCGATCAACTTTACTTTCAGGATGGATGATAAAACCAGATGCATACCTTTCATTTCTTGTAAAATTCACTTCGTATATACCAAAAAATTTATCATCGTTCTTCTTAAGCTCAAGGAACTCCTTTTCCATATTTTTTCAAAGAATACAAGGTAAGTACTTACTAAAAAACAAGTTCTTGAACTCACTCCATTCTATGGATTCAATTTCATCATGGAGGATTGTATTCTTAATTAGAGTCCACCACTGGTTTGCTTCACCTTCAACATGGTAAATAGCTAGAATGAATTTATCATGTTCCAAATAGTGATGTATGGAAAATATCATTTCAATGGTACTGATCCATTGTTCAGTAACATGTGGATCAGAAGACCCATTGAAAGAAGGTGGGAGTTTCCTGATGAAGGACTCAATAGAATATTGTTCCCTTCACTGATCACTTATAAATCCAAAATGATTCATTGCTTGTGTAAGTATAGCAATAATATTCTGCACTCCATCTCCCATAACATTGATTTGTTAATGAGGACAATCATTGCATTGTCCATTACACTAATCAACACGGTTCCATCGGGTTCCAGCCATCGTCTAATACCCAAAGAGAACAGTGTGAGAGGAAAAAGTCATGGTAGGGAAACCAACATAATAAAGGGGTTGTACCTTCAATATATAGCATCATAGGGTTATTGCAAATATTGTTACCATAATTCAAGGACTATAACCTATACTTATACTTAACCGTAGGGACATCCATAGGAATACCTTAGAAATATCTCTAGGGATCTCACTAATGTTTTCACATCCTAGTTTCCAAAGGATAACTAAACCTTTCTTCTGATACAAACTGTAGAGACCCAAAGCTATACGTACATGGTCATTACATTAATTTTATAGAATACTGAATACATTAAAAAAACATACACCAAAAGACCATAATAGTTTTGTGTATTTGGAATCTTGGAACAAAATCTTCTATTCTTGGGGAAAGTTCTTCAAAAACTCCCATAAAGATCTTTCCCATTTTTTTCTTACCTAAAACATATCATTATATACTGGGGAAAAGAACACACATAAAGGGTGAGCTCAAATTCTGAGTAAGGGTAAGCATAGAAAAGAATTAAATCGTACCATATACATTTGAACTTCAATACATGAACATAAAGTTTAAACATCAAAATCATGAGTTGTGAAATAAATCATTGAAGTACGTAAGGAATAGATCATAAAGGAACATCAATCATGATAAAATAACAGGGGAATAAAACATTTAATTGTGGAAAAAAATTAATCATATGATATGATTTCTATAGTATTCAAGGCATTTCTCGCATAACCATCTTAGTCGACAAAGCCCCTTTTTGAATCGAGTTCACTCCTCGTTCCAGTCCTGTATCACTAAACTAGATTAACTTACTATTTCAGCCATGTCTATCTCATGAGATATGAATCTTTACCCAATGCATTGGAGGGAGATATAGGTCCCACACATCTCAAAATGAAATCATTCTTACTTATGCCACAAAATAAACATAAAACCTTCATCAGAACCCAAATAATAAAATGGGTTTCATAAACATCATCTCATTATCACATATTCCATATAAAAAATGGATATCATTTCATCATAAGAAAAGTGAAACCATGTAAATCATAGAGACATTATACTTGAAACAGACACAGATGAAACGATGTTATCTTAGATGGAAAATTGTTCTGATAAAACACTTGAAATGAATTTTTGAGGAAAATATCCTTTCTTCTTCAAAATCATTTTATTTTCACAAAATACCACACAATTTTAAAATAAAATGATTTTATTTAAAATAACAATGAATTTTAATAGTGGAATATCCATTGAAATAATTCGTTATGAAACCGTAAAACCCCATTCACACCGTATAAGTTAAAAAAAATTCTCCTCGTACTTTTTTTGGAAAATACAAAGAGTTCCTCACACGGTAAACAATTGAATGATTCCTTCCATAACACAAACTAAAAGTCAAAGCAGGGTAAACATGACATTAAACATACATGGAAGAATATTAAACACTATATGAAAAACATTTTATGGGAATGGATGAAAAATATAACCCCAGTAAATACTTACGTATAAGAAATATCGGATAAAAATGAGATTTGAAAAATTATCCCTTACCTTTGGTCCGATATGCTTCGTACGTATCCAATCCTCCACTTCTTTGAGGCACCACTTCTTAACCTCCATTTAAGGCACTGGGGATGGTATTTTGAGAATACCAGAACCTCAATAATGTTTCTTGGGATGATGAGAAGTTATGTGGGCAGGGGTTGGCTGATCTTTAAGGCTCAAAAGGGCGTGAAGAGAAGAGGGAAGGGGTGCCCTTTTTCTAAGGGAGGAGAGGGGATCCTTTGGAAAAACATAAAATATTATTTTATAATAAAGTCATATTCGGTTTATAATAGCTCCAAATTAATTTATTTAGAAGATAAAGTGGGGATGGGTCTAAATCCTCTCAACCAATAGGTTTTATACATGTTTGGGTTACTATTTTATCCTTATCATTTAGATTTAACTCTACGTTAAATAATTTACCTTGTCGTTTTGTTTTCATACACTATATAGTTAATAAACATACTATAACAAGACAAACAAACCCCTAGTGGTTCATTATTAATATATATATATCCTAATCTAAGTCATTTGGCTGAACTTTATTTTTTAGGAATAAAATAACAATTAATAATATAATATTTTTATTAAAAACTATTTTAGGTCAATTTTGACACTATTTGGTACTTGATTTTTGAGAAAATCATAAAAACATGATCAGTTCAAAAAAAGTTAATTAAATCAATACTAACATGTCATATTAACCTAAAAAATTAGTTTAATTCATTAAAACACTAAAATTACATTTATTTGGGTATTTATAATTTCAATTATGTTAATATTTCATTAATAAGGTAATTACTGAATCATAATTGTTTAATAAATAAATTAAATTATTTAAAATTATAAATAAAATATCATTATGTATGAAATATTTTTATCTTTCTAATTAATATTTATATTCGAATTTATCTTATGTATAACCCAATATTAAAAAATGTTTTTGTTATTAAACATTGATTTTGACTATTTTAACTCTTCTTTAAATAAAATAATAATAAATGTCCTAATCTAATCTAAGTGGACCTAAAGGGAAATATTTTATTCTGAAGGTTTTTTTGGTCTAGTTACACTTATCCAATATAATTAGGACACGTGTTAGGGTAATAATAATTTGATTTTTACCCCTAATTACCATATTTACTTTTAACCATGGTAAATAGAAGTAAAAAAGTTACTATTCACCCCAATTTATTTTTATCTTATTGAACCACATTTTACTCCATGATATTAAACATGTCTCTCTGATTTTCGAAATTCCACTTATAGAAGCGATAAAATTATGTTTAATGTAAATTTTCAAATTCTCCTAGGATGTCAGTACAAGACGGAGAAAGGTTCAATAAACTTTTTATATGTCTAAAATTATTATAAAATGACTCCATTGAATTACATTGAACATATACAGGTATTATGTATCTATTTTTACCTAAAATAAATTTAAGTAAAATAAATAATTATTTATATAAAAAGTCGGTTTTTAAATAGTAACCCAGTGTTTTCACTATTCATCAAAAATTGAATGTTTTCATAAAAATACCAAAAATTCACCCTAGGATAATTTCAATATTCTGAATCCAAAAATGAAGTCCATTTAGAATGATAATATTTATAAAATTTTAAAAAGTGTGTATTACTATTCATAACGGGTAGTTTATATAACATATTGTTGTTTAATGAAACTCGGTATTGCGTACAACACACTCTATCGTGGAAGGTCGTGATTACGTGTAATACAAGAGATGTTAGGGGTGTGTGTAGTGAAAGATTCTTTTGTTGTAGAGTACAACACAGGACATCAATGAAATTTAAAATAAAATTTTTCTTAAAATATTGGGGTGTTACATTCTACTCCCCTCAAAATAAATTTCACCCTCGAAATTCGTCGGGGTTGTAAATGGTTTACTACTTGATAGTTTCTTTAATAGAAACCCACATAGTAAAAAGGAATACCAAAACATATCATTAAAAACTAAATTATGAAATGTAATGGTAACCCAGATTAACTAATCATCGTGTTTCCACATAGGAGAATATAGCTGAAAATATGGATATGTAAGAGAAATATAACCATCATTTTTTGATGGAGAGTGGTAGAGAACATGGATATGAAAAAGAAAAAAATCACGAAGCCATAAATTTTTGAAGATTTATGGTACCATATGATTAATAGGATATAAGGGAATTAGGATAAAAATTTTTGTTTTTAAGAACATTTCCCTAAAGTTGAATAATTTGAATTAGAAGAAATGTGTACTTTATTTTTGTATAATCTCAATGTTGTTTGTGCATTGAACAATGTCTACTTAATCTCTTAAATAAATGAAGTTGAATTAGTCATTTGTAAAGTGTTATCAGATCATGCGATATGATGATAGGTCATTCCATCTCTTTCTGTCTCAAAAAGTTTAGCACAATTTATTAAATATACATAAGTCCATCTACGGTGAGATTAATCATATATGGTTGCTAAAAATGGACTTATACTTCATCTATCATATCATATAATAAAATAAAACTAGTTTCTACTAACCAGGGACTTCTTGTAGGCTAGTGGTATGCGATAAAGGCCTGTCATACTTCAGTTGTGGGTGTGATTCACACAACCTTCTCCGACGCGACGGGTTGTCGCCCGTTCTGCAGGTTGGCCCTTTTCTTAAACTACACTATTATAGCATGTTATAAAATTCTATCAATAATATCGAAACAATTTATAGTCATAAAAAATACTAACTTATGTTCAAAATAATCCATTCCAATCATTAGACTTATCCAAAATACATCTGACCAAGATCATAGTAAAATAGAAAAAAATTACTAGAAATGTCATCTGTCGAACATGTAAATACCATATTTTATCCCCCAAATATCATAAGATATATCTTGTTGGTCAAATAAAAAACATTTTAATACCTTAATTATGTATTCTATTTAAAAATGAACACCCATTGAACCTTAGTGAAAACATGAATGTTGTCAAAAGTTAACTCTTTCCACATACCAAAATCCCAAAAATTCTATATACTCAAACCATAATATCACTTAGTACTTATATCAATCATGAGCTCATGAATAATATTAAACATTTCATTTTATCAATATCATATCATCTGATTTTTAATATATTTGAATTATTTTTCATGGTTACCATTACCATATAATTATTGAAAACCATTACAATCTAAAACATAGATATTCCAATATTCAACAGTACTATAAATTAGATTCCACAACATTATTTTGGAATCTTGTTACATAAACAGATAATAAGTCAACTACATCATTGTCATTTTAAATATCTCAAATAGTGATCGCATGGGAATTACCTTTGTCCTTTGACATAATAGGTTGCTCACATTGATCCTCATTAACCATTGGATTAGGGAATTGGTTAGCATAATGCCCCCATTTCCTTTCACTAGAATAATTGTAGTGGTGGTGGAGCGTTATCTATAGTGTTTTCTCTATTCATGTCATTAGAAATCTTTTTACCATTAATTCGGCACTCAGCATATTGATGAACTTCTTTTCCACACTTGAAATATTTTCTAGTACCTTTTAGACAATCTCTGCCATGCTTCGTTCCACACTTAGATCATAAAGAAACATTCACCTTTATTTCACCATTGTTCTGAAGTTTTTCATTGAACTCCACCTTTAGTTTCTTGTCAAAATCACAAGATGGATATGTTATACAAACTTCAAGTTCTACCTTTATAGAACCACACACAATTTATTCATATCTACTGAAGTCTCCTATATCTAATGCCCTTCGAAGAATTGGTTTTAAGCCACTGAAAAATCGATCAACTTTACATTCAGGTTGGATGATAAAACCAGATGCATACCTTGAAAGTCTTGTAAAATGTTCTTCGTATATACCAACAGATTCATCATCCTTCTTCTTAAGCTCAAGAAACTCCTTTTCCATATTTGATGGAAGAATATGTGGGAAGTAATTACTGAAAAACAATCTCTTGAACGCGTCTCATTCCATGGATTCAATTTCATCTTGGGGCCTTCTATTCTTAATTAGAGTCCAACACTGGTCTTCTTCACCTTCTAAATGGAAAAAAGCAATAATGACTTTATCATGGTCCGAACATCGAAGTATGGAAAATATCTTTTAAATGGTACAGATCCATTGTTCAGCAACAAGTGGATTAGAAGACCCATTGAAATAAGTTGGGTGTTGCCTCATGAAGGACTCAATAGAATATTGTTGCCTTCTCTGATCATTTGGAAATCTAGATTAAATCATTGCTTGTGTAAGTATACCAATAAGATGTTTCCCTCCATCTCACATTACATTGGTTTTTTTAGGAGGAAAATCATTGCATTGTCCATTACACTGATCAACATGGTTCCTTCGGGTTTCATCCATCATCTAATACCCAAAAAAATAGTGTGAGAGGCAAAAAACATGCTAGGGAAAACAACATAATATAGGGGAAGTACCTTCAATATATAACATCATAGGGTTAATTCTATGATTTTTACCATAATTCTAGGACTATAACTTATACTTATAATTAACCTTAGGTACATCCCTATACATAACTTAGAAATATCTCTAGGGATCTCACTATAGTTTTCAGATCCTAGATTCCAATATTTAACTAAACCTTTCCTCTGATACCAACTGTAGAGACCCAAAGATTAACGTACATGGACAATACATTACAATTTCAGAATAATTAATACATAACAAAAATAGACACCAAAGGACTGAATAGTATATTGTCTTTGGAAACATGGAACATAATCCTCTAATCTTGGTGAAAGATCTTCAACATCTCCCATAAAGAACTTCCCTATTTTTTTCTTACCTTAAACCTCTCTTTATATCTTCGAGAAAAGAAAACATTAAAAGGGTGATCTCAAATGCTTTGTAATTGTATGTAGGGAAAAAAATAAATCATACCATATACATTTAAACATCAAAACATGAAAATAAATTTTAAACATCAAAATCATGAGTTGTGAAATAAATCATTGTATTACGTAAGGCATAGATCAAAAAGAAACATCAATCATGATAAAATTACATGGGAATAAAACATTTAATTGTGGAAAAACATTAAGCACATGTTATGATTTCCATAGTAGTGAAGGCATTGCTGCCATGACCATCTTAGTGGACAATGTCCTTTTCTGAATCGAGTTCACTCCTCATTCCAGTCCTGTATCACTGAATTAGATTAACATACCTTTTCAGAAATATATATCTCATGAAATATAAATCTTTACCCAATGAATTGGAGGGAGATATAGGTCCAACCCATATCATAATGAAATCATTATTTCTTGTGACAAAAAATAAACATAAAACATTCATCATAACCCAAAGAATAAAATGGGTTTCATAAACATCATCCCATTATCACATATTCCATATAAAACAAATGGATATCATTTCATCATAAGAAAAGTGAAACCATTTAAATCATATAGACATTATACTTGAACCATAAAAATATGAAATAATGTCATCTTAGATGGATAATATTTTTGATAAAACACTTGAAATAAATTCTTGAGGAAAATATCCTTTCATCTTCAAAATCAGTTTCTTTTCACAAAATGCCACAAACTCTTAAAAGAAATGGATTTTATTGAAAATAACCATGAAATGTTGTAGAGGAATATTCATTGAATTAAGTCGTTATGAAACCTTATAAAACCATTCACGCCATATAAGTTAATAAAACTTTCTCCTCGTACTTTTTTCAGAAAAGTCAAAGTGTTCCTCGCATTGTAAACAAAAGAAATATTGCTTCCATAACACAATATAAAAGTCATAGCGGGGTAAACATGACCTTAAAAAACATGGAGGAATATTAAACACTTTATTAGAAACATTTTTTGGGTATGGATGAAAAATATAACCCCAGTAAATACTTACATATAAGTAATCTTGGATAAAAATGAGATTTGCAAAATTATCCATTACCTTAGGTCTGATTTGCTTCTTACATATCTAAACCTCCTCTTCTTTGACGCACCTCTTCTTAACCTCATATTATGGCACTAGGTGTAACACCCCAGGCTTCTACGGTACGCTTCTCTTTTAATAATGCGATATCATGTGCTGTACGCAACATCGAGTTCTAACACACCACATCCAATCAAACTAGCCGTTATGAATAGTAATACCTAAGTTTTGAAATTATATATATTTTATATTTTAAAATGGACTTCATTTATTGATTCTTAATATCAAAATTATCCTAAGTTGAATTTTTGGTATTTTTCTGAGAACATCAAATTTTTATGAATAGTGAAAAATACTTAAAAACAACTTTTTTAATAAAAATAATTTATAGTGATAAATTATATTATTGAGTGGTCTTAAAGTATAATTATAATATATTATTACCATTTTATCCAATGGTGTTCAGTAGAATTAATTTCACTTTGAAATTGGACATATACAATTGTCAATCTTTTGATATATATTGTTTCTTAAAAACACGATATTTTTTGTGACAGTAGGAATTAATTATAAAAGTAATTAATGAAAATTATATCATTGGATTTTTTAAAATAGACATCTTTTTTTAATTCAGAATATCAATTATATCTGAGGGTGAAATTTTGGCATTATTCTGAAAAACTTCAATTTTTGATGAATAGTGAAACAACTAAGTGGTAGTTAAAAACTGAATTTTTCATAAAACATAATTTTACCGCTTCTGTGAATGGAATTTCGAAAATCTAAGGGACACGATTAATATCAAGTAGTAAAATGTGGTTCAATGAGATGAATTTTTTTTTGTAGAATAGTAACTTTTTACTTTTATTTACCACGGTTAAAACTAAATAGGGTAATTAAGGGTAAAACTGATATTAATATTACCCTAACACAAGTCCTAATTCTATTGGACAAGTTTATCTCAATGAAAAACAACCTTAGGAATAAAATATTATCATTTAGGTCCACTTGGATTAGATTACGACATTTATTATTATTTAATTCAAAGAAGAGTTAAAGGAGATAAAATCAAAGTAAATTTACTAAAACATTTTTAATATAGGGTTATACATAATATAAATTATATTATAAATAATCATTAGAAATATAAAATGATTTCTTATATAATGATATTTTATTTATAATTTTTAGACATTAAATAATTTAATTTATGTATGACACAATGGTGATGCACTAATTACCTTAATAGTGAAAAAAATTAAAATAATTGATATTATAAATACCCAAATAAATATAATTTGAGACTTTTATTAATTATACTAATTTTATACGTTAATATGACATGTTGGGACTGACTTAAGAAACTTTTTTCGAAGTAATAATTCTGTTACGATTTTCACAAAAAGCAATTCTTGAATAGTGTCAAAATTGACATAAAAGGCTTTTTAAAACAAATATTATATTATTAATTGATATTAAATTCCTAAAAATATAAGGCTCGGACAAGAGACTTATATCATGATAGGTGTATAATTAATGAACCAATTGGGGGTTGCTTGGATTTATATAGTATGGTTATTAACCATATTATTTAAAAATACATTGAGACATTGTAAAAGTGAAACAAATTAACTAAGAGTTAATACTTAAAGATAAGGTTAATATAGTAAGCCAAACCTGTCTAAATTATATTGGTTGAGTGGTTTTCGATCCATCCCCACCTTATCCTTTAAATAATCCACTTTGGAGCCATTATAAACCGAATATGAATTTATTATAAAATAAAATATCTAGCTTTTCCAAAGGTGCCCCTCACCAGTCTTATAAAAGGGCACTCTCCGTTATCATTAACTCACACCTTAAAATCCTTTTGGTTCGGCCAAAATCTGCCAAAATACTCTCTCAAATTCCCTCACTTCATCCTAAAGGCCTTAATTTAGTCAGAAATCCATCTAAATGAGCCCTTTTGATCAAATCAAAAAGAAGAACCCGAAGAAGAGGTAATGATTTCACCACCCTTTTTCAAGTTCCTTTCTTCTTCCACTTCTTCTTTAATTGTTATTACCATTTTAAAAATAATAAATCCAGTATATTATATATAAATTTATGTTATTATAAACATTTTACAACCATAATTCATTATTCTATCCATCCTTTGAATAACATGTCACCATACGTGCGTACGTACGGCTTACCATCTCCACGTCGTGCTGTAATTGTTATTCAATAAATTATTATTTGGATGGGTATAAAAATGATCTGTAATTCATGTAAATAATAAATATAACATGATAATGATTCTGAATATATGATATACCATCCAATTATATATTTTTTTAATATCAAAATAATGATATTGTCACTCGTGCGTACGTACGGACTACCGTCTCCACTAACGTGATGAGATTCATTCTACATCGTATCCATTCAAGTATAATTATCATTTTATAATTTAAAAATAATGTTTAAGGACTTTATATCATCCTGGATATGATTAAGATATAACCTATCCATGAAAACCACGACTTACGTAACAAAACATATAAAATAAAACAAGTAAGTTAACACCCGAAACAACGATAATAATAAGATATTATTAACAAATCAATGTTAAAAGATCATATATGATATCATATTAATGTATATGATTCTTGTATAATTTAATAACAATTATTTCACCATTATACAGAAGGTTAACCTACCCCCAACCAAGGAAAAGTACAATGAAAGAGTTTATTTTGCAATCTCTTCATTATCCGAGGTTGTTTATACGTAATAATCTACTCGGACTTCTTTATTATCCAAATCCATGTTTCTTAAAAATGTATTACGAATCATTTTTAATATTTAATATAATATGGGTAAAAGTAATTTATACCCTTGTTTGACTTTTATAAGTGGTTTATAAAGGAATCTTTCTGTCGTTTTCCAAACAAGGTCCTTTTTAACATTTTTGACAAAATTAAGGTAAGAATGGTTTTTTACTTATACGGCTAGTGCGGCTATTTTCCGCCATTATAAAATCGTCAAATATTCCCTTACAAGATTATAAGAATATTTTCAAAGAAAATTTTTTATATTATAAATATATTTCTTTTAAATGACTTCAAAATAGAAAGAGATATTTTTCTAAAAAGAATTTTGATTTCATCTATGTCAACATCCATTGATGGATTTTATGCTTATTTGACGTTTATTTATTATGATATAAAACCTATATATAGTATTGAAGGTTTTGTGATATGTTTGATTGTGGATGTGTTATATTTATACCAATCATGGTTTATGGATGAAGAATTTACATTTCATATGCTTTTTTTAATGTGAATGTTTATGTTATGTTTAAACCTTTTCATATGGGAATGCATTGGACTTAATATGTGACGGGTGGAGCCCGCAATAGCTCCTCGATGAATCGGTAGGTCTCATGAGACAAACTATTGTCTTGGCATAAGGCCTTGACAAAATCTTATTTGTAGTCTTGGCACGAGGCCTTGGCTATGTTGTTATGATAGTCTGACATTATGAATTCCATCATTATTAAATTGGTTATTGATATTGCATGTGATTATTCAATTAGTATAATATCCATGTGAATAATAAAATGGCATTATTTCATTTTATTTTTTCCATACTATGTTGAATTTCAAGTTAAAAAGACTTTTGTTTTAGTTATACATTGCCTTAAATGTTTATTTTTATTTATGAAAGTTTCCACTATATTGTTATCCTTACTGGGCATTTGAGATCACCCCTTTTCTATGTTTTATTTTTCCCAGGATGTGAAGATGTAATTTATGAATGACCTTCAGGGATAATATGAATGGATATGAATGTGGAATATGGAAACTATATTGTTGTAGTTTTCATTTTATGATGTAATGTAAACTTTATTAATATATCTAGTGTTAGCAAGGCTACTAGACCAATCGGCCTTTCGAGATTTGATCTTTCTTGTGATCATGCCAATGTTATGTAATAATGCACCAGCTCTGGGTATCTGGGGTCCTGGAATTACAATTGGTATCAGAGGAAGTTTAGTAAAAACCATGCAAGCTAGATTTAGATAAACACTGATTAGAGCACATGGATTTAAGATGGACTTTGAGGATTAGTATAGAAGAAATTAGTATAATTTTGGTATTGTAGAGATTTGGTGAGTTTTCCAAGAAATACATCCCTGTCTAGATACAACCAGGTAGAGGCAGCTCTGGCACATATTTACCTAGGGGTAAAACCCGAAAACACTGCTTTGAGAAAGACTCGAACGTGAACTGGTGTACGACAACGGGCGTTGCTGCACTCTTGGTTACGACACTCCCGGGGGATATGCTTATGATAACTCTCATTTTCTTTATAAATAATTATGATGGGTTTATGTGTATATACATCCTCAAAGAAAACATTTTTTATGATTACGGATTATATCCAAAAATAGTTCAATTTACGTTAAGTGTTTTATAAGTATGGAATTATGTATCTTGATTCATAAACTGATCTAGTTTATTCCATTGTTTAGAAATGGCGCCTAGTGGAAGAAATGGAAACTGTATCAATGCACGCACTCCATTTAGGGATTTCCCTCCTGCACAAGATAATTATAGTGGATCTAGTGATGCAACTGGTGCCGATCAGCTAATCACCATACTGGGACAACTCACTCAGGTTATGAATAATAACCTTACCCGTATGGAGCACCCTGATCTGCAACGTGGAGGATCAATGTTTGATCGATTCATGAGGAAACAGCCACCAATGGTCAACGAGAGTAAAATTACCTTAGTAGCTGAGCAATGGATAAATTCCCTAGAGAAAATATTTCAGTCTTTGGGGAGTACTGAAAGGGAAAAAGTTATCATGGCAGTTTACCACCTCACCGGAGATGCTGATCAATGGTGGTCATTGATTCAAAACAAAAAGTAAGATGATGAAGTATAAAATATGGAATGCAGGGAGTTCAATGATCTGTTTTTAGAAAAATATTTTCCTCATGACCATCGAGAAGATATAGAAAGGAAATTTCTGAGTCTGAGACAAAAGGAGGATGAGAATGTCTCAAAGTATGTGGCTAACATTACAACGTTAGCATGGAATGATGGAGATTATATACGTAACCCAAGAAATAATATTGATCATTTATTTGATGGTTTAAAACCATTTCTCCGTCGAGTATTAGTCTCACAATCCTTTTCGTCGTATGAAGACATTGTGTCATGTGCTATCATGACTTAAATGGTGTTCTCTAAGTCTTATGACTTTAAAGCAAAGAAAGAAAAGAAGAGATCTACTGATCAATCTGGGAATGGAAATAAGGGGAAGAAGTGAAAGGTTTAATATCCATCCTGTGGTAAATGTGGGAAGAAACACCCAGGTACTTGCTTGAAGGGAGTGTGTGTCTGTTACAAGTGTGGTGAAAAATTCCACCAAGATCGTGATTGTAATGGGGAGAAGGAATCTATCAATGTTCAGTGCTACAATTGAAGGGAGATGGGACATTATGCAAATGAATTTCCTAAGCATAAGGGGAACTTACCTCAGAAAAGGCCAAGGGATCAAAGCCAAGCTTATGCTGTCACTACTGCTGAGGTAGAAGCTCCAAAAGACGTGGTGGTAGGTAATTTAATTGTTTCCTCAAGTTTAGAAAATGCATTATTTGATTCTGGATCATCACATTGTTTCATATCTTCCTGGTTTTCTAAGAAAATTAGATATTTCCAATTTGATTTAACAAGGGAGTTGTATGTTAAAACTCCGAAGGGATGTATCATTGTAACAAAGTTTTGTGAATTAGTCCCCATTAGAGCACACAAATGTTCTTTATCTGCTAATCTCATCGGCATACCAATGTTTGAGTTTGATATAATCCTCGGTATGGACTGGCTTTTGGACTATGATGTGAAGATTTATTGTAAGAAGAAGGTGGTTGCGATTTTTTATGATGATCATAAGGAACGCCTTGTCTTTAGAGCAGAATCGTCACCACCTAATTCTTATCTAGATGCACCCATAGTAGCTCAACTAAATTTAATTATTGGGGAGGATGAGAAAGAAATGACTATGGTTGAGGAAAGGAATGTTCAAATAGAGGATGTACCTGTTGTGAAAGAATATGTAGATGTATTTATGGAAGATTTACTTGGACATCCTCCAGAATGAGAAGTTGAGTTTTCCATTGATTTAATTCCTGGATCAAGGCTTATATCGAAGACCCCTTTTAGAATGGCCACTGTAGAATTAGTCGAACTAAAGAAACAACTAGAGGAATTGAGTAATAAAGGATTTATTCACCCTAGTTTTTCTCTATGGGGAGCCCCTATTATTTTTGTTAAAAAGAAAGATGGATCTATGAGGTTATATATCGACTACAGGGAGATCAATGCTATAACAATAAATCACAAGTATCCCCTACCTCGCATTGATGATTTATTTGACCAACTACATGGAGCTCAATACATATCAAAGATTGACCTTCGATCTGGATACCATCAGTTGTGTGTGAAGAAGGAAGACATTCCGAAGACAGCTTTTCGAACCAGGTACGGGCTTTATGAGTTTACTGTAATGACTTTTGGATTGACTAATGCACCCTCTGTATTCATGGATTTGATGAATAGAGTTTTCAAGAATATCTCAGTGAATTTGTGGGGGTATTTATTGATGATATCTTGGTATACTCCAAAATCTACGAAGATCATGAAAATCACTTGCGCATTATCCTGATGACTATGAGAAGACATGAATTATATGGGATGTTTAGCAAGTGTGAATTTTGGCTTCAGGAGATTTCTTTTCTAGGCCACATTGTCTCTAAAGATGGAATCTCTATTGATCCTTCTAAAACCAAGGCAATCCAAGAATGTTCAGCAGCTACGAATATAACTGAGGTACATAGTTTTATTGGTTTAGAAGGTTATTATCGACGTTTCATCCAGAAGTTTTCCCGATTGGATAACCCATTAACGAAGATCACACATAAAGGGGTTAAATTTGTTTGGAAAAAAGAGTGTAAATAATTTTTCAAAGAACTGAAGATAAGATTAGTCAATGCTTCTATATAGACTCTACCATCGTGGAATGACGGGTTCGTTATTTATAGTGATGCATCGAATAAAGGACTTGGTTGTGTCCTTATGCAGAATGATAGGGTTATTGCCTATGCATCACGAAAGTTGAAAATTCATGAGAAAAACTATCCTACTCATGATCTTGAGTTAGCAGCTGTGATCTTTTCTTTGAAGACATGGAGGCACTACCTCTATGGTGAAAATTGTGAGATTTATACTGATCACAAGAGTTTTAAGTATATTTTCTCACTAAAAGAACTCAACATGAGACAAAGGAGATGGCTTGAATTACTCAAGGATTATGATTGTATGATACACTACCACCCAGGGAAAGAAAAACAGGTGGCAGATGCTTTGAGCAAAAAAGATCATGGAATTTTGAACAATATTAGAATTGAAAGGGATCCAATTTTCATGGATCTAGAAAAGATGGACATGGGAATAACCGGGGAAGGTGAAACATCAATGCTTTTTCAAATGGTTTCCAAACCATCTTTACTAGAAAGGATTTAGAGTTCTCAGACTGATGATGAAGAATTTCAAAAGATTATTAAAGCAGTGAATGATGGTAGATTGAACGACTTTGTGTATGAAGAAGGAATTATGAAATTCAGGAAGATATTTTGTGCTCCAGATATACCTGATCTAAAAAGGGATTTTTTGGATGATGCTCATAGTTCAAATTTCTCTATACACCCTGGGAGCACCAAAATGTATAGAGATTTGAAGGAAAATTTTTGGTGGGACAACATGAAGAGGGAGATTGCCGATTTTGTGTCAAGATGTATGGTTTGTCAACAAGTGAAATATGGATGGCAACAGCCTGGTGGAGTATTGCAACCTCTTCACATAACTGAGTGGAAATGGGATAATATCACAATGGACTTTTTCATGGGACTACCAAAGAATCCTAGAAGGAACGATTCAATATGGGTTATTGTTGATCGTCTTACCAAGTCAACACATTTTCTTGCAATAAGAGAATATCTACTACTGGAACGTCTAGCAAGACTATATATTAATGAAGTTGTGAGACTTCATGGAGTACCCCTATCGATTTTTTCAGATCATGATCCCCGTTTTACTTCAAGATTCTGGAAGAGTCCCCAGAAATCCTTAGATACTGAACTTCATTTGAGCACTGCCTACCACCCTCAGATAGATGGACAATCAGAACAGACTATTCAAACCTTAGAAGATATGTTGGGATCTTTCTCACGTGACTTTCAGGGTATGTGGGATCAATATTTACCTCTGGTAGAATTTTCCTATAACAATAGCTTACATTTGAGTATTCAGATGGCACCATATGATGCGTTATATGGAATGAGATATCACACACCAACCTGTTGGGATGATGTTTGTGAAAGAAAACTTGTAGGTCTAGAACTGGTGGAGGAAACAATAGAAAAGGTGAAGGTGATCCAAAATCACATCAAAGCAGCTCAAAGTATGCAGAAGAGATATGTCGATAATCGAAGGAAGGATTTGGAATTTCAAGTCGGTGATCATGTTTTCCTGAAGGTATATCCATGGAAGGGAGTCATACGTTTTGGTAAGAAAGGTAAATTGAGTCCCAGGTACATCGGACCTTTCGAAATTCTAGAACGAATTGGGGTTGTAGCTTACCGATTGGCAATGCCTCCAAGTCTCTCCAAAGATCACGATGTGTTCAACATATCTCTATTGTGGAAATACATGCCTGACCCAACACATGTACTCCCCTATGAGGAATTAGAACTGGATCCTGATCTATCTTAATGCGAAGAGCCCGTTAGGATTCTTGATACGAGGGAACAAGTACTAAGAAACCGGACAATGCGTCTGGTAATAGTTTTGTGGAGAAACCATAAGATGGAAGAGGAAATGTGGGAACCTGGGGAACTTATGATGAAGAAACACCTGAGTATTTTTATGCGGTAGTATTATATAAATTTCGAGGACGAAATTATTTGATGGAGTGGAGAATGTAACGCCCCAAGATTCTACGGTATGCTTCTCTTTTAATAATGTGATAACGTGTGTTGTACGCAACATCGAGTTCTAACACACCACAACCAATTAAACTAGCACTTATGAATAAAAATACCTACTTTTTGAAATTATAAATATTTTATATTTCAAAATGGAATTCATTTTTGGATTCAGAATATCAAAATTATCCTAAGTTGAATTTTTGGTATTTTTCTGAGAACGTCCAATTTTTCTGAATAGTGAAAAATACATAAAAACAAAATTTTTAATTAAAATAATTTATGGTGATAAATTATATTATTTAGTGGTTTTAAATTATAATTATAATATATTTTTACCATTTTATCCAATGGTGTTCATTAAAATTAATTTCACTTTGAAATTAGACATAAACAATTATCCATCTTTTGATATATATTATTTCTTAAAAACACGCTATTTGTTGTGATAGTAGGAATTAATTATAAAATTAATTAATGAAAATTATATGTTTGTAATTTTGTAAAATAGACATCATTTTTGAATTCGGAATATCTATTATAGCTTAGGGTGAAATTTTTTCATTGTTCTGAAAAACTTCAATTTTTGATGAATATCGAAACTACTAAGTGGTAGTTAAAAACGGAATTTTTCATAAAACTAAATTTTACTGCTTCTATAAATGGAATTTCTAAATTCCGAGAGACATGGTTAATATGAGGTAGTAAAATTTGGTTCAATGAGATGAAAATAATTTTTGGTGAATAGTAACTGTTTACTTTTATTTACCACGGTTAAAAGTAAATAGGGTAATTATGGGTAAAAATGATATTAATATTACCTTAACAGATGTCCTAATTCTATTGGAAAAGTGTATATCGACCAAAAACAACCTTAGGAATAAAATATTATCATTTAGGTCCACATGGATTTCATTAGGACATTTATTATTATTTAATTTAAAGAATAGTTAAAAGAGTTAAAATCAAATTTTATTTACTAAAACATTTTTAATATAGGGTTATACATAATATAAATTTGATTTTAATTATTAATTAGAAAGCTAAAATGATTTCCTACATAGATATATTTTATTTATAATTTTTAGACATTATATAATTTAATTTATGTATGACACAATGATGATGCAGTAATTACAATAATAGTGACAAAATTAAAATAATTGCTATTATGAATACCCAAATAAATATAATTTGAGACATTATATGAATTACACTAATTTTATAGGTTAATATGACATGTTATTATTGACTTATGTAACTTTTTTCTATGTAATAATTCTGTTATATTTTTCACAAAAATCAATTATTGAATAGTGTCAAAATTGACAAAAAAGAGTTTTTAAAACAAATATTATATTATTAATTGATATTAAATTACCCAAAATCTAATGATCGGCCAAGATACTTATATCATGATAGGTGTAGAATTAATGGACCAATTGGGGGGTTCTCTTTGATGTATATAGTAATTTAATTAACCATAAAATATAATAATACAAAGAGACATTGTAAAAGTGAAACTAATTAACTATGAGTTAATACTTAATGATAAGGTTAATATAGTAATCCAGACCTGCATAAATTCTATTGGTTGAGTGGTTTTCGTCCCAAACCCACCTTAACCTTTAAATAATCCACTTTGGAGCCATTTGAAACCGAATATTAATTTATTATAAAATAATATTTCTAGCTTTCCCAAAGGTGCCCCTCACCCCTCTTATAAAAGGGCACTCTCCCTTCTCATTAACTCACACATTCAAAGCATTTTGGTTCGGACAAACTCTGTCCAAATACTCTCTCAGCTTCCCTCAAGTCATATTAAAGGTATTACTTTAGTCTGAAAGCCAACTTAAGGTTTCCTTTTGATCAAATCAAAAGGAAGAACCCGAAGAAGAGGTAATGATTTCACCACCCTTTTTCAAGTTCCTTTCTTCTTCCACTTCTTCTTTCATTGTTATTACAATTCTAAAAATAATAAATCCAGTATATTATATATAATTTGATGTTATTATAATCATTTTACAATCATATTTCAGTATTCTGCCCATCCTTTTAATAACATGTCACCATACGTGCGTACGTACGGCTTACCGTCTCCACGTCGTGGTGTAATTGTCATTCAATAAATTATTATTTGGATGGGTGTAATAATGATGTTTAATTCATTTAAATAATAAATATAACATGATAATGATTTTTTATATATGACATACCATCCATATATATATTATTTTAATATCAAAATAATGATATTTTCGCTCGTGCGTTCGTACGGACTACCGTCTCCACGAACGCGATGAGATTCATTCTCCATCGTATCCATTCAAGTATAATTATCATTTTATAATTTAAAAATAATGCTTAAGGACATTATATCATCCTGGATATTATTAATATACAACCTATCCTCGACAAACAAGACTTGCGTAACAAAACATATAAAAGAAAACAAGTAAGTTTACACCCGAAACAACGATAATACTAAGATATTATTAACAAATCAATATTAAAAGATCATATATGATATTATATTAATTTATATGATTCTTGTATAATTTAATAACAATTATTTCACCATTATACAGGTGGTTAACTAACCCCCATCCAAGGAAAAGTACAAGGAAAGTGTTTATTTTGCAATCTCTTCAGTATCTGAGGTTGTTTATACGGAATAATCTACTGAGACTTCTTTATCATCCAAATACAAGTTTCTTAAAAATGTATTACAAAACATTTTTACTATTTAATAGAATATGGGTAAAAGTCATTTATACCCTTTTTTGACTTTTATAAGTGGTTTATAAAGGAATAATTCTGTCGTTTTCCAAACAAGGTCCTTTTTAACATTTTTGACAAAATTAAGGTAAGAATGTTTTTTTACTTATACGGCGGGTGCTACTATTTTTCGCCGTTATAAAATCGTCAAATATTCCCTTACAAGATTATAAGAATATTTTCAACGAAAATTTTTTATATTATAAATATATGACATTTAAATGACATCAAAATAGAAAGGGATATTTCTCTAAAAAGAGTTTTTATTTCATCTATGTCAACATCCATTGATGGATTTTATGCTTATTTGAAGTTGATTTATTATGATATAAAACCTATATATAGTATTGATGGTTTTTTGATATGTTTTATTGTGGATTTGTTATTTTTATACCAATAATGGTTTATGGAAAAATTATTTACATTTCGTATGCTAGTTTTAATACAAATGTTTATGTTCTGTTTAAACCATTTCATATGGGAATGCATTGGACATAATATGTGATGGGTGGAGCCCGCTCTAGCTCCTCGAGGAATCGGTAGGTATCATGAGACAAACTAGTGTATTGGCATAAGGCCTTGACAAAATTTTATTTGTAGTCTTGGCACGAGGCCTTGGATATGTGGTTATGATAGTCTGACATTATGAATTCCATCATTATGAAAGTGGTTATTGATATTTCATGTGATTATTAGATTAGTAGAATATCCATGTGAATAAGTAAATAACATTATTTAATTTTATTTTTTACATACTATGTTTAATTTCAAGTTAAATATACTTTTTTTTAGTTATACATTTCCTTAAACGTTTATTCTTATTTATGAAAGTTTCTGCTATATTGTTATCCTTACTAGGCATTTGAGATCACCCCTTTTCTATGTTTTATTTTTCCCAGGATGTAAAGAAGTAATTTATGAATTACATGCAGGGATAATATGAGGGGATAAGAATGTGGAATATGTAGACTATATTGTTGTAGTTTTCATTTTATGATATAATGTAAAATTTATTAATATATCTAGTGTTACCAAGGCTACTAAAGGAATCAGCCTTTCGAGATTTGATCTTTCTTGTGATCATGCCAATGTTATGTAATAATGCACCAGCTCTGGGTATCTGGGGTCATGGAATTACAATTGGTATTAGAGGAATTGTAGTAAAAACCTTCGAATCTACATTTAGATAAACTCTGATTAGAGAACATAGATTTAAGATGGAATTTGAGGATTAGTATAGAAGAAATTCCTCTAATTTTGGTGTTGTAGAGATTTTGTGAGTTTTCGGAGAAATACATCCCTGTCTGGATATGAGCAGGTAGAGGCAGCTCTGGCACAGATGTACCTAGGGGTAAAACCCAAAAACACCGCTTTGAGCTAGACTCGAACGTGAACTGGTGTACAACAACGGGCCTTGCTGCACTCTTGGTTACGACACTCCCGGGGTATATACTTATGATAACTCTCATTTTCTTTATAAATCATTATGATGGGTTTATGTGTATATAATTCCTCAAATAAAACATTTTTTACGATTATGGATTATATCCAAAAATAGTTCAATTTATGTTAAGTGTTTTATAAGTATGGAATTATGTATTTTGATTTATAAACTGATCAAGTTTATTCCATTGTTTAGAAATGGTTTCTAGTGGAAGAAATGGAAACTGTATCAATGCACGCACTCCATGTAGGGATTTCCCTCCTGTACAAGATAATTATAGTGGAGCTGGTGATGCAACTGGTGCCGATCAGCTAATCACCATACTGGGACAACTCACTCAGGTTATGAATAATAACCTTACCCATATGGAGCACCCTGATTCGCAGCATGGAGGATCAATGTTAGATCGATTAATGAGGAAACAACCACCAACGTTCAATGGGAGTACAAGTCCCTTATTAGCCTAGAAATGGATTATTTCCCTAGAGAAAATATTTCAGGCTTTGGGGAGTAGTGAAAGGGAAAAAGTTATCATTATAGTTTACCGCCTCACCGGAGATGCTGATCAATGGTGGTAATTGATTCAAAAAAAAAGTATGACGATGAAGTATCAAATATGGAATGCAGGGAGTTCAATTATCTATTTTTAGAAAAATAATTTCCTCGTGACCATCGAGCAGATATAGAAAGGAAATTTCTGAGTCTGAGAGAAAAGGAGGATGAGAATGTCGCAAAGTATAAGGCTAACTATACAAGGTTAGCATGGAATGATGGAAATTATATACGTAACCCAAGAAGTAATATTGATCATTTCTTTGATTTTTTAAACCCATTTCTCCATCGAGTATTAGTCTCACAATCATTTTCATTGTACGAAGACATTTTCACATGTGCTATCAAGACTGAAAAGGAATTCTCTAAGTCTTATGACTTTAAAAGCAAAGAAAGAAAAGAAGAGATCTACTGATCAATCTGGGAATGGAAATATGGGGAAGAAGGGAAAGGTTGAATATCCATCCTGTGGTAAATGTGGGACCAAACACCCAGATACATTCTTGAAGGGAGTGGGTGTCTATTACAAGTGTGGTGAAAAAGGCCACCAAGATCAAGATTGTAATGGGGAGAAGGAAGATACCCATGTTCAGTGCTAAAATTGTAGGGAGATGGGACATTATGCAAATGAATGTCCTAATCATCAGGGGAACATACCTCAGAAAAGTGCAAGGGATCAAATCCAAGCTTATGCAATCACTACTGCTGAGGTAGAAGCTCCGAAAGACGTGGTGGAAGGTAATTTAATGGTTTCCTCAAGTTTATAAAATGCATTATTTGATTCTGGATCATCGCATTGTTTCATATCTTCCCAGTTTTCTATGAAAATTAGATATTTCCAATTTGATTTAACAAGGGAGTTGTAAGTTAAAACTCCAATGGGAAGTATCATTGCAACAAAGTTTTGTGAATTAGTCCCTATTAGAGCACAAAAATGTTCTTTATCCGCTGATCTCATCGTCATACCTATGTTTGAGTTTGATATAATTCATGGTATGGACTGGCTTTCGGACTATGATGCGATGATTTATTGTAAGAAGAAGGTGGTTATGATTTTTGATGATGATCATAAGGAACGCCTTTTCTTTAGAGCAGAATCGTCACCACCTAATTCTTATCTAGATCCACCCTCAGTAGCTCAACTAAATTCAATTATTGTGGAGGAAGAGAAAGAAATGACTATGTGTGAGGAAAGGAATGTTCAAATAGAGGATGTACCAATTGTGAAATAATATGTAGATGTATTTCCGGAAGATTTAATTGGGCATCCTCCAGAACGAGAAGTTGATTTTTCCGTTGATTTAATTCCTGGATAAAGGCCTATATCGAAGACCCCTTATAGAATGGCCACTTTAGAATTAGTCAAACTAAAGAAACAACTAGAGGAATTGAGTAATAAAGGATTTATTCGCCCTAGTTTTTCTCCATAGGGATCCCCTGATATTTTTGTTAAAAAGAAAGATGGATCTATGAGTTTTTGTATCGACTACAGGGAGATCAATGCTATAACAATAAAGAACAAGTATCCCCTACCTCGCATTGATGATTTATTTGACCAACTACATGGAGCTCAATACATTTCAAAGATTGACCTTCGATCTGGATACCATCAGTTGTGTGTGAAGAAGGAAGACATTCAGAAGACATCTTTTCGAACCAGGTACGGGCATTATGAGTTTACTATAATGCCTTTTGGATTGACTAATGCACCCTCTGTATTCATGGATTTGATGAATAGAGTTTTCAAGGAATATCTCAATTAATTTTTGGTGCTATTTATTGATGATACCTGGTATACTCCAAAAGCTACAAAGATCATGAAAATCACTTGCGCATTATCCTGAAGACTATGAAGAGACATGAATTATATGGGATGTTTAGCAAGTGTGAATTTTGGCTTCAGGAGATTTCTTTTTAGGCCATATTGTTTCTAAAGATGGAATCTCTATTGATCCTTCTAAAACCAAGGCAATCCAAGAATGGCTGGAACCTACGAATAAAACTGAGGTACATAGTTTTATTGGTTTAGCAGGTTATTATCGACGTTTCGTCCAGAATTTTTCCTGATTGGCTAACCCATTAACGAAGCTCACACGTAAAGGGGTTAAATTTGTTTGGACAAAATATTGTGAAGAATTTTTCAAATAACTGAAGATAATATTAGTCAATGCATCTATATTTACTCTACCATCGTGGAATGATGGGTTCGTTATTTATAGTGATGCATCGAATAAAGGACTTGGTTGTGTACTTATGCAGAATGATAGGGATATTGCCTATGCATCACAACAGTTGAAAATTCATGAGAAAAAACTATCCTACTCATGATCCTGAGTTAGAAGCTGTGATCTTTTCATTGAAAACATGGAGGCACTACCTCTATGGTGAACAATTTTAGATTTATACTGATCACAAGAGTTTGAAGTGTATTTTCTCACTAATAGAACTCAACATGAGACAAAGTAGATGGCTTGAATTACTCAAGGATTATGATTGTACGATACACTACCACCCAGGGAAAGAAAAATAGGTGGCAGATTCTTTGAGAAAAAAAGATCATGGAACATTGAACAATATGAGAATTGAAAGGGATCCAATTTTCATGGATCGAGTAAAGATGGACACGGGAATAACCAGGGAAGCTAAAACATCAATGCTTTTTCAAATGGTTTCCAAACCATCTTTACTAGAAAGGATTAAGAGTTCTCAGACTGATGATGAAGAAATTCAAAAGAATATTAAAGCTATGAATGATGGTAGATTGAAAGACATTGTGTATGAAGAAGGAATTATGAAATTCAGGAAGAGATTTGTTCTCCAGATATACCTGATCTAAAAAGGGAATTGTTGGGTGATGCTCATAGTTCCAATTTCTCTATACACCATGGGAGCACCAAAATGTATAGAGATTTGAAGGAACATTTTTGGTGGGACAACATGAAGAGGGAGATTGCCAATTTTGTGTCAAGATGTATGGTTTTTCAACAAGTGAAATCTGGATGGAAACAGCCAGGTGGAGTATTGCAACCTCTTCCCATACCTGAGTGGAAATGGGATAATATCACAATGGACTTTTTCATGGGACTACCAAAGACTCCTAGAAGGAACGATGCAATATAGGTTATTGTTGATCGTCTTACCAAGTCAGCACATTTTCTTTCTATAAGAGAAGATCTACTACTGGAACGTCTAGCAAGACTATATATTAATGAAGTTGTGAGACTTCATGGAGTACCCCTATCGATTATTTCATATCATGATCCCCGTTTTACTTCAAGATTCTGGAAGAGTCCCCAGAAATCCTTGGATACTAAACTTCATTTGAGCACTGCCTACCACCCTCAGACAGACGGAGAATCAGAATGGAATATTCAAACCATAGAAGACATGTTGAGATCTTTCTCACTTGACATTCAGGGTATTTGGGATCAATATTTACCTCTGGTAAAATTTTCTTATAACAATAGCTTCCATCCGAGTATTCAGATGGCACCATATGAAGCGTTATACGGAATGAGATATCGCACACCAACCTGTTGGGATGACGTTGGTGAAAGAAAACCTGTAGGTCTAGAACTGGTGGAGTAAACAATGGAAAAGGTGAAGGTAATCCAAAATCACATCAAAGCAGCTCAAAGTATGCAGATGAGCTATTTAGATAATTGAAGGAAGGATTTGGAATTTCAAGTTGGTGATCCTGTTTTCTTGGAGGTATCTCCATGGAAGGGAGTTATACGTTTTGGTAAGAAAGGTAAATTGAGTCCCAGGTACATCAGACCTTTTGAAATTCTAGAACGAATTTGGGCTTTAGGTTACCGATTGGTAATGCCTCCAAGTCTCTCCAAAGTTCACGATTGTGTTCCACGTATCTCTATTGAGGAAATACATGCCTGACCCAACGCATGTACTCACCTATGAGGAATTAGAACTAGAACCTGATCTATCTTAATGCGAAGAGATCCTTAGGATTCATGATACGAGAGAACAAGTACTGAGAAACCGGACAATGCGTCTGGTAATAGTTTTGTGGAGAAACCATAAGATGGAAGAGGAAACGTGGGAACCCGAGGAACTTATGATGAAGAACCACCCGAGTCTTTTTATGCGGTAGTATTCTAGAAATTTGGAGGGTGAAATTATTTGAAGGAGGGGAGAATGTAACTCCCCAAGCTTCTACGGTACGCTTCTCTTTTAATAATGCGATAACGTGTGTTGTACGCAACATCGAGTTCTAACACAGTACAACCAATCAAACCAGCAGTTATGAATAAAAATACCTACTTTTCAATTATAAATATTTTATATTTCAAAATTTACTTCATTTTTTGATTCAGAATATCAAAATTATCCTAAGATGAATTTTTGGTATTTTTCTGAGAACGTCCAATGTTTATGAATAGTGAAAAATACTTAAAAACAATTTTTTAATAAAAATAATTTATGGTGATAAATTATTTTATTTAGTGGTTTTAAAGTATAATTATAATATATTTTACCATTTTATCCAATGGTGTTCATTAAAATTAATTTCACTTTGAAATTGGACACAAACAATTATCAATATTTTGATATATATTGTTTCTTAAAAACACGCTATTTGTTGTGACAGCAGGAATTAATTATAAAATTAATTAATTCAAATTATATGTTTGTAATTTTGTAAAATAGAAATCATTTTTGAATTCGGAATATCTATTATAGCTTAGGTTGAAATTTTGGCATTGTTATGAAAATCTTCAATTTTCGATGAATAGCAAAACTACTAAGTGGTAGTTAAAAAACTAAATTTTTCATAAAACATAATTTTACCGCTTATATAAATGGAATTTAGAAATTCCGAGAGACATAGTTAATATCAAGTAGAAAATTGTGGTTCAATGAGATGAAACTAATTTTTGGTGAATAGTAACTTTTTACTTTTATTTACAACGGTTAAAAGTAAGTATGGTAATTAAGGGTAAAAATGATATTAATATTACCTTAACAGATGTCCAAATTCTATTGGATAAGTTTATCTCGACCAGAAACACATTAGGAATAAAATATTTTCGTTTAGGTCCACTTGGATTAGATTAGGACATTTATTATTATTTAATTTAAAGAAGAGTTTAAAGAGATAAAATCAAAGTTTATTTACTAAAAAAAATTTAATATAGGGTTATAGATAATATAAATTTGATTTTAAGTATTAATTAGAAATCTAAAATGATTTCCTACATAATGATATTTTATTTATAATTTTTAGAAATTAAATAATTTAATTTATGTATAACACAATGATGATGCAGTAATTACAATAATAGTTACAAAATTAAAATAATTGATATTATGAATACCCAAATAAATATAATATGAGAGATTTTTTTAATTACACTAATTTTATAGGTTAATATGACTTGTTAGGATTGACTTAAGTAACTTTTTTCTAAGTAATAATTCTGTTATATTTTTCACAAAAATCAATTATTGAATAGTGTCAAAATTGACAAAAAAGAGTTTTTAAAACAAATGTTATATTATTATTTGATAATAAATTACTAGAAATCTAATGTTCAGACAAGAGACATATATCATGATAGGTATAGCATTAATGGACCAATTGGGTGGTCTCTTTGAAGTATATAGTAATTTTATTAACCTTATAATATAATAATACAAAGAGACATTGTAAAAGTGAAACTAATTAACTATGAGTTAATACTTAATGATAAGGTTAATATAGTAATCCAAACCTGCCTAAATACTATTGGTTGAGTCATTTTCGACCCATCCCCACCATAAACTTTAAATAATCCACTTTGGAGCCATTTGAAACCGAATATGAATTTATTATAAAATAATATTTCTAACTTTTCCAAAGGTGCCCCTCACCCTTTTATAAAAGGGAACTCTCCCTTCTCATTAACTCACACCTTCAATGCCTTTTGGTTTGGACAAACTCGGCCCAAATACTCTCTCAGCTTCCCTCAAGTCATCCTAAAGTCATTCCATTAGTCTGAAAGCCAACATAAGGTTCCCTTTTGATCAAATCAAAAGGAAGAACCCGAAGAAGAGGTAATGATTTCACCAACCTTTTTCATGTTCCTTTCTTCTTCTACTTCTTCTTTCTTTGTTATTACCATTATAAAAATAATAAATCCAGTATATAATATATACATTGATGTTATTATAAACATTTTACAACCATATTTCAGTATTCTATCCATCCATTTAATAACATGTCACCATACGTGCGTACGTACGGCTTACCGTCTCCACGTCATGGTGTAATTGTCATTCAATAAATTATTATTTGGATGGGTATAATAATGATTTGTAATTCATGTAAATAGTAAATATAACATGATAATGATTCTTTATATATGATATACCATCCAAATATATATTATTTTAATATCAAAATAATGATATTGTCGCTCGTGCGTACGTACGGACTACCGTCTCCATGAACGTGATGAGATTAATTCTCCATCGTATCCATTCAAGTATAATTATCATTTTATAATTTAAAAATAATGTTTAAGGACTTGATATCATCCTGGATATGATTAAGATACAACCTATCCATGAAAAACATGACTTATGTAACAAAATATATAAAAGAAAATGAGTAAGTTAACACCCGAAACAACGATAATACTAAGATATTATTAACAAATCAATGTTAAAAGATCATATATGATATCATATTAATGTATATGATTCTTGTATAATTTAATAACAATTATTTCACCATTATACAAGAGGTTAACCTATCCCAGCCCAAATAAAATTACAAGGTAAGGGTTTATTTCGCAATCTCTTCATTATCTTAGGTTGTTTATACGTAATAATCTACTCGGACTTCATTATCATCCACATCCATTTTTCTAAAAAATGTATTTCAAAACATTTTTTCAATTTACTATAATATGGGTTAAATTCATTTATACCCTTGTTTTACTTTTATAAGTGGATTATAAAGGAATCTTTCCGTCATTTTCCAAAAAAGATCCGTTTTAACCTTTTTGACAAAATTAAGGTAAGAATGTTTTTTTAACTTATACGGTGGGTGCGGCTATTTTCCACCGTTATAAAATCATCTAATCTTACCTTAAAAGCTTATAAGAAGAATTTAAAAGAAAATGTTTTATTTTATAAATATATGACTCTTAAATGACTTCAAAATAGAAACAGATATTTCTCTACAAAGAGTTTTGATTTCATCTATGTCAACATCCATTGATGGATAGTACGCTTATTTGAAGTTGATTTATTATGATACAAAACATATATATTGTATTGAAGGTTTTGTGATATGTTTGAAAATGGATGTGTTATTTTTATACCATTCATGGTTTATGGATGAAGTATTTACATTTCATATTCTATTTTTAATACGAATGTTTATGTTATGATTAAACCTTTTCCTATTGGAATGCATTGGACTTAATATGTGACGGGTGGAGCCCGCTATAGCTCCTCGATGCATCGGTAGGTATCATGAGACAAACTAGTGTCTTGGCACAAGGCCTTGACAAAATCTTATTTGTATTCTTGGCACGAGGCCTTGGCTATGTGGTTATGATAGTCTGTCATTATGCATTCCATCATTATGAAAGTGGTTATTGATATTGCATGTGATTATTTGATTAGTAGAATATCCATGTGAATAAGTAAATGGAATTATTTCATTTTATTTTTTCCACACTATGTTTAAGTTCAATTTTAAAAGGATTTTGTTTTAGTTATACATTGCCTTAAATGTTTATTCTTATTTATGAATGTTTCCGCTATATTGTTATCCTTACTGGGAATTTTAGCTCACCCCTTTTCTATGTTTTATTTTTCCCAGGATGTGAAGAAGTAATTTATGAATGACCTACAGGGATAATATGAGGGGATAAGAATGTGGAATATGGAGACTATATTGTTGTAGCTTTCATTTTATGATGTAATGTAAACTTTATTAATATATCTAGTGTTACCTAGGCTACTAAACCAATCGACCTTTTGAGATTTGATCTTTCTTGTGATCATGCCAATGTTTTGTAATAATGCACCGGCTCTCGGTAACTTGGGTCGGGGCATTACACAAGGGTTGGTCTTTTGAGGTTACCAGAACCTCTATAATGTTTTTAAGGAAGATGATAACAGAAATGGTCAGGGGTTGGCTGAGCTTCAAGGCTCAAAAGGGTGTGAATAGACGAGGGAAGGGGTTCCCCTTTTATAAGGAGAAGATGAGAACCTCTGGAAAAACATAAAATACCGTTTTATAATAAAGTCATATTCGGTTTATAATAGCACCAAATTGATTTATATCAAAGATAAATTGGGGATGGGTTGAAATAATCTCAACCAATAGGTTTTAGACCAGTTTAGTTTATATTTTATCCTTATCATTTAGATTTAACTCTACGTTAAATAATTTACTCTGTATTTCTGTATTCTTTCACTATATGGTTAATAATCATACTATTACAAGACAAATGAACCCCAACTGGTTCATTATTAATATATATATCCTTATATATGCCATTTGGACGAACCATAGATTTTTAGGAATAATATTACAATTAATAATATAATATCTGTTTTAAAAAATATTTTATGTCAATTTTGACACTATTTGGTACATGATTTTTGTAAAATTCATAACAGCATGATTAGTACGAAAAAGTTAATTATATAAATATTAAAAAGTCATATTAACCTATAAAATTACTTTAATTTATAAAAAGTCTAAAATTATATTTATTTGGGTACTTATAACATGAATTATGTTATTATTTCATCAATAAGGTAATTATGACATCATCATTGTTTCATAAATAAATTAAATTATTTAATGTCTAAAAATTATAAATAAAATACCATTATGTAGGAAATATTTTTAGCTTTCTAATTAATGATTATAGTCGAATTTATCTTATGTATAACCCTATATTAAAAATGTTTTAGTTATTAAACTTTGATTTTAACTATATTAACTTTTCTCTAAATAAAATAATAATAAATGTCCTAATCTAATCCAAGTGGACCTAAATGGTAATATTTTATTCTTAAGGTTGTTTTTGGTCGAATTAAAATTATCCAATTTAATTAGGACATGTGTTAGGTTAATAATAGTATCATATTTCCCTTAATTACCCTATTTACTTTTAACCATGGTAAATAAAAGTAAAAAGTCACTATTCACAAAAAATTATTTTTATCTTATTAAACCTCATTTTATTACTTGATATTAATAATATCTCTTGGATTTTCAAAATTCCACTCATAGAAGCGGTAAAATTATGTTTTATGTAAATTTTCAAATTGTAACACCCCAAGATTTTATAGTGTGTTATTTCTTCAAAATAATTCAATAACTTTCACTACACGCAACACCAAGTTCAATCGCACCATGACTTACCAAACAAGCTGTTCAAAAGAGGTTATGAATAGTGTTAACTAAATTTTAAACTTTATATAATCCTTATAATTTTAGAATCCATATTATGAGTTTCTTAGACATAATGTAAGAACAAATTCATTTTCAGTATTGCACTTTTAACAAATTTTAATAGTGAACCCTTTTTAGATACTATATTTTAATCTTTTTGACTAAATGGGGACATCAAAAATTTAAAATGAAACATCCCAAGCTTCCACGGTACGCTAGCGTGTGTTGTACGCAACACCGAGTTCTAACACACCGTAACCAATCAAACTAGCCGCTATGAATAGTAATACCTACTTTTTGAAATTATATATATTTTATATTTGAAAATGGACTTCATTTTTGGATTTGGAATATCGAATTTAGCCTAAGGTGAAATTTTGGTACATTTCGGATAACTTTCACATTTTGATGAATAGTGAAAATTACTAAATTTTAATTAAAAACAACTTTTTTAATCAAAATAATTAATAGTGATAAATTATGAATTTGAGTGGTTTTAAAGTATATTTAGAATATATTTTTACCATTTAATATAATGTTGGTCATTGGACATAATTTTACAATTAAACTGAACATAAACGAGTGTCAATCTTTTGATAGTTATTATCTCTTAAAAACACGCTTTTTGTTTTGACAGCGGGAATTAATTTTAAATTAATTTCTGCCACTTCTGTGTTTTGAATTTAGGAAAATGGATTCCATATTTGGAATCAGGATGTTCAAATTGTGTAAATAGGTAACTTTTATTTTTAGACATTTTGAATAATTACTGCGGTAAATATTTTATTTACCATGGTTAAGGGTAAATCCGGTAAATAAGGGTTAAAAAATAATATTATAATAATACTTAATTACCCTAAAACGTGTCTTAACCCTATTGGTTGATACATGGTCGACCATGGGAATCTTTGGGTCTATTTTGGGACCCCATGGATCCACTTGTAAGTGATAATGACACTTTATTTTAATTAAGTTAAAATGAATACAAAAATGGCATAAGCTTACATCTTTTAAAAGAACAATTTTTACATAGGTTTATACATGTTGGATTTTCGATTATAAATATTAATTAGAAAGCCAAAAAGATTTCCTACATAATGATATTTTATTTATAATTTTTAGACATTAAATAATTTATTTTATTTATGACACAATGATGATGCAGTAATTACTATAATAGTGAAAAATTAAAATAATTGATATTATAAATACCCAAATAAATATAATATGAAACTTTTAATGAATTAAACTAATTTTCTAGGCTAATATGATATATTAGGATTGATATAATGGACTTTGTTCGAAGTAATCAATCTGTTATGAGTTTCACAAAAATCAACTATTGAATAGTGTCAAAATTGACATAAAAGAGTTCTTAAAACAAATATTATATTATTAATTGATATTAAATTTCTAAAAATCTAAGGTTCGGCCAAGAGACTTATATCATGATAGGTTTATCATTAATGGACCACTTGGGGGTCGCTTGTATGTATATGGTAAGTTTATTAACCATATTATATAAAAATACAAAGAGACATTGTAAAAGTGAAACTAATTAACTTAGAGTTAATACTTAAAGATAAGGTTAATATAAGTACCCAAACCTGTCTAAATTCTATTGGATGAGTTGTTTTCGACCTATCCCCACCTCAACCTTTGAATAGTCAATTTTGGAGCCATTAGAAACCGAATATGAATTTATTATAAATTAATATTTCTAACTTTTCCAAAGGTGCCCCTCACCCCTCTTATAAAAGGGCACTCCTCCTTCTCATTTCTTCACACCTTAAAAGCCTTTTGGTTCGGCCAAACTCTGCCCAAATACTCTCCCAACATCCCTCACTACAACCTAGAGGCCTTAGTTTGATCAGAAAGCCAACCTAAGGAGCCCTTTTGATCAAATCAAAAGGAAGAACCCGAAGAAGAGGTAATGATTTCACCACCCTTTTCTAAGTTCATTTCTTCTTCCACTTCTTCTTCCTTTGTTCTTACCATTATGAAATAATAACTCCAGTATCTCACATATACTGTGATGTTATTATAAATATGGTACAATCATATTCAGTATTCTATCCACCCTTTGAATAACATGTCACCATACGTGCGTACGTACGACCTACCGTCTCCACGTTGTGGTGTAATTGTTATTCAATATAATATTATTTGGATGGGTATAATAATGATGTGTAACTCATGTAAATAATAAATATAACATGTTAATGATTCTGTATATATGATATACCATCCATTTATATATTATTTTAATATCAAAATAATGATATTGTCGCTCGTGCGTACGTACGGACTACCGTCTCCACGAACGCGATGAGATTCATTCTCCATCGTATCCATTCAAGTATAATTATCATTTGATGATTTAAAAATGATGTTTAAGGACTGGATATCATTCTGGATATGAATAAGATACAACAACCATGGCTTATGTAACAAAACATATAAAAGAAAATGAGTAAGTTAACTCCCGAAACGACGATAATTCTAAGATATTATTAACAAATCAATGTTAAAAGATCATATATGATATCATATTAATATATATGATTCTTGTATAATTTAATAACAACTATTTCACCATTATACAGGAGGTTAACCTACCCCAACCATGGAAAAGTACAAGGTAAGGGTTATTTCACAATCTCTTCTTTATCCGAGGTTGTTTATACGTAATAATCTACTGGGATCTCGTTATCATCCACATCCATGTTTCTTCGAAATGTATTTCAAAACATTTTTACTATTTACAAGAATATGGGTTAAAGTCATTTATACCCTTGTTTGACTTTTTATAAGAGGTTTATAAAGGAATCTTTCCGTCGTTTTCAAAACAATGTTCTTTTTAACCTTTTCGACAGAATTGAGGTAAGAATGTTTTTTTAACTTATACGGCGGGTGCGGTTATTTTCCGCCGTTATAAAATCGTCGAAGCTTTCCATACAAGCTTATAAGAATATTTTCAAAGAAAATGTTTTATTTTATATGGATCTTAAATTGTTTCAAAATAAATGGAGATACTTCTTTAAAAACAATTTTTATTTCATCTATGTCAACATCCTTTGATGGATTTTAAGATTATTTGAAGTTGATTTATTATAATACAAAACTTATATATTGTATTGAAGGTTTTGTGATATGTTTGAATGTGGATGTGCTATTTTATACCATTCATAGTTTATGGTGAAACTATTGACATTTCGTATGCTAGTTTTAATCCGAATGTTTATGTTATATTTCAAACTTTTCTTCAGATGAATGTGCTAAACAAGTATGTTCCGGGTTGGGGACTGGTAAAAGTAAGCCCTCCAGGTTGGGGACTGGTTAAAGTAAGCCCTCCAGGTTAGGGACTGGTAAAAGTATGCCCTCCGGGTTGGTGTCCGGTTATTAGAGGCACTCCGGGTTGGTGTCCGGTTATTAGAGGCACTCCGGGTTGGTGTCCGGTTATTAGAGGCACTCCGGGTTGGGTTCCGGTTAGAAGTAACCCCTAGGTCTTGGGATGAGGCCTAGACAATGAAATTAACGTTGGACATTATGCATTCCAACATTATGAAAGTGGTTATTGATTTTTGCATGTGATTATTCGATTAGTAGAATATCCATGTGAATAAGTAAATGGCATTATTTCATTTTATTTATGTCATACCATGTTGAATGTTCATGTTTAAAAGGCTTTTGTTTTAGTTATACATTGCCTTAAATGTTTATTCTTATTTATGAAAGTTTCCGCTATATTGTTATCCTTACTGGGCATTTGAGCTCACCCCTTTTCTATGTTTTATTTTTCCCAGGTAGTGAAGAAGTAAATTATGAATGACTTGCAGGGATATTATGAGGGGTTAATAGTATGGATATGAAGACTTTGTTGTTGTAGTAGTTTTTTTTCACTTTGAAATGTAATGTAAAACTTTATGATTATATCTAGTGTTTCCAAGGCTACTAAACCAATCGGTCTTTCGGGATTTGATCTTTCTTGTGATCATGCCAATGTTACGAAGTAATGCACCGACTCTGGGTAGCTGGGGTCGGGGCGTTACACAAATTCTCCTAGAAGGTGGGTTAAAGACGGTGAAAAGTTCAATAAAATTTTTATATGTCTAAAATTATTATAAAATGACTCCAATGATTTACATTGAACTTATATAGGTATTATGTATCAATTTTTACCTAAAATAAAATAAAATAAAATAAATAATTATTTATATAAAAAGTCTGTTTTAAATAGTAACCTAGTGTTTTCACTATTAATAAAAAATTGAACGTTTTCAGAAAAATACCAAAAAATTCACTGTAGGCTAATTTCGATATTACGAATCCAAAACATAACTCCATTTTGAATGATAAAATTTATTAAATTTCAAAAAGTGGGAATTAATATTCATAACCGCTAGTTTATATAACATATCATTGTTTAGTGAAACTCGGTATTGCGTAAAACACACGCTATCAGGGAAGGTCCCAATTTCGTGTAATGCAAGAAAATTCAGGGATTCGTGTAGTGAAAGAACCTTTTGGTGTATCATACAACAGAATACAACAATGATGTTAAAAGGAATATTTCTCAGAAAATCTCGGGGAGTTACATGAATAGGTTGTGATGGCTTGACGATCCTTACCTGGTGTATGGGCTATAATAAATCCGGGTTTAATAGTAGACGTATGATACACGTTATGCGATCTGTGGTGGCTCCAAGAAACTACATGATTACTTTGGTTATGTGGATTTGGTGGGGTTTTTTTTGCATGACGTGCTTATTTTAGTGCTTCGCCCAGGGGTCTGTGGGAAATCCATTTTGGAGGGAGATGCTTAGGACGTGTGGCATTGGGGAAAAGCTGCAAACTAGTGGGGAAGTAGTAGCGGGGCACCCTTGATATTCTTTATTATATTATATACTCTTCTATAATTTACTTGGTGAGAGTATACATGGTTAGGCTGGGAACATAGTATACCTGTTTATGTGATGAGTATGTTTCACATGTTATTAACTGTGACATAGCATGCCTTCTTTAATTTTTCATGAGAGGATTCCTGGAGGATCCTATTGAGCATACAGTAATACACACCATCTATATACTAAATTTGTTTTTTTGGTCACATGGATCAGGTTGGAGATAATGATGATTTCTACTAGCATGGGGTCATAGAAGCTGTTCGGGCTTCATGGTCACTACTTCTTTTACATTCTTTTGGGTACTTGCATTTTTTCTATTTCAGTTTTAGTAGTTTTGCCTGACATTACATATGTGTAATTGGGATTTCTTCTATATTGTTGTTTGGAATGGACTTGGTTGATGTCTATCTTATCTCTATCTTCTAAATGTGTTATAATAGAGGTTAATTCCTCCCAATTGTGTGTTTCCTATACCCTTAGTGATAGTCGCCATCTCAGGGCCTACTAGAGGCGGGACTAAGGGGTCATTATCTCCCTTCTCAAATTGTTAGCCTATGAGGGATAGACTTTTTGGGGATGGGGTCTTGACAGTACATCCCTAGTCTAATTAATCATAATCCTTCCATAGTAATAATAAGTATTTTATAGTTTTAACATATCCATAGTGGATGATATGTAAAATAATGGTTGTTGTTGTAGAGGAATATAAATTCAATAAAAACATCATCGAAAACATCATGGAGTAAATGCCATTTTATGTTCTAAATCCCAGTTGAAGAACTATATATATCCAAAATATTATAAAAAACTATTTCATTAATAAATATCGTTTTTAAAATTTAATGGAAGCATCAAATTAGTCTTAGGGTATTATCTTTAGAATGTTCTATTCTTGTCGATTAGGTTATAAATATTTTATTTTCACATTTTTATAACAAAAATTAAATGGTACCTTATTTAATAAAAGATAAGAAGATTAATTTGAAAAAAAAATTAACAAATATATAGGTAAAAATGATAGTAAAAATTCATAGTAAAATATTTTTTGAACATATTTCTTGAACACATGGATTGGGAGGAATTTGATTTTCCATCTAAGAGAGAAATGTAGTCGGACATTAGTAAAACAATTTCCCAATAATGTTATCCAGTAATGATAATAAATTGGTAATATTTCTTAAAAATATAATTAATTACTAAATGAGAATAAGACTAAATGATTATATATAAAAATAATGAAAAAAATTCATTCAATGTATATTTAAGCATAAATAATCATGATAAAAATGATATTGAAATAAAAAATTCCTACAAAGTTTTTACATTTTGATTCTCAAGATAGATTAATGAAATAACACTAACTGATATAGAAAAAAACATCAATATAATTCAATTAGTAATATATCATATCGATGTGTAATTATAGACAACACTCAAAAGACCTAATTGGTGAATATGTCATATTTCTCATGGAAGTAAATGTGAGACAAAAACCCCTTAAAATGATCATTACATCAAAGTGAGAATTAATTAATTAATTGATTTTTTGTATAATTTAAAATTTAAAATTATATATTATTAAATAAAACATAATATAATTTAGTAAATCTCACTCATAATCTAATAATATCTATTAGAATGAAGATGTAATATCTCCCAATTAAATGGTAGTGTGTTATGAAATTCTTTACTAATTTGTAATTTTCCAGTAAAATCCCATTGAATGAATTAATTGAGATTAAAACCTAAAATAATATTGACAATCATTGATTCCATATATTACATATAATATTTTTTTTCTTTACACCATATAAATATATTAGGTTCATAACATTACTATATGCCCTAATGAAAGGAAATTGAGGCAAAATTGATTACCTCAGGTCTGATTTCCTTCCTACAAATTTTTACCTACAAGTTAATATATATATATATATTATATTTTAGAACCTTAAAAATATATTTATAAACACATATTATTTACTTATAGTATTTTTGGTCCTATTTATTAATAATTCATTACTAAAAACACTATTTTGGGGAGACAATTACTCCATTTTCATGTTTGTTTTTTCTAATAGATTCAATCCTTTAGATTTGATCATGTATAAATAATATAAATAATTTTATACATGATTTAAATATATTATATAATTACTATAAATGTATTTAATGTATTCCATATAATTTATATCTAGGAAAATGAGTCACGCTCTTCATGGAGACAGTAGTCTGTATGTATAGATCAAGACAACTTCAATTTTTCCAAAAGCTTGAATATAAAAAATTTAAACAATTATTTACCTTATGTATCCTTTATTATATAATTTATTCAATTATATTAATTAAATAAATCATTATTATCATTAATATAACAATTAAATGAAAAACAATTCATATTGTTTTGTGGAGGCGATAGTCCAAACATACACATAGATGACATTATTAATTTCCATCAAATAAGATGTTATGAATGTATATATGAAACTATAGTTCTTTAATTATATTGACATCAAAAATATCATCTAAATATGTTAAATACTTCATTATATACTTTATTATAGGATGTTATAAAAGATGAATAACATCGCTTCTTGAGGCGATACTCCGCCAGATACATGATCAATTGTTTTTTTAAACATTTGATAAAAGACGAGATGGATATAGGTTCTAAAACTGAACTAAAAACCTTAATTTATTGGATATAAAGGATATATTATTTTATCATATTATGAGAATATTCTAGTGATTTAGAATGATAAGTACAATAGAAATTCACGGTTAGAAACCTTATCAATTCTTCGAACAACTCTTTAGGTTTACATCTAATTCTTTCCTAGATTGGATTTACGATCAAACCATGGTATTTATAATATAAGGTTATATTTAATGAATATATTATTTAGTTATTTTTTGGACCAAAATTATTTGGTAGTGTGAATATGAGGGGATATGGTGTGGCCTTTATAAGTCGTGTAGACGACAGACAGGGAATTTTTGAAATAAAAAACTGATTCCCACATATTACATATGCCAGAAGGACCCAAGAATCACACCTTATAGAATAATGGATTACATAATGTCTATATATATCTATAAAATATATATTTTACTTTCTTGTAGATCATTTAAGCCCATATTTTTTTAGTTTAACCCTTGTAAACTGATTTTAACCTTATGTGCATTAATTATTTTTTACTAATTTTATTAATCATTATTAAAAAATGAATTTAAAATATTATATAATATTAACAATTGGGATTAAAATTTTTTATTCTATTTATAAAAATTCCATTCACATAATTGGAATATTTTATTTTAATACTAAGCCCACAGATTTGAGGAAAAAGTGTGTTTCCAAAGAAAAATCCTCATATGTATAGAATGTTTTTATATTATAAATAAATATGAATTGGATTAAAATGAAAAATAAATTATTTATTATAATGTAATTAAAATAATTTTACATTAAAAATTAATAAAAATGTAATTTTTAAATTATTTATATGAAAAAGTAGTTTTCAATAAAAAATTAATTTTTTTTACTATTCATCAAAAATGTAATGTTCTTATAAAATAACAAAAACATTACTCTAAGAATTTTTTTACATAAGGATTTTAAATAATAAATAATTTATTTGAAATATATTTTGTAAAAGTGGAACAGATATATTGATAACAAACATTCATAAAACATAGTGAAATGGTTTTTATGAAAAAAATTATTTTTAAGAAAAAGAAATTATTTTTATTTCAAATGAATTTTATTATTTATTTATAGGAAATTAATTATTAATAAATTAATTATTCATAAAAATAATAATTTTTTTCCATATTCATAACCTCTAAATTAATTTCTCCATTATAACATTATTCAATTTTATGATTTTATTAGACTCGGGGTTGTGTATCATATATCTTACCAAAAATAATTTTATTATTTTTAAAAATTGAAGTGTTACATTCTCCAGACATTTAAAAAGTTAAATGATCAAAATTTTAACATTATCACTTTAATAAATGGGTAGTCATTTGAAAATTCCTTTCTTAAAATCCCAGATTATAAAAATGGTTAAAAAATCATCCTAATAAATGTGGAATAGTGCATTAAAAATGTAATCTGAAATTAAAAAATTTCTAGGATTTCATGTAGGAGATCATTGGCGAGATGTGAAAATATGGTCATGTAAGAAATTCATAGATAAAATATTTAGAGTTGTAAATATAATTTATCACTACATACTGAATGTTTAAGATATTTTAACTAGTATAAACAATAAATATATGATCTCTTAAAATACAATTGATTCTTGATAAATGAAGGTAATAATATTAATTTTTTTAAGTATCATTTTCCTATATATGAGGGATTTTTTAACTGTCATTATTTATTGAACCATAAAATATACTTATTATTTTATCCTTTGTATGTGAATTGATGGATTTAGACTTCAATTACTACTCTATGAAATGAATATCCAAGTTTATTTTTTTATTATGTTTGATGCACAAAAAGTAGCTTTTAATGGATCATAATATCTATAAAAGAGTTAACATTCCTTTTATATTTACCAAATTATCTTCCAAACCCACAATTGTTAGCATAAGGTATCCAAAAAAACCATTAATAGAAAAACGTCTTTAGTAACACTCGAAATTCTACATTATCTGTACTATAAGTAAAAATTAGTCAACTAATTTAAGTGAAAAAAATTTAATACGGACCAATAAATTACATAGGACAATATCAAGCACTTCACCCTTATCAGCCTTCAGTTTTGGGTTCATGGATGGTAGTCTTTCCGAATGCGATGGGTTTTCTCATAGTATGTGGGTTGACCTTTTTCTAAAATAATATTAATATAATATCTATAATGTTTGAGAAAATATTATTAGTATCCTCAAAAGTAACATCGGTCCATAAATCACTTTTTGTAAAAAAATTTCTAAGAGACCACTTATTTTTTCCATGAAATAATATAATCATAATTTACTTTTATTACCTTAACAATAATGATCATATTCACCCTAAATGATATCAATAATATTAATGTTATTCCCAAAAGATGCAATGGAATTCTTCCCTAAATAACATTTTCCTGAGACAAATAATAAACCAATAGTCTGTATCTTAATAAATTTATACCAAAAAATATTAAATATAGTTTAAATCACATCACATAAAACCTATATTGGGGTGTTTAGGAATTTGAACTTCTATTCAAGCATAAATGCAAAAAACCATAGTGGTATCCCTAATTTTCATGTTATTATTATAAGAAAAAAAATATTCATCCTAAATTAACATAATATATAGATGTTTCATGATATTTATAACCAAAATACCATTTGTAAAAATATAGCTAAAACATAATTATTAAATTCAAATAAAAAATAAAATTATTAATTTTACTATGTATATATTATTAGTAGAATCTTGATCGTGATTCCTTATATTCTTTTAAGGTTTATTAACTTGATGCTTTGGTTGTTTATTTGAATTGTACCATATCTCCTTACAGTTGAATCATTCAACAATAGAGGTTTATTTACAACCATTTCATTCATTTTCATGATGGAATTTCTCTCCAGACATGAAAAAAACTCACATTCCCCACAAACAAGTACCATAGTGTTTCATTCCAAAAGTATCACATTTGAAAAATTCATTATTTACCTTCTTCCCATAATAAATAGTTTTCTCTACCACACTATTATAAAATATCATATCATTTAATTCATTATATATTTTGTATTTTTTCTATCATGATTGAACCTGATATAGTGTTCTCATATGATGAAAATTTTTTGGGAGACATCTTCCCATTCAATCACTATTTTTATAACATTGAATAAATATTCAATATTTCTCTTTGTATTATATTTATATACGTTGAATTTATTTATAAACATGAAAATTTAGCTTTATAATTTTTAACATTTTTCTCTTACATCTGTATTAAAATCAAGAATTTTTTCTCCACATCCTCATGTTGTTCATAACAAGTATATATATTTCTTAAAAATATAACAAAATCCTCGAATTTAATTATTCCTATTTTCATCATAACCTTATTGTTTTGAATGAAATAACACGAATTGATTCACATATACTAAGAGATGGTAAACTATCATGACAACATAAATTATTTAATTACATCCATATGAAGGAAATATCTTCTCCACATATCTTATACATTTATCATCAACGACTGATTTACATTCACATTTAATGATGTATTTTGTTGATGTATGAAGCATTCAGAAAACAGTACACAACATTGTGGATATATATATTGAATCCTGTAAGATGAGATATTAGTTATAACCCGAGTCAACCAAAATAATGTGGTAATAATTGGATTAGGTCAATCTGTAGCTCATGCTCCAACCACATTAACATTCCCTTGACGAAAGTCACTCCATGGATTATGTGAATTGAATTGATTAAAATTCATTCAATTAAGAATAAATTATAAAAAAGGTCATATACCAAATTATATCCTAACATTATGTTTCATAATGTATAATCCCATAACAACTTAAATAATGATCATAAACTAAATATTATAGTCATAGGTATTCTCATAATCATATAAATTTGTTTCTTTGGGAAATTTCATAATTTTAAAAATATTTTCAAAATACATATTATTGGATTTTAATGAAATTGTTAATTTTCCCAAGAAAATCCCCTAGGAGTATCATACTAAGTGTGGAGTAAGGCGTGTTTTATTGCATCAAGTGATGGTCTATTCAAACACCAATGCATCTTTTTTGGATTTATCACCCCTAGGTCCTTATATGAAAGATCCACACCCACATTTACTATTTAATGATGGATGTATTTTTTGGTACGAAAAAATAATCTCTACCGTGAAAACACATTAGGTAGGTATTATATTCTTATATGAATCATTAGGGTAATTCTTATAGTTATGTTCTATAATATATTATTTTTTACAACTATTTCTCAAGGTTTTTAGAAAACATACACTAATACAAAACATAAATTTCATGACCCTAGTTTCCAAGAGTTGGAGGATACATTATTACAAATGAATAATATACCAGGAATCGAATATCGAAGGATTGTATAGTTTATCAGTGTTGGTATACTAGATACATACTTGAATCTCCCATTATAGATTAAAACATAAAATTAAAAATAGTAATATCAATAAGAACACCATATTTTCCATTATTATATCCCTTCATATAAATCATAATAAAATTATTAACATCCTATGGAATGGAAACAAAATAATCTGGTGATCTTTAATGTTTACTATGTGTATGCGTAAAATGAAATATATCATGAATAAATAAGGTCTAATGAATATATAAATGTAAATAACAAGGTCACATACCATTAAATTATCTAAATGAGAATAGCGTCGAATGAATAAATGAGGTTAATTTATTGTTAGATAAATAATCACATGATCTTGAAAATATGCCGTAGCTAGTCAAACTCATTCAATAATCACATGGATAATCAATAAATAATTTTATAAAATGGGGATTTTATAAATACATACACTATAATCAATTATTCTAGTACATATACGAAAGCATTTTATATTAATTTGGATCACCTTATCCAAATACCCATGATACATATTGTCATGTGATCTACCATTTAAACAGTGGGTTATAATGGCCTCTCCCATCACATACTAATTCCAATTCATTCCTCATATGAATTGGGTGAAACATATTAAACATCGACATTATTTGGTAACATTCATATTAAATGTAAATACTCTTTCTAGTCAATCAATACAGTCATAAATCATTCGGTGTTATGTGGTTAATTTTATCAAAATACTAAATCCCCAGTCAATCTATTGATAAAACATCAGTAATTGAAATATAGATGGTATCATTAAATAATATCACTAATAGATCATTAGTAAAATAGTTTTTATCATTTATGATTATAAATATAATAAAAATGTCATTAAATCATTATTTAGGAAAATATACCTAGAACGTCCAAATTACTTTTGAATAAAAAATAAGTAACTAGATTATTAGATAAAATGTTTTTTATTAAAAAATATCCTTTTAAAAAATTTAATGAATCCTCATATAATTATGTAGTCACTGTAGTCGGAATTTTTTCATCATATCGAGTTTGTTAAAACTCTTATGTGTGTCATTTTTTAGAATATTAAATAAGTTTGTTCTTTTAAAAATGATTAGAATCTTCCAATTGAAAAAATTAAATATAATATTTTTGGTTAAAAAGTCATTAAACAACCATAGTAAATAATTTTTGAAACAATTTCTTTAAAACATATATTTGGAATAAAATTAATTCTGACCTAAGAGAGAAATAAAATTGGATTTGATTAAACAAATTAAACAATATTTTGTACCAAACCGTTGAAAATGGAACATTTACATGAGAAATTAATGAATTACCATTTGATAATGAAATTAATGTTTTATATTAGATAATTATAAAATATTTTCCTTTAATTAAATTTAAATCATAAACAGTCCCGATTAAAATGTGATTAAAAACATAAATCTTCTACCATTGTGTTAACTTTTGAATTGTATTCCCATATAAAGGAATTAAATCAAAGGAAAAATTAAATACCATGTATATAATTATTTTTATGATGTATGATATCAATGGTGTATTATATACACCATAGAGATAAACTATGTTGAATAATGTTGTTAATATAACATACAACTCAAGGATGTAAAATAGATATGAGAAACCCTTACAATGATCATAATGATGATGTGAGAATTAATATCTGAATAGATTTTATTTATCCAATTTGAATAAAAATAAAATATTTGAAAATAACACATAATGTAGTAAAAATTAATTACACACATAATCTTAGAATATTGAAGACAATAAAGAAGTAATATCACCTAACGTAAAGAAATTGATTTAGGATATTATTTAAATCATAGTAATTTTCAAATAAATTAACATTTAATTAAATAATTTAAATTAAAAATTATAATAAAATGAATTTCATAGTATTAATGGTATTATATTAAACTATTTTGGTATATAATCCATATAAATAAATTACATGTATAACATTACAATATTCCTTAGTGAAGGAATTTGAAACAAAATCCCTTTCATTGGGTTTAATTTCATTCATATATGTGTATTATTACTATATATTTAATTTAAAGTTATTATAATTATAATATATAACCATAATCATCAATTATATTCAACATTTTTTTATTTATTGTATTTTTTTGACCCTTCTATTATCATTTTGTTTGGAAATTTCTTAGTTTTTTTGTATGATTGTTTTATTAATTTTTGATCTTTTTTATTTGATTATCGTTACACAATATCAAAAAATGTAACCAAATTTTATATAAAATATATAATAATTATATTATTATTTATATTATTCATAAATTATACAAATAGGGAAATGATCCATATCATTCCAATAGACAGTATGTTGTACAAATGCTTGAATACTATTTCCATATTTTAAAAAATATAACATAAAAGATGTAAATAATGCATAATGTAACAAATTAATTATATCAACTATTTCATTTATAATTATTATATATATCATCATTAACCTCCATCCAAGAAAAAGATTAATAACATTTAACATTTCTTCGTGATGGGGGTAGTAAAGTTCTATTAATGATCGACATTATTTTTTTCGACTAAAAGGAATGTAAAATGGTATGACTGAAATTATAATTACAAAAGTAAATAAATTTCAAAAATATCATATAAATATGTTAAATTCATAATTATATATTTTAAAGAGAATCCTTGATGGAAAATTAATTTCATCCCTTCATGAGGCGGTAGTCGTCATTACACATGATCGACTGTTTCATTTCCCATTTGATAGAAGAAGAGATAGATATAGATAAATAAATCAACATAATAACATCGCAGTATATTTCATATATATGTATCATTATTTTATCATATTTCAATATTATTTGAGAGAGTTATAATATTAAGTAAAATGAAAATGTGTGGTTATGAACATTACTAATTCTTCAGACAACTTATTTATTATTATACCTAAATACATCATTGATTGGATTTCAGATCAATGAATTTATTCTATGATTTTATTATGTATGTAAGGTAGATATTAGGTAAGGAATGTTATGATCCAAAATTTTTCTTAACTGTGATTATTAGAGGGGATAGTGTGGCCTTTTATAATTGGTCGAGAGGACACATAAAATTTTATAAAATTTAAAGTGATAACCACAATTTTCAAAATCCAAATTTAGTTTTATGGTATTATCTCTAAAATGTTCTATTAATTTTTATTAGGATTTAAATATTTTATTTTCACATTTTAAAAAAAAAATTAAATGGTACCTTATTTAATAAAAGATAAGATGAATAATTTGAAAAAATAATTAAAAAATATATGGGTAAAAATGACAGTAAAAATTCATAGTAAAATATTTTTTGAAAATATTTCTTGAACACATGGATTGGGAGGAATTTTATTTTCCATCGAAGAGAGAAATGTATTCGGACATTAGTAAAAAAAATTCCCAATACTGTTATCCAGTAATGATAATAAATTGGTAATATTTCTTGAAAATATAAAGAATTACTAAATGAGAATAGGACTAGATGATTTCATTTAAAAATAATGAAATAAAATCATTCAATTTATATTTAAGCATAAATAATCATGATAAAAATTATATGAAAATAAAAAATTCATACAAAGTTTTTACATTTTGATTCTCAAGATAGATTAAAGAGATGACACTAAATGATATAGAAAAAAAACATCAATATAATTCAATTCGTAATATCTCATATCGATGTGTAATTATATAAAACACACAAAAGATCTAATTGGTGAATATGTCATATTTCTCATGGAAGTAAATGTGAGACACAAACCCATTAAAATGATCATTACATCAAAGTGAGAATTAATTAATTAATTGATTTTTTGTATAATTTATAATTAAAAATTAAATATTATTAAATAAAACATAATCAAATTTAATAAATCTCACTCATAATCTAATAATATATTTTATAATGAAGATGTAATATCACCCAATTAAAAGCCAATGTGTTATGAAATTCTTTACTAATTTGTAATTTTCCAGTAAAATCCCATTGAATGAAAAAATTGAGATTAAAACCTAAAATAATATTGACAATCATGGATTCCATATATTACAAATAATATTTTTTGTTTACACTATATAAATATATTAGGTTCATAACATTTCTATATTCCCTAATGAATGGAAATTGAGGCAAAATTGATTACCTCAGGTCTGATTTCCTTCCTACAAATTTTTACCTATAACTTAATATATAGATATATATATATTTTAGATATATTTTAGAACCTTAAAAATATATTTATAAACAAATATTATTTACTTATGGTATTTTTGGACCTATTTATTAATAATTCATTACTAAAAACACTATTTTGGGGAGATAATTACTCCATTTTCATGTTTGTTTTTTCTAATAGATTCAATCCTTCAGATTTGATCATTTATAAATCATATAAATAATTTTCTACATGATTTAAATATATTATATAATTACTATAAATGTATTTAATGTATTCCATATAATTTATATCTAGGAAAATGAGTCACGCTCTTCATAGAGAGAGTAGTCTGTATGTATAGATCATGACAGCTTCTATTTTTCGAAAAGCTTGAATATAAAAAATTTAAAAAATTCATCACCTTATGTATCTTTTATTATATAATTTATTCAATTATATTCATTAAATAAATCTTTATTATCATTCATATAAAAATTAAATGAAAAACAATTCATATCGTTTTGTGGAGGTGATAGTCCAAACATACGCATAGATGACATTATTAATTTCCATCAAATAAGATGTTATGAAGGTATATATGAAATTATAGTTCTATAATTATAGTAACATCAAAAATATCATCTTAATATGTTAAATACTTCATTAAATACTTTTTTATAGGATGTTATAAAATATGAATAACATCGCTTCTTGAGGCGGTACTCCGCCATATACATGATCAACTATTTTGTTAAACATTTGATAGAAGCCGAGATGGATATAGGTTCTAAAACTGAACTAAAAAACATAATTTATTGGATATAAAGGATTAAGTATTTTATCATATTATGAGAATATTATAGTGATTTAGAATTATAAGTACAATAGAAATTCATGGTTAGAAACCTTATCTATTCTTCGGACAACTTTTTAGGTTTACATCTAATTCTTTCCTAGATTAGATTTATGATCAAACCATGGCCTTTATAATCTGAGGTTATATTTAAGGAATATAATTTTTAGGTATATTTTTAATCCAAAATATTTTGGAGTGTGAATATGAGGGGATATGGTGTGGCCTTTATAAGTCGTGTAGATGGCATACATGGAATTTTTGAAATAAAAAAGTGATTCCCACATATTACATATGCCAGAAGGACCCAATAATCACACCTTATAGGATAATGGATTACATAATGTCTATATATATATATATAGTATATATTTTACATTCTTATAGATCATTTAAGCCCATATTTTTTTAGTTTAACCCTTGTAAACTGATTTTAACCTTAATTGCATTAATTATTTTTTACTAATTTTGTTAATCATTATTAAAAAATGAATTTAAAATATTATATAATATTAATAATTGGGAATACAAATTTGGAATATTTTTATAAAAATTCAATTCACATAATTGGAAAATTTTATTTTAATATTAAGCCCACAGATTTGAGGAAAAAGTGGGTTTCCAAAGAAAAATCCTCATATGTAAGGAATGTTTTTATATTATAAATAAATATGAATTTGATTAAAATGAACAATAAATTATTTATTATAATTTAATTAAAATAATTTTACATTAAAAAATTAATAAAAATGTAATTTTTTAATTATTTATATGAAAAAGAAGTTTTCGTTAAAAATTAGAATTTTTTACTAATCGTCAAAAATGTAATGTTCTTATAAAATAACAAAAAAATTACTCTAAAATTTTTTTACATTATGATTTTAAATAATAAATAATTTTTTTAGAAATATATTTTGTAAAAGTGGAACAGATATATTTATAACAAACTTTCACAAAATATAGTGAAATGGTTTTTATGAAAAACATTATTTTTAATAAAAAGAAATTATTTTTATTTCAAATGAACATTATTATTTATTTATAGGAAATTAATTATTAATAAATTAATTATTCAAAAAATATTAATTTTTTCCCATATTTATAACCTCTAAATTAATTTCTTCGTTATAACATTATTCAATTTTATGATTTTATTAGACTCGGGGTTGTGTATCATATATCTTATCAAAAATAATGTTATTATTTTTAAAAATTGAGGTGTTACATTCTCCACACATTTAAAAAGTTAAATGATCTAAATTTTAACATTAGCACTTTAATAAATGGGTAGTCATTTGAAAATTCCATTCTTAAAATCCCACATTATAAAAATGGTTAACAAATCATCCTAATAAATTTGGAATAGTGAATTAAAAATGTAATTTGAAATTAAAAAATTTCTAGGATTTCATGTAGGAGATCATTGGCGGGATGTGAAAATATGGTCATGTAAGAAAATCATAAATAAAATACATAGAGTTATAAATATAATTTATCACTAGATACTGAATGTTTAAGATATTTTAACTAGTATTAACAATAAATATATGATCTCTTAAAATAAAATTGATTCTTGATAAATGAAGGTAATAATATTACATTTTTAAGTATCATTTTCCTATATATGAGGGATTATTTAACTGTCATTATTGATAGAACCATAAAATATACTTATTATTTTATCATTTGTATGTGCATTGATGGATTTACACATCATTTACTACTCTATGAAATGAATATCCATGTTTATTTTTTTATTATGTTTCATGAACAAAAATTAGCTTTTAATGGATCATAATATCTATAAAAGAGTGAAAATTCCTTTTATATTTACCAAATGCTCTTCCAAAACCACAATTGTTAGCATAAGGTATCCAAAAAAAATCATTAATATCAAAATGTCTTTAGTAACACCCAAAATTCTACGTTATCTGTACCATAAGTAAAAATTAGTCAACTAATTTAAGTGAAAAAAATTTAATACGGACCAATAAATTACATAGGACAATGTCAAGTACTTCACCCTTATCACCCTTCATTTTTGGGTTCATGGTCGATGGTCTTTCCTAATGCGATGGGTTTTCTCATAGTATGTGGGATGACCTTTTTCAAAAATTATATTATTATAATTTCTATAATGTTTGAGAAAATATTATTAGTATCCTCAAAAGTATCATCGGTCCATAAATCACTTTTTGTCAACAATGGCCTAAGAGACCACTTATTTTTCCATGAAATAATGTAATCATAATTTACTATTATTACATTAACAATAATGATCATATTCATCCTAAATTATATCAATAACATTCATGTTATTCCCAAAAGATGTAATGGAATTCTTCCCTAAATAACATTTTCACTGAGACAAATAATAAACCAATAGTCTGTATCTTAATAAATTTATACCAAAATATCTTAAATATAGTTTAAATCCCATCACATAAAACATATATTAGGGTGTTTAGGAATTTTAACTTCTATTCAAGCTTAAATGCAAGAAACCATAGTGGTATCCCTAATTTTCATGTTATTATTACAAGAAAAAAAATATTCCTCCTAAATTAACATAATATATTGATGTTTCATGATATTTATAACCAAAATACCATTTGTAAAAATATAGCTAAAACATAATTATTAAATTCAAATACAAAATAAAATTATTAATTTTACTATGTATATATTAATAGTAGAAGATTGATCTTGATTCCATATCTTCTTTTGAGGTATATTACCTTGATGCTTGGGGTGTTTATTTGAATTGTACCATATATCCTTACAGTTGAATCATTCAATAATAGAGGTTTCTTTACAACCATTTCATTCATTTTCCTGATGGAATTTCTCTCCAAACATGAAAAAAACTCACATTCCCCACAAACAAGTACCATGGTGTTTCATTCCAAAAGTATGACATTTGAAAAATTCATTATTTACCTTCTTCCCATAATAAATATTATTCTCTACCACACTATTATAAAATTACATATCATTTAATTCATAATATATTATGTTTTTTTTTCTATCAAGATAGAACATGATATTGTGTTCTCATATGATGAAAAGTTTTGGGAGACATCTTCCAGTTCAATCACTAGTTTTATACCATTGAATAAATATTCAATATTTCTATTTGTATTACATATCTATACGTTGAATTTATTTATAAACATGAAAATTTGGCTTTATAATTTTTAACATTTTTCTCTTACATCTGTCATAGAATCAAGAATTTTCTCTCCACATCTTCATGTTTTTCATAACATGTATATATATTTCATTAAAATATAAAAAAATCATCGAATTTAATTATTCCTATTTTCATTGTAACCTTATTGTTTTGAATTAAATGACACGAATTGATTCACATATACTAAGCGATGATAAAATATCTTAACAACATACATTATTTAATTACATACCTATGAAGGAAATATCTTCTCCACATATCTTATCAATTTATCATCAAAGATTGATTTACATTCACATTTAATGATGTATTTTGTTGATTTATGAAGCATTCAGAAAACAGTACACAACATTTTCGATATATATGTTGAATCTTGTAAGACGAGTTATTAGTTATAACCCGAGTCAACAAAAATAATGTGGTAATAATTGGATTAGGTCAATCTGTAGCTCATGATCCAAAAACATTAACATTCCCTTGAAGAAAGTCACGCCATGGATTATGTGAATTGAATTGATTAAAATTCATTCAATTATGAATAAATTATAAAAAAGGTCATATACCAGATTATATCCTAACATTATGTTTCATGATGTATAATCTCATAACATTTTAAATAATGATCATAAACTGAATATTATAGTCATAGGTATTCTCATAATCATATAAATTTGTTTCTTTTGGAAATTTCATAATTTTAAAAATATTTTCAAAATACATATTATCGGATTTTAATGAAATTCGTAATTTTCCCAGGAAAATCCTCTAAGAGTATCATACTGGGTGTGGAGTAAGGCACATTTTGTGGCATCAAGTGATGGTATATTGAAACACCAATGCATCCTTTTTGGATTTATCACCCCTAGGTGCATCTGTGAAAGAGCCACACCCACTTTTACTATTGAATGATGGATGTATTTTTTGAAATAAAAAAATAATATCTACCGTGAAAACACATTAGGTAGTTATTATATTCTTATATGAATCATTAGGATAATTATTATAGTTATGTTCTATAATATATTATTTTTTACAACTATTTCTCAAGGTTTTTAAAAAACTTACAGTAATAAAAAGCATAAATTTCATTACCCTAGTTTCCTAGAGTTGGAGGATACATTATTACAAATTAATAAGATACAAGGAATCGAATATCGAAGGATTGTATTGTTTATTAGTGTTGGTATACTAGATACATACTTGAATCTCCCATTATAGTTGAAAACAAAAAATGAAAAATAGTATTATCATGGATAACACCATATTTTCAATTAGTATATCCTTTCATATAAATCTGAATAAAATTATTAACATCCTATGGAATCGAAACAAAATATTCTGGTGATCTTTAATGTTTACTATGTGTATGCGTACAATGAAATATATCATGAATAAATAAGGTATAATGAATATATAAATGTAAATAACAAGGTCACATACCATTCAATTATCTAAATGAGAATAGTGTCGAAAGAATAAATGAGGTTAATTTATTGTTAGATAAATAATAAGATGATCTTGAAAATATACCATAGCTAGTCAAACTCATTCAATAATCACATAGATCTTCAATAAATAATTTTCTAAAATGGGGATTGTATAAATACATACACTATAATAAATCATTCTAGTACATATTCGAAAGCATCTTATATAAATTTGGAACACCATGTCCAAATACCCATGATACATTTTGTCATGTGTTATACCATTTAAACAGTGGGTTATAATGGCCTCTCCCATCACATACTAATTCCAATTAATTCCTCATATGAATTTGGTTGAAACATAATAAACATTGACATTATTTGGTAACATTCATATTAAATGTTAATATTCTTACTAGTCAATCAATACAATCATAAATCATTCGGTGTTATGTGGTTAATTTTATCAAAATACTAAATCCCCAGTCAAGATGTTGATAAAACTTCAGTAATTGAAATATAGATTGTATCATTAAATAATATCACCAATAGATCATTAGTAAAATAGTTTTTTATCGTTTATTATTATAAATATATTAAAAATATGATTAAATCATTATATAGGAAAATATACCTGGAACGTCGAAATTACTTTTGAGAAAAAATTAGTAACTAGATTATTAGATAAAATGATTTTTATTAAGAAATATACTTTTAAAAAAGTTAATGAATCCTTATATAATTACGTAGTCATTTTAGTAGGACTATTTTCATCATATCGAGTTTGTTAAAACTATGATATCTTTCATTTTTTAAGAAGATTAAAAAAGATTGTTCTTTTGAAAATGATTGGAATATTCCAATTTAAAAAATTAAAAATAATATTTTTGGTAATAAAGTCATTAAACATCCATAGTAAATCATTTCTGAAACAATTTCATTAAAAAATATTTTTGGAATAAAATGAATTCTGACCTAAGAGAGAAATAAAGTTAGATTTGATTAAACAAATTATATAATATTTTTTACCAAATAGTTGAAAATGGAAAATTACCATTTGATAATGAAATTAATGTTTTATATTAGATAATTATCAAATAATTTCCTTTAACTAAATTTAAATCATAAACAGTCCCAATTAAAATGTGATTGAAAACATAAATCTCTTACCATTGTGTTAACTTTTGAATTGTATTCCTATATAATGGAATGAAATCAAAGAAAAAATTAAATACCATGTATATAAATATTTTTATGATGAATGATATCAATTGTGTATTATATACACCATAGAGATGATCTATGTTGAAAAATGTTGTTAATATAACATACGACTTAAGGATGTAAAAGGGAGATGAGAAACCCTTACAATGATCACAATGTTGATGTGAGAATTAATATCTGAATAGATTTTATTTATCCAATTTGAATAAAAATAAAATATGTGAAAGTCACACATAATATAGTAAAAATTAATTACAAACGTAATCTTAGAATATTGAAGACAATAATGATGTAATATCACCTAATGTAAAGAAATTGATTTAGGATATTATTTAAAACATAGTAATTTTCAAAAAAATTCACATTTAATTAAATAATTTAAATTACAAATTATAATAACATGAATTTCATAGTATTAATGGTATTATATTAAAATATTTTGGTATATAATCCATAAAAATAAATTACATGTATAACATTACAATATGACTTAGTGAAAGAATTTGAAAAAAAATCCCTTTCATTGGGTCTGATTTCATTCATATATGTGTTTTATTACTATATATTTAATTTATAGTTATTATAATTATAATATATAACCATAATCATCAATTATATTCAACATTATTTTATTTATTGTATTTTTGTGACCCTTTTATTAACATTTTGTATGGAAATTTCTTAGTTTTTTTGTATGATTGTTTTATTAATTTTTGATCGTTTTTATTTGATTATAGTTACACAATATCAAAAAATGTAACCACAATTTATATAAAATATATAATCATTATATTATTATTTATATTACTCCTTAAATGCTAGAAATGGGGAAATGAGCCATATCATTCCAACAGGAAGTATTTCGTACAAACGTATGAATACTATTTCCATATTTTAAAAAATATAACATAAAAAAGGTAAATAATGCATAATGTAACAAATTAATTATATAAAGTATATAATTTATAATTATTATATATATCCCCATTAACCTCCATACAAAAATAAAATTAATAACATTTAACATTTCTTCGTGATGGGGGTAGTAGAGCGCTATTAATGATCGACATTATTATTTTTTGACTAAAAAGAAATGTAAAATGGTATGACTGACATTGTAATAACAAAAGTAAATAAATTTAATAAATATCATATAAATATGTTAAGTTCATAATTATATATTTTAAAGACAATCGTTGATGGAAAATTAATTACATCCCTTCATGAGGTGGTAGTCGTCATTACACATGATCGACTATTTCATTTCCCATTTGATAGAAGAAGAGATAGATATAGGAAAATAAATCAACATAATAACATCGCAGTATATTTCTTATATATGTATCATTATTTTATCATATTACAATATTATTTGAGGGAGTTATAATATTAAGTAAAATGAAAATGTGTGGTTATGAACATTACTTATTCTTTAGACAACTGTTTTATTATTATACCTGAATCCATCATTGATTTGATTTCAGATCAATGAATTTATTCTATGATTTTATTATGTGTGTAAGGTAGAAATTAGGTAAGGAAAATTATGAAACAAAATTTTTCATAAGTGTGATTATTAGAGGGGATAGTGTGGCCTTTTATAATTGGTGGAGTGGACATATGAAAGTTTATAAAATTTAAAGTGATAACCACATTTTTCCAAATCCAAATTTATTTAAAACAAGTCATTATAGAAAAATTGATGATATATGGTCTTTATATTTACATTAAAAATAAATTTCACATGTTTCTAGGACATTTCACACTTATATTTTATGTTTAACCCCATAGTAAACATTTTTCAACCTTAACTAAAGCAGTTAAATTTAAAGGTAATTATTATTCATTACGAATAAATATTAAGTTTAAAATATTATATAATATTAAAAATGATGATTAAAAATACAAAAATCCATTTTTACACATTTCATTATTAGAAGTGGAATAATTAAATTTACTGTTAAGCATACATACGTGATGAAAAATCGATTATCCAAAGAAAAAATTATCATAAGATCATAAATATTAAAATAAAAAATATATGTTTTACTACATTGAAAAAAACTTATTGATTGTTATTTAATATTATAAAGATACATTTAAAATAATTTATACAAATATATAAATTCATTAAATGGAATGCATGATTTTTAATAAAACCAAATAATTTTTAATATTCATAAAAAACATTTCGGAAAATTATGGAAAATTCACACAATGATAATTTTTGAATAATTATTTAAAAAATTATTTTATTTTTTAAAAAAATATTTTCTAAAAGTGAATAAATTAAATATAACATAAGTTTTCAAAAAGCAAAAAAAAAACAATTTTATAGATAAAATATATTTTTTAGGAAAATCATTTTTCCTTCATTCAATAGATTTTATTTTTAATAAGATTATTAATAAATTTTTTTCTCTTTAATTTTAATAAAACTTTTATAAATAATCATGTCTTTAAATTTTATCTCTTGGTAATATTTTTATATTATTTTATTTTTCTTCTAGACACAAGGTTGTGTATCATATACTCAGTGGAATATAATGTTTTATTTTAAAATATAGAGGTGTTGTATTCATGATACACATTTAGTTGTCTTTATTTATAGTATTTTTATGAACTATAAGATATATTTGGATCATAAGAACCATATTTAGAGGTTCACCTGACTTATAGATAAAAAGTGTTATAGGGGAAATTTTGTAGGTATGAATTTTGATTAATATTTTTTTTCATTTTGCATATTACCTCAAATAATAGAATGTATATATTATATTCAGAGACCATAGTTTTTTATGAATAAAAAACAATAATAAATATTATAGGAATTTTCCCCTTATAATTGATGTTGATTATCAATGATTTATGAAAAATTTATCAATTAGTTGAACTATTGACTATATTTAAATTTAAAGGTGTAAAATTTACATGGAATATAAATGTTATTAATGCATTGTAGATATGGTATTAATTATATTAATGGGAATGTAAAGGTTTTCTTGTAGGAGAATCTATGAAAATACTTGGATGTGTCCTTATAAAAATAGATAGATTTTTTCCTTATATATCATGGAAATTAACAACCCATTAATACAATTATCCAAGTCATTGTATATAGTTTTAGATAGAAATATATTATTGGAAAATATTTTTACCATGTATTTTTGTTCATATATTGGAAATATATAATGATAAAATGTTAATAATGATAATATTCACACTAAAAATATAAATATGAGGAAAAAGAGATGGGATAAATTATTCATGTACTATTATTATAAAATAAACTATCACCCCATGAGGTAAAACAAGGAGGATGACGCCTTGAGTATAATTGTTAAAGTAGTTATATCTATTATTTTAAGATAATAGTTTTGATATTATTTTATTTAAAAAATTTAGAAGTAAAAATTATCATGGAAGGGAGAAAATAATTATTTTCCAATGAAATACCAAACCCACATTTCTAGAGTTGACTAAGAACATTTAAATAGATTACATGGGTGAAAACAAATTATGATCAAAAGGATGATAAATTTATAGAATTAAACAATTAAATTTTTTTGTTGAATATTGGGAAGTGATTATATATAACCATAAAACACATTATAAATAAAAATGTTTTTATGGAGATTATTGATAATAAAATTTTATACAAATTTGTATCCCTAAGATGTATATGTTTTTATAAAAAAAATTTTGTGCGATATAATGAAGTTTAAAATAAATGACTATGTGTTATTATGTTTGGTATTACAAAAAGTAATGTCAGATAGACTACTCCCAAAAGTATTCATGCATCCTCTCCCAATAAAAATATAAAAATGAGATAATATTAAAATATTTATACTCCATGTACTAGATATTAATTTAAAGAGAATGTATAAAAATTTTATTATCATTGACCTAGTAAAACATTATTCTAATTTCCAAAATATAACAAATGAATATCACAGGAAGAAACAATACTGAATTTATCTTAATTATGTAGTATGGATTTGTGGTGAACCTATATAAATTTTATATAATAATGATCCTTGTTTAAAAAAAACAAATTGTGGAAACTTCACTAGGATATAAACACGGAGTTACATTTGAGAAATTATTATCATCATTAGACTGATTGTAATTTCTATAAAAGTGTCTAAAAATTAGATTTAATTATGTGATAATTCTCACCAAATATCTCAGTAAATTGGGTCCAATAACAACCATAAGCCTAATTTTCTTTAAATAAATTATTTCTCTTTAGAATTTAAATAAATCTAAGAGAATGTTTTGTATAGGAAAAAATATTTCCTATAGTCCTGTTTGAATAATTTATTAAAACAAATGAATTTTTTTCTAGAAATATTTATGAAAAAACTTATAATGTGATAGTTATCTAAAAATACATCAATAAATATCAATTATAAAATAAAATATACGATGATTACAGAAAAAATTCCTTGGAATTTCATTTAGGCGACTATATATAAATACATTCATCACTAAGGAATGTAGGTTTAATGATTAGTAATATGGGAAGGGATGATTAATTATAATTGGAATATTTTTAATTTTAGAAAGAATTTTTATTATTAATTATCATTTGGTTATTAATCATAATTTATAAGAATATGATGATGTATCCCATGGGATATTTTAATGAAATTACATTCCAAAACCAATTCTTGTTCCCACCACTAAAAAATAGAGATAAAATCTTATTTTTACTATGAGATATAATCACCTAGAATATTGATACCATTAATAATCGGTAGTGTAATTGTAAATATTTTCTAATGAAGGTGTTTTGGAGGAATCAGATGTCAGAGTAAATAGCATGTGGTCTTAAAAAAATATTGAGTAAATAGTATTAATTATTGTTCAGATATTTTTTATTATAATAAAATTATAGGAAAAATTTATTAAAGAGGGAAAAATTATGACATTGTTTTATACTATAAATATTTAATTTTTAATTATTGTCCATTTATATAGTTACAATTAGAAGAAATCCAATGACTAGTATGGTAAAACATTACCTACATGGTATAAATATACAATAAAAATATAGTACAATGGGAAAGGAAATGAATGAAAATAATAAAAATATAATTTGGAATAGTTGAATATAATTATCCCCAAACAATATTTCTTATGTAAAAAAATTATTAAAAAAGAAACATAACAATATATGTATAATTATAAAAATTTATGTTAAGTATAATGATCCTTTAATCAAAAGAGTTTTAATATTTTATAATGAAAATAAGTGGTATACATATTTTGTGTAGAATGGTATTATTATTGGAAATATGATCATTAAATAGTAACATGACCTTTGGAATAGTAACATGCTATTTAAATAGTATCATGGCCACTGGAATAGAAAAATAACAACTAATGTAACTGGTTAATTGACCATAAAATATCTTTAAAATACCTTAAATATGTAAATAGAAGAACTAAAATAATATGAAATAACATGTTAATCAATGGAAGATAATTTGAACATAAGATTAAATTTTGGTAAATCATATTTTACATTATTTAAAAAAAATATCCTTTATCTAATATAAATTCGAATAATATGATTTATTAATGTATCTTGTTCAAATGAATTTTATTTATAGAACCATCCTATATAAATTTTGTATGGCTGATTCTTTGGAAATTATGATACATAGTAAAATATATGGGTGGTTAATAAAATGATATATTATGTAATGAAAAATATGAATTAATTTTCGAGTATCTAGATATTAAATTAATATAAAATTTCACAATTTACTATTATATAAGAATAAAATTAATATTAAGTTATATGCTTGATTTCAATTTGGAAAAACAATATTTTATTATAATTTTTTACTTTAAAACATTCCTCTCCAACTGAAATAAAAAATACATATCACCATGCCACTTCCACATAGACCATAATCACTTTAAATTACCCATGTTATATTAAATTATCTTTTATTATTCCCATTAAATGTTTTTTGGTTCTCGTATTTATAAAAGTTCATTCCATAAAACTCAAATAACAAATCCATGGTGCACTTCTAAAAGAAGAGATAAATTATCATAACCCAATTCATTCAAATTACTATATTAATCTACCACCACAAAATATATTATATCCATCAATATTTAGTGACATAATTATAATTTATATATGGAAATGATATTGTATTAATGGAATATTAATTACTAAACATCCTTACTATAACTCAAATGTGTAAACATTACCTATAAATTGGTCATTTTACAAATATGATGGATAATCAATTTCATATATCGTTACCACTTCCAAGGAATGTGTTACTATGTTATTAATGATTTATTATTATTTAAATGACTAATTTATTAATTATTATTTCTCAAAAAAATATCTAGTAAATATATAAACTATTAATAATCGGTTATTAATCAATATATATGTATACAATATAACCACCTCTAGTAATATTGTTTTCAAAAAACTGATGGTTTTTTTAATTCATATATAGATTGAATATAATATATACAAATTAATAATTTTTATAGAGATATTATTTAGTCAATATATTATTCTTTTTAAAATACACAATCATAGTTATTTTATACTTCAAAAACAATAATATAATAATGTATTTCCTAATTTCTAACCCTTTTTAAAAAAAATTAAAATAAAAATATTATATGATAATGTAAAGATTAATACTCATTACATTTAATCCTCGAGAAATATTATATCTATTTGTAATAAATCTTCAACCATTTTCATCATACCAATGTGATAAGGGAACCACATACTGGACAACCACAAATTACCGAAATAGGAATAATGCACTATTAATTGAATGATATATAATAATAAATATATTATAATATACTAAATAAAATTCATAATGTGATCAATTATTCAATTAAAACATCTAACTCAACTATTAATGTTGTTATATGAGAAACTATGTGAGTCGAGAACAAAGGTTGGTGGACACCTTTAACAAAGTTTATATATTTCAATTTAAGAATAGTCATTCACTATCAAACCCTTACTGTTTAAATAAATCTATTTCTAAATAAATATATTTCATTTATCATTCCACTTTTAGTATATAATCAATTTTATTTAATTATTAGTAATAATTTCATAAAGAAAATATTTTCCAAATTATAGGGAACATTTTCTATATACAATTATATTTCCACTATTATTTTCTTTTTGATTATGTTAATTTATTTTTTCAAATACTTATTATTATATAACGAAAACTATTTTTCTAATCTAATTTTCCAGAAAAATATATATATATTTCTTTTGAAATATAATTTTTCGACGGTTTTAGTTTAACGGTGTTCTCACTCAATCATTACAATGGTATTCTCTCTTTTTTATTGATACTCAATGAAATATTTTTCATTAGTTTCATAAAAAAATATAATATTTTCTTATTATATACTATATTATAGTGATTCATATACCTACTATCATATTTTTATTCCAAATTTATGCATCAAAATTTAAAAAGGTTTTTTGTGTATTAATATTTTCAATTTTAATTATTTTCTAACTTCGTTACCTTTTTCATCAATATTATTTATGTGATGGAATAATATTTTTATCATATCCATTATTTATATTATTTTATTTAAATAAATTTGACTTTATTCTATTTATTTCAAAATTATATTGACACTCTATATTTAATAATCTATATTGAAGGACATTTAACTATAATTTTCATACATTTATTAGAATATGGAAAAATTTATAAATTGTATTCCCATTATTCTAATATATATATTTATTGATTATATAGATATTTTTGTATAATATGTTCCTTATTGAAAAAAAAAATTTATGTATTCTTTCCTTGTAGTTGAAACATTGGAATTAGTAAGTCACAGGTGAGGCATAGAGTTATATTTTCCACTCACACACTTGCGGGTCTCATTAGACAAAATAGTGTAGGGTAAAATGACCATCATTAACCTTTATTTATATTTTTTTCACATGTTCTAAATAGTATTGATATTATATGAATCATTTTTAAAAGCATAATTATAGGGCATATAACACCCAAGATTAATTTATTTTAATTCAGACATTTTTCTAATGATATATTTATATTATTCACTTATAATTATTCAAAAATGTTATTAAAAACTAGATTCCAAAATTATAAATAATTTGTTAAAAAATAATGTTATTCTTAAAATTCATCATTTCAAATTTATCTTAGGTTGAATTTTTGAAATGTTTCTGAAATATTGTATTTTTTGGTTAATAGTGAAAATAATGAATTTACAAAACATTAACTTTTATGTCATTATAATGATATAAAAATAAAATTAAATGTCATTAAAAAAATTATCATAACTAAATATAAATTAATATATTTAATATATTTAATTTATAAAATATTGTATTTAATTTCTAAATATATGCTTAACATTTTGGCATTCTAGGTAATGTTATTTTTCAGATAAAAATTATTCTTAATTATTTTATTTTAATCAATTGTTTTCAAGGGAACTTTATGTTTTGGTTTGGTTTGAAATTAATATAAGTATCCTCTAATTTTTATAATCCAAATTATATCCTTGAAATTATCAATATATGTTTTTTTATGAAAATCAACTTTATCCTTAAAATAAGCATTTTTTTAAAAATTGGGTTCATTATGTTTTTAAAAAAAATATTTATGGTAATATAAACCACTTCATTTAGTATAATAATGTAAAATGGATCCTATATTAAAAATCAACAAAATTAATATTAGATAATAAGTCAATTTAGTTTTTAGGAAAAATAAATAGTATTCAGGGAAAATATTTATCCCCATCGTTAAGTGTAGAATGGGTTTAATGGATAAAAGGATGAGGCTTCAAAATTTCACAATATAGTTTTGTAATATTTATTTATTTTTTCAATTTCAACCTTACCCTTATCACATTATACTTTCTGATAACTTAGATCCACATCTATTATAAAAATACATTATATAATTAAAATTATTTATTTAATTCCAAATTATGTCTCTACCTACAGTTATAAAAGTGTACCTATTCTACTCACTAATTACCTAAAGTTTTTACTTATATATTATCAAAACTCTTCCTAAAAACCATCATAGATTCATTACCATTATTCATTATCTTCTAAAATTATCCTATGACAATCCTATCATGGACAAATGTCTCATCTAAATGACATATCTCAGATAAGAGGTAATTATCTTACCAGACTCCTTTAGTGGTTATCTATTCCTCCCCAACCTATTAATTTTTTGTATCATTCATAAAATAATTATTCTAGTCCCAAAAATATACATGTATTTTTAACATTATTGGAAAATCATTTTTAACATCATTTTCATTATATAGAATATGGAAACATCAATCATGCATATATATGGCCAGCCATCACTACATATCTATGTAATTCACTTTTCAAACCTATTTTAATTATATGGTTAAAAAGATGGAATTATTGTATTATATATGATACATAAGATACAATAATTATTATTATTGAAATATATGTTATCATCTACCTTCATACCTTTCTATCTATTGTAAAATTTTAACATTTCCCCGGTATACATGTGGGATACCACCTCCACAAAGTAATGTTATTTGGTCTTCTATAACATCTTTGATTGAATTACTCTATAATTTCATTAAATGAATAAAAATTAAATTAAAATTATTATTAATTTTTTTTCGTAGACAATGTCATGACACATTTTATACTCGGAAATATATTTATTTTGGTTTTGAGAAATCGAATTATTAACTTCAAAGTGAAAGACGTATTATATATGAAAAATATTCTTCCAAAAGTATTAAATAAATTTAAATTCATTATTAAAATGTCTCAAACAAACTATAATTTTATGAGACAAATATAATGGATTTCTATTATAATCTAAATTTATTTCATAATTATTTATGTTTAAATTACCTTTCAAAAAATTATAAGATCCTAATCATTTATGAACCCTATATTTTCATCTCCAATTGATATGTTGGAGTTTTAAAATTTACATTACATTTATTCAAATATTGGATCACGAGACCATAATTAAGTTACATTTATGGGATTTTATTTAAAAAAATCTAATTTTAAATATATCCTTTCAATAAATTTTCCTCAATATCCATATTTTCATAAAAATATTTCCTCAATTATTTTAATATTAATAAACTTTTTAATGAAATTTTTAACAATGTTTTTCTATCTATAGTAAAATTTATGTGATTCATAAGGTTTTTTCAAATGAGGTATTATTTATAAAATGTATGAAAATAATATATTTCATCACAAACATCGCCCAAAAATCCTTCCCCACAATCATGACCATTTTTTACATCAAAAAATATATAATATGTTTCTTAAGTTATTTTTAAATAAAATATTTTTATAAATATTATGGAGTATTTTTATTTAAAATTATATCAAAATAAAAGGGAATTATATTCTCCTTGCAATGAAAGGTGTTTTGAAATGTGGTAAACTATGATATTAGATAATGATACAGGGAAGTTATTTTTAAATTTTTATTTTATTTTCTATTTTTATGGATTTCTCTCTAAAATATCTTATTTTATTATTACTAAATTTCTCCTAGTCATCCTTTATTTTCCTCTTTCTTGTCTATATTTACAATTTCAGGAATCAGTTTAGTGTCATTTCTATAAAATTGATACTATATTAATCCTCTACAAATCTATATATTGTATAATTTTATGGAACAAATTTAATTCATCTACAGGGAAATATTTAATTTATATATTCTTTATTCAATATGCATAATTTTCTTCATATAAATGATTTTAAAAATGAATTTTTTAGATCATTCAAAATATGAGTATTGAATACAATGTATAAATAGGTGGTGGGTCTTCTTCTAAATAGAACCTCAATTCATCGACAATTCTCATAAGATAAAAAAGAACACATTCAACATTATATGGTTATTTAGTTTACCCCAACCCATTTATTGATATTTTTTCTTGGTTGAGAGGCATTGACAGTAATAATCATGATAACTTGGAACATTCATTGATGAGAAGTTTATGAATGAACTCATTTATGTTTTAATTTTTTTCGAATTTAGTTTCAATTATCAATGTGACTATTATGTTGATATTATCCATGGATGTTCATTGAAATCAACATATTAAGTAATTGTAATTTATAAATATCCACTTGTTCATATTAATTATGAATTATTTACTATTCACATATTCTATTGTATGAAATCCATTCATAGCATTAGAAATCAAACATTGCATGTTATCCTTACACAAGGCATGAGAAAAAATGTTATGAATTATTTGAAAGATTCAATATTGTTTCATGTACTATTTATTTATATGTACAATGTAACATATGAATAAAGTATGTATCTTGTTTTCTATGAATTATAAAATGATCATTCATACATGGTGTGATCCCTTTTTGTATGTTCTATTGTAATTAAATGATCACACTATTCTCCATGTGGTTTCTCTATTTATGTTTCTAATTGTAAATATTTAATGTTTTAAATTATCCCCAAAATTATTTCCAATTGGTTTTTAAGAGGGTTTTAGGATTGAATGAACCCATAGAATGGACAGATATAGGTGGAATGCAATGGTAGTGATGACAATGTGTGTAATGGCCCAGACCTCTCCGGCCCATTCCTTTTTCAAAATGAGGGTAACGAAGTGTTCTGGAGGTTAAATGGAATTTTCCCACACTTTTCATAATTTTGAAACTACACGCCAGGTAGTGTGAGGAAACACTGTGTTCCCCCTTGCCGAGTAACCTCGTGTTCAAGGCCGTGTTCTTTCCATGTGACATAAATGGGTATACGCTGTGTACCCCATATTACATGCCGTGTAGTCCCTCCCCGCATATGTGTTACCCTCAAACCTTTTGTTGACCAGTCAATGGTCGTATACCATGTTGGAGCCGTGTCCTTGCCGTGCGAAATAAATGAGTACACTCCGTGTAGCCAATACTACATGTCGTGCAGTCCCTCCCCGCCTATGCGTTACCTTCAAGTGGTGTGTTGACTAGTCAACGGTCGCGTTCCGTGTTGAAGGCCATGTTGGAAGCCACATGGTGACCGTGTGAAATGGCCGAGTACATGCCGTGAACCATAAATTACATGTTGTGTACTTTTGGTTTTCTCGCCTATAAAAGGACGGGTCCCCTCCTCCTTTTCAACTTACTCCTCTCCACCCCATTCCTCTGAGCAGAGCTCTCCCAAGAGACTCAAAAGCTTATTTTCTACCAAAACTACTTCGTCTGATCTCCGATTTACGATCCGTCTACGGCCATGGGATCATAACAATGAGGCGAAACATCTGAGCTTGGATCTGTTGTCTTTCCTTCATCTTTTCCTTTCCAACATCCACCTGAGGAGGTTTTTCCGGGACTCGATAGAAGTGACGGACACCAATATACGTTTTCTAAAGTTTATCCAGGGGGACTTTGTGATCGGAACCTGTTGAGGAAGGGATCTTACCTTCGTCTCTCTATATTGAGCATCATGTGGGGTGGGTATCCTCTTGTTTTCATGAGAAATGGTTGAACCAATAAACGAAGATAATACCGTGTTAAATAACGGGGATGGGGAAGTTGTTATGTTTATCTTTATATCCTATGATATTATGTTGTGAATTGAATAGGCTTCTGCCTACTGAAAATCACGGTCATTGGAGGCCTTTTCTTGCACAATTAAATGTTTATCTATCTTTCCAGACCGTTTTTTGGGTGTAAACTTCGTTGAATGTGGAAATTTGGTTAATCACATAAATTTGGATGATCTTAAACACGGAACCCTTGTGTGATCACCCCGGTTGAACAAAATGGAATAATGAACATGTGGGTGTTGGCTTGGATACATGGAATTTGATGGGGGTGTTGTTGTGGGTTGTTGTGGATCGGGTGAGCAGCGGGGCTACGATTTTCTTGGATTTAGGTTGGTGTGAATGTTATGTTGGTGATGGGCAGCGAGGCTGTGATAAATGGTATTAAAGGTACAATGATGTGCGGGTTTCGGTGTGATTGTGGTAATAGAGGATGGTAGCGAGGCTGCAAGGATGGTCTTGGATGTGAACGAACTATGGGTTGTGAATAATAAATAAGAAGTTGAGGAGTTAATGAATGGTGGTTCATGGTAATGTAATGAGATTAATAATCAATGGGTTGGTTGGTCAAACAGATGGGACTTGTTTTGTGTTTGTGTTTTCCTAACATGTTTTTGGGATGGAAGGGATATGTTTCCCAAATCATTGGTATGGTTGGTTGCGGTTGGTTCCCCAGTAGATAAGGAACTAAATAACTAATTCTTCTTAAAAATGAAAACAGAAACAGGGTTGTGGTTGTTTGTGGTATGCATGCTTCGTAGTAGCAGTGTCGAGGCACATGCTCAGTTTGTGTGTTTAGAAGCCATAGGTTTGGCAGTGTGTTAGGTATAAATATATATATATATATATATATATATATATATTTGTGTTTTATCGCACCCCACCCATGTGGACCACTTAGTGCCAAACACTCCCATTTCATGGGAGAGGGTGTTTCTCCCTTAGTTACTAGCTCCTTCCTGCTCCTTCTTCACAAGGCTGTGATGTCTTGAGGTGACCCTTCACCTAATACTCTTTGGGTAGGTTTCGATTGGGGTTGGTCTAGCCCAAGACTCTTCATGCAGGTTTTACTATTTCACAAGATTCTTTATGATGAGGCCCAGGTGTGTGCGGGCGGGATACGTGGTTGTGAGGCCCAGGTGTCTGCGAGTGGGATATGTGGTTTTGATGCCCAGGTGTGTGCGGGCGTGATACATGGTTGTGAGGCCCAGGTGTGTGCGGCTGGGATGTGTGGTTTGTGAGGCCCATGTGGGTGCGGGCGGGGAGTGAGTGGCAGCATCAGGACGTTCGCCGTTTGGAAGAGCATCTAACTAATGGGGAATGGTGCGGGGTAGCCAATACTCTTGTTCGTATATACTACTACTACATGTTGTGATTGCGTTTTTGGTGAGTGTGGTTGGTGAGGATGGCTGGGTAGATTTCTCTGCTAGGTTTCTTCTATTGTTCTCACGGGACATTAGTATTTTTCCCCACCTGTGCACGAGAGCTTTAGTATTCCCTTCTGAGTATACTAGTATGCTCACCCTACGTTTACTTTCAGGACTCCAGGAGGACTACCAGGGCCATGCGGGAACCTACTAGTTGGGACAGTTGGAGTTGTTGTAGTTCTTGTACACTTGTTTCCTTTGGTATTGTACTTTTGAGCATTCTTTTACTTGTACCTTGTTTAAGAACTATTTTAACATGCATGTGGGATTGGTTTTGGTTTATTTATATACACTTGTTCTTTTCTTTTTTGGTGGTTGACTTGTCCAATCTCCCGATCTTAAATAATAAAAAGGGTAATTCCCCCCATATTTGTGAGAACTCATACCCTTGGTGCTAGTCGCCACCCCAGGGCCAACTGGAGGATAGACCCGAGGGTCATTATCCCCCTTTCACCATTGCGAGCTCACGAGGGGCATCATTGGTGGGAGGGGGTTGTGACAGAATGGTATCAGAGATGATGGTTGAGAGATAGGATGGAGTCTGGAGTTAGGCATAGTGAGGATTGCATGGGATGGTAGGGTAACAGTGTTGGTTAATCTCGGTGTGTGACATAGGCCATGGAAGACCGGATAGGACACGAGATTTTATGGCCCCCCATGATCTGATGAAAAGACTCGGTGCCTACCAAACGACCAAGTAAGACTACACTGATTACAGGGTAGAGAACCTAGGAAAGGTACATGCATCATCATGATTTTGTTTTAATTTATTAGGGTGTTCTGGGAAAAAATTTTAATAAAAATGATAAAATTAAAGCTTGAGAAATTTCTTTACTACTTGGGCTTAAGTGGTCATTGTTTACAGTATAGCTATGGCACCTGGTGTTCTTCCCCGGGTGGCTCAGACGGCCGAGGACAAGCAGATTCAGGCGGTCGATCAGTTGAGGATTGACCGAGAGGAGGAAGATAGCCAGTGGCAGATGACTCTCTATTCTATCCGGTGGAAAACCCTCAAGAAGTATGAAGGTAGTACCTTAGATACGGAGACAGAGGGGTGTCTTGATGTTCTATGGATCACTTTTACATTGATTCATGATCCGAGGGCTTACTGGGTTCCCCTATCATTCAGTCAGCTTAGAGGGGCGGCGCGACAATGGTGGACGCTCTACCTCGGAGATAGGATAGAGGCAGAGGTTCCGTGGGCTGACTTTGAGAAGGAATTCCGAGAAGAATTCCTTTCTTCTATGATCAAGGAGGAGAAGCGAAAGGTGTTACTGTCCCTTCATCAGGGCATTATATCAGTACGAGAGTTGGGGATCGAGTTCAAGTATCATCTGTGCTTTTCTCATGATCTCTTTCAGGATGAGGAGTCTTGGGAGAGATGTTTGAAGGAGGTGCTTCGTCCTTCACTCCAATATTTTGTCACCCCCTTCACCCTTCCGATGGTCTTGGCAGTACAGAAGAAGGCAGAGGTTGTAGAGAGGATGCACTTACAGGGAGGTGCACCATGTGAGGGGATCCAGCCAGGTTCGTCGAAGGGGAAGGCAGTCAGTAGCAGGTCTCCTCCGATGGGACCTTCCAGGTTTAGGCTAGTGGGGAGCAAGCCCCAGCTTTTCTAGTTCAGATCTTCAGGTCCTCGTCCCTTTTTCATGAGCCCAAGACCGAAGTTTTTTTATTTTGGGGGTTTCGGGCACATTCAGATTCATTGCCCGACCCGAGCTCAGTATGGTGGATGTGGGAAGGTTCAGCGCCCACCTCAGCAGCACCAGTTGCCGGCGTGGCCCTTCCAGCAGCAGCAGGACCATGCTCCTCTGAGGGCAGACATTGCTGGAGGAGTCCGACCTCAGGGTGATCCTCATGGACCTCAACCAGGGCGTGGTCATGGAGGTGGACGACATCAGAGAGGAAGAGGAGTTGTGCGTGGAATGTTGCACGCAGCAGAGTTGGCAGGTCTGGCAGGACCAGATGTGTTGTGAAGTACGATTTGTTTGTTCAGCACTCTCGTTTTTGCCTTGTTTGATTCATGAGCTTTGCACTTCTTTGTTTCACCTGGTCTAGCCCATTCTTTGGTACTAGTCATAGAGAGACTTTTTGTACCACTGGTGCTGAGTACACCAGTTGGAGGCCGGACCAGTGTATCTTGTGTTTTCCAGGGATGTGGGCTGACGTTGGGACCACATCGATATAGTGGTGACCTTATTCTATTATAGATTCAACCATACGATGTCATCCTAGGCATCAATTGTTTTTTTCCGTTAGTGTCGTTATCGACTTCTTCCGAAGAAGGGTCTTGTTCTCCGACGTGGATGGGAAACGTGTAGCTTTTGTTGGCGAGAGGATCTATCAGGTGGAATGTCGTCTGGTGGAGCCTATCCTTTCCTTGTTAGGCGGGCTATCAGTGGTTCTAGCTGATACAAAGATGATGGATGTCCTGGAGGTTGTTGGAGAGTTCCTCGATGTTTTTCCTGAGGAGGTTGTGACGCGACCCCCCCCCTGACGTGACATTGAGTTCAGGATAGACTTACATCCTGGTGCGCGCCCGATTTTGATGGCCCCTTATCAGATGGCACCATCAGATATATGGGAGTTGTATATTCAGATCAACGATCTGATGGAGAGGGTTTTTGTTCGACCCAGTGTATCGCCATGGGGTGTTCCAGTTTTGCTTGTGAAGAAGGTAGATAGTGGTCTCAGGCTACGCATATACTACCTAAGGGTGAACCAGGTAACGGTCAAGAACTGTTACCCCCATACAAGGATAGATGATCTCTTCGACCAACTGATGGATAAGGTTGGTTTTCTATTATTGATCTACGATCTGGATATCATCAGCTGAGGGTAAAGGAAAATGACATCTCGAAGACGGTATTCAGGTGCAGGTATGGGCACTTCGAGTTTGTAGTGAAGCCATTTGGAGTTACGAATGCACATCCTGTGTTCATGGGACTTATGAACATTGTCTTCCGAGAGTTTCTAGACCAGTTCATCGTTGTGTTTATCGATGACATCTTGATCTACTCATGATCAGTGGAGGAGCACGTTGAGCATCTCAAGACAGTCTTTGAAGTCGTTCGACGCCACCAGCTTTATGGGAAATTGTTGAAGTGCAAGTTCTTGATGTAAGAATTACACTTCCATCGGAACGTGGTGTCTCATCATGGTGTGTCAGTGGACACGTTGAAGGTGGAGGTAGTTGTTTCATGGGAATCACCCAAGAGCGTGGCAGAAGATCGTAGTTTCCTTGGGTTAGCAGGTTACTATCGGAGGTTTGTTTCAGACTTCTCTTGAGTTTCTGGTCCATTGACAGCTTTCACTAGGACGGACCAAGTCTTCCTATGGAACATGCAGTGCCAGAAATCTTTTGACTACCTGAAGGAGAAGTTGGTCATAGGTCTCGTGCTCATGTTTCCATGGGAAGGGTTGTCGTATGAGGTGTTTTTTGATGCTTCTGGCCTTGGTCTGGGGTGTGTTTTGATGAAGAAGAAGGGAGTGATTTGTTATGGGTCTAGGCAGTTATGCCCTCACGAATGTAACTATGCAACCCATGACCTGAAGCTTGCAGTAGTAGTGTTTTCACTGAAGTTGTGGCGACATTAACTCTTTGGGGAGCGCTTTGTGGTCTTCTTAGATCAGAAGAACTTACATAATATATTCTCCCAATGTGACCTAAAGTTGCGTCATTGGAGATGGGTCGAGTTTCTACAAGACTATGACTTTGAGATATCTTAGACTGAAGGTAAGGGAAACGTTGTGGCTGATGCCCTGAGCAGGAAGTCGCATAAGGAAGTGGTTCGGGAATCCACTAATACCTAGAAAGCGATGGGAGAGTTGGCCGCCTTGCACTTGGATGCAAGGGTAGAAGGTGTTAGAGGTTGTTTGTTTCATATAATGGTGCGGTCCTCCTTATTGCAGCAAGTGGAAGACTCTTAGTTGGGGGACTCCGAGGAAAAAGTGAAGTGGGATCATACGATCAGGGAAACACTCCAGAAGGATGGTCAGAAGACAGCCGACATCAGATGCTTTTCCATGGAAGGTTGTTTGTTCCGGAGGTGATGTATGAAGGAGTTCTCCGTGAGTTCCATAGCTTAGCCTTGGAGGTACATCAATGAGTTTAAAAAATGTATCGATACCTGAGGGTATAGTTTTGTAGGCCCGGGGTGAAATGGGTAGTGGAAGAGATTGTGGATAAATGCCTACTGTGTCAGCAAGTGAAGGCTGACCACCGTGTTCCCATTGGCTTGGTGCATCCTTTAGATGTCCCTGAGTGGAAGTGGGATGACATCACAATGGACATTGTCACGGGACTACCTAGATCTCATGGTGGTTATGATGCTATCTGGGAAGTGGTGGATCGACTGATGAAATCATCTCACTTCTTATCAATTAAGGAGTCCGGCCCGGTGAGTACCTTAGCACAGATTTACATAGATGAGTTGGTCTGTTTTCTTGGAGTTTCAAAGACTATCTTCTCAGATTGGGATACTCGGTATACCTCACGAGTCTGGAGGGGGTTACAACATGCTTTTGCCACCCAGCTACGCCTTAGAAATGCTTTCCACCCCCAAACCGATGGGCAGACAGAGCGGACTATCCAGATGTTGGAGGACATGCTGTGAGCATGCGTTTTGGATTTTGGAGGGTCATGGGTACCAAATATTCCATTAGTAGAGTTTTCCTACAACAACAGCTTCCACTCTACTATTGGCATGGAACCGTTTGAGGCTCTATATGGAAGACCATGTCATTCACCCATTTGTTGTGCAGTGGTTAGTGAGACAGGTACTCATGGGCCAGAGGTAGTGCAGAGCAGCACCAAGAATGTCCAGCTTGTACATGAGAGGTTGAAAGCGGCTCAGGATGGACAGAAGTCTTATGCAGATTGTCGGAGGAGGCCCTTGGAGTTTGAGGTGGGGGATCATGTGTTCTTGAAGGTTTCCCCTCGATGGGGGCAGTGGAGGTTTGGGAAAGGTAGGAATCTCTCACCTAGGTTCATCATACATTTTGAGGTGCTGAGGAGAGTCGGCGAGGTGGCATATCACTAGCCCTACCAACTCAGTTGGAGAAGGTTCATGACATCTTCCACGTCTCCCAGCTACGTCGATACTTACACGATGACTCTCACATTATCAACTGGGGAGTTTTAGATATGATAGAAGACGAGACTTTCGAGGAATGACTAGTCAGAATCGAGGATCGTAAAGAGAAGGTTCTTCGTGGATGAAACATTCCCTTGGTTCGTGTGTTGTGAAGGCATGGCATCCTCGAGGAGATAACATGGGAGTGGGAGGGCTAGATGCACGCTCAGTACCCAGAGTTTTTTTGACTTTTTTTCCCTTGTTCTTCTGAGTTTTGTTTTGATACTCTATACCTTTGATATATGGAATTCTTGGTTTTTTGGTTCTGAGACATTTTGGTTCCTTGTTCCCTGGAAGTGTGTAACATGTCCGGATGTGTGGGGAAAGGTAAAACCTGATCCATAGTCGAAACACATTAATTCGGATGTGATTGAACCCATGTGGGAGAGTCAGTTCCGCCTAAAGCAGATAATATCACGACATAGGAGATAGAATTTATCCAAACCACATGTTCCGGTAGTGTGTTGGTTGTGTGGTGTTGGGGGGTAGTTCAAGTTGGAAAATCCTAATGTATGAATGTTGGAAGACCCAACTCTTAATCAAGACACATTAATGAGGATGCTATTAAATTTGTGCAGGCGAGTCAGCGCCGCCTAAAGCAGATAATATCTCGACATAGGATAAGGAATTCATAAAACATATGATTAGGGCTGTTGGATGGGTTCCTATTATAAATAGGTCCCTAAGAAGTATCTTGTAGGGTTCCTCTGGGTTAGATTTTTAATTCTCGTTGATGATAATGTTTTAAGAGGTATCTGTTGTACTAGACTGGACCTCTCCGGCCCATTCCTTAGTCAAAAAAAGGGTCACGATGTGTTCTGGAGGGTAAAATGGACTTTTCCCACACTTTTCAGAATTTTAAAACTACACTCCGTGTAGTGTGAGTACACATCGTGTACCCCCTTGCGAGGTAAACCTCGTGTTCAAGGCCGTGTCCTTGACGTGTGAAATAAGTGGGTACACACCGTGTACCCCATACTACACGCCATGTAGTCCCTCCCCGCGTACGAGTTACCCTCAAACCGTGTGTTGACAAGTCAATGGTAGTATACTGTGTTGGAGCCATGTCCATGCCATGTGAAATAAATGAGTACACGCCGTGTAGCCAATACTACACATCGTGTAGTCCCTATTTATGTATGTGTTACCTTCAAGTCGTGTGTTGACAAGTCAACAGCCGCATTCCACGTTGATCATCGTGTTAGAAGCCGCGTGGTGACAGTGTGAAATGGCCGAGTACACACCATGTACCATAAAGTACATGTCTTGTACTTTTAGTTTTCTCTCCTATAAAAGGAGTGGTCCCCTCCTCCTTTTAAAATCACTCCTCTCCTTCTCATTCCTCTAAGCAGAGCTCTCCCAAGAGACTCGAAGGCTCCTTTTCTTTCGTAACATCTCCGTCCAAGATCTGATTTATAATCCGTCAACAGCCACAGGATCGTAATGACAAGGCGGAACATCTGAGCTTGGATCTGTTGTCTTTCCTTCAGCATTTCCTTTCCAACATCCACCTGAGGAGGTTTTCCAAAACTCGACCGAACTGACGGATGCTGACGCACGTCTTCTAAAGTTTATCCAGGGGAACGTTGTGATCAGAACCTGTTGAGGTAGGTGGCTTACATTCGTCCCTCTAAATTGTAAATCATGTGGGGTGGGTATCCTCTTGTTTTCATGAGAAACAGTTTAACCAATAAATGAAGATAATAAAAAGTTAAAGAATGGGGATGGGGAAGTTGTTATGTTTATCTTTATATCCTGTGATATTATGATGTGAATTGAATAGGCTTTTACCTACTGAAAATCACGGTCGTTGAGGGCCTTTTCTTGCGCAATTTAATGTTTACCTATCATTCTAGACTGTTTTTGTGGATGGAAACTTCGTTGAATGTGGAAATCTAGTTAATCACGTAATGTTGGGTGAATTAAAACATAGGACCCTTGTGTGATCACCCCGGTTGAAAAAAATGGAATAATAAACATGTGTGTGTTGGCTTGGATACGTGGCATGTGATGGGGGTATTGTTGTGGGTTTTTGTGGATCGGGTGAGCAGCGGGACTGCAGCTGGCTTGGTTGTAGGTTGGTGTGAATTTTATGTTGGTGATGGGGAGAGGGACTGCGATAAATGGTATTTAAGGGATAATGATGTACATGTTTTGGTGTGATTTTGGTTATGGTGGTTGGAAGCGGAGCTGCAGGGATGGGCTTGAATGTTAATGAACTATGGGTTGTGAATAATAAATATGAAGTGGACGATTTAATGAATGGTGGGTCATGGTAATGGAACGAGATTAATAATAAATGGGTTGGTTGGTTAATAATAAGGGACTTGTTGTGCTACTTGTGTTTTCCTAACTTGATTTGTGGATGGAGAGGATATGTTTCACGAACGATTGGTATGGTTGGTTGCAGTTGGTTGCCCAGTAGATTAGGAACTAAATAAAAAATTCTGCTAAAACGTGAAAACCTAAATGGGGTTGGGATTGTTTGTTTTATGCATGCTTCATAGTAGCAGTGCCGAGGCACGTGCTCAGTTTGTCTGTTTAGAAGCCATATGGTGGGTTGTGTGTTTGGTATACATATATATATATCTATATCTTTGTGTTTTATCGCACCCCACCCATGTTGAGCACTTAGTGCTGAACACTCCCTTTTCATGGGAGAGGGTGTTTTCCCCTTAGTTACTAGCTCTTTCTTGCTCCTTCTTCCCTAGGTTGTGATGGCTTGAGGTGACCCTTCACCTAAGACTCTTCAGGTAGGTTTTGATTGGGGTGGTTCTAGCCCAAGACTCTTCGGACAGGTTTTACTGTTTGCTAAGAGTCTTTGGGATGAGGCCCAGGTGTGTGCGGGTGGGATACATGGTTGTGATAACTAGGTGTGTGCGGGTTGGATACGTGGTTGTGCGTCCCATGTGTGTGTGGGCGAGGTGTGTGGTTTGTGAGTCCCAGGAGTTTGCGGGCGGGGAGAGTGTGGTAGCATTAGGACATTCGCCATTTGGAAGAGCAGCTGACGAATGGGGAATGGTGTAGGGTACCCAATACTCTTCTTCTTATATACTAATACTACCTGTTGTGATTGTGTTTTTGGTGAGTGTGGCTAGTGAGGTTGGGTGGATAGATTTCCCTTCTAGGTTTCTTCTGTTGTTCTCACGGGACATTAGGATGTCTCCCCACCTGTGCACGAGAGCTTTAGGTTTACTTACTGAGTATACTTGTATGCTCACCCTAAATTTACTTTCAGGTTTCCACGAGGACTACCAGGGGCGTGCAAGACCCCACTAGTCGGGACAGTTGGAGTTGTTGCAGTTGTTGTACTCTTGTTTCCTTTGGTATTGTAGATTTGAGCATTCTTTTACTTGTAACTTTTTTCATAACAATTTAAACATGCATGTGGGATTGGTTTGGGTTTATTTCAATACACTTATTATTTTACTTTTTGGTGGTTGACTTTTCCTATCTCCCGATATTAAATAATAAAAAGGGTAATGCCTCCCATATCTATGAAAACTCATACCGTGGGTTCTAATCGCCACCACGAGGCATACTGGAGGCAGGACCCAGGGGTCCTTATCTCCCTTTCACCATTGCCAGCTCCGGAGGGGAATCATTGGTGGGAGGTGGTCATGACATTGTGAAACATAAAAGTTGATGGGATGTCAAGTATCCTCTTAAAGCTATAGGAATTCCATCATCTGGATAGTTAAAATTACTTAACAAAATGTGGGGTTAATTATTGTTTAGCCTTACCCCTTTGAACCGCAAGCTAGAAGAAGGAATCTATTGCCAAACTAGTTTTACATCTAGAGTTTATCATTATTAGGTGAAGAATCAAATTTTATACACTTTAAACACTATATTATCAACCAAAAAAACTCTTATAGACCCAAATATAATGTTCATGAATCTTATGTGTCCTCCAAGGATTTTTTTCCTTTCAATATCATGTTCTGATTGGTTTCTTCATCCTTAGTTTAATCTGAAATATATGATTTTGTTTGTTTTTATCATTTTTAATGTTTTCCTCTTGTTCTCTTCTTAGAGCTCATTATTCCTTCGTGGATGGTGTGATTCAATCATTATACATAGTTTTTTTGTCTGGATTATGAATCCATAGGATTTATCAATGTAATTATTCATTGTTATCTGAGGTAAATGTTCTAAAAAAACTCCCAAAATTATGATCTATTTCTATAGTATATGGAACAATTTTGATCATGCTACTGCACCATGAATTTTGAAACTATGAACTATAATCCTCTATATTGGAACGGTTTTTAGTTGGTATAATTCCCACATATCATGTTGGGTCCTATAAAGAATGAGTGAGGGACATGAGACCATAAGAGAGGTGTTCCTTCATCTACCCTTGGATTAAATTAAGGAAATTGTGATTCTGTAATTTTTTATAATAATAGGATAAATTTTTATTTCCTTGGTTAAATTTAGAATTCATAATTCCCTTCCATCACATGGATTCGAAATGGATAATTGGTATGGAATGGGTAAAATCAATTAATATCTTGATGATATAGTGACTTAATTTATCATGAAATTGCAATTGGGATAATTTGGAATGAGAATTGGTATTTTCATACTTGTAGTAGGAACTGAAAACATCACACTAATAGGTAGTTTCATGTAACAAGATATTGGAAGGAACTAACCATGTGGAATATGTTATCATGCTTTCCCTGTTTTTTGTGATTTTATATGTTGTGGTAATTTCATAGTGCTTGTGGGAGAGTTTTATATTGGCAAAATTCCAAAGGGTTAGATGCATGTTATAGTGATACATGAGGGTTATATGGATAAATATATGGTTTCTAAGGAAGATACATTTGATTTTATGATACCAGTGGGTGAAGCGATATCTTTCATGAGGTCTTTGTGTCAGGTGCATGATTACTTGATTCCAGATGGTGAGATTATTGATTCCATGGTGCTTCAAGGTGTGATTAATGATCATATGGGATTATTAATGTAGGTAATGGTGGAAGTATATGTAATTACCTTCAAATTATTTTCATAGTAGTGAAAGGTTAGATACGTCTTGCATATTGCCGAGGCTGTATTATACTGACAGTGTGTTTCATCCTAGAGATCATGGGTATGTGTCTTTTTAATGATGTTATTAAAAAAATATTAATTAATGGGACTATTATTTACTTTTTTCATCAAATATTATCTTATATTATAGTATATAGAATCTATTTATGTTGGCCAAACAAGTTTTACTCATTCCCTATTCATGATGTCATTGGGTACCTTGGTAGACTTCATGGATGAATGGATATGAAATGGAAAGGGGAACTTTTCTTGATTCATAGTGTCTTTTTGGAGATTTTATCTAGAATATGTGACCAAAAATGGGGTTCAATTATAGTGTTCATAGATTCTACATTTAATCTATATTTTATTATTTTTCATTAATTATATTTGATAACAATTTTTTAGTTTCCATACAATATGGCATGGAATAGATTATTATGCTGGGATTGTTTTTGAATTGGAATGTTTATCAACAAGAGTTGTTTTGATTTAATTATTTATTAATATTTATGATAATTTTATAGTTATGTAACAAATGTTTTATTCTGACCACTATAGATATTAGACCCTCTATGTTTATCGGTAGCCTCTAGCATTTGGGAAGGTCCACCGGAGGACATGTGGAGACACATCTCATTCTCATAATGGTGTACCATATCAAGGATTTTAAAATTTGTATTAGAGGGGGTATTTTTGTATTTATTACAATTAAGAATATTTTTATAGAATAAAAGGAAGTTTCGAGGCTTGGTAATGAGATCATGTTTGGGGGTAGATTAACCAATTGTGGGGTGAATCTATGTTACATGGGAAGGAATTGATAGTTTTGGTATTCTATTTTCATTATTGTGAGGTTACATTACCATGGTTGATTCACTTACTTTGTGATGTATATATTTTATGATATTTTTATCTTACTATAATATGAAATGATGTACATATTTGAGAATCATGGTAGTCATGTAGGGGGATATTTTAATAAGAATTTTTCATTTCGGAAACATATTTACTACATATGATAATTATCTTCTAGTGTATGTGATGATATAAAACCCCTTGACAATTATGATAAAAGTTATTTAATAAATCTTTTATAACATATGAAATTACCTTTTTAATCTATGAAATAATGTTACTTTGTGATCATTTTTTGTTTTTTTCTATTTATCTACCTGAGGTTCATATTTTTATGCATATTGTGATTTGAGGAGTGTGTTAACAATTATAGAGATAATGTACCAAGGTAATCATTAAGTTGATTGATAGGAGGGTGGTAGAAAGTACACACCTCAAACAATATTTTCAAAACATCCTTTGAATCCAATGCATTTTATCAGTGATCATATCTACAATAGGTCCATGTGATTCAGGTGATATACGGAGAGAGAGACTACTTAGTTCATTCTCTCTATGTCATATCAGATGAGTGGCTATTAGTTTCACCCGCTACCCGCATTCTGATGTTGGGTGGCCCATAGGAATTTGAATTATGGATCGATTAATTTTAAAAAATCCTCAATAATATAGATACACCCACATCGAGTAGAGTGAATCTTATGGAATACATGTTATAAGGACTATGCATGTGTTGTAAAAACATATTGGTTTACATTATTCAAAAGGATATATAGGATTTGGAAATTATTAAAATTATTTTTTATACCAATTCTACTCAAAGACACCGAGGTATGTGGGATTTGAAGGGTTTATAGAACTCGTATAGTGTAGGGTTTTATAGTTATATTATGGAGTATATTTCAGGGCATTAAAGTTTTTTCCTTCAACATTGATTGAATATGTGTTAGATAAGGAGAATCAGACCAAGTATGGTCTATGATAATATATAATGCATTTGAATAATTTCTACCAGATGACCATGTCCCCAAGTAGATTTAAATAAGTTGTAATTTCTCATGGAATCCTAAAAGATGTACCCTATGACAGGAAGGAATTTTCTTCTAATCAATATGTAAACACTTCCTCTGGTAGTGGTATGCATCTTTTTGAGAAATACCATCAAAAAATCCGTGGTTATATCAATAAATATATTGGATCATTATATTTAGGTGATGGAAATTCATGTTTTTAGTAGTGTGTAGGACTATCAGCTAGCTTGATCAGTATCCTTGGGCACTAGTGTAGTTCCACAATTAAATAATGGTGTACCACCTATATATTTTCTATAGGATCACTATGTTATGTTTGATAGGAATATGACATATGGTCTAGAGGGGTGAATACACAAAATTAAGAAAAAAATTATCAATTATACATATTATTATCAATATTAATAAACAAAAAATTATTTAGTAGAATTAATTTATAAAAAAAATAAAGAAAGAAATTATGTTTTCATAGTATTTTGGTCTAAGGTAGACCAAATATACTATTATACATCTCAAATCTATGATTGATATGTTGTACACTACATAAAATTTTATGTATAATCATTACCCAATTAAAAAAAACTTTTTCTTTTGTAATTTTATCCAAAAATAATAATAACGTTTCTCTGGGGAATCCCAACACAATTGCAATGCTAGATTTAGACAATGAGGGGAAGTACCTAAATGGCCTATATATTAGAATATAAATGTCACAAACCAATGAAATGAAATAATTTCTATGTAAATACCTTAATATAAATTTAATTCATGTTTGTGATATGAGAAAATTTATTACATACACAATAGACCATCAAAAATGTGATATAAGAATAAGTACATCAACTAGTTCTTATGTATTGGATTACATCATCTCTATATGGAATTATAATTCAAAAATAATGTAATTAAATACATGATAATTCATCTAAATTATGAAATAGAAATTTCATTGGAATTTATTGATTATCCATAAATTTGAATGTTTAATGTTTTATTAACAATGAAAAAAAGAGTGTCAAATAAGTTGTGAATCATCATAGGATATATATTATATGTAATTTATATAAATTTTGAAATTATTAAACAACTAAATATATATTGAATAAATTATTAGAATTTTTTGAAACAATAATGATAGAGTTATATTATTTGATAAATGATAAAACAACTCCAAGGAACATCGAGATTTTTCTTACTAAATAAAACATATGATTTCAATAATTTGAATGAGTCAACAAATCTTAAAAAACTATTGAAACTAATTACATAATATTTATTATATAACTCTACCAATTTCATAAGACTAAATACATTCTGAATTACTTGAGTTAAATTGAAAAATATAACAAACACAATATTTCACCATGTTGTAATATAATTAATTTTAATTATGGAATAATTAATATAAAACAAAATGTGTATTGAAACTCTGGAAATATATTGTGATAAAAATAATATTTACAATAAAATAATTTTGTCTTTCCAAATTCATTAACAATTATTTTGAAATTTTTATTTTGAAACAAAATTACTAAAAAAATTGTTATTAAATAGAAAAAAAATTGGAAAAAAATATTATTTGGGGTACAAAGAAAAAATAACTCGTAATACATAGAAAACTAGTTCCATAAAAAATGGTTTTACCAAGAGTCAACTACATATTTTATTTAAAATAGGGATATTTCTACAGGTGAAATCTAATTCTATAATGAGAAAATTTAATGTAATCGATATATTTAAAAATAATACAGGATGCACTACTAGTATTACTATTGTGATAATATTATAGGATAAGTAGTGATACCATAGTATGTAGGGTATCATCTCACATTTATGTTGTTAGTGTTATTATGGGATTCTACTACTAGTTAGTGTTACCGCTGTGATAGACTGGTAACCAATGATGGTGCTAACTGCTACCTTTGATGAGGAACTGATGATGGTTCATTCATCATAACAATGAAAACATAGATTCATGCCACTATCCATAGATTATAATTTTGTGTGGTGATGGAGAAGGATGTATGTGAAAACATTAATTAGAGTAGGGACATCAAAAAACCGCGGTGATGTATTCTTGTTCTTCTGTGTGTGAAGCTAAAATACAGATGTTGTTGTCATGACGTATAATAAAGGGAGAATTTTCTATTGAATTATAATGTAAAAACAATAGATTTATGATATAGATTCCATTATAAGACATTCTATATTGGGATGGAAATCCCAATATGAAATGACCATGGAAAGAGGATATGTCAATATATGAAAGAGTTGTGCTGATGAAGGATAAGTGGAGAAGAAAATGAACATGTGGTAAAATTTAAATGTATATACTATATATACATGTACATATATAATTAAATGCATATAAAAAATATTTTTTATATTTTAAAAAATTAATATATATCATGTTATTTATATGATTAAAAATAGTAAAACATTTGAGACAAGGAAATAAATTACACACTTAAAAAATATATAAATAATTAAACATTATTATCATTATAATAAGTATGTAAATTTATTTATGAAAAATATAAAATAGTAATCATTTTAAATTTTTTAATATAATAATCATGTTGAATATAAGTTATAATCAAACAAAAACAAAACACATTCAAAAAAAATCACCCAAATTAACCATATTTTTGTTTGTTTATAAAATAAATCTTGTAAAAAAAATGTAATCCCATTTAGTAAAAAAAATTCATTATCAACAAAATTTATGATAAAAATGAAAATTATTGAACATTTTATATTTAATGTATTTAAAAAATTATATGACATATTAACTCTATGAATATAAGGATAAAGAACATAAATTCCACTATATCATATGAAAATATAAACCAATTTTGATTGAAACAAATTAAGCATGAATTAAATTTTATCATACTGAGAAATTTAAAAAAGGCACAGTAAATATGTATGATTCTTGATTCATATAAGGGATAAATTCCAAAATAATATCACCCTTATTTACAATATCTATAATAAAATGACATCAATAAAATATTATTTATTTTATATCACTATAATGGGTTTTTAGAAATATATGTTATCAATATGTTATCCCAATAAATAGGTAATTTATAAATATTATAACCAATATCACATAATGTGTTCTTAAAACATAACCATTGAGTAAAATAGTAGCAATAAATTTATACTCAACTTAAATAGTAGATAGAGAAATTTATAATTTCTTCTAATAATTCCATGAAAATAATCCTTTTCTAAGAAAATGACACATAACTTATGTGATTTTTCTACCAATTATATAGCCTCTAAAATCAAAGTCGGGATGGGTTATTAAATAAAAACATAAGTATTTTGGATAAAATAATCGAATGGATTCCATTCCATTAACATATCTAATAACTAAATAGGTATATTTTTTTGAATATCTTTAGAATTATCTTTAAATATATCACATTAACAAACACTCAACATGATATTAGGTCAACATATAGTTATATAAATAATTACATCTATGATTCCCCTATAATATTTAATATAATTAGATTTACTAGATGAATCAATACCTTATTTACAACTATTAATCCAATAAGATTTAATGGACTTATAAGAATATAAAGAAAAATTTTTATCTTACTCTATAGAATACTTTTATTGATTAAGAATGATCTTATTATTCATTTGATAAATTTCAAGTCAATAAAAAACAATAATTCAATAATTTTTCTAATGTCAAACGCATATGAAAATAGTGTAGAAAAATCATTACAAATAAATTTACTAGAATAACCATAAACATAATCATCCACAATAATCTAAATATTTGGAATATCATATGATATTATTTTTTAAAAATAATTGCATAAATATTAAAAAATATAAATCCATTATTGAATATAAAAAATGAAATCCTTTCATACTAAGAATTATGTGCTTCTTCAAGTTAATACAAATCCCTAGTCAATTTAAAAACATGATTGTGATATTTTTCTTTTTAAAAACCAATGGGTTTAGAAAAATATACATTAAAATTTATAAAACCATTTATAATGGTACTTTTATCCTACTTTGATACAATTTAAAACCATGGTAAATATATATGTATTACGATTATAATATCTCCTAACCAAAAAATGGATATAATATATTTTCAACATCTGCAACTTCTTATTTAGAGTATCATTGGGAACAAGATTATATTTTTTTATATAATCTATCAGGATTCGTCCATCATGTTTCCAAAAATCTATTTAGTTATAATTTCTGGATTATGAAAAAGTTATTTTAATAAATTCTAATTAGTTTTTCTAAAAAAATAGTTTAAGATCATATTTCATTGTGAAAATATTGTTTTCTTTAATTGATGAATCAGTAACATTATTAAGAAAATGATCAAAAACAAATGAAAAGATAAAAAATATATTTTAAACATTGACTCTAATGTTAAAACTAGAGTAAATTTTACCAATAACATTTCCAATAAGGTTATCGTGCTGAATACTAAAATATCTATTATTATATTTAGAATAATATTTGTCCCCCTCTAACGAAATATTAACTATTGATTTTTCTTCACTAAAATTTAAATCCCAAAAAACATCCTCAATATTTTCCAAAACAGATATCTGAACATCAGATGATTAATCAAAATTTATATGCACAGACTCCTCAATAGATACAATAGTATTACTATAAATTCTATAGGATTAATATAAAAATAATTAATTATAAAAATACCAAAAACATTTTTACAATTAATATTATCTACAATAATTTTTTTCCATATTATGATTATTAAAAAAATGGAATTTTTTTAGGTTTTCTTCCATTAATAAATTCAAAAGGTGGTTTCAAAATAAATATCTAATATAAAAACAATTTTAAAAAAATAATGTAGTATTAATAATTTCATACCAAAAATATTTTGGTAAAAAATATTCATTGAGTATTGTTCGATCAATTTTGTAAATAATTATATTATTTTGTTCTCCAAAACCATTTTTTTCAGTTCTACAAAAAATAAAATAAGGAGCACATCCATTTTATTCAAAAAAATATTCATAAATTAATAATAAAAATTAACCACCATTTTAAATTATAAAGGAACTATTTAGAAATGATGTCATATTATGATCTATCCTATAAAAATATATAAATCAACAAAAATCATTCTTTTGAGACATAAAATAATCCCAAGTAAATGTACTATTTTGATAAATAATAACAAAAATGTATTTCATTCGAATTAAACTAAATGTTTTCGCTGGACTAAATAAATCAACATGTAATAATTAAAAGCACTAGAAATAGAAACATGATTTATTTATTTTAGGTATTACTTATTATTCATTCCTTTTAAGCATGAAACACAAAAAACAATAATTACAGACCATTGACATGGGTAATTCTAGAACATGCATAATTTTGGATAGTTTTTGTAACATTCAGAAATAATAAATTTTTATCATTATTTTACAAATAACTTCCCATATTTCCATAAAATTATGGCACATATAAATTTTATTACATAGATAATAAAAATATTAATATAATAAGTGTTATAAATTCTATTAGCATTAACCAAAATAGAATATTCATTAAACCTAAAACACTTATCATATTCAAATATAACATGCATATTATAATCATCATGTTTATAGATTATAGTTTTATTATCTCTAATACCATACATAAATATAACTTTATAAACTAAAAAATCATTTTAAAACCCCTATTCACAAAAATAATTAATCATTAAAATAAAATTATCTCCAAAAGAGAAGGATCTTCTATCACATTTGTTGTTTGTTTGAAAATTAGATTTTTCACATTTTATGTTTCAAGAATAGACATTTTCAATATACCATGTGTTATTGAGATTCTTATATTGGTTATAATGAGAAGATAAAATATTTACATATTTATTTTCGTACCCATTATATTTTGGGTCCAAGTGGGTTCTTTATAGAATTATTTGGTTCCCAAAAAAATTGGAATCATATATATGTAAGGTACTCTATATGATAAATATTAGTAAATAAATATATTGGTACAATAATGATAGTGATTTTATCGATGAATAAATTCATTAGAACAATTTCTTTTCATAAAACAATAAATTCATGCAATTGAAGAAACCTTTCCTTACAAAAATTTAACAAAAGCTTCCCTTCATAAAATAATAATATGAAATTTGATATATGAACTAGTTTTATCATTATTTAGTTACATCATATCCACCATATTATCAAATTTTATCATTACTAAAAAATAGAATATTTTAATTTTAATCTTATTATTTAATTTATAAGATTATTATTTTTGTTCTGAAGAGACTCAAAATAATCATAGATCTTACCTTTAGAAAAAGAAAAATTATTTCTTATTTATTACTTAAGATCATAAATATTCATATTGAATTTCTTTATTTCCTTGATAATACTCTTATTTTCATCATTCATTTAATTATACTTCTCATTTACACAAAAAATCATTTTGAATATTCTTTTCCTCTTTATATAAATCATTAATGATAAAACCATCACATTAAAATTATTAACATGACTTAGATTCATTATATACCTCATTTATAATTATTTATATAATGAATAGGTTTGTTGGATGATTACTACATTCCGATTCATCATTTAGATTAGATTCTTCAATTCAATCCCATTTATATTGTTAAGAACCTTTCAATTAAATATTTTATTTCTTATATCTACTATTTTTTTAAACATTAGATTGTCATGATTGAAGTGAATTTTCATTATATATTTATAATAATAAACTTTTGGTTTATATTTTGTATCCTTCTTTACAATTTAATGATTATTTAGATTATTACATGGTTTCTCTTTAAATTTTTAATTTTCTTCTACAAATTATAGATACCATTTCTTATATTAGAAAGTTAACCTTTTCCACATTATTATTACTCATAACTAGAGGAGTTATAAATATTCAATATATCTTATTGGAATGAAATATTTTTATCCTTTGATTTTTATTCATCTTTGATATTATTTATGTAATTTTCATATTGTATAAATGATAAAATTATATCACCCTATGTGTACTCCTAAAAAATGATACATTAATTAATAATTGGCTTATTTGAATTATTTTTCATTGGTAGATATCTTAGAAATAATTCTATAAGTAGGGGGCTCTATATATTTTCTCTCAGAAAATTTAGTGCCACCACAATTTTTGGGAACTAATTGAACATTTGAGTAACAGATTCTTGCACATCTGTCTTGAAATCATAGAACCCCGCTCAAAGAGTAAAACGATCAGTTCTATTTGTCTTTATTGATACAAGGTGACTAAATTTCACCATATTCATGATATTTTGAGTTTTCTATAATGTAGATACGTGAATAAAAAATATCATGTCAATAACATAACATAAAATATATACTACTTTATAATTAAAAATATATATAACAACATCACATCAAATAAGATTATGTGGGTCATATTCTTATAATATTTACAATTTTTCAATGATTGGACAACATTTTATGATTAACTAATTTATGTAAGACTTCATTCTAGATTTATAATAACATAAATCATTTCTAATAATGTTATGTTCTTTCTGGGGAATCCATTTATATCTTTCATACATTAATGTCATAATATAGAAACATTACCCATAAACTATGAGGTTTTGAGATAGGTTAGGATATAAAATAATATTCTTAAAAATGAGGTGAATTTAATAATTTACAATTATTTGAAAAATTATTAATTGTACAACCTTTCATAAAAATTCATAGGTAAAATATGAATTTGACCGATGGCTATAGGGATAGTGAAAATACCATATTAATAAATTATTCAAATAAATTTTTAATTATCTAAATTAATTATAAACATAAATTAATATTATTAATTAGAAGTGGTAAATTAGATAACGAAGTCAAATATTTTTATATTATTTTGGTTTAATGTGGACCTAGTCTACTCTTGTACATATATACTCAGTGTGAGATACATTTTACACTAAACGTATTTTCTATGGGAAATCATTAAAAAAATAGAACATAATTTTTATACGGTATGTATGAACAAAATAACACCTGGATTTTGTATGTGGAGTCACAACCAAATAATATAAATAGGTTTAGTCAACGATATTCATAGTCTGTATGATATATTCTTTATAATCCATGAGTTAATACCATTGAAATGTAATAATTTTTTATATAAAATAATACACAAATGTGGAAATAATGATTGAGAGTTTGTGAATAGTTTTAGTGACACAAGAAAAAAAATTGATAGTGAAATATGAAAATGTACACACACTAAATCATGATTATTAGAACAACTCATCTCACCAATGTAGTATTAGTTGAATCAGATTTAATTCAAAACATTATAGATCAATAAGATGATGAAACAAATATTTCATACGACAATATAGATTTTAAAACACATTGAACATTTAAATTATTACTCTTGAAGATAAAAGTGTGACAATTTTTTTTCAATAATAATTATATACATACAATATTCCATTTATATAAATTATTAAAAATTTAACAAAAGCTAAACAGATTTCATAAAAATGGATAGAATCATGTTAAATATTAATAAAATAGTATTCCTATTTCATTATAGATAAATCATATTCTATTAATATTAATAGAATTAAAACTAATGTAAATATATCTTTTGAATATTTATAACATGTTAAAATAATTTAAATAAACCAATAAAACTAATTATATAATAATTAGTAAAATAATTCCATCAATATCCAAATAATAAATAATTTCAAATTATAATTCATCAAACAAAGAAATATCGTAAATAAAATCAATGAACTATTTCATAATGAAATAATTTTTATTATATAACAACAAATAATGAAAATTAAATTTTATTTGGAAACATATAGGGATAAATATTACATTAAAAATCATATAATTATGTATTAAAAATTTCATAACTAATTTAATTAAGAATTTTCTTCATAACAAATAGCATGATATAAAATAATTTAATTCACTTAACAAAATAAACAATTGTAAATAAAAAATAACAAGTGGTATGAAAACAAATAACTATTAGTATCAAAATGTACATGGTAGTAGAAACTGTCTTCTACCACTAGAATTGAAAAAAAGATATACCACTATCGATGGAATTTATTATCATCACGTGAAAAAACAATGGAACATATATAAATTTTCAGCATACTATATGTGATACTTTTATACCCGAGGTGTGGCTACCGTATGATAGGTGGTGCGACTATCACAAGAATGGTACCATTCAGGTAACATGGTTCTACCATCACATTTGGTTGCCACCCCAAAGCGGTTCTACCACAACCATTTATGAGTAGAATGTGATGGCCCTAAGTGCTACCAGTGATGAAGGGATTGATAAAATTATACCCTCAGACAACATAAATGATGATTTTACAACTCCATCCATAGATTAGAGTTACGTGTGGTAAGGGAGAAGGATGTCGAGGAAATTTTTCATGACAGTATTATTGTTTTATGAAGTCGGATATGTTTTGTATTGCTTGTGTGTATGAAGCTACGATATGGTATATTTTGGTAGTTTTTTTCAATAAGGGATAAGATAGAAATGTGTTATAAGGTATATGTGGTGGTGTCAAATTTGAAAAACTATGAAGATCCGTGTTATTGTGGGCAGACATCCACATTATGGAAATACCGTGGAAGGAGGAGACTCCAACATATAAGAGAGTGATACTAAATGAGCACTAGAGATGAAAAAAATCATTTAGAACTATATATATGTGTTTACGGTATATACATTGATATATATATATGATGATAAATATATATAGACATATATATACATTATATTTGATATATCTAAAAAATTAAAACATAACATATTATTTATGTCATTTGAAATATGAAAACATTTAACACATGTAAATGGATTAAAAAAGTAAAAATATATAGAAATAATTACACATTATGATCAATGTAATTATTAATTACATATGATTAAAAAAATATAAGACAATGAAAATGATTAATTTATTATAATATTGAATAGTCAAGTGATAATTTTTATCCAAACAAACAAAAAACATATATGTCCACAAGCCCAAACACACTCAATAGTCGAGTGATGTTAGAGGTCCTTGAAAGCAATAGATTATGGGGTGAACTAATCTAACACTCATAAGATAAGTATATGTCCATCCATTTCAACAATATACTGAGGAAATGGAAAAGGTACTATAAGGCCCCAGCATTAAACCTTACTTAATCTTGAGTTATTACAAGATTACACATTGAGGATCTTTTTGGGTTTATAGTTTTAGAGAATTAGATAATAAAACTTGAATTACATTCCACATATAAACAAAGTGGTTACATAAAGATAGTATTCTTCATTCCCATCAATGGAAACACATTTAAAATAAAACATGGATTATTTCTTGACACTTCCTTGACACTATCATCATATCATGTACCTTTCCCTTGACCTGTGAAAAACATTTTAAAAAACTTGGGATGAGCATAAAAAGCTCAGTAAGGGATATAAAAATATGGAAAGGGAACACGGGTACATATATACATAAGGATGAGATCATACTTTACCCATAAAACATAAGCACTTTAACATACCTCATCAAATCATGAATAAATAATATAAATCATAATACATAAAGGTAACTTGAGGCATTTATAACATTCTTACATAGGGAGTAACCCTCTTGGTTACGTTTGGAATACCCATCACGGTATATTCCCTAAATCTCTTCGGAGAAACCTTAACGTGTCACTCCTTTGCGTTACCCAATTCATTGGAGAGCTATATTGGGCTCACCGGCCCTTAGTTTATCATGGAACCACCCGTCTTCATAATAATGCCCAAGAACCTCAACATAATTGTATCACATAAAACATGCATAAAGGAAACATAACATTTCCACCTTTCAATCACAAGATATCAATACAACAAATTGATATAAAAAAATTATGAAAACCATTTTCAATACCAAAATAAAAGAAAATTAAAACATGGTATTTATTTTTCTTTTAAAAAGAAGGTATGGCTTGTAAAGGAAGCCAAAACTCAAATAACGGTCACGGCGGCGGAGAAGTCGTTGTCGCCGCATACGTATGACAAAAACATTCCCTTTTGTCATTTAGAAAAATGATTCGTATAAAAAAGATTCCTTTTGGATATAAGTAAGAGTCAAAGGGGTTTATACACTGTATAAAAGATGGTTGTGTATAAAACAAAATATGCCTCAATGAAAGGAGATTGAGACGAAGTCCCATACCTCGTATCCGACTTGACCCGACTGTTCTTTAATCTCCTGAATAATAAACTTGAGTTAATCTCTACTTTCTTAAGAACCTTTTTCAAGTTCATTATTCCTTTTATACCATGTTATGAACATAATGTAATCATTTAAGTTAATAATGTTCATTTTGTCGGAATTTGGTTCTTAAGTCAAAAATAGACTTCTTACACTTACATGTTGTTAATTTGGTCAAAGGTTTGTTATATCCAGAATTATATTAATGATTTGGATAACATATATATCATATATATTCATCATATACATGTATTTATAATATTACATCAAATTTAGAGGTAAGAAATGAAATGTACCGTTCATGGAGACGGTAAGTCGTACGTACGCATGAACGCTACTTCCATTTCTATTTCGTATTTTCTAGAATGGAATCATAATGATATAAGATTATATTATAATTCCAGTATAATAACATACATAATATCATTAACATTATCCTTTACACATTCCACATATGATATTAACGAATCAAATCACTTTCAGGGGGCGGTAGTCCGCACTTCCTAAAATGAAGATATCGTGTTTACCCATAATGAAACAATAATGGTATCCCATAAATGAAAAATACAGAAGCTTAAGGAAAGAATAAACATATTATATATCATATATAAAAATAGTGACATCATAATGGCCACCTTTAAATGTGTTAAATGCGTATTAAACAATCATCGTTTCGGGAGGCAGAATTTCTCCATCCACGGAAACCGTATGTTCTTTAACCATTTGATGTAGTTGTGTGAGAGTGTAGCTCGAATAAATATTATAACAACATCCTAGTATATTGAAGATATTGGTGTTGTTACAAAAGAAGTAAATAAAAAGTGTTTAGGGGGTTGGAGAAGCAAAATAAAACAAATGAACATGAGAGAATGAATTACCTTTAAAAGTGTAACTCCTTTTGATTTGAGCCTAAAGGCTTCCTTTGAAAGGCTTCGGCCCAAAGGGAATCCTCTAGGACGAGGAGAGGGATGTGGAGAAAGTAAATGGGCAGGGGATGGCCGAGCCAAATGTAACACCCGAGAATTTTATGTTATATAAATCATCAAAGGAATCTTTTTCTACACAACACTTTCTCGGCTTGCTTTACATGCAATCACGACATTCCTCGATAGCTTGTGTCGTACACAATACCGAGTTTCACTAAACAACCATATGCTATTAAAACTAGCCGTTATGAATAGTAATAACCACTTTTTGAAATTTTATAAATTTTATTTTTCAAAATGGACTTCATTTTTGGACTCAAAATATCGAAATTAGCCTAGGGTGAAATTTTGGTATTTTTCTGAAAACTTTCAATTTTTGATGAATAGTGAAACCACTAAGTGGTAGGTTAAAAACTGAATTTTGCATAAAAAATAATTTTACCGCTTCTGTGAATGGAATTTCAAAAATCCGATAGACACGGTTGATATCAGTAAGTAAAATGTGGTTCAATGAGATAAAAATAATTTTTTGGTGAATAGTAACTTTTTACTTTTTTTTCCGCGGTTAATAGTAAATAGGGTAACTAAGGGTAAATATGATATTAATATTACCCTAACACAAGTCCTAATTCTATTGGACAAGTTTGATTCGACCAAAAACAATCTGAGGAATAAAATATGACCATTTAGGCCCACTTGGATTAGATTAGGACATGTATTATTAATTTATTTAAAGAAGGGTTAAAATAGTTAAAATCAAAGTTTAATAAGTAAATAATTTTTAATATGGGGTTATACATAAGATAAATTCGAATATAAATATTCATTAGAAATCTAAAACGATTTCCTACATAATGGTATTTTATTTTTAATTTTTAGACATTAAATAATTTAATTTATTTATGACACAATGATGATGTAGTAATTATCTTATTAATGAAATAATGACATAATTGATGTTATAAACACCAAAATAAATGTAATTGGAGACTTTTTATAAATTAAAATAATTTTATAGGTTACTATGATATATTAATGTTGATTTAAGCAACTTTATTCGAACATATAATTCTGTTATGACTTTCACAAAAATCATATATCAAATAGTGTCAAAATTGACACAAAATAGTTTTTAAATCAAATATTATATTATTAATTGTAATTTTATTCCTAAAAATCTAAGGTTCGGCCAAATAACATAGATAAGGATATATATATTAATAATAAACAATTTGGGGTTCTTTTGGCATGTTATAGTAAGTGTATTAACCATATAGTGAAAGAAAACAAAAAGACACGGTAAAAGTTAAATTATTTAACTTAGAGTTAAATGTAATTGATAAGGTTAAAATAATACCCTAAACTTGTCTAAATCCTATTGGTTGATAGGATTTCAACCCATCCCCACTTTAGCTTCGAAATAAGACCCTTTGGAACCATTATAAACCGATTTTGACTTTAATATAAAATAATATTTTGAGATATTCCTAAGGTGCCCCTCTCCTCCCTTATAAAAGGGCACCTCCTCCCCCTCCTCCTCACACCAATTTGAGCACTCAAGCTCGGCCAACCCCTTCCATTTTCTCCTCTCCACTTCCCTAGAATAATCCTAGAGGTCCTGGTCTTCTTCAAAGACCAATCTTAGTTCCCTAAGTGGAGGATTCAAAGAGGCGTTCCAAAGAAGAGGTAATATCCATTACAAATCTTTTCAATTTCTTTCTTCTTCAACTTCTTCTTCTTTAGTTGTTTCATGATGAAGTAATAACATCAGTATTACTTACATACTGATATGTTATTATAAATATGAAACAACCCTAATTCACCTTCTATCCATCCCACGGAAAAATGAAATCACTGTGCGTGCGTACGTACAGAATACCGTCTCCACGCTGTGGTGTAATCTATTTTTCCACCATCACTTTACAAGGATGGGTATAATGGTGTAATGAGTAACTATTTATGATTATTATAAATTAATATTGATACTTAAATAATATATATATATACTCCAATACAGTTCCACGATCATAGTAACGATATCATCACTCGTGCGTACGTACAGAATACCGTCTCCACGATGTGATGCGACTCGTTCTACATGATCATCATTACATAGTAATTATATAAATTAATTGAATGAATAAATATGATATATGTTACAATAATACCATTCTGGATATAAGGTATCTATAACCTTAAATGAAGAATAAGAATGTATTCGGCAAAACACGCATAAGAACAAAAGGCAATAAAGACCCGAGTAACAAGTAACAATGAAATATTACTAACAAGAAGATAAGAATATGACCATATATGATATCATATCAATATGTATGATTCTGGAATAAGTCAATAACATTATTTAAACCATTATACAGGATCTTCAGACACGTACAAAGCAAATCGGACCTACGGTAAGGGAAATATCACAATCTCATTTTTTATCTGAGATTGTTTATACATTGGTATTTACTGGGGTGTATTTTATCATCCACATCCATGTTACATCAATATGTAATATTGTTTCCAATTACAATAGTTTAAATCCAATTTTACCCTTCGGTGAGTTTTTAGTAAAGAATATGAAAGGAATATTTTGTCTTTTTTTCGTACGAGGTACTTTTTGACTTTTCCGACAAAAGTACGAAGAATGTTTTTTTTAACATATACGGCATGAATGGATTTTTTATAAATTATTTACAAGAAGCTTCTTTTACAAGTTTTCATGTTTATTTTTAATCAACTTCTTTTAGTTTAAAGTTGTTTGACATGTTAAGAAAGGAAAAATGTTTTTGAAGAAGAAAGGATATTTTCATCAAGAATGGAGTTCAAGTGTTTTATCAAAATTATTTTCCATCTAAGATAATAAAGGGTTTTGTTTTTATCTCTATTATTACATTGATTTGATCATGTTGTGATGGAATTATTTTTATGAATTCCTTTATCTTATATGAATTGATTTATGATATCATGATGTTTCAAGAATCCCATTTTTGTTACATGTGTTATGCGATGATGTATGATTTATGATTATGTGGCACACATAAGAAAGGATTCATTATAAGATGGGTGGGACCTATATCTCCCTCCAATGCATTGGGTAAAGATTTTATATCTCATGAGATAGACATGGCTGGAACGGTAGGTTATACCGGTTCAGTAAAACAGGACTGGAACGAGGGTGACTCGGTTTATAAAGGGACTTTGTCCACTAAGATAGTCTTGGCAATGAGTCATGACTAACAAGAAATGATTTTCCATGATTATGTGTGCATGCCACAAAGTTTCAAGTTTCATGTTATGATTATGGGGATCCCATTTTCACTTCTATGATTTATTCCATGTTAAGATTTTATGATCTCTTTTGCAGGTTATGATTTTCAAAAAGATATGATATGATTTTTATTTCCTTTATTTGCCCTTGCTGAGCATTTGAGCTCACCCTTTTATGTTTTCTTTTCCCCAGGTCAGGAAGATGGATATTAAGCAGAAAATGCTAAAAGGGACCCTAGATATGATGAAATAAATGGGAGACACTGTAGAAGATTTATGAACCAGTTTTTTATGTTTCCCAGTTTCTAAAGACACTATACCTATACGGTCCTTTGTGGTTTTGTCATATGTTGTAATAAGTGTGCTTCAATTTTGAAGTATTAACAATGTATGTAAAGTATGGGTCGTTATAGTTGGTATCAGAGGAAAGGTATAGTCAACCTTTGGAAACTAGGATGTGAAAGCCTTAGTAAGAACCCTAAGGATATGTCTAAGCATAGAACACAATCTTAGTGTTTTAGAAATGACCTTGAATAACCTAGGGTAAGACCTTAAGCATGAAAATTTTATTCTTGAATTATGTGGTTTTCCTATTATAATTAGTGTTGCTCACACTATTCTTCTTGGTTTTAGTCAATGGCTGAAACTCGAAGGAACCGTGTTAATGCGGAATGCGATGGGAAATGCAATGATTGTCCCCCTGAGCAACCAAACGATATGGGAGCTGGAATGCAAAATCTTGTAGCCATTATCACACAACTTTCTCAAGCTATGAATCATGCAGGACTTCCAAACGAGCAAAGGAAGGAGCAAAATTCTGTTGAATCCTTCATGAGGCAGCGTCCACCTTCTTTCAGCGGGTCAACTGATCCATTAGTTGCTGAACAATGGATTAGTATTACTAAAAAGATATTTTCAGTTATTCAATGTTCTGAGCATGATAAATTCATCCTAGCAGTGTATCGTTTGGAAGGAGATGCTGATCAATGGTGGAATCTTATTAAGAATGCGAGGAAAAGGGATGAAATTGAGTCTATGGAATGGGACGAGGTCAAGAACTTATTTTTCAATAAGTACTTCCCTCGTATTCTCCGAACAAAGATAGAGAAGGAGTTCCTTGAACTGAAGCAAAGGGATGATGAATCTGTTGGTACCTATGAAGCAAATTTTACAGGACTTGCAAGGTACGCTTCTGGTATTATTATCCAACCTGAGAGTAAGATCGATCGATTCTTTAGTGGCTTAAAACCAAGTCTTCAAAGGGAGTTATCCATAAGGGACTTCAATAGCTATGAGGAAATCGTTCTTTGTGCTCTCAAAGTCGAGATGGAGATTGGAGTAACCTATCAGTCACATGGGTTTGATAAGAAGAGGAAGATGGAATTCAAAGAAAAATCTAAAGAGCACACAGAAAAGAAGATGAGCTTTTCCTTATGCTAAAAGTGTGGAAAGAAACATGGAGGGAGTTGTCTTAAAGGGACAAGTAAATGTTTTAAATGTGGAAAGGAAGGTCATCGAGCATTTGAATGCCGCGATAATGGGAAGAAGATGTCTAATGATGCAAACAAAGGAAGGGATACACAGAATGAACCTACTATACTTCAATGTTTCAAGTGCAAGGAGATGGGGCATTATGCCAATCAATGACCAAATCCAAGGGTTGATGATGATGGTCGACGTCAACAAAATATTAAGGCTAAAGACAATGGAAAGTCACATGCAATTTCTATCAGCGATGTGGAGTACGATAACGAAGTGGTGAAAGGTACACTTACCATCCACTCTAAAGTAGAAAATGTTTTATTTGATTCTGGATCCACCCACTCTTTTATTTCTAAAGAATTTTCTAAGGTTATCACCATATTACCTCAACAATTAGATGTTGAGTTAGCTGTGACAACACCTAATGGAACAACAGTCGCATAAAAAGTTTATAATTCTTCTCCGATCGATGTTTCTGGGAAAGTGCTTCCTGCAAATCTTGTGATCCTTCCTTTAGTGGAATTTGATGTGATTCTTGGCATGGATTAGCTTTCTCTACATGGAGCTCATATCAATTGCCAAATATGGGAAGTCCCATTTCATATTCCAGATCAATCTACGATCGTCTATCAATGCAAGGATGAACATAACCTTCCAGTGGAAATTCCTTCCATCTTATGGGTCTTGATTCCACTAAATGAAGGTTATTTATCTCAAATGGTTGGTGAGAAACTCACGATTAATAATATGCCCATTGTACGGGATTTTGATGATGTCTTTCCGAAGGAATTACCGGGTCTTCCACCAAATCGTGAAGTTGAGTTTTCAATAGAACTCGTACCGGGTGCTTTGCCTATTTCAAAGACACCTTATAGAATGGCCCCAATTGAGTTGTAGGAATTGAATAATCAAATCCAAGAGAATCTTGATAAGGGATTCATACGCCCTAGTGTGTCACCTTGGGGATCACCTGTTCTATTTGTTAAGAAGAAAGATGGATCAATGAGACTCTGCATTGATTATCGAGAACTTAACAAGATCACTATCAAGAACAAATATCCTCTCCCACGAATTGATGACTTATTTGACCAACTACGCGGAGCTCAATACTTTCCAAGATTGATCTTCGTTCAGGGTATCATCAATTAAGGGTCAAAAGGGAGGATATACCAAATACGGCTTTCCTTACAACGTATGGACACTATGAATTTATAGTGATTCCATTTGGTCTTACTAATTCCCCTGCTATCTTCATTGATCTAATGAATAGAGTCTTTAGAGACTATCTTGATCAATTTGTGGTAGTCTTTATAGACGATATTCTTGTCTATTCAAAGGGCAAGGAAGAGCATGAAGATCAATTGAGAATTATATTGAAGACCTTGAGAAAGGAGAAGCTTTATTCCAAATTTACCAAGTGTGAATTTTGGATTCAAAAAGTTTCATTTTTGGGTCACATAATCTCAAAAGAGGGGATATATGTGGATCCAGCAAAAACAGAGGTTATCGAAAGATGGTCGAGACCAACAACAGTAACTGAGATCCGATGTTTTCTTGTTTTGGCTGGATATTATCGATGTTTTGTAAAAGATTTTTCACGATTATCTAATCCACTCACCAAGTTGACTCGGAAAGGAGTTAAGTTTGTCTGGAAAGAGGAATGTGAAGAGAATTTCAAGGAGTTGAAAAGAAGGTTATCTAGTGCACCTGTGCTCACACTTCCTTGTAGTGGAGAAAGGTTTGTGATCTACATTGATGCATCCAAGAAGGGATTGGGGTGTGTTCTTAGGAAAAATGATATGGTGATAGCTTATGCCTCACGACAGTTGAAAATCCATGAGCAAAATTACCCAACACATGATTTGGAGTTGGCTGCGGTAATCTTTGAATTAAATATTTGGAGGCATTACCTTTATGTTGAAAGGTGTGATATTTATACTGATCATAAAATATTAATGTATATTTTCACACAAAAGGAGATGAATATGCGCCAAAGAAGATGGTTGGAGCTGATTAAGGATTATGACTGCTCAATCCATTACCACCCTGGGAAAGCAAACAAGGTGGCAGATGCATTAAGTCGACAAGACCATGCTAGTTTATCCATGACGAGGATCAAAAAAGATCCAATATTTATGGATTTACAAACGATGGATCTTGGAATTCTAATGGAAGGGGAAAAATCTTGTCTTTCTCAAATGAATGGTCAACCATATATACATGTGAAGATTAAAGAGGCACAGAAAGAAGATGTCGAGTTACAAAAGAAGGTGAGAAATGTTCCTGAATTCAACCTTGATTGTGATGGGATAATAAAGTTCAGGAATCGGGTTTGTGTTCCTTCCATCCCCGAATTAAAGAACGAGCTGCTGGATGAGGCTCATAGTTCTTCATTCTCTATTCATCCTGGAAGCACGAAGATGTATAGGGACCTGAAAGAGTACTTCTGGTGGGATGGAATGAAAATAGATGTTGCTGAAACTGTCTCTCGTTGCTTGGTTTGTCAACAAGTTAATGCTGAGAGACAGAAGTCTAAGTGGATGTTACAACCATTACCCATACCCGAATGGAAATGGGAAAACATCACTATGGACTTTGTCACAGGACTTCCTAAAACATCCAAAGGCAATAATGCTATCTGCGTCATAGTTGATCATCTTAAAAAGTCTGCACACTTCATTCCTATTAGAGAGGATTTCTCTCTAGATCAGCTTGCGAGGATATATGTAAAGGAAGTGGTAAGATTGCATGGAGTACCACTTTCTATTATATCTGATCGGGATCCGAGTTTTACCTCGATGTTCTGGCGAAGTGTTCAGCATACTCTGGATACAGATTTGAGTTTCAGCACTGCTTATCATCCCCAGACAGACGGTCAGTCTGAGAGAACAATTCAAACCCTAGAAGATATGTTGAGATCTTGCTCTCTGGATTTCAAAGGAGGTTGGGATCAACAACTACCTTTGGTGGAATTTTCTTATAATAATAGCTTTCACTCCAGTATTCAGATGACTCCTTATGAAGCTCTCTATGGAAAGAAATGCAGGACTCCAACTTACTGGGATGAAGTTGGGGAAAAAAGCTATTAGGACCTGATCTCGTTGATGAAATGGCAGAAAAGGTCAGATCTATTCAACAACACATAAGATCAGCTCAGAGTCGACAGAAAAGTTATGCCGACAACCGAAGAAAAGACCTAGAGGTTGAAGTGGGTGATAAAGTGTTCTTATGAATATCTCCCTGGAAGAGGGTTATGAGATTTGGAAAGAAGAGGAAGTTGAGCCCTAGATATATTGGTCCTTTCGAAATATTGGATCGTGTTGGGAAGGTAGCTTACCGATTGGCGCTTCCACTGAATCTCTCTCAAGTTCACGATGTGTTCCATGTATCTCTCCTGAGAAAGTACATACCAGATCCTTCACATGTACTCAGCTCAGAAGTTGTACCGCTAGAGCAAGATCTTTCTTATGAAGAACATCCGATAGAGATTCTGGATCGTAGCGAAAAAGTCCTACGAAATAAGACCACTCGATTGGTGAAAGTTTTATGGAAGAACCACCAACTTGAAGAAGCTACATGGGAGCTTGAGGATATGATGAGGGAGAAGTATCCTCATCTGTTTGTTACAAAGTGAAGAATTTTGAGGGCGAAATTCTTTTTAAGGGGGGTAGAATGTAACACCCGAGACTTTTATGTTATATAAATCATCAAAGGAATCTTTTTCTACACAGCACTTGCTTGTCTTGCTTTACACGCAATCGCGACCTTCCTCGATAGCTTGTGTCGTACGCAATACTGAGTTTCACTAAACAACAATATGCTATTAAAACTAGCCGTTATGAATAGTAATATCCACTTTTTTAAATTTTAGAAATTTTATTTTTCAAAATGGACTTCATTTTTGGACTCAGAATATCGAAATTAGCCTAGGGTGAAATTTTGGTATTTTTCTGAAAACTTTCAATTTTTGATGAATAGTGAAACCACTAAGTGGTAGGTTAAAAACTGAATTTTGCATAAAACTTAATTTTACTGCTTCTGTGAATGGAATTTCAAAAATCCGATCGACACGGTTGATATCAGTAAGTAAAATGTGGTTCAATGAGATAAAAATAATTTTTTGCTGAATAGTAACTTTTTTCTTTTTTTACCGCAGTTAGTAGTAAATAGGGTAACTAAGGGTAAATATGATATTAATATTACCCTAACACATGTCCTAATTCTATTGGACAAGTGTAATTCGACCAAAAACAAACTTAGGAATAAAATATGACCATTTAGGCCTACTGGGATTAGATTAGGACATTTATTATTAATTTATTTCAAGAAGGGTAAAAATAGTTAAAATCAAAGTTTAATAAGTAAATCATTTTTAATATGGGGTTATTCATAAGATAAATTCGACTAGAAATATTCATTAGAAATCAAAAAAGATTTACTACATAATGGTATTTTATTTTTAATTTTTAGACATTAAATAATTTAATTTATTTATGACACAATGATGATGCAGTAATTATCTTATTAATGAAATATTGACATACTTGATGTTATAAACACCAAAATAAATGTAATTTGAGAATTTTTATGAATTCCACTAATTTTCTAGGTTACTATGATATATTAATGTTTATTTAATCATCTTTATTCCCACATATAATTCTGTTATGACTTTCACAAAAATCATATATCAAATAGTGTCAAAATTGACACAAAATAGTTTTTAAATCAAATATTATATTATTAATTGTTATTTTATTCCTAAAAATCTAAGGTTCGGCCAAATAACTTAGATAAGGATATATATATTAATAATAAACAATTTGGGGTTCGTTTGGCATGTTATATTAAGTGTATTAACCATATAGTGAAAGAAAACAAAAAGACACGGTAAAAGTTAAATTATTTAACTTAGAGTTAAATCTAACCGATAAGGTTAAAATAATACCCTAAACTTGTCTAAATCCTATTGGTTGAGAGTATTTCGACCCATCCCCACTTTAGCTTCGAAATAAGACCCATTGGAACCATTATAAACCGATTTTGACTTTAATATAAAATAATATTTTGAGATATTCCTAAGGTGCCCCTCTCCTCCCTTATAAAAGGGCACCTCCTCCCCCTCCTCCTCACACCAATTTGAGCACTCAAGCTCGGACAACCCCTTCCATTTTCTCCACTACACTTCCCTAGAATAATCCAAGAGGTCCTGGTCTTCTTCAAAGACCAATCTTAGTTCCCTAAGTGGATGATTCAAAGAGGCGTTCCAAAGAAGAGGTAATATCCATTACCGATCTTTTCAATTTCTTTCTTCTTCAACTTCTTCTTCTTTAGTTGTTTCATGATGAAGTAATAACATCAGTATTACTTACATACTGATATGTTATTATAAATATGAAACAACCCTAATTCACCTTCTATCCATCCCACGGAAAAATTAAATCACCGCGCGTGCGTACGTACGGAATACCGTCTCCACGCCGTGGTGTAATCTATTTTTCCACCATCACTTTACAAGGATTGGTATAATGGTGTAATGAGTAACTATTTATGATTATTATAAAGTAATATTGATACTTAAATAATATATATATACTCCAATATAGTTCCACGATCATAGGAACGATATCATCACTCGTGCGTACGTATGGAATACCGTCTCCACGATGTGATGCGACTCGTTCTACATGATCATCATTACATAGTAATTATATAAATGAATTTAATGAATAAATATGATATATGTTACACTAATAACATTCTGGATATAAGGTATCTATAACATTAAAATAAGAATAAGAATGTATTCGGCAAAACACGCATAAGAACAAAAGGCAATAAAGACCCGAGTAACAAGTAACAATGAAATATTACTAACAAGAAGCTAAGAATATGACCATATATGATATCATATCAATATGTATGATTCTGGAATAAGTCAATAACATTATTTAAACCGTTATACAGGATCTTTGGACACGTACAAAGCAAATCGGACCTAAGGTAAGGGAAATATCACAATCTCATTTTTTATCCGAGATTGTTTATACATTGGTATTTACTGGGGTGTATTTTATCATCCACATCCATGTTCCCTCAATATGTAATATTGTTTCCACTTACAATAGTTTAAATCCAATTTTACCCTTCGGTGAGTTTTTAGTAAAGAATATGAAAGGAATCTTTTGTCGTTTTTTCGTACGAGGTACTTTTTGACTTTTCCGACAAAAGTACGAAGAATGTTTTTTTAACTTATACAGCATGAATGGATTTTTAATACATTATTTCCAAGAAGCTTCCTTTACAAGTTTTCATGTTTATTTTTAATCAACTTCTTTTAGTTTAAAGTTGTTTGACATGTTAAGGAAGGAAAAATGTTTTTGAAGAAGAAAGGATATTTTCCTCAAGAATGGAGTTCAAGTGTTTTATCAAAATTATTTTCCATCTAAGATAATAAAGGGTTCGGTTTTTATTCCTATTATTACATTGATTTGATCATGTTGTGATGGAATTATTTTTATGAATTCCTTTAACTTATATGAATTGATTTATGATATCATGATGTTTCAAGAATCCCATTTTTGTTACATGTGTTATGCGATGATGTATGATTTATGATTATGTGGCACACATAAGAAAGGATTCATTATAAGATGGGTGGGACCTATATCTCCCTCCAATGCATTGGGTAAAGATTTTATATCTCATGAGATAGACATGGATGGAACGGTAGGTTATATCGGTTCAGTAAAACAGGACTGGAACGAGGGTGACTCGGTTCAGAAAGGGACTTTGTCCACTAAGATAGTCTTGGCAATGAGTCATGACTAACAAGAAATGATTTTCCATGATTATGTGTGCATTCCACAAAGTATCAAGTTTCATGTTATGATTATGGGGATCCCATTTTCACTTCTATGATTTATTCAATGTTAAGATTTTATGATCTCTTTTGCAGGTTAGGATTTTCAAAAAGATATGATATGATTTTTATTTCCTTTATTTTCCCTTGCTGAGCATTTGAGCTCACCCTTTTATGTTTTCTTTTCCCCAGGTCAGGAAGATGGATATTATGTAGAATATGCTAAAAGGGACCCTAGATATGATGAAATAAATGGGAGACACTGTAGAAGATTTATGAACCAGTTGTTTATGTTTCCCAGTTTCAAAAGACACTATACCTATATGGTCCTTTGTGGTTTTGTCATATGTTGTAATAAGTGTGCTTCAATTTTGAAGTATTAACAATGTATGTAAAGTATGGGTCGTTATACCAAAGGCTTGAGGAGTGTGTGAAATGAGGTAGAGGTGGGGGCCTTTTATAAGAGGAGAGGAGGGGCACTTTTGGAAATCATGAAACTATTGTTTTATTTTCAAAAGTGTTTCGAATTTATAAGGTCCCACATTGATATATTTCGAAACTAAGATGATAAGTATTCGAAATATTCCCATCAAATAGTTTTTGGACAAGTTTAGGTCTTAGATTTTATATTATCGTTTCATTTTATTTAAACTGTTCATTAATGAGGTCATCGTTGCATCATCATGATGTCATAATTAAATTAATTTATTTAAAGTCTAAAAATTATAAAAAAAATACTATGATGTATTAAATATTTTTATCTTTCCAATGACTATTTATAATAAAAAATCTGATCTTTATAACCCCATGTAAAAATTGTTTTAGTAAGATAACTCATGTTTGTGTCATTTTTACTTTAATATTAAATAAAAAGTTATTTATGTCATTTCCCAACCAAAGTGGCTCCATGGGGTCCCCAAGTTAACCCATGGCTTGTCTTGGTCGCCCATGACACAACCAATGAGGTTAGGACATGTGTTAAGCTCATCTCAGTTTATTAAAGCATTATTTTTACCTTAAACTACACAAATTACCACTAATTGCAATTAAAAACTTAACAAGTTACTATTCACCAAAAAAACTTATTTTAATCTCATTGGACCACATTTTACAAACTAATGACAACCATGTATGTCGGATTTTCAAAATTCAATACACATTAGTGGTAAACTTTCATTTAAACGGAAAATCAGTTTTAATAAGTACCACTTAGTGGTTTCACTATTCATCAAAAATTGATGTTTTTCAGTAAATTACCAAAAATTCACCCTAAGCTATATTTTATATTCCGAATTCAAAAATGAAGTCTATTTTTCAAAATTCAAGACATATAAGTCACATTAATTAATTTATTAATTAATTCCCGCTGTCATGACAAATAGCGTGTTTTTATGAAACAATAAGTATCAAAAGATTGATACCAGTTTAAGTCCAATTTCAAAGTGAAATTGATTCCAATGACCATCATTTGATAAAATGGTAAAAATATATTCATATTACACATTAAGACCAATTCAAAAGATAATCTAATAATATAAATAAATTAGATTAAGAAGCGGTTTTGAAGTAAAATACAACATTTTTCACTATTCATTAAAAAAATGAACATTGTCTGAAAAATACCAAAAAGTCACACTAAGTAAATTTTGATGTCCCAATCATAAAAAATAAGTTTATTTTGAAAAACATAGATTATAAAATTTTCAAAAGTTTGATTTAAAAAGGGTTTTCCCTCAAAAGGAAGTAAAACAATCTTTTAAGAATATTTGTGTATTCCATGCTTAAGATTGGATTTATTTTCATTTTACGCCTCTAAAACACTATCTTAATCATTAATAGACATAGATAAAAATATCTATTATTCATTACATACTTGGGATGTTACATCCTTCCCCCCTCTAGAAAATTGTGTCCCCGCAATTTATTTACTTATCCAATAAATGGGGGTACTTATCCCTCATTGAATTTTCAGATTCCCATGTTGCCTCTTCCATCATTTGGTTTTTCCACAAAACCTTTACCTGATTAATCACTTTATTCCATAACACTTACTCCCTATGGTCAAGAATCTGGACCGGTTGTTCCTCATAAGATAGGTTCTCTTCCAGCTGAACTACCTCTGGACTCAAAACATGAGATGGATCTGGAATATACTTTCTCAACATCGAAATGTGAAAAACATTGTGTACCTGAGATAAACTCGGAGGTAAAGCCACCCGGTATGCAACTGATCCAACTCTCTCCGGAATTTCATATGGTCCAATGAACCTTGGACTCGACTTTCCTTTCTTACCAAATCTCATCACACTTTTCCAAGGAGAAATCTTGAGAAAAACATGATCACCTACCTCAAAAGTTAGATCCTTCCTCCTGTTGTCTGCATAACTCTTCTGCCTACTCTGAGCTGTTCTCATGTACTTCTGAATCAGCTAAACTTTTTCTGCCATCTCTTCTACCAATTCTGGTCCCATCAACTTCCTTTCACCCACTTCATCCCAGAAAGCTGGAGTTCGACACCGCTTCCCATATAATGCCTGAAATGGTGCCATTTGTATACTAGAATGAAAACTATTATTATATGAAAATTCAACCAAAGAAAGATGTTGGTCCCAACTTCCCTGATAATCCATAGATAAAGAACGTAGAATATCCTCCAATGTATGAATTTTTCGTTCTGACTTCCCATCTGATTGAGGATGAAAAGTTGTACTAAAATTTAATTCAGTACCCAACGACTTCTGATGGCCTTTCCAAAAGTTAGAAGTGAACCTGGAATCACGATCAGACACAATGGAGTGGGGAACTCCATGCAACCTGACTATCTCTTTAGGATACAAACGAGAAAGTTGATCTAGAGAGAATGTATCTTGAATAGGAATGAAATGAGCAGATTTTGTCAAGCGATCAACAATAACCCAGATTGCATTATTACCTCGAGATTTCTTCGGTAATCCCACAACAAAGTCCATGGATATATTCTCCCATTTCCACTCTGGCACTGGTAAAGGCTGAAGCATCCCTTTCGTTAACTGTCGCTCTGCTTTAACCTGCTGACATGTCAAACACTTCACAGTATAATCAGCAATATCTCTTTTCATTCCATCCCACAAGTAATACTCCCGCGGATCTCTATACATCTTAGTACTGCTAGGATGAACTGAAAACGGAGAACTATGAGCTTCACATAACAACTCTCTCTTCAACTGTGAATCACAAGGTACACACAATCTCTTCCCAAATCTCAAGACGCAATCATTATCAATGTTGAATTCAGGCAACTTACCTTTCTGAACCAGCTCTACCTTTTTCTGCAACTCACTGTCTTGCTTCTGTGCTTGCTTGATTCTATCTGATATAGATGATCTCACTGATACCAGAAACAAAACAGAAGAACTTCCTACACCAACAACTTCTATGCCAAATTTCATCAAATCCTTAACCAAAGGATCACGTTCTAAACGCAACATTGCTAATGAATCATTACTTTTTCGACTCAAAGCATTAGACACTTTATTTTCTTTTCCCGGATGGTAATGAATTGTACAATCATAATCCTTGATTAATTCCATCCATCTCCTCTTTCTCATGTTTAACTCTTTCTGAGTGAATATATACTTTAAACTTTTGTGATCAGTATATATTTCACACTTTACTCCATACAAATGATGCCTCCAAATTTTTAAAGAAAAAACAACAGCAGCTAATTCCAAATCATGTGTAGGGTAATTTACCTCATGAGTTTTCAACTGTCGTGAAGCATAAGAAATTACCTGATCATTCTGCATTAGGACTCAACCAAGTCCTTTCAATGAAGCATCATTATAGATAACAAACTCAGAATTCCTGGAAGGTAGTGCCAAAACTGGAGCATTCACCAATCTTATTTTTAATTCCTGAAAACAATCATCACATTCTTTTGTCCAGATAAACTTAACACCCTTCCGAGTTAGCTTAGTCATTGGACTAGATAACCGTGAAAAATTTCTAACAAACCTTTAGTAATAGCCTGCCAAACCAAGCAAGCTATGAATCTCAGTTACATTTGTGGGTCTTGGCCAGTCTTCCACAACTTTTGTTTTTGCAGGATCAACATTTATCCCATCTTTAGAAACAATGTGACCAAGGAAAGAAATTTGCTGCAACCAAAACTCACACTTGCTGAATTTCCCATAAAATTTATTTTCTTTTAAGGTTTGCAAGGTAACCCTTAAATGTCTTTCATTCTCTTCTTTACTTTCATAAAACACTAAAATATCATCTATAAAAACCACCACAATCTTATCCAAGAACTCATGGAAAATTCTATTCATTATGTCCATGAATACAGCAGGTGCATTGGTTAGCCCAAAAGGAATTACTACAAATTCAAAGTGGCCATATCTTTTACGGAACGCGGTCTTCGGAATATCTCCCTCCTTTACCTTCAGCTGATGGTACCCCGATCTCAAGTCAATCTTTGAAAAAACTGAGCTCCCTGGAGCTAATCAAACAAATCATCGATATGAGGCAAAGGATATTTGTTCTTAATAATAATATTATTTAAGGCTCTATAATCAATGAAAAGTCTCATAGAACCATCGTTCTTTTTAAAAAAGAAAACAGGAGCACCCCATGGTGATGTGCAAGGTCGAATGAAACCTTTCTCTTATAAATCTTGCAATTTCTCCTTCAACTCTAAAAGTTCAATTTGAGCCATACGATAAGGGGGTTTTGAAATTGTCTTAGAATCAAGAACTAAGTAAACAGTAAATTCAACTTCCCGATCTGGTATTATTCAAGGCAACTCATCAGGAAAAACATCAGGATACTCATTTACCACTGGCACATCATTAATCTGAATAGTTCCTTTATTTTTAATGATGTGTGCAAGGTAAAATTCATTTCCATATTTTACAAGTTTCTCGGCCTCTTGATAGGTTATCAACAGTAAGGGTTCATTCTTGTACACAAACCGAAAGTCTTTCTGAAAAAAAAACTTCTTTAGCTCTACAGTCAATCTTAGCATGGTAAATAGAGTGTGAATCCTTACCCAGGATAACATCAAACCCTACTAGAGGTAAAACAATAAGGTTTTCAAGTAGGTTCCTTCCACAGATAAGGATAGGAAGATTCTTATAAATTATTTTTGCCTCAACATTCCCCCCAGGTGTTTTTACCAAAAGTTCAGGAGTCATTTCATGAGATGGTATTCCCATTATACTAGAAAAGGTTTCAGAAATGAAAGAATGTGTAGAGCCCAAATCAAACAACACACTGGCATAATCGGAAAAAACAAACAATGTACCTGATACAAGTTCATTTGATGGCCCGACATCTGCTGAAATAGTTGCAAAGGATTTCACCACCCCTTTCTTCTTGTAGTCTAACTGCTTCCCATCACTCAAGCTCTTTTTCAGACACTCATTTTCATAGTGACCCATCTCATTTCACTTATAACATTTCACTAACTGTAATTCAAATTTGGTCTTACCTTCACCGCGATCCTTTTCAGTGCAATCACGAGCCTTATGTCACATCTTACCACATCGGTAGCACTTTTCAGAATTTAGAAGTCATTCCCCAGCATGCCTTTTTCCACATTTATCAGAAACTGGAAACATAGTTTTCTTACCATCATACTTTTTTGAATAATTCTTACATTTCTCCTGCCACCTCGGTCTCTTGTTCTGTTGGTTGTTATAGAACACTTGATCATCGGAAAACTCCATTTCCACCTTCTCAGCACATTGAACAAGCTTTTCATAACATTTAAACTCACGAGAAGCTAATGCCCTTCGATATTTTGGCTTTAATCCTGAGTAAAAACGATTGATTTTACTATCAAGGTATCGGATAAAATTTGGAGCATTCCTTTCCAATAAAGTGAAACTTTCTTCATAGGTAGCCACTGAGTCTTCCTCTTGCCTCAATTCCAAGAATTGTTTTTCCATCCTAAGTCGAACAGCCTTAGGAAAATACTTTTCATGAAATATACCTTTGAATTCATCCCAGTCGAGAGAATCAATCTCATCGGCATCCCTAATATTTTTAACCATAGTCCACCACTGATCTGCCCCGCCCTCCAAACGGTAAATAGCAAGACTAACCTTTGGATTGTCTGAACACCCCATGACATCAAAAATCTTCTCCAGGGATTTAATCCACCCTTCAGCTAGCACAGGGTCAGATGATCCTCTGAATGATGGGGGATGTTGCCTCATGAAATGTTCCACCACTGACATGTTCCTCTGCGGTTGATCTGGCTGATCTCGTGTATGGATACCACCGCCATTTATCGCTTGAGTCAACAGCGCCATTACTGCAACAAACTGTTCAGTTACAATTCCGACCATCTCAGGATGCTGATTCGGAAGGTTATTTTCTTCTGTATGCCTTCCTAGCACTGCTTCCCTGTTTCCTCTGCGGAAAACCATTCTGAACAAACATGTTTTAGATGAAGCAACATGGTCATATTCAAATCCTATATAATTTCAAAAAAAAATATTTTTGGATAATCATTTAATATTATTCTAACTCCTAAAGTTATCTAAACCAACCTTTGATACCAACTATAAGGCCCCAGTCTTAAAACTTACTTAATCTTGAGTTATTACAAGATTACACATTGAAGATCTTTTCGGGTTTAGAGTTTTAGAGAATTAGATCATAAAACTTTCATTACATTCCACATATAAACAAAGTGGTTACATAAAGATAGTATTCTTCATTCCCATCAAAGGAAACACAATTAAAATAAAACATGGATTATTTCTTGACACTTCCTTGACACTATCATCATATCATGTACCTTTCCCTTGACCTGTGAAAAACATTTCAAAAAAACATGGGATGAGCATAAAAAGCTCAGTAAGGGATATAAAAATATGGAAAGGAAACATGGGTACATATATACATAAGGATGAGATCATACATTACCCATAAAACATATGCACTTTTACATACCTCATCAAATCATGAATAAATCATAGAAATCATAAGACATAAAGGTAACTTGAGGCATTCATAACATTCTTACATAGGGAGTAACCCTCTTGGTTACGTTTGGAATACCCATCACAGTATATTCCCTAAATCTCTTCAGAAATACCTTAATGTTTCACTCCTTCGCGTTACCCAATGCATTGGAGAGCTATATCGGGCACACCCTCCCTTAGTTTATCACGGAACCACCTGTCTTCATAATAACGCCCAAGAACCTCAACATAATTTTATCACATAAAACATGCATAAAGGAAACATAACATTTCCACCTTTCAATCACAAGATATCAATACAACACATTGATATAAAAACATTATGAAAACCATTTTCAATACCAAAATAAATGAAAATTAAAACATTGTATTTATTTTTCTTTTAAAAAGAATTTATGGCTTGTAGAGGATGTTGAAACTCAAATAACGGTCACGGCGGCGGAGAAGTCGTTGTCGCCACATACGTACGACAAAAACATTCCCTTTTGTCGTTTAGTAAAATTCTTCGTATAGAAAATATTATTTTTGGATAAACCTAAAAGTCAAAGGGGTTCAAACACCATATAAAATAAGGTTGTGTATAAAACAAAATATGCCTCAATGAAAGGAGATTGAGACGAAGTCCCATACCTCGTATCCGACTTGACCCGACCATTCTTTAATCTCATGAATAATAAACTTGAGTTAATATCTACTTTCTTAAGAACCTTTTTCAAGTTAATTATTTCTTTTATACCATGTTATTAACATAATTTAATCATTTAAGTTAATAATGTTCATTTTGTCGGTATTTAGTTCTTAAGTCAAAAATAGACTTCTTACACTTACATGTTGTTAATTTGGTCAAAGGTTCGTTATATCCAGAATGATATTAATGATTTGGATAACATATATATCATATATATTCATTATATACATGTATTTATAATATTACACCGCATTTAGAGGTAAGAAATGAAATGCACCGTTCATAGAGACGGTAAGTCGTACGTACGCATGAACGCTACTTCCATTTCTACTTCGTATTTTCTGGAATGGAATCATAATTATATAAGAGTATATTATAATTCCAGTATAATTACATATATAATATCATTAACTTTATCCTTTACACATCCCACATATGGTATTAACGAATCAAATCACTTTCAGGGGGCGGTAGTCCGCACTTCCTAAAATGAAGATATCGTGTTTACCCATAATGGAAACAATAATGGTATGCCATAAATGAAAAATACAGAAGCTTAAGGAAAGAATAAAAATATTATATATCATATATATAAATAGTTACATCATAATGGCCACCTTTGAAGGTGTTAAATGAGTATTGAACAATCATCATTTCAGGAGGCAGAATTTCGCCATCCACAGAAACCGTATGTTCTTTAACCATTTGATGTAGTTTTTTTATATTATACCTCAAATAAATCTTATAAAAAACTCCTAGTATATTGAATATACTGTTTTTCTTACAAAAGAAGTAAATAAAAAGAGTTTAGGGGGTTGGAGAAGAAAAATAAAACAAATGAACATGAGAGAATGAATTACCTTTAAAAGTGTAACTCCTTTTGATTTGAGCCTAAAGGCTTCCTTTGAAAGGATTATGCCCAATGTGAATCCTCTAGGATGAGTAGAGGTATGTGGAGAGAGTAAATGGGCAGGTTATGGCCGACCCAAAGGCTTGAGGAGTGTGTGAAATGAGGTAGAGGTGGGGGCCTTTTATAAGAGGAGAGGAGGGGCACTTTTGGAAATCATGAAACTATTATTTTATTTTCAAAAGTGTTTCGAATTTATAAGGTCCCACATTGATATATTTCAATTATAAGATGATATTACTTCGAAATATTTTCATCCAATAGTTTTTGGACAAGTTTAGGTCTTAGATTTTATATTATCATTTCATTTTATTTAAACTGTTCATTAATGAGGTCATCGTTGCATCATCATGATGTCATAATTAAATTAATTTATTTAAAGTATAAAAATTATAAAAAAATTACTATGATGTAGGAAATATTTTTATCTTTCCAATGACTATTTATAATCAAAAATCGGATCTTTATAACCCCATGTAAAATTTGTTTTAGTAACATAACTCATGTTTGTGTCATTTTTACATTAATATTAAATAAAATGTTATTTATGTCATTTCCCAAACAATTTGGCTCCATGGGGTCCCCAAGTTGACCCATGGCTTGTCTTGGTCGGCAATGACACAACCAATTAGGGTAGGACATGTTTCTAGCTCATCTCATTTTATTAAAGCATTATTTTTACCTTAAACTACACTAATTACCAATAATCGCGATTAAAGACTTAATAAGTTACTATTCACCAAAACAATTATTTTAATATCATTGAACCACATTTTACATAATAATGACAACCATTTATGTCTGATTTTCAAAATTCAATACACATTAGTGGTATGCTTTCATTTATACGGAAAATCAGTTTTTATAAGTACCACTTAGTGGTTTCACTATTCATCAAAAATTGAAGTTTTTCAGAAAATTTCCAAAAATTCACCCTAAGCTATATTTGATATTCCGAATTCAAAAATGAAGTCTATTTTAAAAAATTCAAAACATATTAGTCACATTAATTAATTTAATAATTAATTTTCGTTGTCATGACAAATAGCGTGTTTTTATGAAACAATAAGTATCAAAAGATTGATACCAGTTTAAGTCCAATTTCAAAGTGAAATTGATTCCAATGACCATCATTGGATAAAATGGTAAAAATATATCCAGATTACACAGTAAGACCAATTCAAAAGATAATATAATCATATAAATAAATTAGATTAAGAAGAGGTTTTGAATTAAAATACAACATTTTTCACTATTCATTAAAAAAATGAACATTTTCTGAAAAATACCAAAAATTCACACAAAGTAAATTTTGATGTCCCAATCATAACGAATAAGTTTATTTTGACAAACATAGATTATAAAATTGTCAAAAGTTTGATTTAAAAACGGCTTTCCATCATAAGGCAGTAAAACAATCTTTTAAGAATTTTAGAGTATTCCATGCTTAAGATTGGATTTATTTTCATTTTAAGACTCTAAAACACTATCTTAATCATTAATAGAAATAGATAAAAATATCTATTATTCATTACTTACTTGAGATGTTATAGGTACTCTAATATATGTATGATAGTATCAGTAAGAATGAATTTCAAAAGAGATCCAGACCGCAACCCATGGATGATGGGAAAGATAGATGCATGTAATGTATTAAACTCCTTCTAGTCAAGATGCGTGACTATCCACTATTTGATGTACATTTTTGTTAGAATATTCCCCCTCTAAAGATAATTATTTATATAAGTGAATCTCATTCTTTCATATATTCTACATTTTTCATTGGATTCAATGTTTATATGTGTATATATATGGATTTAGGTCTATACACACCTTTTGGTGTGCAATATGAGGGTATTAGATGTTGTAATGAGTGATCTATCAGGAATGGGGCTTCCATTTATTTTGGGATTCATTCTTGCTGGAAATAAATAGATTCAATCCCATTTAGGGTATGAATTTTCAAGTTCTATACCAATCTCATTTTGACTATTATTGGATGAAATTAAATTCCCTATCCCCAAAAGGGGAATCTATACTCATAATGATGAAGAAAACCATCATGTAGGTTGTGTATGACCAATTTAGGGTAGAACTTGTTTTCTCATTGACAATGAAACACGCATTATATTGGATGATGGTTTTTCAAGATGGTGTACTTTGCCTTTTGTGGTCGACTACTATCATGATGTCTTTCCTAGAGAGTAATTCATCACATTACTAAATCTAGAGACTGAGTTCACTATCTAGTTAGTACTAGTGGTCAACCATGTTTCTATACAACCATAAAAGGTGCAAATAGTGCATATTAGAATGGACAATGTGCATCTGGAATATATTGAATTTAAGGGATTTATACAGCATAGTACTTCATATTAGAATTATTTGGGGTTATTTTCTAACAAGGATGACAGAACCTTGAGTTTTTGTGTGATTTCTAGTCAAAGAACCTAATAGACATCAATAATTGTTATCCCCTTCACCACATTAACGATATCTAAAATTACCTAAGAGGTTATTAGATATTCTATATGATTATAAAGAGATAAGGGTATCATCATTTGAGTTTTAGGTCATCTTATATACCCCAAAAAAATCAGGGACCCATTATAACATTAATGAGTTCATGGAGATATCATTTTGTTATAAAAATGAATCAGTGTTTAGTATTCCCTCACTGAATTGGATATGTCATTCATATAAAGATCAGTTGGATGTTTTTTTGTCGATGAAATCCCATTCTACTCCCATAAAAGATATACTCATTTTAAACATCTTGACACAAACATAATTATACTTAGAGAACATAAAATTGATGTTTTTTTGCTTAAATGAAATTTTTATATTGATATGGTAAACATCTTGGGTCATGTTATGTTAAAGTCTAATGATCCAATGGATCATAAGAAATTGAAATATGTTGTATCTTGGTAGTGACATAGTTATGTATTTTATTTCCAAATATTTTGTGTATAAAATGATACCAATGGAGTTTCATACAGTAAATAATCCACCTCAAAGCTCTGATGTTCTGTCTGGCCATGGAATGTGTAATGTTTTTCATATCTAATTATTTGGAGGAGGCTTTCTAGGAATTTATAAGAAGGTTGACACCAACACTGATCTTCACCTTACATGATCCAGGTATGAAATATAACACTTATCGTGTTGCATTATGAGTTAAGATCAGAATGGTTCTTATGTAGGAGGATTGATTTTTCACTTATGGATATACACATTAGTCTTCACTTGATAATTATTATACTACACTTGATCTACAGTTATATATTTTGGTATATGACATATGATTATGGTAAAATTATCTTTTTGGTATAAGATTTCACTCTTACATTGATCATTAGAGCCTAAATTACATTATTTCGGTGCATGAACATTTGATAGCGGAGGAGGGATAACTGTCTTTTGAATTTAAATTTCATGGTCTATTAAACTCTAATAAATGGAAACATAATTATTAATTCCATGATTATGAATACACAAACACAATAATTGTCAGATTTTTTTTATGACATGTGGATGATGGTTCAATTTATAGATATTTATATAGATGTATAGGGGAATAATGATATGTAGACTCTAACAACACTATATGTTATTAATGTACATTGATGTTGTATCATGAAACATAATTTATCTGATCTGATGGTTTCATCTAATAGGAACATCAAATAAGGTTGGTGGAAACCATATGGGTTTCATCTTGGAAGGGATAAGGATCATTTTGTCCATTTTCATATATAGGTTCCTATGGGTTTGTGTGAGGTTAATATGAGGTAATTTCACATATTTAAATGTGTAGTACATCCTATGAATAAAAATGTATATTGTCATCTTCATAAGAAATACTAGTCATCATGGATGAGGAGGAACATTGTATGTTTCATGGAATAAATCTCTACCTGTCGAAAATTATGTATTAACTTCAATAGCCTATTGGGTTAGTAAAAAAATTTCCCATTAAAACTTGATATGGTATTATATCACCATGGAATTTGTGATAAGATTACCCAAGACACCTTATAATAATGATGTAGTCTGGGTGATTGTGGCTTGGATAAAAAGGTATCCCACTTATTTCCTATTATGGAGTATATCATAAATGTAGGTATGAGTAATCAATATATATGGGGTATTATATAGTTTCATGGTGTTCACTAGAATATAGTAATGTATCAAAATCCCAATATTATATAATGGTCTTGGTATTTCCCTCCGAAATCACTAGGACTGCATGTATTACAAAGTGTATCATTCAATACTTATACTATTAAACAATCTTCGAAGGCAATTCAGATTCTATAAGATATCATGTGAGCCTATATTATTTGTTTTAATGGATATATAGAGAATAATATACATCAAATTGTGTTATCCTATAACAATATCTTCTAGGAATCAATAAAAATATCTTATTTCGAGTATTTACTTGGAAGGTTATGTCCTTCACCATTGTGTTGTCCTGAGGAATGAATTTTGTGCTCATGAATTATTGTCTCATGTCAGAGATGTATAATTAGGGTTAGTTGATTAGGAATTGGTTGGAGACTATGTAGAGTAGTTAAACATATTATGTAGACCATTTAAAATGACCTCTGATGATGGATGTTGATCATCATGTATTTTTTTTGGTGTGACATAGGCTAGAGGAACACCACATATGGATTTTGGAAATATTATCACACATATTTCTAAGACGTTTGATAAAGTGGAGTGAATTATTCAAGTCTAATTCCATTTGGATCTTACAAATCATTATAGTTACATGCATAATGTGTTTCATGTATTGCATATTTATACATATCACCAAAAACCTTCCATTTTTATAAATGATAACAATGTTGATCATGATGATTATTTTTCCGTTGAAGAGAATTTCCACCATATCATACACCCTAGTGAGAAAAGACATTATGGGATTACTATTCTCCATGTGTAACTGTTGTTGCAGAATTGGAATGTTCTAGGTAAGACCATCGAGACAATGTCATATATATGGTCACAATGGTCCTAGTAGCACATAAATACTTCACAGTGAATCATGGGTGCACCACCTAGGTTTTATCTATTATATAGTGGAGATTATGTATGATCTAACCCTTCCCTATTATTTCACGTCTTTATTTTTTTCTGACCTACATTAATTAATTAAATGAGAACTATTCTTCGATTAAAGAGATGTTTTAGTGGTGTTCGGGAGCTCAGATAATCTAATATAGTTTATTTATTGAATGACCTATCGAACTCAAGACGGATCAATTCCATCATATTTCTAATAAAGTCCATTATCTATTCACTAGGGTTCCCTGTACGGCCAGATTAATATTATGTACTATCGACTGGATGGTGCTGGCTAGTGGAACAATTTGAGGTTTGGATTACACAGTTTAGAATCACACCCCCCCTAACACCAATTAATCAACTAATTAAATAATTTTCTACCCTATATAATTTTTTATAATACGAAGGGTCATACATAGTTTATTTTTCTTCTTTAGAACATTCCACTTAGATCACTGATCCTTGCTTCGATCTTCATGACATGAATTTGTGAGTTCTTCACATTTTTTATGTGTTCTTTTTCTACCCCACTAAGATTTCCTTATTATTGACCTCAATAATTGTTCCAATCACACTATATAGGGGATTGGGTATTGTTCACTTTTATGTATTCATTATCCTTTGAGTTCATCATTTTTTAAAGTACATTGTCTAAAACAAAACCATAAATGATTATTTATTTCTCTAGTATGTTCAACCTTTGTAATCATTCTTTTACAACATGGATGTGGCCTCTATTAAATATAATCCTATATATTGGATGTAATTTCCATTATTAAACCTCCCAAAAATCATATTGGGTAAAATAGAAATTGAAATTGAGACTTGTGGACACGTGAGAGCTATGACTAAAATTTACCATTGATTGAAAACTAGAAATTATTACCATATAATCATTTAACCAAAATAGAAAATTGGTTATGTTTTGGATTTATTTTTATATTGATAATTCACATGGATCATAATACATGTGAAAATATAATAGTTATGTAGTTTATATAAGGATATAATGGATTTACGATATAATGACATAATGAATAGTTAAATGCTAATCGGGACTACATGGAATTACAATTAGGATTTCCATAAAAATGATATGAATTTATAGCCTATAATGAAATTTGTAATGGATTGTAATTTGTAAATAACATGAACAAACCAATGTTGTCTATTTAACAATATTTTAATTTTTTGTTATTTTAATATTGTTTTTATTACTTCGTGTATGATAGGGAGACTCATGTTTAATAGATCTCAGAGGGTGAGATGAATTTTAGTGTGACACCGGAGGATTATATTTGATGATATAATAATCTTGAGGGAGAGATACATGATTGAATGATTCCAGCAGGTAAAGGGTTGGGTTTGTTAAATCATGTGTGTGAAGTGCATGATTACAGGATATATGGGGGTACAATTCATGATTCATTGGTGATTATGGTCATGATGTATGATAATATGTTATTACCATGGTAAGGAATATTTAATGGTCATAAATATCATTTCTAGTTATTGTCAATATGTTGCAAGGATAGAGACATCATGCATCATGTATTATCATGATTAGGGTGACCCCTGATTTTATTCTTGTGCATGTAGGCCACTGAGTATTCTTTGGTGTTTTCAATTAATTTATGAATTAATTTCTATATAATCAAATTTTTTCATGGAATATAATAAAAACGTGATTTTTAGGACTCCATTGGTGGATTCCAACATTGTTTTACTCATACAATATTTAGGCCAATATTTTGTTCTTGGGTAGACATCATGGATGTTGAGATACCCATGGGAAATGAGAATTACGTTAATTTATTTCTTACTTATAGGGAATAGATATTGAAGATATGACTAATCATGTGGTTCGAGACCAATTTTGGGTTGTTTTTACATTATTTCTATCTTCCAATAATTATCTTATATGGCATTTAACATGACACTTCTATTTTTTATACAATCTGAATAAAATTTAAAATATTGTTTAGATTGTTTTGGAATTGGATTTTTTATCTAATTTAATTTTATGACGTCATTTTTATTTTTTTAGATCATATTTTTTTATTATTCTATACCATAGGTTATACCCACTCAACGATTCGAATTACACCCTTCCTCTTTTTTAGTAGCCTTGACCTTATGGGGAGGCGTCTTTGGGTCAAGTGGTAACATGACTCAGTCACATGAGGGATTACTATGCTTAGGATGTTATAGTGATAAGTTAAACATTTTCTCTGAGTTACAAGTGTTAGGTTGTTATAGTTGGTATCAGTGAATGATTAGTATGAACCCTAGGATCGAAATTTTAAATCTACAAAGATAATATATGAATTATGATATTTCCTTGGGCAATTTGAGAACTATTTCCTTTAAATAGATTTTTATTTTATGTATCAATATTCAGATGATTATGAGGAAAATCATTGAGTATCATTTTTAGAAGTGGCACAAAATTGAATAAATGTAATCACCACAAGTTTCTAATGTTGGTATATCCGGAGAAAGATAGAAAATATAGCCAGTGTCGGATATCAGACAATCATGGACTTATTAGAGATGTTGACTCAGTTAATAGAGAATAATGTTTCCTATATGGAGAAACATGTTGTTCAGTTACACAATTCAACATTATTAGATCACTTCATGTGAATGAATCCAACATATTTAAATTAAAATACCTATACATTTATAGAACTGAAAATGATATGCCCCTCAAAAAACATTTCTATCATTAGGATGTTAAAAAGGTACAATGTTATAATGAAATATTATATTCAAAAAGAAGATTATGATCAATGATGGTCACTAATCATGAAAACTAAAAAGGTTAATGAAAATAAAGTACATAATGGAAAAATATTAAAGATATATCATTTTATAAAGACATTCCTCGATAATAATGAACTAAAATGGAGTGGAATTTCCTAACATTAATCTACATGGAATATGAATGTATTGCAGAGTATGATGAAAACCTCTCAAGATAATCAAGGAATATTATGAACTACATATGTATTCTTGAATTAAATATTTACAATATTCTTTATAATATTAATATGAGTCTTTGAGGGGAACTAGATTAAAAAATTCATTATATAATGACATTTAATCTTATACCATCAATAAAGAAAAATAATTTTATTAGTAATATATATTCAATAATAATAATTAAAAAAGTGGTTTTATGATAACAAAAAAAAAGTATCTTTTAAAATACAAAGAAAAATAATATGATAATTCCAACATGTTTTAATTGTGGAAATAAACATTTAGGTACTTTCTAAATATGAATTAGAGTTTGTTTAAAGTGAAAAGATTTTTTTTATAATGCTCATGAATGGAATGGGAATAAAGAAACCAATATTATCCAATGATTTGCTGATAAACATGTGGTTCATTATTCCAAGCGATGCACTATGATTCAAGAGAACCTCCGATAGAAGAGGCCAATAGAAGAAGGCCACAATTATGTGATCACTATAGTTGATTTTGAAATTCCTAAATATGATGTGGTAGGTATGTTGAACATAACCTGAAATTTGGAAAATTAATTATTTGATTCTAGGAAATAAAAATCTTTTATACCTTCCATTTTTCCTTAAAAATTATATATTTCTCTAGATATATATATGGGTTGTTTTTAATCAAAACACCTACTAGAAATATTATTTATAAAAATATGTGTAAATCAGTTTACATAATTACCCATAATAATATCCAATATTGAATCAAGATCTGTATACCTATGGTTGACATTGATAAAATCATTAGAATGTATTATAAATCAAATTATATGACAAAATTTTATTTCCAATAGAAATAAATTATTCCTAACTATAAAGATAAGGAATCTCTTGTCCTCATAGGGAAGACTACATCATTTTAATCTTATATATATCCACATTTAGAATCTCTCATAATGATATTCATAGAGAAAAATATTTGAAACCACTTTTTAATGAGGATTTTTCCCCAATAATAGAAGATGTAGTTACATTATATGAATATATTGATGTGTTTCATAAATAACTACTTGAACATCCACCTGATCAAGAAGTTGAGTTTTTAAAAAATCTATATCATAATGTATAACCTATATATAAGACTCCATATATGATAGAAATAAAAAAACTAGTGGAACTGATGAAAATGAACATGAGTTTTTTGAAAAGGGATTTATACAGCCCAGTGATTCACTATACTATTCGCATGTCATTTCTATTATGAAGAAATATTATTTTATGATGTTATGAATTGATTATAGGGAAATCAATTCCATTATTATAAATAACATGAATCATATTCCGAGAATTTATATCCAATTTGAAAATCTTAAAGAGAATAATATATTCTAAATATTGGTCATCATTTTTGGTAATATCAACTATGTGTAAAAAAGATATATATTCCAAAGAAAAAATATCTTTCGAGGTATGTATGTTATTAATTTATAGTAATTCCATTTGGATCAACTATTACACTCTTTATTTAAATGGATAAGATAAAATGATAATTCAATGATTATCTTGATACATTAATTAGTTTATTTAGTAATGATATATTATTCGACATAGAATTTTTAATTGTGAAGAAATGACGTCGGTTTTTTGAAACCGATGAAAAATGTATCACTGGGATATTTTTGGGGATAATTTTAATTAAACCTAACCCCAAAAAAATTAATGCCCATTTTTTATCGGTTATTAGTAAATCCCATGACAAAAACTATGGAGAACATATTTTTGGTGTTTTTTAAAAAAATGACGCAAAAAAGGTAATAAAATTATATTCTTCGCATCAATTTTTGTAAAAAAATGACGCAAAAAATATTGTCTCATACATTTCGGCTTCTTTTTTGAAATAATTGATGCCAAAATTCATTAAAAATTGATCGTTATCAGGAAATCCACATTTTGTTATCTACAAAACCCTCCCTCATGTGATGAGTCCCTCTCAAATCATGATAACTTATATGGCCATCGGGTGATCTTGAACTCTATTATTGTTTATTTTAGTCGATTTCCAGAATTTATGGTCTCCATTTTATAGCAACTTCTATTACATCATCATATCTGCATATCATTACTATAGAAATCCAATTACTAACCTAAAATGTGATTTGATATTAGTTTTTTATTTAAAATTGTCGTTTGTTTATACAATAAATTTCGTCCATATATTAAAATTCATTCAAGGGATGATGTTTTGATTTAGGATCAACGGTAATTTGGACTCCAAATTTTGTAATTTGTTTTTTTAATTTGGTGTAATATCTGATATTGAGTATTACTAGATCATTCAAAGGTTTTAGATGCTCATATTATATGTTAATATACATAAAAATATATTGTTCCTAAAGTATTTTTTCTTGGATGTTTCATTCCATTTATCATATCAATATTGTCATTCACATTAACATATATTAAAAAAAATTATTGTAAATTGTAAAAGGAAGTGAACATCAGGATTCACTGCCTAAAAAGTATCACTATTTCTATGGAACCTTATCACATATACAATTCCATATGACATACTAAAACTATATCAATTCACTATATAATTTTAAATGATATATTCATATCACTTTTTTGACATGATAATTTGTTTAATGACACACATGTTTTGGCATGTTACAACTTACAATATGATTAAAAACACCATTCAATAAATTCATCAATTGGTTCTCCTTTGGTAATGATATAACTTATCCGATGATATCTCTATATGTTCATGAAAAATATAATATCTTATAGTGTATTATATTTTATCACCCATTATCATATCTTAATTATGTATATAAATTTTTTTAAAATTTAAAAATACTTCAAATCTTCATTAAAATGTATTTTATTATATTGATGGGTTTTGTAGATATAAAATATGTCTGAATAAATTTTTTCCCTAAATAATTTAATATAATATATGGTAAAATATATTTAAATTAGAAATTTATAACATCCCTTATTGTTGATACATAATTTCATAGTGAGTTTCACATGGATACATGAAAAATAGTCAAAGGAATGTTGTGTCAACTAGCAATCCACCACACGTAGAATCAAAATTCATAAATATATGATCACTATATATTTACAAAGATTTTTATAACCACATTTAAATAATTAAATAAGAGATAAATAGATATTAATTTATAGATTATAACACTAGTCTATTTTTCATGGATATTGGAATACGTTATATAGAACATTATTTAATTAATAAGAATAAAAGTGTTCATGCATTTTATAATGTAATAGTTGTTACCCAACATAATTAATCAATATGTTATAATATATAAAAAAATAAAACAATACATTTTAGATTAATTCAATTATACTAAAATTACTAAAACATGTCATAAATTCTTATAGTAGTGGTATGATATAAATCTGTTGAATATACTTTTTGGTATATTCAGATTGGATGTATATGTGATTTTTTTCTACATTTTTATTGTAATATAACTACATTGCAATGATCACTTATAGAACACAAAAATGATATGAATGATTATGTAACATCATATGTAGATCTATATCTAATTATTTTAGTATTACATCATACTGATCAACAGCTATGTGGGATTATTAATGATTTATTTCAATCTATTAGATGTGTATTGTCGAGCTGTTTAAATAACATATCTATTATAAATATTGAGTTATAGTGGTAACATAGCCGACTTTTTAGTAACAACTATGTAATATGAACTTAAAAATTAATGTAATATCCATTACATTCGACATACACAACATAGAAATAATGTAGCAACTGTGTAAAACGAACTAGTAAATGTTAGATGATTAAAAATAATTATATTATAATATAAATAAAACACATTAATATAATATGAAATTTAAATATTTAATATTTTTAATTTTGTTTCATATATGATGTTTTCTATCTAAATATCAATTGTTCTTATTAAATGTGTTTCTTTTTTATTTTATCAGTTTATATATTTATATTGAAATGTGTAAATGTTTTAAAATATTCACAAAATATATTGAAATATCAGGTATTTAATGGATCATAATTGGAAAAATTTATGATTAACCACTAATGAATATGAAAAGTGGTTGATGAATTATTGGAATTATCTTAATGAAATATTCAAAACAGTGATTTGATTTTCTATCCACGTGTTATATCATTGAATATGAGAAATATTAACTCTAGAGAAATCAAGTATGTTCTATCTTATTTTGGTTTCAGCCTTCATTATACACATTGGATTTGTCATGGTGAATGAAATGAAAATTTAATTGATAATGTAGATGATAATAGTAATAATCTGACAGAATATCATATTTCAAGTTTAGTTCATGAATTAGGGGTCGAATTTTTGAAAAAATATCAAGTGTTGAACGATTGTATAGAGATTTTGAGAAACCATTTTTTCCAAGTTATAGTAAATATAATGTGTTTTCAGTAGTATTTAGATTGGATAACCTGAAATCATGTATTTTTTGGGGTGATAAATGTTTCTCTAACATATGAGTGCTTTTAAAAGAGATACTTCCAGACGACATCGTCCAACAACATTCCAATTTTTAGGAGAATAAAATATTATTCCCAATGGTGTTGAGGTATAAAAAGATTCATGCATTAACCAATTATTGTGGATTGTATAGGAATGAATATTAATTTTTTATCAAACTATCCTACATGTGGAACATCGCACAATAAGATGGATGTGAAAGTCTATTCATATTCATTGTTAGGAACTTAAATATAACCTCAAACAAAATAAAATTATTTCTTCCTATAATCCCATCATATAATTTTGATAAATTATATCTGATTCATTTTTAGGTACCGAGGTCAAAAATCATTTTAAAGCAATATGGTACCTTCCAATAATTCATCGTAGGAAGAATCTATTTTAAATTTAAATTTATTGAAGAGGTTTAAGAAGTCATTCAGATGAAGATATCTATGATGGTAAATTATTTCACACTACAGTCTCAACACAATGGAAATGATTGTAATCAATTTTCTTGACTTAGGAAGTGGTGTTAGAAAAATCATAACAGGTGTGTGTACATATGGAATAAATATATATATCTAATTTTTAGTAGACAACACAGTTGGTGTCCTGTTTTGTTTGTAGATTACAACTTATCCCCATTGATATGTATGAAGAAATAATATATTAGGATAATCTTTATGATTTATGGATTCAAAATACAAGGAAATAATATTGATCATTATCCTTCATAATTGATTAATGAAATGAAAATTCTATGGGAGGTAGGTGTATGTGTTTATGAGGTAAACAAGAAAGAGTATTTTTTGCGTACAAGGTTAATGTTCAATTTAAATGAGTTCCCTACATATGTAAAATTATTTGAATATAGTATAAAGGGACATAAATCATTTCAAATTAGTGAAGAATAAAACTTCTATATTATATTATAGAATGGAAGAACGAATGTGTATATGGGACATCAAATATTAGTTGTGAATTGACCATCCTTATCGTAGATTGAAAAAATAATTTAATGTTTTACATGAATAAAATCTTCGCCCACAACTATTGTTAGTTAAAGAATATTAAAACTTATTGAAAACTATTTATTTTACATTTAGAATGAAAATTTATTCTGGTTTTCCAAAAAATAACTGGAATAAAAAATATATTTTTTTAACTACATTATTAAAAAATTATAGATAAAACCTAACACTAATATAATTCATGTCGTGACAAATATAAGTAATTTTTTTTGGATCATTATTAGAAATAAAAGAAAAAAATAAATAATGGATTGAATTCTATATTGGACTTGATAGAAATAGGAATAGGTTTACTGTTAACTCCCACTATGAAAGGAAACAGAAAATATTTACCTCTAGCTTTTCAAACATTATGGAAGAGTGAGATATTGAATTCTTTTCATTGTATGTATAGTATTAATGATCCTTGTAGAAATTATTCAAATGTGAAGAATATAATTTCAGTGACAGATTGATATTTAATAGGTATTTAATATCATGATTTTCATATATTAAGGAATGAACTACTACCAGTCGCAATACACGGTTTATTATCGTCATATTTCTAAAAGACAATAATCAGGTTATATAATTTCTTATAATCTATTTTTATCAATGTGATTGGTAGATATTTTTTATATGAGTGGTTAAAGGAATCTAATCTTATACAATTCTCTATTAGAAATATGTTTTCAGCCTACATATTTTGATATAATGGTTCTTCTGGTGATTCATCTAGTGCATGAGATGTGAATATGACGGATTGTCTATTTATGTTGGATGTATCATCTTGAAAGATATATTTGTATATTAAAGGGACATGATACAAATACTTATCGACTAGAGGCCTCTATTGTTCAAAAATATGTATCGGAATAGGTGACTGAGTTCTGTATTGAATATTTGTATGAACTAGAGCATATCGGTCTCCCTATATCTCAATATTTAACATTTGATAGTGAAGGTATAGGGATTCATGGAAAAAAGGTAAGATTCATTTTATGTTATGATGTGATACAAGCACATTTATATATTTTTAACAACACAGATGGTGTTATATCATATATATCATCAAATAATTTTTAACTAATGAGATGATATCCAAAGAGATATGAATTTTTTTATGATTGTGAATAAAAAGTCATTTCTTTCATGTTTTAAAGAGTAAGTGAGACCAGATATATCTCCTTTAGTAATGTTGAAATGGATAGTAGGGGACCATCTATTAATGTGATATCATGGACTATTTTTGATATTAATGGGTACACAATATACACATAAAAATGGATGACGGGAGTACCATTTAAAATAGTGGTGTGATGGTTATCTCTAATGTAGTGCATTTTTCAAGTGAAAAATAAAAAAAACTATATTTCTTCTTTGTCGTCATATTTTCAAGTTGTTGAGGTTATATGGAAAATTTGTTATAATTACCTTCCTATAAAAAATATATAATATTTAATTAATTGAATAATTCACATTTAGGATATTTTTATGTACGAAGCTTTTTGGAATTAGGACATGACTATTAAATCTCAATAATTACTAAGTAGATACAACTACTCAGTTTTCAATTTTTCATTAAATAAAAACTGTTAAAAAAGTTTTCTATATCCATATTTTGTACATCAAGATGTTTCATTAACCCCATCATTGACCCTATTCAACATTATTTCATGTGGAAAACAATTCAAAACATGGGATGGGCATAAAAAGATGAGTAAGGGTTATAAAATAATGAAAGAAAACATTATCCCAATAATAAATACAAATCAATGAAACCAAAATTTTTAATCATAACATAACTTATTAAATACAAATATTTATGAATAATATACAATAATCATAAATCATAAATGTATCTTTTTTGCATCCATAATATACATGTGTTGTAGCATTCACAGCTATGTAGGTAGTTAATTATGGAATACCCATGATTTTATATTGACTAAATATCTTAAGAGAAACATTAGCGTTTTCCTTTGTCATGTTACCAAATGCATTGGAGAGCTATCTCAAGCTCACTCACCCTAGGTTTATCATGAAACCACCTGTATACGTATATAATTCCCAATCACCATAACTTATTCATAACACATAAAACAATAATAAAATAAATATAACATTTCCTCATTGAAATCACAATATATCATATCATGATATTGACATAACCAATGATTTATCAAACGATTTTAAAAACCATTTAAAACATTTAATAATGATGTTTTCGAATCAATGTTTCCCATAACACATTGAATATTTTAAAGGAATTAACATTTTAAAACATTAATGTCCATAAAAATAAATCCTTAAAAACATTTTTAATACATGATCATTAATGAGAATTATTTAGATGAATAAATATTTAAAACATTTAACACATTGTTTTAGTTAAAGAATGCCATACCAATTGAGAAAATACTTGAAAAATAATAATTACAAAATAACAATAATCAATGCTTATAATAACATGAGAATAAAGAGATTCATGATATAATATTTAAAAGGGAAGTATATACACTATATTAGAGTGTATTGGTGTATAAAAACAAATAATTCTCAATGGAATGTAAAATTAGAAAAAATACCTTACAAAGATCATATCCTTTATTTAAGGATGAATCAATTGAAAAATTATGTTTGAAAATTATAAATACACATAATATAATGTAATATTAAGGGTAAAACAATCAGTGTTCAGTCACACATATTCATATTGTGATATAATAACGATTTATAAGTTTATCCCAATGAATTGAAATTGGGATATGATGTTCCCATACAAAAATTTTTCAGCCTAATAGCATCACATAAAAATTAAGATAATATGTTGGTGAGAGAGAAAAGGGTCTATAATCACATGGAAATAAAATGTAATGCAATAAATAAAATATTATAAAATATACTAACATTTGAAAATTCAAATTTATAGACATAAATGAAGTCTTTGAAAAAAAGTGATGGGTGAAAGCTTACCTGGCTGATTTGGTAACTTACAAACCATACACCCCATGATATAAGGATCATAAAATGTATATATAAATAACCATAAGTTAATGTTTATTACAAAAATAATACAATAATGGGAAGTAAATACACCACAAAAAAGTATATAGATGAAAATATATCATGAATCTCACAGGAATAAAATTTGACATAAAAACCCTTACCTCATTGCAATCAATCAAGTCGTATGAAAAAATGTTACTAACCAAAATATTATTCATAGAATACAATGAATATAAAGAGAATAATGATAATATATGTCAAATTTGGGTACAAAATACACCCCATGAAAAAAATAATTGGTGAACAATGGAAATATCACAGAATTAAAAGTGAGATTAGAAACCCCTTACCACATGCCTAACTTGAACCGTTGGTTCATTCGTATCCGAAATAATAAACTAAAGATAATTTCTACATTTTTAATAAATTTTTCAACTTTATTATTCATTTTATATAACTTATTACCATGTTATAAACATTATGTAATCATTTATGATAATAGTGGTTGTTTTTTCTATATTTGGTCCTTGAGTTAAAAATGAAATTCTTATAATTACAAGTTGATCATGTGGTCAATAGTTCATTATCACTCGTATGATATTCATGATTTATATATCACATATATAATATATATCCACTATATATATTTATTTATAACTGTACATAACATTTGGAGGTAAGTAATGAAATGCACCATTCATGGTGAAGGTAAGTCGTACGTACACATGAAGGCTACATTAATTTATATTTCATTTTTAATTGAATTAAAACATAATAATACATATTCATATTAATATTATAGTATAATATCACATATAAAATTTCAGTAACTCCATACTTTATACATTCAACATATGGAATGAACGAGTAATATCACTTTGAGAGGGTGGTAGTCTACACTACCTCAAATGATATTATCATGTTTACCCATTATGGAAACCATAAATGTGTGATATAAATGAAAAATAAAGAAGCATAGAGACAAAATTAATAAAATATATATCACATGAAAATATTTTTCCATCACAATAGACACCATAAGAGGTGGTAAGAGAAGATTTAATAATCTTTATTTCATAAGGCAGTAGTTCTCCGTCCAATGAATCATTACATTCATTACCTATGATATGAATTTGTGTGTAAGTGTAGTTCGAATTTATATAAAAAACAGCCTTGTATATTAAGGATAATTTTTATGTTATAAAATAAAGTAATAAAATGCTTTTAGGCGGTTGGAGTAGTAAAATAATAGAACATAATGTAAGAGAATAAGTTACCTTTAAATCGGGTAACTCCAATTGGTTTGAAAAAAAGGATTAATTTAAGTGCCGTATGCCTAAGGTAAGGCTTATAGGATGAAGATAGGGATAATGAATGATTATTTAGGAAGATGTTGGATGATCCAAATGGATTGATTTGTGTGAGTAATGGTTTTGAGATGATTGATTTTTATAAGGGGGATGAGGGGCTCTTTAAAAATTTCTGAAAATATTCTTTTATTATATAATTTCATTCAGTTTCTAAATGTCCAAGACAAAATAAAGTTGAATAAAATATGACCCTTGTTCGAAATAAAATCACCCAATATGAATTAGAAAGGTTATGGATTTTTTTATAATCGTATTTATTTAAATAATTTATTAATGTGGAAAACACTTCATCATTATTATGTCATAAATAATTTTATTTATACGATGTCTAAAAATTATAAAAAACTACAACGATGTAGAAAATATTTTTATATTTCAAATGAATATTTTTAGTTGAATCGATAACTTATTTAACACCATGTTAAAACTTATTTACTAAAATATATATGTTTTTCTCATTTTTTTGATTACTTTTAATTAATTAAGATAATGCATCATTATCACTCTTATGTGGCTCCATTGGGTCCCAAAATATAACAAAGGATTATGATGGCCATAAATTTATAGCCCAATAAGATTAAGACACATGTTAGGGTAATTAAATATAATTATAATATTATTTTTACTAGAAATTATCCTATTTACCTTTAACCGTGGTAAATAAAAGTCAAATGTTTTAATTCACAAAAAATTATTTTTATCTTATTGAACCACATATTACATACTAATTACAATCATTTTTTTTGGATTTTCAGAATTCAATTCACATATGCGTTAAAAGTTCATCTAAAAGAAAAATTCGGGGTTTAACTACTACTCAATGTTTTCATTATTCATCAATAATCGAAGGTTTTCATAAAAAAATAAAAAATTCAGACTAAGATTATTTTGATATTCTGAATTCAAAATGATTTCTATTTTACCAAATTCAAAACATCGAAGGTTCATTTATTAATTTAAGATTAATTCCTATTGTCAAATCAAAAAACATGTTTTTAAGAAATAATAACTATTAAACGATTTATAGTTATTTATGTCCAATTTATATGTGAAATTACTTCCAATGACCAACATTAAATTAAATGGTAAAAATATAATCTAAAAAAACTTTAAAAAAAATTAAAAAGATAATATCCCTATTAGAAAAATATATTAAAATTCAGTTTTGAATTAAAATTCAGTATTTTTTATTATTCATTATTAAATGTAGTTTATCAGAAAAATACCCAAAATTTACCCAATTAAATTTGGATGTCCCAATTATAAAGAATAAAATTATTTTAATAAATAGAACATGTAAAAATGACCAAATGTAGATTTAAAGAAGGTTATCCATCAAAAGGTTGTAAATCAACCTTTTAAACAATATAAGAGTATTTATTCATAAAATTATATTCAATCGTATTTTAAGCCTCTAACATTTATTGGATAAATGTAAAAACATATAACAAACATTAATAAAAATATTTTACTTATTTATTTTCATTCCTTCAATTAAAATGGAAATGCATTAACTACCATTTAAATTAATAATATATTATTATTATTTTGCAGGACTCAGCATTGTGTGCAACATAAGACATCAGAGAAACCGATTGTCATGTTTCAGGTATTCTATTGAATATAGCATCCCCTTTAAAATAAAATTAATATTTAATTCAAAAATATTAATAAATATAAAAATTTTATACTCTTTATTTTCCTGGGATGTTACATCCATCCCCCATTTTGAAAATTGTATCCTTGCATTTTAAAATTGGGCTTCAAAACATCATGGAATGTCCCACATTGGAAAAACAATAAATAAAACATTCATTATAGAAGAAAGAATGATAAGTACAAAGGTCGCCTAAGATAACCCATAAATTGATTCCACGAAGACATGGATGTGGAGGAGAAAATATTTAATGCCCCAACCCCAGTTACCCAGAGTCGGTGCATTATTTTAATACATTAGCATGATTACAATGAAACAAGTCCTGAAGGACTGATCAGTTTAGCAGTCTTGGAAAATAGATTACATATATGAATGTTGCATTACACTTTATAACATAAAAAACAACATAAATATTCCTTCATGAACACCATTATTCCCTTGGTTTAACCGTTTATACCAATAATAATACACTTATTGGAATACTAGGAAAAATAATACAAAGAAATGGGTGAGCTCAGATGCTCAGTAAGGATAACAATACAGCAGAAACTTTCATAAACAAGAATAAACATTTATGGAAATGTATAACTAAAACAAACGCCTTTTAAACATGAACTTCAACATAATATGGAAAAAATAAAATAAAGTAATTGCATTTATTTATCACCTGGATATTCTACTAGTCGAATAATCACATGCAATATCACTAACAACATTCATAATGATGGAATGCATAATGCTGAACTTTAATTTTTGTGTCAAGGCCTCATGCCATGACCAAACAGATAACTACAACCGGAACCCAACCCGGAGATCCTCTGTAAACGGAATCCAACCCGTAGTGCCTGTAATAACCGGACACCAAACCGGAGTGCCTCTAATAACATGACACCAACCCGGAGTGCCTCTAATAACCGGACATCAACCTGGAGTGCCTCTAATAACCGGACACCAACCTGGAGGGTCTGCTGTAACCATACCCCAACCTGGAACATACTAGTCCAACACATTCATCATAACAATAGGATGAAATATAACATAAAAATTCGTATTAAAACAAGCATATGAAATGTCAATATTTTACCAATAAACCATTAATGGTATATAAACAATACATCCACAGTCAAACATATCACAAAACCTTCAACACAATATAGAAGATTTGTATCATGATAAATCAACTTCAAAACAAGTTAAAATCCATTAAATGATTTTTACATTGATGAAAATTATTTTCAAAACTCTTTGAGAGAAATAACCATTTTCATTAAAACATTTAAAATTCACACAATTTGGAAAATAAGTCATTTAAAGTCATTTTTGAATCAAATTGTCCCATAATAAATTGAAACTTTTGAATGGAATTAACATTTTCAAAACATTCATGTCCAAATAAATAAATCCTTAAAACCCATTTTGAAGACATGGACATTAATGGGAAAGATTTAGAAGAATAAATATTTCAATCTTTTGAATTGATGTTTTAGTTAAAAGTCCCTTAAAATAATCCCTTTTCAAATTATTTCATAAAACATGGACATTTATAATAAAAATGTCCCAATATATATTTACGTAAAAATAACTTCGGATAATAAAGAGATTGTGAAATTAACCCTTACCAATTTGGTAACATACGAAACATACTCCCCATTAAAGAAATATCATACAATGAATATGTAAATACAAATAAAATAAAATTTATTACATAATGAATACAATTATTGGAAGCACATAAACCACACAAATGGTAATAGTGGCAATATGGCATGAATCTCACGGGAATAAGGAGTGAGATGAAAACCCCTTACCTTGCACTTTCCTTTATTTGAGGGTACATATAGCCTCCTGTATGAGAACTATAGTATGTTATTAAATTATAACAGAACCATATTAATATTTATCATATAATACATTATTCGTTTATGACTTTATACTACTCATTTAATAACAATTTCCATGTTATATTAATATTTAGTTTAATAATCTCTTTCTTTATCGTGCGTGTTTTAACTTGTTACTCATGATTGTATCACATAGATCATGATTTAAATAAATACAGAATATAAAACATGATTTATTTATCATATATATTAAGAATATATAAATTTATAATAGCCGTTTATATGAAATGGAAAACACCATTTATGGAGATGGTAGTTCGTACGTACGCATAAATGTTGTTTCCGTTTTTATATAGTATTGAACGGAAGTAAGTGAATAATATATATGTAAGTAACTAAATACTTATATATATAAATATATATCTATCCAGTAGCATTATTATGTCATATATTACATATTTATTAGTAATATATATTTTTATAATTGTCTATGAATGGTGAACATGAAAATTAATCTTATCGCATCGTAGAGACGATAATCCTTACGTACGCACGAGCGAAAATGTCATTCTTTTGATATTAATATAATATATAATTGCATGGTATATAATATATAATTAATTATAATCATGTTATATTTATTATTTACATCAAATACACAACATTATTATACCCATCCAAATAATAATGTATTCAATAACAATTACACCACGACGTGGAGACAGTAAGTCGTACGTACGCACGTATGGTGAAATGTCATTCAAAGGGTGGATAGAATAATGAATTTGGTTGTTCCATAATTATAATAATGTCACATTATATATAATATACTTGAGTTATTATTTTATAATCGACACAACAAAGATAAAGGAAGTAGAAGAAGCAAGGAACTTGAAAGAGGGTGGTGAAATCATTACCTCTTCTTCGGGTTCTTCCTTTTGATTTGGTCAAAAGGGCTCTGTAGGATAGATTTTGGATCAAATTAGGGCATCTAGGATGAAGGTAGTATATGTTAGAGTGTATTGGGGTAGGGTTTGGCCGAGAAAAATGTCTTAGAATATGTGAATTAGAGTGAAGGGGGAGTGCCCTTTTATAAGAGGGGTGAGGGGAACCATAGGAAAAACCTAAAATATTATTTTATATAAAATTCATATTTGGTTTAGAATGGATACAAAGTATATTATTTAAAGTATAAGGTGTGGTTAGGTTGAGAAAAACACAACCAATAGGTTTTATACAAGTTTAGGCTACCATTTTAGCCTTATCATTTAGATTTAACTCTAAGGTAAATAATTTAACTTTTTCTGTTTCTTCTGGTATTCTTACCTTATATGGTTAATAAACATACAATATACTACCAATAGAACCCCAATTGGTTCATTAATTTCATATATATTATTATATAAGTCTTCTGTACGAACCTTATATTTTTAAGACTATTATATCAATTAATAATATAGTATTTGTTTTGAAAACTATTTAATGTCCATTTTGACACTATTTTGTATTTGTTTTTTTTTAATAATAAAAACATGATTACTTAAAAACAAATACATTGAACCAATACTATAATGTCATATTCACCTAGAAAATTCGTTGATGTCATAAAATCTTTGAAATTATTTTTATTTTAATATTTATAATACCATTTATTTGATTCTTTCATGAATAAGGTAATTAGTGCATCATCATTGTGTCATAAATAAATTTATTTATTTAATGTGTAAATATTATAAATAAATTACCATGATGTATAAAAATCTTTTTAGATTTCTAATGAATATTTATAATCGAATTTATCTTTTGTAAAACCCCATGTAAATTTTTTTTAGTTATTAAACATTGATTTTAACTCTTTTAACTGTTCTTTGAATTAAATCATAATAAATGTCCTAATCTAATCAATGTGGACCTAAATCATAATATTTTATTCCTAAGATGGTTTTTAGTCGAGCTAAATTTGTCCAACAGAATTAGGACATGTGTGAGGGTAACATTAATATCATTTTTACACATAATTACCCTATTTCTTTTTAACTGTGGTAAATGAAAGCAAAAAAAATACTATTCACCAAAAATTATTTTCATGTCATTGAACCACATTTTACTCCTTGATATTAACTGTGTCTCTCGGATTTTCAAAATTTAACTCACAGAAGCAGTAAAATTATGGTTTACGAGAATTATCAAATTCTATTAGGAGGTGGGTAAAACACAGTGAAAAGTTCAATAAAATTTGTATATATCTAAAATTATTATAAACTGACTCCAATGAATTACAATGATCTTATATAATTATTATGAATCTATTTTTAAATAAATTAATTTATATAAAATAAATTATTATTTAAATAAAAATCGGTTTTAACCAATAACTTAGTGTTTTTTACTATTCATCAAAAATTGATGTTTCTCAGAAACATACAAACAATTCGGCCTAAGATATATATGATATTATGAATTAAAAAATTTATTCTATTTTAAAAAATTAAAAACATATATGTTGCATTAATTAATTTAAATTAATTTCTATTTTCGAAATAAATAGCGTGTTTTTATGAAATAATAACTATCAAAAGGTTGACACTTACTTATGTCCAGTTTAAATGTAAAATTATGTCCAATGACCAAAATTCTGTTAAATGGTAAAAATATGCTCTAAATATACTTTAAAACCAGTCAAACTCATAATTTATCAAAATTAATTATTTCGATTGAAAAAGTTGTTTTTAATGAAAATCTAGTAATTTTCACTTTTCATAAAAATTTGAAAGTTATCCGAAAAGTACCAAAATTTCACCCTATTCTAATATTGATATTCCGAATCCAAAAATAAAGTTAATTTTGAAATATAAAATGTATAAAATTTCAAAAATGGTTATTACTATTCTTAACGGCTAGTATGATTGGATGTGGTGTGTTAGAACTCGAAGTTGCGTATAACATGCGCTATTTTATTATTCAAAGAGATGTGTACTATGAATGCATGGGGTGTTACACTCTCCCCTCCTTCAATAAATTGAATCCTCGCAATTTATGCTTAGTATTGGAAACATGCGGTTGACATTTGAAAATATCTTAGTTTAAATCCCACATCAAAAAATGGATTAATGAGGACTCTATTTAAAATAAAGAGGCGAAAGTATGAAGGTTACCAAAAATAACACATACTAGAGTTCCATGTAAGAAAATTTGGATATGTAAGAAAAATATAACCATCATTATGTGACGGAGAGTGGTAGATAACATGTCTATGAAAAGGCCAGCAATCCCAAAGCCATAAATTTGTGATGATCCAAGGTACCATCTAAGACAACATTTTTGTTTTAAGTTCATTTTTTTAATGTTGAGGAATTTATTTATGATATTGTCTAAGATCATAAGGAGATATAATTACTTTATAATTAGAGTTTTGTCCATTAATAAATTTCTAAAAAAAACTCATCTTTCACCCCAAAACATAATACAACTCAAAAATACTTTATTTATCATAATCATATTGGGTCCCAAATATAATTAAGTTATAATTAAAATATCAGACCCTTAAAAAAAGAAACTACATTATTCAATCTAGGGACTCCATTTAGTCCAGTGGTGGGAGATAAATCACAATCTCACTATGGTTGTGGGTTCGATTCCCGCAGCTTTGTCCGACACGATGGGTCGTCACACGGTCTGCGTGTTGTCCTTTTATAAAAATCAAAAAATAACATTTCAAACATAATCCATTCCAACCTTTAGACTTATCCAAAATAATTTTTTAAACTTTCAGTCCAAAATTTATATGAAAGGAAAAGATAATGTAGATTCTTTTTACCCCATAATAGCATGTGAATACCTTCATCATGTATTCTTTTAAAACACTGAATCATTCTGAATTACCATAAAACCTTATTGATTACATTCATGCTCCCTTATTATTTATAGAATACTGGATATACTTCATCCATCCAAAAATGCTGTCAACTCCAACAATGATAGAATATAAAAATCATTAATCAGTTTCAAGCCAGTGAAGAATATCCAATATAATTTACCCAAATCAACCATATATTATTCAAAAATCAGTACCTCAATATTAGGACCATATTAAGGTTTATCTGTCCTTCAACCATGTAATTTCCAAAACTTTTAACTCACTGTAGAGTCACATTTCTTAGTATAAAAAAATCTCAAATCCACAATGAAATAGTTCTACAGTACAACCTCTATTTATTTTCATTACATCATTGAAACAACACTTCAATGAAATTTATTCAAATAACAACATAAGAACACTAGTCATTCCTCTTCATCTGTGGTAGTATCATAACTTGATTATTATCCAATACCATAATTTGGGGAATAACCTGATGATTTGAACACTGGTTTTCGTAGTGTCCCAACTTCTTACTGATGAGGCATTGTAAATTTGAATCCTTTTTCTTACCCTTGAAATCGCATACTTGGTCTCCTTTTTCTCCACACTTATAACAAACTCACATTCCCTTCAGGCAAGATCCAGGTTGTTTTGTTCCCACAGTTATCACATATGGGAAAATTCTTCTTTTCCTTCTTCCCATTATCTATATTTCTCTCTTCCATCCATTCCTTCTCTTCCTTCCCTTCAAATCCATAGGACTCAGAGAATTCTTTACTTATCATGTTAACACATGATACTATTTCTTCATATGTTATGAAAACATGAGAGACTATTTCCCATATTAATGTTGGATTAATATAGTGAAATATATGATACTTCTTACTCATTGGATCATACGTATTTCTGGAGTTCTCATTATTTCTATTAGGAACCATTTTTAAACAATGGCATAAACTAGGTCAGTTTATGAACCACAATTAATTATTCTAATCATGTAAAATACCCAATGTAAATTGAACAGTTTATGGAAATAATCCATAATCAAAATTTTTTTCTTTGAGGTGATATATATACTCACAGACCATTCATATTTGTTTGTAAATAAAACGATAATTATCCTATGCATATCCCCCGGGAGTGTCGTAAACAAGAGTGCATCAAGGCCCATTGTCGTGCACCAGTTCCCGTTCGAGTATAGCTCAATGTGGTGTTTTTGGGTTTTACCCCTGGGTACATCTATGCCGGAGCCACCTCTACCTGCTTGTATCCAGACAGTGATGTATTTTCTTGGAAACTCACAAAATCCCTACATTACCAAAATTATATGATGTTCTTATATAATAATCCTCAAAGCCTATCTTAGGTTCATGTGCTTTAATAATAGTTTATCTAAATCTAGTTTCTAATGTTATTGCTAAAAATCCTCTCACACCAACTGTAACGCCCTGACCCTAGTTACCCAGAGTCGGTGCATTATATAAATACATTGGCATGATTACAAGGAATCTAGTCCCGAATGACTAATCGGTTTAGCATTATTGGAAAATAGATTACATACATGAATGTTACATTACACTTTATAACATACAAAACAACATAAATAATCCTTCTTGAACGCCATTATTCCCTTGGCTTAACCCTTCATATCAATCTCAAAACACTTTTGGAAATCCTGGGAAAAATAAAACATAGAAAGGGGTGAGCAAAGATGCTCAGTTAGGATAACAATACAGTGGATGCTTTCATAAATAAGCATAAACATTTAAAGGAATGTATAACTCAAAAAAAATACTTTTAAACATGAACTTCAGCATAATGTATAAAAAATAAAATTAAGTAATTCCATTCACTTGTTAACATAGATATTCTACTAGTAGAAAAATCACATGCAATATCACTAACAACTTTCATAATGTTGGAATGAATAATTCCGAACATTAATTTCTGTTTCAAGGCCTTGTTCCAAGACCTAAGGGATAACTGTACCTGGAACCCAACCCATAGATCCTCTGTATCATGACTCCAAACCGGAGTGCCTCTAATAACCGAACCTCAACCCGGAGTTCCTATAATATCCGGATACCAAACCTGAGTGCCTCTAATAACCGGACAGAAACCGGGAGTGCCTCTAATAACCAGACACCATCCCGTAGGGTCTGCTGTATCCGGACCCCAACTCGGAACATACTAGTCCAACGCATTCATCTTAAGAGGAGGATGGAAAATAACATAAACATTCATATTAAAAGAAGCATATGAACTGTCAATACATTACCAATAAACCATGAATGGTATAAAAATAAAACATCCACAGTCAAACATATCACAAAACTTTCAAAACAATATGGAAGATTTAAATCATGATAAATCTACTTCAAATCAAGTTAAAGTACATTAAAGGATTTTGATGTTGATGAAAATGATTTGTAAAACTCTTTGAGAGAAATTCCCCTTTTTCATGAAAAAATTTAAAAGTCACACAATTTGGAAAAGAAGTAATTTAAAAAAAAATTGAATCAATGTTTCCCGTACCACTTTTAAACTTTTCAAAGTAATTAACATTTTAAAAACATTCATGTCCATATAAATATATCCTTAAACCCCATTTTGAAGACATTGATATTAATGACAAATATTTAAAAGAATAAATATTTAAAACATTTGAAATGATATATTAGTAAAAATTCCCTTAATAGAATCCATATAAAAATTATTTCATAGAACATGGACATGGATAATAAATACGTCCCAGTAGATACATACGTAAAAACAACCTCGGATAATAGAGAGATTGTGAGATTACACCTTACCAATTTGGTAAATTACGAAACATACACCCCATGAAAGAGATATCATAAAATGAATATGTAAATACACATAAATTAATTTTTATTACATAAAGAATACAATTATGGGTAGTACATACCCCACAAAATTGTAATAGTGGAAAAATGTCATGAATCTCACGAGAATAAGGAGTGAGATGAAAACCCCTTACCTTGCACTTTCCTTTAGTCGAGGGTACATTTTGCATCATGTATGAAGACTACAGTATGTTATTAAATTATAACAGAACCCTATTAATATTTATGATATCATACATTATTCATTTATTAAATTATAATACCCATTTAATAATAATTTACATGTTATAGTAATATTTCGGGTAATAATCGCTTTCTTTATCATATGTGTTTTAACTTGAAACTCTTGATTGTATCCCATAGATCATGATTTTAATACATATAGAATATAAAAATGATTTATTTATCATATATATTTAGAATGTAAAAATTTATAATAGGCGTATATATGAAATGGAAAACACCGTTTATGGAGATGGTAGTCCGTACGTACGCATAAATGTTATTTCTGTTTTTATATAGTATTGAACGAAAGTAAGTGAATAAGATAAATGTATTTACATAAATACATATATACATAAATATATATATATCTCCAGTAGCATTATTATATCATTTTATACATACTTATTAGTAATATATATTTTTATAATCGTTGATGAATGGTGAACTTGGAAATAAATCTCATCGCGTTGTAGAGACAGTAATATGTACGTACGCACGAGAAAAAATATCATTCTTTTAATATTAATATAATAGATAATTGAATGGTATATAATATATAAAGAATTATTATTATGGTATATTTATTATTTACATCAAATACACATCATTATTATAGCCATCCAGATAATAATTTATTGAATAACAATTACACCACGACGTGGAGACGGTAAGTCGTATGTACGCACGTATGGTGACATTTCATTCAAAGGGTGGATAGAATAATGAAGCAGGTTGTAGCATAATTATGATAACATCACAGTATATATAATATACTAGATTTATTATTTTATAATGTAAATAACAAAGAAAAAGGAAGTGGAATAATAAAGGAACTTGAAAGAGGGTGGTGAAATCATTACCTCTTCTTCAGGTTCTTCCTTTTGATTTGATCAAATGTTCTCCTTAGGATGGCTTTCTAATCGAAATCGGGAATCTAGGAATAAAGGAGTATATTTTAGAGTGTATTTGTCTAGGTATTGACCTAACCAAATGGCTTAGAAGGTGTTAATTAGAGAGAAGGGGGAGTGCCCTTTTATATGAGGGGTGAGGGGTAACTTAGGAAAAACATAAAAAAATATTATATTTTAATAAATTCATATTTGGATTATAATGGCTCAAATGTTGATTATTTAAAGTATATAGTGGGGATAGGTCGAAAACAACTCAACAAATTGGTTTTAGACAATTTTAGGTTACCATTTTAACCTTATCATTTAGATTTAATTCTATGCTAAATAATTTAACTTTTACCGTGTCTTCTTTTATTTTTACATTATATGGATAATAAAAATACTATATACTACCAATCGAACCCCAATTGGTTCATTAATGTCATAAATATTATTATATAAGTCTTTTGGGAGAAACACATATTTTTAGGACCATTATATCAATTAATAATATAATATTTTTTATAAAAACTATTTTATATCAATTTTCACACTATTTGGTATTTTTTTTTGTTAAAATTATGACAACATTATTATTTCAAAAAAAAATTTAATCAATCCTAAAATGTCATATTCACCCAGTAAATTCGTGGATGTTATAAAAACTTTGATATTATATTTAGTTTAATATTTATAATACCATTTATTTGATTCATTCATGAATAAGGTAATTACTGCATCATCATTATGTCATAAATAAATAAATTTATTTAATGTATAAAAAATATAAATAAATTACCATGAAGTAGGAAATCATTTTAGATTTATAATTAATATTTATAATCGAATTTATCTCATGTAAAATTCCATATTAAAAATGTTTTAGTTGATAAACGTTGATTTTAACACTTTTAACTCGTCATTGAATTAAATAATAAGAAATCTCCTAATCTAATCCACGTGGACCTAAATGATAATATTTTATTCCTAAGGTTGTTTTTGGTCGTGCTAAACTTGTCCAATAGAATTAGGACAAGTGTGAGGGTAACATTAATATCATTTCTACCCTTAATTATCCTATTTACTTTTAACTGTGGTAAATAAAAGTTAAAAGTTACTATTAACCAACAATTATTTTCATATCATTGAACAACAGTTTACTCCATGATATTAACCGTGTCTCTTGGATTTTCAAAATATATTCACAGAAGCGGTAAAATTAAGTTTTATGATAATTTTCAAATTCTCTTAGGAGGTGGGTAAAAGGGGGTGAAAAGTTCAATAAAATTTTTATATATCTAAAATTATTATAAACTGACTCCAATGAATTACAATGATCTTATATAAGTATTATGTATCTATTTTTAAATAAACTAATTTAAATAAAATAAATAATTATTTAAATAAAAAATCTGATTTTATCAATAACTCTGTGTTTTTCACTATTCATCAAAAATTGATGTTTCTCAGAAAAATACAAAAAATTCGGCCTAAACTATATATTATATTATGAATTAAAAAATTATGTATATTTTAACAAATTCAAAACATATAAGTTTCATTAATTAATTTAAATTAATTTCCATTGTCAAAATAAATAGCGTGTTTTTAAGAAATAATAACTATCAAAAGATTGACACTTACTTTTGTCCAGTTTAAATGTGAAATTATGTCCAATGACCAAAATTGTGTAAAATGGTATAAATATATTATAAATATACTTTACAACCACTAAAATTCATAATTTATCACTATTAAATATTTCAATTAAAAAAGTTGTTTTTAATTAAAATTTAGTTATTTTAACTATTCATCAAATTATGAAAGTTATCTGGAAAGTACCAAAATTTCACCCTAAGCTAATTTTGATATTCCAAATCAAAAAATGAAGTTCATTTTGAATGATAAAATGTATAAAATTTCAAAATATGTGTATTACTATTCTTAACGGCTAGTAGGATTGGTTGTGGTGTGTTAGAACTCGAAGTTGCGTATAACACACACTATTGTATAATTCAAAGAGAAGCGTACCGTGAAAGCATGGTTTGTTACAAAATAAGTTTCATGACCTGATGTAGAGTGATAGAAAACATGATTAGTAGAATGTTAAAAACAATAAAACCAAAAAATTGAGAAGGGTTAAACGTTCATTGGTTTCCCAATAGGAAATGTAAACGTATAACGTTTTAGTTTGAAGTTCCTTTTGATAAATTAGGAGAATTTATTAATGATATTGAATAAGAACATTTAGAAACTTACTTACATGAAATGTAGACATTCATTATTTGCTAAATGTCTAACACAAATTTGTATTTTTTTTTCCAAACAATGAGTATTTATGATGACTTGGTAACATAAAAAGTGCTAAAATCGTCTTTTATATAATAACATGATTCAAAAAATAAGAACCACATATTTCCCCTATATTAATACATTCACCAAAACAAAAATTGTTTTCTACGTGCTCAGATAATACTTAAAAGGGAAATCCTTTATAAAAATAAATACTACTCTTTATCTATAATATTCAATAAAAAGTACCCAATTTTCTAGAAAGAACATTCAATAAACAATTTTCCATAATATTATTCAAAATAATCCAAACTAAGATATAATCACAAAACTCAAAAGGTTTTAATAAAATAGTTTTTCACATTAAATCATATCATTTAACTCCAAAAAACATAAATTACTCCTAAATTCTCATACCGATGGGTAATTAACATAATCAGATATTCTCTATAATAGTTTAATCATTTCCATAAATAACCCAAATCAACTTATGTTCACAATAAAAACATAGATTCTTTTGAAATAATATTTCATCCATTACTACATAAATTAAATCCCATATTATTCTATTTTCCGTAAACATATAGTGATTCCAAAAGAAATAATTCCCTCCAAAAAAACATTTATCACATAATCACCAAATCATTTTTTTATATGAATACGTCCATTTCATAAAACATAAGATCTCAAATAATCTTATTATTGATCCATAATACCATAAAAGTAAAAATAATAAGTCATACTAACTAGGAACTTCACATAGTCCAGTGGTAGGTGATAAATCCTAGTATCACATTGGTTGTGGGGTTGATTCACGATGCTTTGTATGACCAGACAGGTTGTCACATAGTCTGCGTGTTTTCATTTTTCAAAAAAAATAATAATTTCAAAAGATCCAAAAAATGGTAAAAATTCCTCTAAAATAAACATAACATATTTTATCCTCAACGGTTATCTAATACCTTTCATTTTCACCCCAAAATGTAATAACTATTTATCACCTCTAAAATAACTAGGAATATTTTTAATATATTAACAACTATGGTCATTCCACTTATAAATAAATAACACCCCTACCACTAAAGTTATCTAAACTAAATTCAAAGACCAACTATAAGAACTCAACCATGAACATTACATAATAATAAATTACGTGAATACATTACATTGAGGATCATTTCTGGTTTAGGTATTTATAGAATTATTCCAAAACTATTACATATCCCAAAATTAAAAAGTATATACTTCTACTTAGTTTTCAATTTTTTTCATAAAATAAAATCTCATAAAAAAACATGCCTAGTTCCATGTTTTAAACATCATTTCTTTCCCTTGATCACATCCTTTACCATATTCATCTATAAGTCAATTGCATAAAATTTCAAAACATGGGATGAGCATAAAAAGCACAGTAAGGGTTATAAAATATGGAATGAATAAAATGGCCCATCAAAAAATACAAATCAATGAAATCGTACTTTTAAATCATAATATACCATCTGATATCAAATGCTTTATGAATAATACCCAAAAATGATAAATCATAAAGGTAACTTGTGGCATCCCAAACATACATTTGTTGTAGCTTACATTTCAATGAAGGGAGTTACATTTGGAATACCCATCGTAAGAAATTCCCTAAATCTATTAGGATAAAATTCAACATTTACCTCCCTCAGGTTACCCAATTCATTGGAGAGCTATATCGGGCTCAACAGACCTTCATTTATCATTGAACCACTCGTATACATAATAAATTCCCAATTACGATAAAAATTTCAAACAGAAAATAACAATTATAAATAAAAGATAACATTTCCACATTTCAATCACAATATATCATCTCAAGATATTGACATAATAAATTCTTTATCAAACCATTTTCAAAATAATTTAAAACATTTTATAAAGGGATTTTTGAATCAAATATTCCTATACCACTTGGATGATTTTAAATGAAATAAAAATTTAAAACATTAATGTCCATATAAATAATTCCATAAAACCATTTTGAAAAAATGGTCATTAATGAGAAATAATTGGAAGAATAAATATATAAATCATTTAAAATAATGTTTTAGTTAAAGATTCCCTTCCCACATGACAAAATAATTGAATAAAAATAATTGCAGAATAAAATTATACGAAGCATATAATATCAAGAGATTAATTAGATTAGTGATATAATATTTAAAAGTGTATTATATACACCATATAAAAGTGAATTGGTGTATAAAAACAAATAAGTCGCAATGGAATGTGAATTGAGACAATATCTATTACAAAGATCATGTTTTAGATTAAGGTTAAATCAATGACATAATTATGTGTGAAAAATATAAATAAACAATACATAAGTAGAGATTATGTGTAAACCAATCATTGGTCAGTCAAGCATATTCATAGCATGATATAATAAACAATTCAGAGTTTAACATAAAGAATTGATATTTGGTTAAGAAGTTCCCATACAAAATTTCGGCAGCCTCACAACGCCACATAAAAATTCACAAAATGAGTTGATAAGAGAGAATAGGGTCTCATATCACATGGAAATAAAATGTAAAATAATATTTATATTTAATAACATGTCCATATATTTTAAATTTAAATTTAAAGACATAAAAATAAGTCTTCGACTAAAAGAGGAGGGTAAAAGTTTCCCTTACCAATTTGGTAACATACGAAACATACACCCAATGAAGGAAGTATCATACAATGAAGATATAAATACCCATAAATTAATGTATATTACACATATAATATAATCATGTGTAGTACATACACCACACAAAAGGAAATAGTTTAAAATATAGTACGAATCTCACGGGAATGAAAAGTGAGATGAAAATCCCATACCTCATTGCCATCAATCATTTTGTATGACCAAAAGTTAATTACCACAAAATGTTTCAACAAATTGTATGAATATAAGGTTAATTATGTTAATATATATCAAATTTACATACACAATACACCACATGCATGGCATAAGTGGCAAACAATGGAAATCTCAAGGAATTAAAAGTGACATAAAAAACCACTTACCATGTTTCTGACTTGACCTGTTAATTATTTAATCTCCTAAATAATTTACCAAAGTTAATTTATTCATTATTAAGATCCTTTTTAAAGTTTATTATTCATTTCATATCACATATAACCTTTTTATAATCATTATGTAATCATTTATGTTAGTAATTTTCGTTTGGTCGATATTTGGTACTTGAGTCAAAAATGAAATTCTTATAATTACATGTTGTTCATGTGGTAAAAATTAAGTTATCTCCATTATGATATTAATGATTTAGATATGATATATATGATATATATCCATTATATATATTTATTTATAATAGTACATAACTTTTGGATGTAAGAAATGAAATGCACCGGTCATAGAGATTGTAAGTCGTATGTACGCATGATAGCTACTATAATTTCTATTTCATATTTAATGGAATGAAAAAATAATGTTACATTGGTATATTATATTTACATTATAATATCAATAATATAATTTCAATAACTCCATCCATTATTCATTCCATGTTAGGCATGAATGAGTCATATCACTTTGAGGGGCGGTAGTCCGCACTTCCTCAAATGAAATTATCGAGTATAACCATTATGGAAACAATAATAGTATACTATAATTAAAAAAATACATAATTACAGAAAAAATATAATTATAATATATATCAAATATAAATATAGTGCCATTATAATGTCCACCATAATAGGTTTTAGGATCAGATTGAACAATCATTGTTTCGTGAGGCAGTAGTTCATTGTCCACATAAACAATATGTTCCTTACCCAATAGACGAAGGAGTGTGTAAGTGTAGTTCAAATTCATCTCATAACAAAAAAAGTATATTGATGATAATATTTTTGTTATAAAATAAATGAAAACAAAAATTTAGGGGGTTAGATAATTAAAATAATAGAAATAAACTTAAGAGACGATTTTACCATTAAATCAGGTAACTCCCATTGGTTTGAACCAAAATGATTTATTGTAGTGTCTTCTTCATAAGTTATGGATTCTAAGTGGAAGAGAGGTATATTGAGAGATTATTTCAGTAGGGGTTGGATTATCAAAGGGGATTTCGATACATGTGTAAAGGGTTAAGGGTGAGGGATTTTTTTAAAGGGGATGAGGGGCTCTTTGAGAAATATTAAAAATATTATTTTATTATATAATGAATTTTAGTTTATAATGGACCAAAATTTATTAAATACAAATATAAGATGAATCTTGTTCATAATTAAATCACCCAATTATAATTGGATAGGTTTTGAATATAGTTTGAAATTTTATAATTTTATTTATTTAAATCATTTATTAATGAGGTAAAAAATACATCGTTATTGTGTCATAAATGATGTTAATTTTTTTGTAAAAAAATTAAAAAAATACACCATGCTGTAGGAAATATTTTTTTATTTCAATTTAATCATTATAGTGGAAGATATAACTTCTATAATCTCATTTAATAATTGATTTACTAAAAAATATATGTTTATGTCATTTTTGTGATAATTTTAAATTAATTAATTTAAACTGTCATTATCACTCTTAAATGGATCCATTTGGTCCCAAAATCGACACAAATATGGCCATGGATGGATATTTATCAACCAATAGTATAATGACACATGTTATTGTAATTTAATATTATTATAATATTATTTTTACCTCGAATTACCCTAATTACCTTTAACTGCGGTAAATAAAATTCCAAACATACTAATTACCAAAAATTATTTTCATTATATTCAACAAAATATTAAATAATAATAAAAAGCATTTATTTATGATTTTTAAAATTCAATTCACCTAAGCAGTAAAATTTCATTTAAATTAAAAATTCGGTTTTTTTACTACAAATCTTTTTTCACTATTCATCAAAAATTGTTGGTTTTCAGAAAAATACAAATAATTAAGCCTTAAGAATATTTTATATTGAAAATTCAAAATTCTGTCTATTATACAAAATTAAATACATATAAAGTTCATTAATTAATTTAAAATTAATTTCTTTTGGAAATAAACCATGTTTTTTATAAATAATAACTACCAAAAGGTTGACAATTCTTTTTGTTCAATTTCAAATTGAAATTACTTCAATGTTAAAATAGGATTAAATGGTAAAAATATAATCTAATATAAATATAAAATAATTTATTAAAAATAATTTAACTATATAAATAATTTAGATTAAAAGGAAGTTTTTAATTAAAATGTATTATTTTTTCCAATTCATTAAAATTTGAACTTTATCATAAAAAAACAAAAAAAAAATACCCAATTAAATTTTGAGGTCCCACTTCTAATGAAGAAATTTATTTTTGTCAAATAGAACATATAGAAGTGACCAAATCTAGATTTAATGAGGGTTCTCCATCAAAAGTCTGTAAATAGACCTTTAAAAAAATATGAGAGTATTTATGAATAAAATTATATTCATTCACATTTGAAGCCTCTAAATTTTATTGGATAAATGTAAAAAAAATTAAAAATTTATTATTATAATATTGTATTTAGTCTGTTCATTCTGGTCGTTATAATGACCTGGGGTTTGCTACAATTTAAAATTATAATATATTATTAATTTTTAGTATGACTTAGGATTGTGTGAAATATAAGTCTTAAAAAATAATTTTGTGTTAGGTATTCCATTAAATATAAAATCCCATTTATAATAAAATTAACATATCATTACAAAATATTAATAAATTAGAAAATTTCAAATTATTTATTTTCTTGGGATGTTATATCGGTTATAAAATATTTCAAGTCACTATGCTTTTGTGTAATTGGGTTGTTCGCAATAGAGGTGTGAAACACAATGATTGTGGATTTACACTGGTTGATTTGAAAGGATTGAATTAAAATGAGGAGCCATTTATCTTGGAGAAACATGAAAAGATGATATTTAATATCATTGTTCCATCGAATGACCAGTGGTCCATCTTTTTGCAAGAAAAAAGATTCCATTTGGGTGATGAGAATGATGATGATGTTATTGATTTAAATAAGCCTTATTCATCTATTACATGATTTTCAGATGATTATAATGACTACGGGGAAGACATAGTTCATGCATTATTTAATTATCCTGATGAATGCATATGGAAAAACACTAAAATGTTCTCCTAATATTTATTGTATTTATTTATATTTTGAATATTTTTTTCCAACATACAAATGTGTACGGCTTATTTTCATATTTTTTTCATTAATATTTTTAAATATTTATTTATTTAATAATATTCATGTTTCAAAAATATCATTACACTTTATTATGTAAATTTCAAATACATAGAGAGAGAAACAATTATAGAGGTATATTTAATTTTATATTTTTTTAAATATTCCAAAATATAATTATTTAATGAATGAAAACATTTATTTTATATAATTTCTAAAGTACTATTGATGCATCCTCAGCGGATAATATTTTTCCCTATTAATACTGAGAAATATTTTTCTCAAGTTAGTAAATGTGATATTAAAAATTTACGAAAACTATCACTTGCTCATGGAGATTAATGATTACATATTCATTTTGATGATAATAATAATTAAACAGTCCCAAATACCGTTCAGTTTAATTATTATATATCATTGTTGATCCATTATAGGATTAGTATTTTATATCCCAATTTAATGTGTGTGGACAAGATTGTGAAACAACGGTATATGGAGGTTGTGATGGGAAAATATATCAATTTATTTATTTTAACTAATTAATTAATATTAACTATTTTATATCATATATTTCATTTAATAAAATATAGAAGACATTCAAATTTGAGGAAAATAATGAAATTAAGAGAATAAATCTCTGATTGTTGGGTATTCAATACAGATATTTTAAAAGAGAATCAAAAAAAAATTCTTGTTATGGAAAAAGATATAAACTCAATCCTTAAGTACATTTATATATATGCAGATACATGGACAAAATTTTATGAACCCCTTCATGATGAAATTTTTTTGGTATGATAATTATTTTATATTGTAAAATTTACAATATATTTATATAATTATTAATTATGTTATTTTAATGTAATAGTCCACTAAGAGATCTCATCAAGATATCTAGTGGATAAATGTATGCCATCATACTTTATTACATGGAGGGTATCCATATTTGGAGCATAAAATAATTGATGAAAAATTTAAATCATTTTGACATGGATCTTGTAGTGGTTCAAGAGATGTTCAGTTTGTTCCTCCATCACCACCCACTCTCCACGAAAAATGGAAGCGTGTAAGAATAATGGAAAAATGAAAAGTATCATACATCGGATGCTCAATAAGCATATGGTAAGACTGTATGTGAATATTAATTATTTTTTATTAATTTTTCTATTTTATAAATTAAAATGACTAATATAAATTTTTAAATTTCATTTCAAGATGACCGTTAGGATAAAGAGTCACAAGGATCTCATCATGTTTATTATTGGATGGATATCCTTGCCATTGCATTAGGGAAAGGAAAAAACTCCCTATACGTGTTAGAGGATATGTAGTAGGTATTGGTATTCAGAATATTTTTTTATCAATGTAAGAAATAAAAATACCAAAAAATAGATTCCATAAAAAATGATCTAAAATAGATGAAAAATCCTATGGGTGATCAAATTTAATAATTCGTGCAGTAGGCTTTGTTAGATCACTTGGAAAGAAAGTCACAACGTTCCCAGCCTGCCCATCCTACCCAACCTACTTCCTTTAATCCTCAACCACCATTCCATCTGGACTACCCTACCCATCCTTCTTACATTGATCCTCCATTTCCATTCTAGATGGACTAGTATTCACAACCTTATTATGTTGATCCTCCACCTCCACCCCAACCGGACTACCAAACCCAACATGCATACAGTGATCCTTCACCTACTCACTTTGACCAAAACTTATACTGTGAGTTGTTTTATGGAGATCCTCATATACATATTTTTATGTCCAGAATAATATATATATTTTGGGATTCTGTACATTATAATCCTATTAATATTGGTTAGTGTAGAGTATTATTACATGATATTATTGATCCTAATGCTCTACTACCATTTCATACTTCAGAGATTACATATTTGAGGATTTTTTGGGACAGTTTTTAGTGTGTACAAATGGTATTCATTGTTATATTTGATATGACGTATCCATTTTTTTATATTAATTACATATGATTGAAAATTAATTATATTGATTTATAACCTATAACATACAATGGATTATCTAAAATCAAAAATAAATTTCACAATTAAAACAACACATTCTTGAAAAATCGATTATAGACACTTCAAATATTTCTTATAGGAAAAAATATTATCATAGTCCTATTAGTCATCGAATAATATCATTGATTTTTGAATGAAATATAAATATTTCAGAAGAGATCATCCATTGAGATTACTCAAAAAAGATATTAGTAACCTAGTTGAATTTGAAGAGTTCATACTGAATGTTATGAAATTGTTTTTCATTAATTATAATGATTCTTGAATTTGTACTTTTATAAAAAAATAATGATTTAAATTGACTATATATATTGAATTTTTCATTTAGGTATGTACAAGATCTTCTTTTACAAAATGGAAACACAACATTGTATGGTTTTGTGGATCTCCAATAAATTTCCATGGTTTTTCATCATGCGAAAAATCATATTATAGTTGCATATATATATATGTGTGTGTGAGATATTATATTATACAGAGTTTGGATGTTGGTTTTCTCCAATTCATGATAGGTAAGAACAGAAACATAATTATAGGCAAACTCCATAAGAGGAATATGCTTCTCCAAAGAACAACCAAAGTCTAGAATGTAAGATCGAAGCATATCCTCAAGCACTTGGATCGTACGCTCAGACTGGCCATCTGTCTGGGGATGGTATGCTGTACTCAAAAGTACATGTGTACCCAAAGCCTTCTGATGCCTCTTACTGAACTGATAAGTAAAACCCACATCCCTATCTGAAACAATCGAGTGTGGAACTCCATGCAGACGTACAATCTCTCATATTTACAACTGTCCCAGCTCATCAACACTGATGGTATCTTTGATCGGAATGAAGTGAGAAAACTTTGTACACCTCTCGAAGACAACCCAAACAGCATCACGCCCTCGAGGAGACCTCGGTTACCCGGTCACGATGTCCATCACGACATCGTCCCACTTCCACTCGAGAACGGGTAACTGCTGTAAAATCCCTGTTGGTCGATGATGCTCTGCTTTCACCTGCTGACAAGTAGAACTTCTCATGATGAATCCAACATCTCACTTAATACCTGGACACCAATAATGTCGGTGTATATCACAATACATCTTGGTGATTCTACGATGAACTGCCCAAACTGAAGAATGGAAATCCCACATCAGTTCATCATGTATGTCTACTAGCACCCATACGCGTCCCTGGAAATGAAAAATTTCATCCTCGACCACTGTCCATATAGGAAGAGGGTCCTCTCCAGGAACACTATTCTAGAGGACTAGGCCTTATGAGTCTGATAGCTGCCTCATCCGTACTCGATCAATAATGGTAGAGGTAATAACTACAGAAGAAAGAAAAGTTTTCCCCTATTTGTCGTGCACCTCTAGATGCATCTCAGAGAACAAAGTCATAAGCTGTAACTCACTACTGGTCTCCTGAACTGCCTAAATCTGAGTTCTCATGCTCAACGCATCAGCCACTGCATTGCCTTTTCCCATCATATAGGAATGCTCAAAGATGTATGACTATAGATACTCGACCCATTTTCACTATCTCAGATTCAGATCTAGCTGAGTAAAGATGTTCTTGAGACTCTTGTGGTTGGTGAAAACTACAAAGTGCACTCCCGGAAGGTAATGTCTCCATCATCGTAATTCATGAACAACAGTTGCCAACTCCAGATCATGTGTCGGGTAGTTCCTCTCATGCAGTCTCAAATGCTGAGACCCATATTCAACGAACCCATCTCCCTGCATAAGCACACCTCCCAACCCGTTACCTAAATCACCGCACTAAATAGTATATCTCTTTGCCCAGCTCTGGAAAAACTAGTATCAGTGCTATCGTAAACCTCTGATAGAACTCTTGAAAGGCTGAATCACAGATATCTGAACATTAGAACTTCTCACATTTCTTGTTCAGACCTGTGAGTGGTGCTTCAAGATGTAAAAATTCCATTATGAAATGCCTGTAGAATTCATCTAAACCTAGAAAACTCCACACCTCAATGACATTCTTCGGCTGCTCCTAGGAAACTACAACTCTCACTTTCTCTGGATCTACAGATACTATTGTCTCTGAGATAGTGTGACCCAAAATTTGAATTTGATCCATCCAAAAGTGGAATTTCAAGAGCATAAAATATAACTGATGATGTCTCAGTGTACACAAAACGTTCTCAAGATGGGTAGCATGGTCGTGTCAAGTGTGAGAGTACACCAGCATGGCGGTCATGAAAACCACCACGATGGAATCCATGAATGGATGGAACACTCGGTTCATTAGATCCATTAAAAATTCTGGCGCATTCGTTAGCCCGAATGGAATGATCGTATACTCGTATAGACCATACTTACTCCTGAAGGATGTAAGAGGTATATCTGATGGTCTAACGTGCAACTGATGATAACCGAATCTCAAATCGATCTTTGAGAACACCCGATCCCCTCGAAGATTATCAAAGAGTTCATCTGTCCTCAGAAAGGGATATCAGTTCTTAACCGTCACCTAGTTCAGCTTTTGATAATCCACACAAAGCCTAAGGGTTTCATATGCCTTCTTTGCAAACAGGACATGCGAACCCCGAGGAGAAGTAATGTGTTGGATGAAACCCTATTCCTGCAACTCCTCCAACATCTTCTTGATGACTTGCAACTTAGGTGTATCCATCCTATATGGAGGAATAGACACCAGTGTCACTCCTAGAATGAGCTCAATCTGGAATTCTACCTCACGCTCCAGAGGAAAAAAAATTTCCTTGGAACGAAATCCATGAAACGATTCACCACTAGAGGAAAGTCTAACTGTGAAGTCCCCTTGTAATCCAGATAAAGACTGTCAATCTTGGCTGTAACTCCTCCTAGCCTATGATGCTCTGGTCCAGATCTGCCAGCCTATACATCCCACTCGCCTCTATGAATAAAATATCTCCCCTCTAGGGATAGGAAACTCACCCTGTAGCGATAGCAATCGACGACTGCCTGGAAGGGAACTAACCAGTCCATACCAAGAATGAAATCATAACATGTCATCTCTAGGACATTGAGGTCCCATAAGAAGTTACACCCTGCAACCTCAAGAGGACACTCTCTACACTGACGTGCGCTAGACGTTCTCGTTCCCAATGGTGTATCAAGAGTCAACATGTCAGCAGACGAAACGATACAGAGCCCAAGGCTCTCCACAATAGCAACAGACATAAATCTATGTGAAGAACCAGTATCAAGAAGGGATTAATATAAAAACGAGGCTACTAAGATCGTACCTCAAACTGTAAAAGGGAACATATCATACTCCTGATCAGTCTACTCCATGGGTAATTTCTGGTCTGTACCGTGGCAATGCTCCCTTGGCTGATCACTCTAAGCTGATCCACTCTGCTGTCACTGGTAACATGGTGACTGACCACCACGACCGAGGCCTCCAACTTGGGACGAATGGCTAGAAGAACTATATTTCTCAGAATGGTGAGTAACTGGCGATACATCTCTTGTATGCAAGGTCATAGATGAACCCCTACCACCAGCTGTAGGCAAGAAGATCTGAAAAAAATGTTGTAGATGACCCATTTTTTCACAAGATCAGCACTCCATCGGGTCGCTCTGGTACTGAGGCCCAATATTACCACTCCTACCACACTGGTAGCGTACTACCTGGCTACACGAAGATGCATTCCGCCTACCCTGATCTCTTCGAGTAGACTCCCGATGGCACTTCCTGCTATCAGTAGGAGGAACACTGACTCTGGATGTCGAACCGCCCTGGCTCACTACTCCAAAATCTCTCAGAATGCGCTCAGTGATCAGTGCCTAGATAATGATAGAGGATATCAAAGTCAATATGAAGATATTCACTTGGGAACAAATCTCCTTCCTGAGACCATCCTCAAACATCGTAGCAATAATGAACTCATCACCTGCTAGAATTGGCGTGAAGCGCTGAAGCTCAGTAAAACGATATGGGTACTCCATAACAGAAAGAGTACCATGATTGAGACTCTAACACTCCCGGGCTCGGTCGACCCTCAAGGCCTCTAGATCAAAGAAATCATAGAAGATTCAACAAAACTCATCCCATGTCATACACTGCTAGTGCCCTGACTGTGAGATCACCTCCCACTACCTCGTGGAGGTGTCTCGGAGCATATAAGTAGAAATCATTACCCTTTTCACTGGAGGTATCTCCAAATGCGCAAAAATAATCAGTGTGGCCTCTAGCCACAAATCTGCATCCTGGGGTCCTCCAACCCCTGAGAAAGTTGGAGGATGATGCAGCTGGAAAACCCACATCAACTCAGCCATCGACGGGGCAGGAGGAGGTGCTCCCTTAAAGGTCTTCATTATCCTCAGGATGTCCTCCCTAAACTTCACATTGGTTCCAGCAATGGGTATAACTGATTTTTCCAAGGCAGACACAGCAGGAGGATCTACCGGAGATGCCTGACCGGCCATATCTTGTGTCTGATCACCATCTGGCAACTGACGTATGAACGGAGGATGTCTCAGAGGCATAGCTCATAAAGATAAAAAGCACACCTTAGATCAGGATTATCACAGATAGAGAACACAAGAGTGGAAAATAGGAACAAGAGAATGAAAAACTCAAGTTTCAATAAACATGACTACACGACATGTGTAAAAACTACATGGAGTGTTCCTTAAGGCCAGTCACATGGGTGTGTACTTCTGTCACAGCTAGTCATGTAACACCCTAGACTACGAAGAGTGTTTTTCCAACACAATCCGTGTACTCGAACTCCATTCCCCTGCCCGAGTCTCTTTACATGGCTAACTCACATGGTCCCTTTAACCCTAGACTACATGGCGTGTTAGAGAAGAACACGACATGTACTAGACAAGGTTCTGACGACCCGTGTTGTTAGTTACACGGCTGGCTACAACGCTGACCCTTACACGGCGTGTTCCGAACAAACACGACGTGTATAAGAGAAGATAACACCGACCCATTGTGTTCGTGACAAGGCCTGCTACCTAGAACAAGGCTACACGGCATGTTCATACAAAACACGGAGTGTTCTACATGAGCTTCCCCGATCCGTGTTGTTAGTGACATGGCCGGGTACATAGCTCACTACTACACGATGTGTAACGATCGTACACGGCGTGTTACTGAAAACTTTTTCACCACCCCGTGTTTCTACTCACATAGTCAGTGACACTGTTTAAAACTACATGGCGTGTAGTCAAGTGCACACCATATATTCTGTGTTTTTCTGGCTAGTAGAACAGAAACTACACCGAAGACCAGAAAACACTAAAAAACAAACATAGAGGTGAAAAATTCCGATTCGTGAGGGCCCATACTCCCCGTGAATCAATGATTGACATCTTCTACATATCATATACAAAGGGAACAAGTAAATGATCCACCAAACTATGATTCATGAGGGCCCATAACACCTCAAGAACCAAATTTTTGAGTTCATTTATACAAGGTAAAATACAAACAATTTCTCAATCAAAATGTAGGGATTTTATCGAATAATCTATCAAAACAACATGCATAATCTACACAACGTATATCACAACAACATGCAATCGCTAATTCATCCTAGATGGAATGGCAAGAATGCATGACATGTGATTTATAACAAGTTACTATATGATGAATGAGTTGGCATACCCTCATCTCATCAGGTAGCGACAGAAATAGAACCGCAATATAAACAACAATAACAACACAAATCATGTGGGTCATTCTAGGTGAAATCATATCAACCGTAAAATTTCAAAACCAGAAAACCGCAATAAATGATGTAGATAGGATTTTCCCTATACACGGGTTAGCTACTCCTGGGCACAACTTATTACAAAGTACCAAATTCATCCTATCCATGGCTAAAGGATCCAAATAGTAAATGGAGATAAAATAATTCCTTTATACCACTTTGTAACGTCCTGGTTCTATAACCCACCCAGAGGTGTCCCATACCTGGTTGGTCACATGGCCTCAAACACATTTCCCCAAATGCCAGAGGCTGTCGACTAGAAACAAGGGCCTTGGGTGTGATAGTGGGGAAACTATGTCCTCACTGGCAGAGTACACGACAGATGTAAAGAAAACATGCAATAACAGAAGTAGTAAATTTCTATCAATAATAAACAGTGGAAGACTAAAGCAATAAACAACTAGAGAACATATGTTTTTATGAAATGATTCGTGATAGATATCTAGGAAAGCATCCAAACAGATCCTAATACTGGAACTAAAAATAGTAACACATCAAGTACTAAAGAAAAACAAATAAGCAACTCATCAGCATCACAAGCCTCGGCTTGGTCCCATCCTCTCCTGCTCTAATGAAATCAAGTACCAGAAGTCGAAGGGTGCATTCCCTTGTCTATACCTGCAACAACATAGTCAGTTTGGGACCAAAAGCATGTCCCAAATAGGGTGCGAGACATAATTCCCAGTAAGAAAGCACAAGAAGATTTGTTCCTAACAGTTAGTTAGTATATGGAAGATAATTGTACAATAAGCAGTAAACAGAAAAAATAAATAGCAGTCACTAAAAATTAATCAGATACAGGATGATATAAAATAGTAATTAATCCATAGGACAACAAACAGCAGAGAATTAAATAGCTAACCACAAGAGGAACCTCTCTTGGAAGTACTCACAACCAACCCCTCTAGTCCTATCCAAGCAGTACCAATAACCCTCTGGGAAGTGCACCCAGGATAACCCCTCTAGTTTGGTCATACAAAATTATATGACTCTCTAGGGATGCATGCTCGGTCAATTTCCCTTATTGTCTTGTGTAGTCATGGAATCTCTGAGGAAGATCGCGTGGTCTAACCCTCTTATAGCCCCAAGTTCCAGAAACAATGTAAGGAACCTCACTCAGTTAATTCCTCATATGGTCTCAGGTCTATCACAAACTCTCTGAGGAAGGTCGCTCAGTCAATTCCTCCCCTAGCCTGGAATGTTTTAATGATATTCAAACAAGTAAATACTATTTCAGGAAGCTCACTCAGTCTACCCTCTTGTAGTCTATAATATCCATGACTCTCTGGGAATCTCACTCGGTCTACCCCCTATAGTCTATAATGTCCAAGACTCTCTGAGAAATATCACTCGGTCTACCCTTCTGTAGTCTATAATATCCAAAACTCTCTAAAAAGCTCACTCAGTCTATCACTTATAGTATATAGCACCAGGTTCTCATGGTAAAGTTTCATTCAGTTCATTATAATAATCTTAGGACAATGTACACCTACGAAGCTATTTGGATAACCAGTCAACAAAAAATCAAGCATGTCAAGAATATCATTCCATCCTGTAGTCATAAGGCATGGAAAATAGATATAACAGCTAAAGGATAATAAGAAGCAAAGGTTGTAAAAAGAACAAGGCATGGGAAAAACATCCAAGCATATAAATTTTCCACAAACATGATCAAATTACATCTAAAAAATCATACAATAATGACAGGAAACAACAGGGGAAAAACAGTACACATTCAATACCCCATTCATGGGTATTGGTGGAATTTGCTCATAAAACTCAATAAATTTGAATAGTAAGGCACACACCACCTACCTCAATGCTAGGATATCAATATACTAGAACCACGGGGCTTGATTTCCCTTAGAACGGCGTAGATCTACGAAAACGAACAAAACGTTCAAACCATGATATCATGAGAAAGAAAGAGAATCATTGAATGAGGCTAAAAAATAGCTCACCGTTGTGGTTCCAACGCAATCAAGGATGGTCGATTCGGTAAACCGATAGAGGCTTGGGGTTCTCAGAGGATGTTTTCGGTCGTACGATAACTCTCAGTCGAAGAAGCTGGAGAAGTAGGTGTTTTTGTCGATTAGGCGTGACCCCGGTCTGTTTAATGAAAAAAAAAAGAAACTACACGGCTTGTACATCTTGGGGTACAAGGCGTGTACTTGGACTTTCTGTACTCCACTTGAAGTGGCCTCAACATCACCCCTACACACCATGTGTGTGGCCCAGACATGGCCAGCAGATGGCCTTGAGCTGCATCAATGTACACGGTGTGTACTTATAAAGTACATGACGTGTATTTCAAAAATTTCTAGATTTTCCACTTTTTCTCAAAAACGACAAGAAAATGAAAAACATACCTGAAACGAAGATCCGGGTTCTTACTGATTTCAATTTAGTAAAATTAATTACATTTTTGGTATTCATTGGGTCCATGTTTAGTAAATATTAACCTTTATTTTTTGTTCAAAATAAATAGTAATATTAGTAATTTTGTTAGCACAATAAATGGTAAATCATATAATATAAGATATAAATAAAATAATAAGAACCATAAAATAGCTAAAAAAACATTTTTAAATAATATTATATGATTATATCTAGAATATAATAATCTCAGGGTCTACTATATGACCTTATTGGGCCACTAGGGTGGGATTATGACCTTCATTGTATTTCATTTATTGAAAAGTCAAACATGACACAATATTGTCTTTAATAAGTGAAATATTCTTAATATGGATTCATCCTGAGTATATATCGGAATATAAATAGTATTTGGAAGTATAATATATTTCTACTCATCGTGATATCTTATTTATTATTTTTAGTTAAGAAATATTTAACTTCAATTATTTCACAATGATGATGTATAAATTAGTTTATTGAAGGAATAAAATAAAATAAATGATATTAAAATGTTTAAAATAATCATAATAATAGATAACTAATGTAATATAAAATTTAATATATTACCTTGGAATGTTAGTGATATATTTTTTGTATGATAACTTTTATATTTAAATTATTAACGTCAAACTAATGGAATGTTCTTAAAATTGACATTATGGATACTTTAAATAAAATTATACATTATTAAATAATATAAAATTGTCAAAAAAATAATATTTTTACATGTTTTAATTATAAAGATAAAAATATAAAAATGATCTATTTAGTGGTATTTTACCATTTTGTAGTAACTATATTGACCCTCAAATAGTAAAAAAATACGTTTTCACATTAAGAGTTAAAGGGGATATAAATTACTCCCTTTTGTGATTTTTGGAATTGAAAATTAATATAGATTTATTTTATATTTTGAGAAATTCAAACATTCCCCCTCCTAGCTTTTAAAAAATCAAACCTCTTCTCTAAGAATGTTCACAAATAAAAACCAATTTTTCAGAAAATAATGTTCATAATTAGTTATTAAACACCCACACATAATTATAAATGTTTTTTTTTGGAATAACAACATAAATATTGGTCTTATGGTATAAATCAAGGATATTTTCTGAAGAAGAGGTATCTTTATTAATCAGGTGTTTCTATTTTGTTTATCCTTGCAAATAAATCATAACCTATTAAACAATTATAAAATAATAAATTATATATACTAAATATACTCATCTGTAATAATTTTTTTAAGGACCTATATATCTCCACTTTCATCGAATTAGATAAAATTTTATTATTTATATTTATGGAGGTATAGAACCTCACGAACCGATGCAATTCATTTTCCATCATCGTCTCTCAAGATTTTTTATTATGACTTAATTAATGATTATATATGATATTAATAAAATATTTATCATTATTAAAAAATGATATATGTTTTAATTTCCATTGATTTATTTTATTAAAAAAAGATAACGACCATTATGTATAGTTCTTGATTACCACCTCTATGAAGTGATGTGATTCGTTTTAATCACCACATAATATGAATGAACTATATATGTATATATTAAAGATAAATATGATATTTTTTTAAATTATTATAAAGGTATAAATTTAAAATAATTTGTTCATTGTTTATTAATGAACATTGAAAAATGTAATCGCTACTTAGGCACATGTTTGGTTTTTAATCTCCATGATGTTAGCATAATTCATTTTTCATAACCATATTTATTTTTTGGTTTTAAAATTAAAATTCATATATAAATATGTGATAATTTATTCTGAATTATTATTGTAGTCATCATGTAATAATAACCTATATGACCATATTCAAATTACTATATAGATTTTGGACTAAAGTAGAAAATATTGTCAAAACACCCAACATGAATTGTAATGATTATGTAAGTAAGTGTAATAAGGTAAAAAGTGATATAAAAGGAATAATTATCATTATAAGGTTATTAAAAAATCATAAAAATACCTATTTTTTATAATTCAGGATGTTAAATGACATATGATAAAAAACGGACTCGACCCAAGAGAGATTCTTTAAAAAAATTGTTTTTAAAATAAGTTTCCATTAAAAAACTCTTCTTTTTGTATATCCATAAGATTGTTTTTTAAAAAATATTTAAATATTATTTTTAATATTAGTATAAGATCAGTTAAATTTTATTTTACCTATGTTTTTTTTTATAAAACAATTTGTTAGGAATATTTTTTTTATTTTTGAAATGAGGTACTTTGTGTCTTTTTGGACAAAAATACAGAAAGAATGTTTTTAATAACTTATACAACAATAGTTAATTTTCCTACCATCATAGAAATGTAATTATATTATGTTAACTTTTTATTTTTTTCATATTATTTTCAAATAAAATGGTTTCATTTTTATGTGCACAATGATTATATTTTAAAAGTTATTTTTAATATAATTGGAATTTTAAATATTTAAAACTGTTTTGCACACAGGTTTAAAGGCTTTTTCAAGGGATTTACTCATTATATGTTATATAAAAAAATTTTATGAAAATATCGGTCTAATTATTACTCTTGGGGAATTATTTATAGATAATATTATGGGTGTTCCCTGATAGCACTCCAATGCATCAGGGTATCATGAGATGGAAGTCTGTCTTAATGGTATTCCATTTAGAAGAGTGATTTCAAGAGTGATATGGGAAGGATGTCCAAAGTAACCTTCAGTACATATTTATTATTGGAAATGAGTTTATATTATATATAAAAAGGTAATATATTGATCATTTTTATATACAATTGATTCTATTTTCGGAAAAAAAGGATTGTTTCAATGAAATGTTTTTTTTATTTTCTTATTTTTCAACGGACTAAATAATTTATTATTTTTTGTCCCTTACAAAAAATTTTATTCTCACCATAAATTTTAAAAATTCTCATCTAGTTTACATATAGGAAATTGAAAAGATGATGGAAAATTGAAATTTGTGAATATATTTCATGATAAGAGAACATGTTAGATATTAATATGTTTTTTGGTGTGAAAAAAGATACTATGTATAAGTGTTCACTTTTAATGTATGGGTTACAATCGAATAGTTTTTAAAAATTATTTGAAAATATAAATGTTAAAGATATTTGGAAATAAAAGAATGTAAATTATAGTATAACTATAATACATAATTATTAAGGCCACCTCTTTTTAGTTTGTATTGGAGAATGGTTAAAAAACCATATTAGTTGGGATGTTATTTATTCATAAGTTACTAGTCATAAATAACCATTTTAGTTTGAATGGTACGAAGTATAATAGTTAATTTGTGTAGATATAAAGTGATTTTTAAAACATTAATAAGAATATAATATTGTGTATCTTTAATATAATATTTTGTATTTTTATTATATTTATATGTGCAAACTAATTTTTTTCAATTTTAGTAAATTATTATATCTATAATGAAACAAAGAAAAAATGGACGTGAAGGAAAATGATGTGGATTTCTAAGTAAGAATCCAAAAACATTTATATTTATTGATAACTATTTAGTTTTTTCATAACCATACATCATGTGTAATGATTAACAACATTAACACAGGTGTGTTTACTAATTCATTTTGGATGAGAGAAATAAATCCCTTTGAGAGTTAAGTTGAAAATATTCATAAAGGTATATATATTCAATGAAAAATGTGTCATGAATTTGGATATAATCACCCCTGAAAATTTATTAACGTATCATGCATATTTTTTATGTGGGTTAATGGATTTCATGAAGCAATTACTTGTAATGAAAAAATAATAATTCAATTTACTCAATGATGGAGAAATAAGATGTTTCTAAGACATAAATTAAATGTTTTCATTATGTGGACTATTTTCATTATCTAAATCACTACATTGGATAAAAGTCTAATGAATTAGATTAGTAGGGGAATACAAATATTGATTTAGAAATACCATATTACTTTTCATTAAAATATGAGGAATGTGAAAATGAAATTTGAAAGGTATGTATTATTTCTTTAGTTGGGTTTTGACATTGTTAAATCGTAATATATGATTGATTATTTTGTAATAAAAGGGTCATAATAATTAATATGGAAAATCATGGATAAGGGATTATTAAGTGTGTTGAATGGTTTATATTTTTACGTAAAATGGATTAAAGATTTATCATTCTTATAAGGGTTATGATGTGATTAAAATTGTTAACACTCACATCATGATGTGAGTACATTGGGAGAAATTTATTGAGTTTGAGAAACTCGTATGTTCGTCATGGGTAAATTTAATTTGAGGAATAATACTATTTTAATTTTAAGGACATAATTTTTAAGGTATTAATATACTTGATGGTTTTTGTGATCTATAATTTCGAGGTAATTATGAGTCACTAAAATTTGGTGATGTACTTTTTTATCCGAAATTGATTTGTTGATCAATGTTATTTCCTAAGAAGGTCACAATTTTTGTAACCTTATGTGACACTATGGGATTTTAATTCAGAAAAAATATAGATTTTTGATTAATAATTTAAGATTTTATATTGGATTATAGTGATTCAAGTTATTTTTAGAAATTGAAATCATATCGTGGGGATTATCAAATTTTGGAAATTACATTTTGGTCTGAGACATTAATAGATATTATTGTGATTTGATGAAAACTAATGATTTTTTTGGTAAACAATACCTCATGGTTTCCTTTGGTATTATCTACATGTGATTGTGTTTTTTGACAATTCCAGATAAACTGAAATGAGTATAGTTGTTTTTGGGTGAAGACATGTTTTTAAGGTGACATAGTTTCGTAGTGTTTCTCAAATATTTGGGCCTTCAAATCAAAAAATTTTTTTGGGAAATGTAATGATTTTTTCTTAGGTTTGAATGGTGTGGAGAACAAAAAATGAAATTGAACATGGATGAGAAATGTATATCCCGAGATATGGATTATATACAATGGCTGGAAAGGGTTCGTAGCCATGTACTAGGCTGTGGGAATGATACGTAGGAGTGGTTTAATGAACCGAAAATAGTTTGTGGTGATTGTTTCTGTATCAGGTCATGCGGTATACAGAAGGCATGACAATTTTTGGAATTGTAGAAGTGAATTTTTTGACATAGTAGAGAAGGATGAATGCAGAACACTATTGGAAAATGGTTTGCAGAATGTGTGTGGTTCATCGAAAGAGGATCATTATGAGTTGAATGATGTACAGAATCAATGATTTGTTAAATCTCATATTAGTTGATTTTGCAAATTCATTTTCCTATATAAGGATTTTTATCACAATGATTATAATATGGAGAGAATATAATTAGATAACATCTCTTTGTTCTGGGAATTTGGTGATTTCTGAAAGTGGTTTGCGGGAAGTGATCCCGCAATGGCTAAAGAAGTTCTCATAATCATTTGAGAATGTGTTATTTCGGAGTTATGTAGTTCACAAAGGAAGAACGGTTTGTGGAAGAATAATTAGGTACATTGATGGGGATCTCGGTTATGTGAAATTGAAGGCATTATGAAAATAGAGAATAGTTCATGGACAGAGGGGGGCTCAGAGAAGATATTTGTGGAGTCGGTATAAAGATGTGGTACAAGACATTGAAAAAGCGGAGTCTGTAGATGATGGTCCATTCGTGGAGGTAGAAACAGTACATAGAGGAGGTGTGATGCATTCCAAAGTCGGTACATAGTATAAAATAGGACATGGATGTTCACGAAATACTCATAGATGCTTGAAAAATATTCAACAATGTTTGTGAAATTCTTTTCAGTTACCAAACAATATACCAGAAGGTGGATTTCTTCTGTCGGTGAAAACATGACTTCAATATACCATCAACATATCGTTCAGGATGTTCAATTCATGAAAATGAATGGAAAAACATGTCCATAAACTTTGTTAAATATAAATGTCTACAAACTATAAGTGGATTCATTTACAAGGGTAGTATGAAAAAAGGGAATATAATGACCCTTTCCATCGATAGGAGCCCGAGAAAGTGCAATACGTAGTGACCCATTGGAGCTAAGTAAGTAAACCCAAATCCTTGTAAAGGCAGTTAGCCTGGCCATAGATTATCGAGACCAAACCTTCTACACATTATTGGTAAAGAGCCTTACTTAATTTTATATATAGGCACACCTACTTTGTATTCTCCATTGATGTAGCCTAGTGAGGATGATACATTTAAAAATTGATGTGTCTCATGCAAGATTTAAAATTCATTCTTAAATTTTAACGACAATGAGAGAGAATAGTGGATTTTTAAGAATGAAACAATATCTGAAGGGGAATAAATTTTAATCCTTCATACCTTGATTCACCCCCCCCCCCCACCTCTTAGGGTATTCGATCCAGTTGACCTAATATTAATTATATTTGATGAATAAATGTTGTCAAATCAATCATATTTTTGGTGTTCAACTATATTCTAGAATATTTTTTACGAGTTTTGAAGATAGTTTTTAATGATCTATATTTAAATTTGTTAATTAATATTTAATTTTGGATGTTAAATTATTATTTCGTAGTATAAGATTATACACATTTGGGGTATTTATGTTATATTATACTAACCATATTGGTTTTGTTTATTTCCAAAAGTTATAAGGAATGTATATTAATTATTTTCTAGATTATTGGATTCTTTAGAAGTTGATTATCTTGCACTAGGAATGAGAAATTTTAATAACCATTGAGAGAAAATTATTAATTTTTGGTATAAATTGATTAATGGATGAAATAATTCATTTCATATATGTTTATTTCCCTATTTTTATAGAAGATAGGGAAATTTTACTCTGAAATTATATGGTAAAGATATTGACAAAAAAAATATTATTCTCTTAATTTTCTTATAAAAAATTAATGGCATTTTAACCCATCACATATTTACAATTTTAGAATGGTTAACATTCTAATGAACTTTTCATCTATCACCCTTTAGCAGTACATGGGAGTTAGTTTTCTTTTTTATATCCTTGTTTCCACTTCCAACATACGTTCTCTTAATTGGGGAACTACTATGTGTTATTCTAGATGACGTTCATACTCCCATTTTCTCTCATATCAAGAGGAAGTTTTATTATTATTTTTTATGTTGTGGAATATCAAAAAAGGTATTTTTAGGGGTCAAAACCAAAGATAAACTATTGAATTAAACTTTCAAGAATACAATTAGTTAACGTTGGAATTTAATATCCCCACATTTTAATAATGATTTAATATGATAAATAACTCACATGATATGATAAACTGAGCCTAAACTAACGAACATATATTATTTTTTATATTTCACCATTATAACTCATATTCTAAATTCAAGGGAAAAATAGTATTAATAGTATTATGAAATATTATTCGGTCTAACTCATTTATACTGTATTAATTAATTCTTTATAAATATGTACTATATTTAAGTAATCCCAATTTTTTTCTACATTATAATCCTTAAAAATTAAATTTATTTCTTTTAATGGATGATTAATTAAATTAATGTATATAATTTTTCGATAATTTATTTGAAAAAAATGAATTTCATTAAAAAATTCATCTTTTCAGTGTTATCTAAGGAAGATTTTTCAAAATTTTCCGATGATTATTATTTTTCAAGGAAGAGTGTAAAAAACATTGAATATTTAATTTTACATTAAATTATATTGAAGGTAATTTTTTTGGAATAGTTTTTAAAATTAATTGGTTAAATTTTTTTTAGAATTATAAAATTATTGTTTTTTATATTTATCTCAAAATTGAATTTAGCAAAAAAAATTATATTCCAAAGGGAATTTCTCAAAAAAAATGTTTTGGGTTCATTTTTTCAATTTATTTAAAAAAAATACTTAAAATTCGATTATTTGAAATTCTAAAATGGTATTCCAATTGTTTAATTAGTGGGAAAAATTTATTCAACCATCCCTTGTATGTTTGGTTAATATGAATAGTAAAATAAGTGCTTTTATTAACACTATAATGGGTAAATCAAGTAATTTAGGTTACAAATTAAATTATAAGAACCATAAAAATAACTGAAAACTTAACTAAATAATATTTAATGAGTATATCTCGACCTTAATCATTTGAGGTTCAAATTTATGATCTTATGGGGCCCCATGGATATTATTATGACCCTTATAATATTTTATTTAAACACAAGTCAAACATATAACATTCTTGTTCTTAATTTGTGTTATATTTTTAAGTTTGTATTATCTATATGACATACTCTGTTATAAATATATTGGTAAAATATTATAGATTTATAATCATTATAGAATTTTTTTTAAAATTTTAGGAAATAATTACTTTAAATTCATTCACAATGCAAATGAATTAATTATTTAATTAATGGAAAAATTAAATATATGATATTAAAAATTCTTAAATAAACCCAATTTGAGATTATTAGAGTAAAAAATTATAATTATATATAAACATGGTATTTTAGGGATATAATGAGGTATATTTTTTAATTATAAGAGTTATATTGACACGATATAATTTAAATAAATTAATAAATCATAAAATAGACGTTATAGATATTTTATATTAAAAAATATTATATTAAATGATATAAAATTATTCAAAATTATAAATCAAACATAGTGATTATTTTAAGGTTTAAAATATATTCCATGGTCTATATCTATGTATTTATACAATTTATATTAAAAAAAGTTACCCTTAAAGTGTATATCTCTATGTTTTCACTGTACGAGTTTAAGGGGTTGAATTGGGGTTAAAACCAAAAGCAAGGGTATAAATATAGTCAATAAATATCAAAATTTAACTGTATGGCGTGATTTAGAACCATAATATAATTTTATTCAATATTAAAATCTTTAGATCCATTTTTAATTAAAAATTAATTTATATTAATTTAATATTTTGATAAATTCCATCGTTGTGCCTCCCCATTCTTTAAAAGGGGTACCTAATATTATAATTTATTCACACATAAAATACCTTTTTTTTGAAAATATTAGACCAAATACCTTTCTATTATCTCTCCCATAATTATAAAGGTATTTATTAGGCCAAAACACAACCTTATTACTCATAAAGAGTTAGAATTTTTATATGTTCTGAAGTGGAGGTATCGTTTTTAATCGAGCATTTCTATTTTGATTATTTTTTCACATGCATAAAACATTCATCAACAATGATAATATAATACAAAACTTATCCTAAATATAATAATATATAATTATGTTAGTTTTATAGCCTATATCCATCTCCACATCCATCAAACGAGAAAATAGTTCATAATTCGTCTCTATGGAGGACTACCGCCTCACAAAGCGATGTAATTCATTTACCATCACCATCTTAGATGACTAGTAATAATGATGGAATTAATATATATATATCTATCTATCTATCTATTTATTTAACATTTATCATTATTAAAATTTAATATATCATTTACGTTCTAACAATTCCCTGTATAGAAAAATGATAAAGTTGTTCATGAATTTGTCTGGATTATCATCGCCACAAACTGAAGTGATTAATTTTTCATCACCAGATAACATAGTTGATATATATTAAGATATATGAAGAGTTAATATGATATTAATGATTTTATTATCATTATGTATATATATAATATTTATTGTCTCTTCATAGTGATAGTTAAAAAATGGGAAAGTTACCCTTGTGTATGTATGGCCAACAATATCCATGATTATAATGTCAGTCTATTTTGATAACCATATTTAATGGTTGTTGTATGGTCCTGACCCCAATTTCCAAGATATGGAGACCTATTTTATTACATTGTCATATAAATATGGAATATGCATCCCAATGGACAGAGTAATTTAGTATTATTGGAAATAAGATACATATATAAGTTCTAACTTACTACTTTAGAAGAAATAAGACATAGAAACTCCTTAGATAGCATCCATAACTCCTAGGTTTTTTTAGTATTTCATTCACAATAAAATTATTCATTTCCTGATAAAATGAAACATAAATAAGGAGTGAAATCTATTTAATTGTTAGGGTATTCAATAAAGTGTTAGATATATCAACATTAGGCATGTTGAATATCTAAAAACATTTGACTTTAACAAAAACATGAACTCATTATGGAATTAATAATAGCTGAGTAAGTAATGCTATAATAAAACATAATCTTTAGTAATATTCTAGTATAATAACCACATGAACCATCAATACTATTTTCATAATGGGGGAATGCATAATGCGGGACATCATCACCATAATGTTAAGGCCTCATGCCAAGACCATAAATAATCATTTTTTCAAGGCCTTCTGCCAAGGCAGTAGTTTGTCTTATGAGACCTACCAATGTAACGAAAGGGTATAGAGGTCCCCCACTAGACACATTCTATGTCCAATTAATTCTTCATATTAACAAGGATAAATATAAACCACATAATCATTCATATTGAAACTAATATATGAAATTTAAAAAACATCGTTGATCACTAAGCATAATCACTAACAATTATAAGTAAATTTGTTAATGGTTTTAATATATCAAATCCAAATCCCAAATAATAATAAACAACTAAATTAAATATGGAAAAATATATAATGAAATATTAATCCCAGTTATTCATAATAATTAACAAGATTGTTGAAATAGATGAACATACTCTTATAAAATATTTGATTAATTCTTGAGAAAAATGCCCTATTTCTTTGAAAAGAAGACTTATTTTGTAAAAATAATTGAATAAATTCCAATGTGAAGTATGGTAATATTTCTATAATAAAAATATTTATTTTATAAATATAATGGTTTCTAAAAATAGATATGGGATGGCCTTGAAAAATAGGTAAGATTTTGTGAAATTCAACTAACTCGAGGTTGTATTTCGATACGGATTTTTAAAAGATCCTTTTTGAACAAATAAATCACATTAACTGAAAGTAGTATTAATGTTGTTAAAAATATAAAGAACAATAAAAATTAGTTTAGGATGGGTACATAATAATACACAAGAATATCATTTATGTAATTGGACATTAAATATATCCCGAGTGAAAATTGATGTACGAGTGAAAAAACACTTACGTTAAGTCAGAATGTGTTACACTCTTGAAATTATTGTAATAGAATATGAAATTAGATTTATTTCTAAATTATTTAATAACCTATTAGATATTATTTTATTTTATCTTAATTCTTTTTATTTAGTTTATGTCTTTACTACTCCTAGAAATGTCAAGATTATTAGAAAAATCCAGAAAATTCACCCCTACAATTTTTGGATGTGTATAATTTAAAAATGAAATCCATTTTACAAAAAAAACTATAAATTTAATTAATTTAATTTTTAAATAAAATCATATATAATTTGAAATATAACAACTTTAATAGTATAATTAGTTTAATATCACATTGAAAAGGTAATAAAGATCTCATTCTCTTATTACCTTAAGAAAATAATTTAATATTATTATTTAATATTCATAAGGGTCCTATTAGTATTAATAATACTATTCCTAAGAGTATGTTACTATTCACTAAAAATCAATTTTATTCTATCATACTCCAAATGACTTAATGATCAAAAAAGTAGAAGAATATTCATCGAAATTCAAAATAAAGTAGAGAAAAAGTTGGGTTTAATAAGTATATTAAAAAAATCAATATTTTGTAGGGACATAGTGTATCATGCATTCAATATTTATTTCCAAAACCTCGAGGAGTTAAATCTCCCCTCCTAAAAAAATTCCTTCCACAATAAATAAAAAAAATTTACCAAAAAATATTCAAGTATATCTTCAACATAAGATCCCAAGGCTCCCATGTCGCTTCCTACATATTATGGTTCCCCCAAAGAAACTTTTCCAGATTATTCATCTTATTTATCAATACTTGTTCTCTCGTATCATGAATCTTGATAGGCTCCTCTCAATAATACGGATTGGGAAGACGTTCTATTTCTTTATAGGTGAGTACATGTGTTGGGTCTGTAATGTATTAACATAACATTGAAATGTAGAACACATTGGGAACATTAGAGAGACACTATGGAATTTCTAAATAATAAGCAATGACTCCAATTTGATCCCTAATTTCAAAAGGTCTGATTTTCCTGGGACATAATTTTCCCTTATTACTAAATCATATAATACCCTTCCATGATGATATCATTAAGAAAAAAAGATCTCCTTATTAAAATTCCAAATAATTATAATGGTTATCTACATAGATATTTTTCCTATATTGAGCGGTTTTGATGTGTGTTTCGACAATATTTACCTTATCTACTGTTTCTGTAACACGTTTTGGGCCTATGATCCTTAATTCACCAACATCATCCCAGCACGTTGCTGTATGACATTATTTTCCACATAATGCCTCATATGGTTCCATCTAAATACATTAAAGGAATAAATTACTATGAAAAATTCTATGAGAGGATAATATTGATCCCACATTTCAAGGATGTCTTGTTAACAAGTCCTTAACATGTCTTCCAATGTTGGAATATTTAGTTCTAATTACCAATCAGTTTGTGGGAGGATGGATGTTCTCAAATGAAGATCAATATCTTGGCCCTTAAAATGTATTTTCATGATTTTTTATGTAAAATGTTGTTCATGATCAGAAATAATTGATAAGGTTACACAATGAAGTCATAAAACATCATTAATATATAGTTTTACTGGACTTCAAGTGGTAAATCTTCTATTACAAAATCAAAATGTGATGATTTTGTAAAATGATAAACAATGAACCATATCGAATAATTCATTCATGGATTATTTGGTTGACTCATGAAAAAGTCTATTATACTATCATCCCATTTCCACAGAGCAATAAAAAGGGGTGGCATTAATCCTCTTGGATTTATTCTTCCTGCCTTCACCTATTGACAAACCAAATATCTCTACACATAATTAGAATTATCCCTCTTTATGTTTTCCAACAAAAAATGTTCAATTATAACTCTAAAAAACATTTTGAAACAAGGGTTTATAGGGAAATTGGATCTATGGGGATCATCCAATAGTTCCCTATTAAGCTAATGAAATGTGGGAACACAAAGCCTCTTTCGGAATTTAAAAATAACACCTTTATATAAGAATTCCATCAACATCCCATCAATTACTGGTTTAAGTTTCTTTTTAAACTCCTCATCAAAATCCTGAGAACATTTTACCATTTCTAGTAAATAATTTTTTGAATGAATTCAAAAAAAATTATAATGTTTTACCTTACATGATAATTCTTATATCCATGATTACTATATCCATGAACATAGGATCCCTTTAAACACTCATCTTTTCCAAAATTCTGTGGTTCATTATAAATCAAATCATCTTCCACCTTATTTGGATTTCCTGGGTGTTAGTGTATTGTAAAATAAAAATCCATGAGTAGCTTAATCCCACTCCTTTTTCACATATTGACTTAATTATATGAGAAGATATATTTCAAACTCTTCTTATCTGTATATGTATATCATATTTTTATCTGGAGGGGTAATGTCTACAAATAATTAGAAAAAACATTACCACCACTATCTCTAGATCACGATTCTGATTGTTTTGTTCATGAATTTTTAGCTTCCTAGATTCATAGGAAATATTTCAATCATTCTGCATCAAGACACAACCATTTACATTATTTTATACATCACAATATATCAAGAATATGTAATTCCCTAATGGTAGGGTAATTATTGGAGAATTCAATAATCATCTCATAAATTAATTAAAATATTCTTCACATTCTTTTATACATACAATCATATCCCCTTTTAGTGTGATATTGGCCATTGGGCTGGCTAAATGGGATATGATCTTAATGAAATGCTGATAAAAACCTTCTAAACCAAAAACAATTATGTACCATAGTTATGTTCGTGGGAGTAGGCCATTCTTGAACAACCTTTGTCATTACAGGATCACCAGATATTCCATCCTTAGGGGCATTGTGGCTGAGTAAAGAAACTAATTGAAGCCAAAATTAACACTTCCTTAACATCAAATATAATTCACTACATCTATGAGTATTTAGAATAATGCACAAATTATTCTCAGGATATTTATAGCTTTAAAGTATACCAATATATCAGCAATAAACACCACCCAAAATACATCATTATATTCATTGAAAACACTATTCATTATATCTTTGAAAACATATGGTGTGTTAGTTAGTCGAAAATACATTACTCTAAACATTCAATGATCGTACATGGCCCAAATTGTTATTTCTAGAATGACTTCCTTGATCACAATCTACTGATGATATCCAAATCGAAGAAAAATCATCAAAAAATATTATGCACTATGAATATGATCAAATAAATCATCAATGGTAGGTAGATGATAGTTTTTTTTATTGTTATAGCATTTATCTTTCTATAGTCAATGCAGAACCTCATAGACCCATCATTATTCTTAATGAAAAGTACATGGAATCCCCATAGAGAAACACTTTTGATAATAAATCCATTATCACTACATTCCCCTAGTTTTTTCTTTAGTTTCACTAACTCTATAGTGTCCATTCTTTAAGATATCTTTCATATGTTCCTTAAACAACAAATTAAGTTGATAGATATTCAATTTCCTACAGTGGAGGATGTCCAATTAAATCCTATGGAAAGATGTTGACAAATTCATGCACAATTTATACATATTCCATTTGAACATTATTTTCCAAACCCATGGTTACTTCTTTCCCTCCATCCCAAGTAATTTAATTTATTAGAGGTAATTGGTGGGGATCTAGATGAGAAATATATGGTGATGTTACATCCCTAAAGATAATAGATTCCAAATCATACTCAAAAATTGAAACCTCCTTCTTCCTGCAATAAATTCTCTAATCTAGGTTTGAAATCCAATCCATACCAATGATTATTTCATACTCAATCAGGTGTATAACAATAAAATCATCATATAACACACATTTATGTTCCATAAAGGGGACTATATAACACTACTTCGTTGAAATGACACATCCCTTAGGTGTTTTGATTGAAAACTACCTTACTAAATCAAACAAGAAATATCTTATTATATTGAAAAACTCAGAAGATATGAATTAATGCGATGATCCATAATCAAATAATGCATTGGATAAGTTTTATTAATTGATTAACATATTTTTCTACCACTTTGTTAGGAACTTAAACCGTCGTAGTTGTGTCCGCATAAGAATGGTTTTCATCTTTCACCTTATTTGGGGAACGTTTCCATGAAGATTAAGACATTCATTTTCATAATGTCCCATCTCTCTACAATTGTATCATGGATCATTGATAGCTTCTTTCTACCCATTAAAATGTAGAGAAATGTGGCCTTTTTCTCCGCACTTGAAATAGACTCTCATTCCATTAAAGAAGTTCCATAGTGTTTCTTCCCACAATTACTGCAGGCTAAAAGTGAAACGCTTCCCTTCTTCCCCATTTCCTTATTTTTTCCCAGAGTTTCCTACAACCCTATTCTTCTCTTATTTTTCATTAGTATCATAAGACATAGGAAATTATTTTTCAGTATTGATAATGCATGAGACTATAAGTTCATCTGATGAGAAAATTTTGGAGGATAGATTCCTTCAGTAGAATGGTTTTAATCCATCAAATCATTGATCAATTATTCACCATGGATTACGTTTATAGTCTAAATCATTCCATTATAGCCTTGTAATGTTGGCTACATACTTGGAATCATATTCATCCAACTTTTTCCTTAGATTTAGGAATTTCCTCTCTATATCTTTTCATTTTTCACAGTGGAAGTATTTTTCATGTAGAATTTCCTTAAAATCCCCCCATTCCATCTCTTCTATTTATTCCTCCTCCATTTTGTTTTGTATTAACAACCACCATTGATATGCATCCTCTAATAGTTAATAAACTACCCTGGAAATCATCTCTCTTTCATTACATCCCAAAGAGTGAAATATATTCTATAGGGAACATGTCATTTGCACTGCTATGAATGGGTTTGTAGTCCCATTGAATGATGGAGGTTATTATTGGATCATGAGATCTAACATGTATCCTCCACATGGTGGATCTGGATGCTCAATACGGGTATGGTTATTATTCAAAACCTCAGTATGTTTTACTAGTATATTTATATGTTTCTCAGAACATGTCACATCACTAGAGTTAACATATTTATCTTGAATTATAGGAAAATCCCTACATGGGGCATGCACGATCATGTGTTTTCCATTCCTCCCACTCGACGCCATTTTTAAATAATAAAATAAACATTATTATGTTATGAATCATAAGGTATAATCTCAATGTATAAATAAAAAATACCTAGCATAAATCAAATTTCTATACATAGCTTATCTTTTAATCATAAACATGTTATCATTGAGGAAAATTTTAATATTAAATCCTTCATAATTTCTTTTAATGAAAATGTGAATTATCCAATGAATATCCCCTAGGTGTTTTAATGCCGAGATTGCATCAAGGCAAGTTGTCGTGTACCAGGATACACCAGGTCAAGCCCGAAACTCCTTGTTATAATTTTTAGTCTCTGGTACATCTATGCTAGAGCCACATCTAAATATTTGTATACTGACATAGGTGTATTGGCTATAAATATCCCCATAATCTATTCCTTTCAATGATTCTTGGACATTATGGTATGTTTTTCCTAAAATAAAACCTTAGTGCTTTTTCCCCTAATCTACATTTTTTATTCTAGATTCCATGTTTCATACTAAATATCCACTAATACTAATGTTGAGGACCCGACAACAGTAGCCGGGAAACGGTGCCTTATTTGATTACAGTGGCATGTAAACAAGGAATATGTATCCTGAAATACTGTGTAGTTTATTATTAATGGAATGAAGATACATAAATAAGTTCAATATTACAACATGAAATGAAATAAATCATATAAAATTCTTATAAACAATACATAACTCCAAGGTTGTTTCAGAATTTCATTTATAATTAAATTCATCAGGTCATGAGAAAATGAAACATAATGAAGGGGTGAGATCATTCACTTAGTAAGGGTATGAAATATATAAGAAGAAATATAATCATTAGGAAAGTTGAATAACTAAAATCATATTCTTTTGATAAAAACATGACCACATTTTGGCCGGAATAAGAGGTTAGTAATTAATTTTATAATAAAACATAATCATGGGTATTCTACTATTCTAATAACCACATGAAAAGTAAATAATATTTTCATAATGAGGGAATTCATAATGAGGTATATCATCACCATATAATTTATTCCTTGTGCGAAGAAAAAAATAATCAATTTTCCAAGGCCTTGTGCCAATACTGTAGTTTGTCTCATGAGACCTACTAATGCACTAAGGGGCCACAACATTCCCCACCTGATACTTTCTATTTCAAATTAATTAATCATATTAATTTGTATTAATATAAAAAACATATACAATCATACCGAAACTATTATACGAAATGTAAATAACTTCCCTGAACATTAATTATAAACACTAGCCATTCTGAGTAAATTGATGAATTGTATTAAGATAGCACATCCAAAACCAAAATAATAATAAACAATTAAATTAATCATGTTAGATTGTACATTTAACTATTAATATAAATAATACATAATAATCAACAAGAGTGTTCGAATGTATGAAGATAGTCTTATAAAATCATTGAGTATTTCTTGAGATAAATACCCTTTTACTTAAAAAAGATGCGTTCATTTGGAAAAATATTTGTGTAATACTAGATGATAATTAAGATTATATTTTTTAATAAAATTATCCATTTTATAAATTTAATAGTTTAAAAAATATATTATAGGGTCCCCATGAAAAATAGGTATGAATTTGAGAAATTCCCTTGAATCGAGCTTGTATTTCGAGAATAATTTTTTAAAGTTCTTTTTGGAACATATAACTCCAATTAAATTAAATTATAATTTTGGTTGGTAAAAATATATAAAACACTCATAATGAATTAATTTCCAGTACATAATAATACACAATAATCTCATTGAGTTAATTAAATAATAAAAATAACATAAATGAAAATGTGAGGTTCTTGTGGAAAACCCCTTACCTTAAGTCTGTATGTGATCCAATATTAAACACAAGGTCCTATAATATGAAATTATAATTATTAATAACTTACTAAAAAACCGATTAGTCATTATTTTAGTATATCATTATTCTTTTATGTACATTTATGTACTTATTTATAAGTAATTATGTTGAACTTTGTCATTGAAGAGTGTTTGTTTTCTTAATTTCCATATTCTGTTCAGTTGTTTTTAAGTAATGAATTTCATGAGGAATTGATGTAAATCCATATAATTGAAATTAAATATTATATATGAAAATTAAAATATTTTAATGGTCTTTTATATCATTTAGTTATATGGAAATATGATGAATCCTTGGATGAATTATTAATAACATACAATTAGATTATTTTATCGATATTTCTATTATTAGGAACTATTTTGATCATATGATTTAATAATATGTATTTATACTGGTTATTAAGTATTAATTAGGTTATAATACATATATTATAGACTTTTTCAACCATCATACTTGTTTCATGACCATTAATCAAGGGTAAATTGAATATTGAAACTTCTTTGTCCACGAAGATTATAAATTGGAACATTATGGATGATGATTTTGTTCCTAAAATTAAAGGGAGAGAGTAAGAATATAGATGATGGTTATTTCATTCAAATGATATAATTATAGTATATAGATTATACTACAATTATAATGGTCATTTATGAGAGTTGGTTTGTATAGGAATATAAATGAAGATAAAATGGAATGAAACAAAATGAAAAAGACCGGCGCTTTACCTCTTGAAATAACCACCATGAGAACCTCCTTAATGAAAGAGGTTTTGGAGTTTTGAAAACACAATATACTTCCAGGAAATGGGGTGCGTCTATGGAAGGGTATTTGGGAAGAATGTTGAGATTCTTTAAGGCTTAATGGATTGAAGATAAGATGTAGTGAAGGGGGTTTTTTATAGTCGAGGAGAGGAGTGAGTTTTGAATATTTTATACATTATTTTAATAATTCCTTCAAGAAAACCAATAGTGTGGTTTAATTTTACCCCTAATAGTAATAATTTCATGTGAGTTTGAACCAAGTGTCCTTACATTACTCATTTTGTCATAAATAGTGTATTTAACTAATAATTTGTATATACGGTATTTTAAAGTACATCACTATTCATCAAAAAATCATGAATTTCCAAAAAATCTAAAAAATTCACCAATAAAATTGTCTTTATATGTAAAATTTAATAATTAAGACCATTTTCAAAAAATAATTTTGTAAATAATTTTTATTTAATTTTTTTAAAAAATAATAGTTAATTCGAAAAATAACTATTTTAATGGTATAATTAGTTTTATATCACATAGAAAAATTAATTATGTTCTAATTATCTTTTTTTCATAACAAAATAAAATAATATCATTATTTTCTTTTTAAAATGGTTATATTAATATTCACATTAATATTCATATGGTTTTTTTGTATTCACCAAAATGTGAGTCTGACCTATGAGACTCCAAATGAATTACTAATCACAACTCTAGATGACCATTTTTTGAAATTCAAAACATAGTAGAGGAACATGTTTGTTTTAAATCTAGATTGTAAAATCAGATGTTTTATAGGTACACAATGATTCATTCATTAAATATTTATTTTAAAAACTGACTGGTCTTTTCCTGATTGGAAGCCCCACATCCAGGTTTGAAAATAAAAGTGACAAAGATTTATTAGAAAGAAGCATGTGAAAATTGTTTCATGGAGATGAATATGTGCTTGACACCGACAACAATTTTGATCTTACCTAAGTCGGGTGAGGAGTACATGGTGTATTGTGATGATTATAGGATTGAATTTAGAGATGTGTTGATGCATGGGTATCATGTTGTTTCTTACATATCTCATTAGTTGAGGCCAAATGAATGAAAATAACCATACTATGGACTCATTTTGGAATTACTGATTTATGCTATTAATTTATGGAGACACTATCTTTTGGGTGAAATGATTATATTTATTATGGATCAAAATTGGTTGAAGTATATCTTTTCACATTATGACTTGAATCTTCGGCAGTGAAGATTGTTACAGTATTGGTAGTCGATTGATTAGGAACTATCATATTCACTCAGAAAGGGGAATAGATTAGATGATTCCTTGATTAGGAAAACTCAAACTCAGTTTGTATTAGAGTTTAGTGCAGAGATGATGATGATGAATATTTTGTTGTAAATGCATGTGGTAGTTCAGCAGAGTCAGGGTAGGATGACTTTGGTTTTTCTAGATGTGGAGTCTACACTCTTGAGATGGATTACAGATAGTTTGTATGAGTGTTCATAGTGTTTAGGTTTATGGGAAATCCTTGAAGGTGGGGAGACACCTTCAGACTGGAAAATAGATGTGGATGGTATCATCTATGTGAAAAATTGGATTCTTTTACCTATGATTATGCGATAGGAACTCATGTGATAATTTTATATCTCAAATTGGGTAGTACATCCTAGGGTGAAAAAAATATACCATGTCCTATAATTATAGTTCTGGAGGCCAGGAATGAAAATAGATATAGAATTTATTGTAACAAGATATTTCATTATTTAGTAGGTTAAGGCATAGTATCAACGACCCAGAGGCCTATTACATTTGTTTCCTTTTTCGGAATGGAAGTGGGATGATGTGAGTATGGAAATGGTGGTAAGAAATTATAAGACCCTTAGTATAAATGATTCTATTTGGTTCATTGTGGAATTGAATAATGTAGGTAGAAAATTTCATACCTATTAGTGAAACAATCACATTACAACAATTGTGAAAACTGTATATATGAGAGATAGTTCGTTTTCTTGAGTTCCCACATAATATAGTTTCGTATCATGATTCACACATTACTTCACATTCTATGAAGGGATTATAAATGGTTCTTGGTACCTAGGTTTTGGTACGTATGGCCTTCCACCTATAGATAGATGGGTGGTCAAAACATACCATATAGATGTTAGATGATATGTTGTGAGCTTTGGCGCTTGACTTTCGTTTTCCTAGTTAGAATCAACTGGATTTAGTGGATTTTTCTTATAACAATAGTGATCAAGAAACTATAAATATTTCACCATAAAAATCAATTTATAGTAGAATCTACTGACTAAAACTACGTTGGTTAGAGGCATGTGAGTCAGAGTTGTTGGGACCGAGTCTTGTTCAGAAGACATCAGAGAAGGTCTAGTTGATTCAAAAACATATGGCCCCGGCACAGAGTACGCAGTAGTTGTATGCTGATTGATAGAGATGACATCTTTATGCCACGGATAATAATTCAATAACATTCAAAAAAATAACACATCACACCTCAATTGTATCACCCATGGTGAAATAATATCCAACTGTAAAAAAGTAGATATCACCACAACCCCACCCTTGGTACTCGAATATTCCCCTATACGTGGTTTTGAAACTCCGATGAAAAATCTCACTACCAAGCACCGACTCTTCCTATTCTCTGGTCTAACTTTCCAAATAATTAAAGACAAAAAGAAAAAGAAAGAAAATAAAACTCCTCTAATAACACTTTGTGACGTCCTGCCCCAGGTGCCAAAAATTGGTTCCCCGAGATGGTTGGCCACATGGCCTCTAGTACTCCTCCCCGTATGCCAGAGGGTTACAACTAGCAGCAGGTGTCTTTTATGTCATTTTTGGGGAGACTATACCCTCTTTTAACAAAATAAGTCACCAATGGAAGCAAACAACAATAACCAAATACGAAAGTGTATAAATAACCATAATAATTCCTTGTCATATGATATTCAAAACAAGAATATAAAATACTCAACTGAATCATAAAACATGCTACAAAAATTAAAATTTCAATTGACTACCATTCATCTAAAATTAACGACACAAAAAACGCCATTCTAGCCCCGAACCATATCTGGTTCCCTCTCCCGTGCTCCGATCCCAATCAAAAGCATATCCAAAGGCCTTTCTCATATCCTGGATTGCAACAAAAAATTCCACTATGGTTCCAATCAGGAGGCTGGAATAGGTTGTTATTGCAACTCAATAGGCAACCACCAACAGTGTTTAAAACAAGTCTAGTCAAAAGATAGTTTATGGAGTTTTATGATGCAATAAATACAAAGAATAATTTAAATAGTGATCACATTTCCATTAAATCATTAATCATCACTTTTTAATGAGTTTCAATTCTTTTTTTCCATTTGAATCATAATTAATTTCATAATGAATATCATGTCAAGAACTCCAATTCTCAATTATAATATGTCGACATGCCTAAAATTCCATATCTCATTCCTTGTAGGTCATCGCGCATGACACCAAATAATCTCATATTTGCTTAACTACTGGGGAAGAATGACATGTCCAACTTCCAATATCTAATTGGTCTAGAACACCATGTCTAGCACCAGAAAAATCTACGCCATTTATTCATTCATTAATTCAAAATAATTATCAATATCATTCCATTACTAATTCATTACTTATTTAATAATTTAAAAATCAATTAGTTCACTAAAAAATTTACTAAGCACATAAACTATTAATCAATTCATCAATTAATTAATCATTCAACACAAATTCCATTCCATGATTAATTCTTTACAATTAATTATCCATATCATATCTAAACTTTTCATAATTACATGCCACAATTAATTATAATTGATGAAAATCATTGCACATAATTATTTCTCAAAACTAATTATCTTTCTTAGGTAACCTCATTTCAAAATAAACGTTCCCAATTAATTATCATAACACAATCAATAAAAAATATAAATTACAATATATCAACCCATAACCAATATCCAAAACAATTATTAATTTGGGCACCCCGCCCCCTTGTTCATTCCTTTATTCATGTATCAATTAATCACCATGGAAATCAAAACCCCATTCCACACTCTTAATTACTATAATTTATGAATTCACATATCAATGGATGATAAAAAATCAAAAAATAACATTCAAAATTCCAAATCATGATTGTGGAAGTTAGATTTAGGCCACAAACCATATTTTATTGATGGATTTTATTGCAAAAAATCCCAAAATCCATGCAACAAAACATCCTTGATCAAGAACCAGATCTAAATACCTAAACCAAAATTAATATCAATGTCATTAAGATATTTCATGTCTTGATCTATATCCACAATCATATATCTAGATCTCAACTCATAGGTTTAGATCTATGAAAACGGTGGAAATATTCTAATAAAAGATCATGGGAAGATAGAGGAATGAATGGGAGAAGTAACGGGATAAAGTCTACTAACCAGGAATAGAATGAATTTTCAATCATGGATTTTATTCTTGATGAATGACATTTGTATCACATTTGAATCCCAATATAATGTTTTGGGATCACCTAGAAATTTTCAAGCTTGTGCCAATTGCACAATATGGGAGTCTCAGGGGGTACGTGTGGTTTTAAAATAGATTTTAGAAATGAAAAACATGCATGAATGGTTTCTTGGGTAGAACCTCACGGATAGGGGAAATCAAGCACTAATTGTGTCAACCACCGTATCTAGGTTTTCATGGTTGGAATAGTTTGGTCGTAGGGTTTTTTAAACCATGCACAAATTGTACAGTCCTATTTGTCATTTTCTTCATGCTTGGCACAGTTTAGACACACGGCTTATCAAACCATGCACTAACCATGAACATTCCAATGTCCTTTAGTTTTCCTGAAAAGTACACCCAAATGCACCACATGACACTACTAAAAAATTAATGTACATAAAAACATCAAAAGTTACTTAAAACACAATGTAGATGACTCTACATAATCTTAGTATCATACATAAATTTATATATACTTCACTTTTCCTAAATGTATTTAAAATTCCGCTAACTTCAACAACAAAGAGGAAATCCTCTACCTAAAATATTTATCATTGTTTCAAATATTACATAGAATAATCTCCACATGTGTTCAACATTCAGATTTAGATAACTCGCATCCTCAGAATACAAGTTGGTTTTCCTATAGTAGTTACTAATGGAAGATGTAACATCCTGGTTCCGGAAGCCACCCAGAGGCGCCCCGTACCCTGTTGGTCACATGGCCTCAAGGGAATTTCCCCAAATTCAAGAGGTTTCCAACTAGCAGCAAGGGACATGGGTGAGACAGTGGGGAAACTATGCCCTCATTGGCAGAGTACACATTGAAAAAAGAAATAATAAACAATAATGGAAGCAATAGATGTTCCATACACAAGTGAACAGCGGAAGACTAAATAGTAAACATATGGAGAACACATACAAACACACACACACACACACACAGATATATATATATATATATATATATATATATATATGAAATAATGCATGATACATATATGTCTAGGAAAGCATCCAAACAAGTCACAATGCTAAAAATAGTACTAAATCAAAGTACAAAACAAAAATAAACAGATAACTCCTCAGCATCGCAAACCATAGCTAGGTCACATGCTCTCCAGATCCATAGCAAGTCAAGAACCTGAAGTATAAGGATGCTTCCCCTTGCCTATACCTGTAATAATATAGTATTTTCGGGACCTAAAGCATGGAATAAATAGGGTGTGAGACTAAATCCTAGAAGACAACCACCTAAAGATCTGTTCCTAATAGTCAGTGAGTATATGGCAGGTAATAGTACAGTAAGCAGTAAATAGTAACAGTAAACTGCTGGCAGTAATTAGAAGCAGTAATAGGATGATATAAAAAAGTAATCAATCAATAGAACAACAAGCAGTAGTGAAGCAAACAGCTAACCACAACAGAAACCCCTCTAGACAGTACTCGTAGCCAACCCCTCTGGTCCTAGACATGAAGTACCAACAACCCTCTATGAAGTGCACTTAGCCTAACCCCTATAGTTTGGTCATACAAAATTATAAGACTCTATGGGGAAGACTTATCGGTCAATTACCCTTATAGTCTATGGTAGTCATGTACCCTCTAAGAAATATCATGTGTTCTGACCCTATTATATCCCAAAGGTCTAGAAAATCTATGAGGAGCTCACTCAGTCAATCCTTATATAGCCTCAGGTCTATCTCTTTATCTCTTAGGTATCTCACTCAATCAGTTCCTTCTCTAGCCTAGAAAGGTTTTAAAGAAATTTAAACAAAATAAAGACTCTCTACGGAAGCTCACTCGGTATACCATCCTATAGTCTATAATGTCCAAAACTCTCTGGGAACCTCACTTGGTCTATCCCTTATAGTCTATAGCACCAGGTTCTCATGGACCCGTTCCAGTCAGTACATAATAATTCTATAAGGCCAATGTACACCTACATACCTACTTTGCAAACCAGTCTACAACATAACAAAAATTTCAAGAATATTATTCCATCCTACGGTCGCAAGCCATGGAAAACAGGCATAATGGCCAAAGGCTAACAAGACCCAATGGTAGTAACAAGAAAAAGGAATGGGAAAAACATCAATTCAAATCAATTATACACAAACTTGATCAAATAACCTCTACACAAGCATACAAGCATGGCGGGAAAAACAACAGGGGAAAACGGTAAACACACAATACCCCGTTCACGGGTATTGGTGGAATTTCCACATAAAACTCAGAGACTTTGAACAGTAGGGCACAAAACGCCTACCTTTAAGCTAAGAGATCAATATACTTGAACCACGAGGCTTGATTCTGCATATAAAGTCGTTTATCTACAAAAACATACAAAATTTTCAACCCATGATATCTTGAGAAAAATGGAAAATCATTGAATGAGACTCAAGAAGAAATAAAAATTGAACACTGCAATTCCAATGCAATTGAAGGTTCTTGATTCAGCAAACAAATGGAGGCTCCGGGTCTCGGAGGATGTCTGCGGATGTACAAGCATTCTTGGTCAATGAACCTGGTGAAGAAGGTGTTCATGTCGATTAGGCGCGACCCCAGTCCGTTTAATGAAAAAATGAAAGTACACAGCGTGTACTTCTGGGGTACATAGTGTGTACTTGGCTTATCCGTACTCCAATTTATGTGGCCACCACATCGCCCCTACACACTGTGTCTGTGGCCCAGACAAGGATAGCACACGGCCTTGCGCTGCACCAAATTACACGACTTGTAAATATAAAGTACACGACATGTACTTTGAACAATTCTAGATTTTCCAATTTTCTAAAAAACAACCAGAAAACAAAAAACCTACCTAAAAAGATGATCTGGGTTCTTAAAAACTTCCCTCCTGAAATAAATTTGTCCCTAAATTTCCTTAGCAAGGAATAGAAGAAGAAATCCCGAACAGCTCTGGCCACTGAGGTTGTAAATCGGTCTCCCTCTCCCTGGTCTCGTTCCGTACTCGCCAGTGCTACTATAGCACATGTACCATAGAAACAAAACGTCCACATAGAACCTTCATACTATGATCAAAAATCCGAATAGGATGCTCCTAAAATGATACATCCACTTCGATCTCAACCACCTCGGGCTGAAAGACCTGAGACAGGTCTGAAAAGTAACATCGGAGCTGAGAAACGTGGAAGAGGTCATGCATAGACTGGTACCTCTGAGGTAACTGCAACTGATATGCACCTATCCCAACACTCTCCAACACCTCAAATGGCCCGACGTATCGTGGTGAATGCTTACCATATCTCTGAATACTTTTGTGTCTGAACCTCGGTGCGACACGCCCGAAAACCTGATCCCTGACCTCGAACTTTAAAGGTCATCTCTGCTAATCATCATAAATCTTCTATTAAGACTATGTTGTAGCCATTTTCTTTTGAATCAACACTATCTGCTATGAGGTCTCCTGAACAAGATGAGGTCCCCACAAAACTGCCTCTCCTGCCTCCTGCCATCACAAAGGTAATCGGCATGGCCTACCGTACAAAGCCTCTTAAGGTTCCATCATAATGGTCTCCTGAAAACTATTGTTATAGGAAAACTCCACAATAGGTATATGGTTCTCCCGTCGCAAATGACCAGTTGCTGAAAACGGTGTCGCAATAACATTTTTTTGTGACAGGCCCATCGCTAAAGCCATTTTCCGCGACGGGGAGAATCCTCGTCGCAACTAGTACTCCGTATATTTGTAAAAAACTAGTTGCGACGGGCCCCGTCGCAAAAACTATTTTTTAACAAATAAAAAAATAATAATACAATTTGCGACGGAAATAGTATCCCGTCGCAAATACTATAAAAAAAATAAAAATAATAAATTGTTAATAAATTATTTTAATTAATATAATAATAATCCAATTATAATTCAAAAATAAAAAATAATAAAATATTAATAAATGAATTATAATTCACAAATAAAAATAATAAATTATTTTAATTAATATAAAAATAATAGAATTATAATTCAAAAATAAAAAATAATAGAATATTAACAGAAACTACGAATAGAAAAAAAATCATATTTTGATTTCACAAATTTTATAACATAAATACAAACTCTAATCTGAAGGAGGGGGGAGGGGGGCATCTGCAGATGGTGGTGGAGGAAACTCCATCCCTATAGCATGAGTGATTCGGCGCATGTACTCCATCTGCACCTGATGCTGTTGCTGACACCGACTCGTCTGCTCCTCGTACAGCTGCTGGTGGCGTCGACGCTCCTCCTCATGTTGTTGACGCATCTGCTCCTGCTCCTGTCGGAGACTCTCTATCAGTGAAGTCTGAGATCGCAACTGATCATCATACTGTGTAGCAGAAGAAGATGCACGAGCTCCTCTCGAGCTGGACGCCGACATCGCAGTACTGCCATAATAATCTCTGGGAGTCAGTCGAGAGCTGATACCAACTACCCAGCCCTTCTCGAATGCATACTGGGTGGCCTGCATCCATGCCGCCTCATCAAACTGACGGCCAGTGGTCTAATCTGATGACTCGGCCTGACTCTCAGGCCGGGCCTGTGACACTACGGCCTCATACGACTCCTGTAGTTTCAATTTAAAGTTAAAATTGTGAATATATTATATACAGTTAATATTTAAACTTGAAAACAAATAATACTAACCACGATGTGATGCTGACGATCACCTCTGAGCTCCCCAGTAGCAGGATCACTATACATCCTCCGATATACGTCGTACTCCGTAATCTCGGGGTGCTCGACAGCCTATAAGAATAAAAAATAAACTGTTAATATTTATAGTTATATAAAATATTTATAAATAATGTACGTACCAGATCCTGTCTATGAGTACTGAAAGAACGACTCCCAGCTCGATGAGTCACCTCCTATCTCCCCCGATTCTGCCTCCCCACCGATGATCTCCTCTGAAAGGCGCCACTCAACCAGTGCGCACATAATCCATCCAATACATGGGATGAAATGTACTCTGGTCGGTGTGCTCTACATGACTCGTCAAAATCTGACACTCCTGCTTTCTTCATCGCAGCTTTTCTTAAATTGTGCAAAAACTGACGAAGGTGATCACGCATGGCCACCTCCCATGCCTCGTGGATGGCGTCACGCATGGTATCCTCGATCGGATACCATAAACCCTAAAAATAAATCAAAATATCAAGTTAGAAATGAAATAATTTTCAAAATAAAAATTATTTATTTACGTACGTACCAACCAATGGCCGAACATGGCCTACTGCACATCAATGGGAATCTGCTCCCATGTGGTCCACGGCTGAGAGAAATAGTTGCGCAAAATAGTGCTGCCCTGTCCGACTGCTATATGCGGAAAACTGTAAAAATAATAAACATTTATTATGTGAATAGATTAATTAAATCTTAGTCAAATCAACAGGTTATCACAAAGGTTATCACACCTACGTGTGCGTGGATGAAACCCAAGACGTGGACGTCCCTCGGGGACGGGTTCAAGAATCATCAATCGTGCATGACCGCGCCCCCTCCGCGTACTCCCTGGAGCGCCTGCAGGCAGAGGGTCATCTGGCAGCAACTCATCCGCATCGAAAGTCAGGTCAGCATCCGCCAACTCACGAAATGTGGCGTCGTCCATCTGAAACAAAAAATGTTAATGTTGTTAGAAAATAATTCATAATTACTATTATATATACATATATACATATTATGATTGTATATAAATACCATGGAATTCTATCAGTGTTCATCTTCATCATCATCTTCATATATTTCAATGTCATCTTCATATTCCTCCTCAACATCATCGATATCCATTCGAGTTACAGTTGCTTCATCTCTTACCATTTCAAATTCATATGCGACATCATTAACATCATCGTCATCACCGACTCTTAAATGTGGGGTGTCGTCATCAATACTCATGTCACTTTGCAAAAAAGATTGATTTTGAGTAATCTCTTGAAAAACTTCAATTCTTTGCACATCAGTGAAAGCACATTCACTTTGACTAAACTGATTGTCTCGAATTTTGATTTTTATTACACTCCACCAATCAGTCAAGTCTCTTGATGTAGCACATTACTTTGCGTAATAAACTTGATGTGCCTGTTGAGCCAATAAGAATGGTTCATTTACTGCGAGAACACTTTTACATTTAATATCAATGATTCCATGAGTCGGATGAACATGCACGCCTCTCTCTATATCCAACCACCGACATTTGAACATGGTTATGTAATGTTGTCCAAGATAACAGAGTTCAATGATTTCATCAAGTATGCCATAAATGTCAACATCATTTTCTTGATGATGAGATCCTCTCAAGCTAACTCCACTGTTCATTGTTTTTTTCGATTCCCCATATGTATGTGTGTGGAATCAAAATCCATTCACCACATATGCATTATATGTTTTAACAAGTTTGGAAGGTGGGTTACTCAATACACACATTCGTTTGTCAATTTTATCAGCATGTCGAGACACCTGAAAATTTGTGAAATAATTATCAATATAGTAAACCATACATTGAATGAGTTGCTAAAAGATAAAGAATTTATGTTACCAGTTTTTGAAACCACTGAGAGAAATTTTTCAGTCGACGTTCTTCGAGAGAAGCTGCTGTAATTTGTGGAATTTGTTTCTTGATATGATTATCATACAACCTATAAAAACCAAAGTTATTTACTATAACATAAATGATAGAATAAGTGATATAAACACTTACAGTACAACTGATGTCATCTCTTCACAGTTGAGAAGAACATACGTATGAGCTCTATGATGTTCATCATCTGAAATCCAGCATTCATAAACTCCACTAAAACCATGCTCTGACTGGTTGAAAACAGATAATTGATTGTTGATTTCATCAATATTCCTCTCGTTCCGTCCCATTCGGTTGTGTTTTGAAGGATACTCAGATTCAAAATAATGGGAGTAGAAAAAAGATATTTCCTCTTGCAAATATGCTTCTGCAATAGATCCTTCAAAAGATGCTTTGTTACGTACTTTTCTTTTCAATTTTTTCATGCATCTTTCAAATGGGTACATCCATCGAAACTGTACTGGACCTCCACATTTGGCTTCATATGGCAAATGTAACATCAAATGTTCCATTGAGTTGATGAAATACGACGGAAATATTTTTTCCAGTTTACATATAATTACAACAACATCTTTTTCAAGTTTTCCTAGAGCATCATAATCTACTGTAGCCGCACAAATTTCCTGAAAAAATTGAGACATGTCTGTTATGGAATCCCAAATCACAAAATTCAAAAGACCTCTTAATCCAATGGGTAGCAGTCTTTCCATTATAACATGACAATCATGACTTTTTAATCCAGTAATATGGCCATTCTTTACACATCTACCCAAATTGGAAGCACAACCATATGGAAGTCTCAAATCTGCAATCCACTGACAAAATAATAAACGGTTTTCTTTAGACAGTGTTTAATCTGCTTTTGGTTTCAGTAACCTTTCTGTACTGACATTCTCAAACAGTTCCAATTCTGGACGCCTGCAAATTTGGGCAAGATCTAAACGTGCATTTACATTGTCTTTTCTCTTTCCTGGCGTATCCAAAACTGTATGAAACAAATTATCAAAACAGTTCTTCTCAATATGCATGACATCTAACATGTGTCGGACCAACAAATCAGACCAATATGGCAAATCCCAAAATATTCTACGTTTAATCCTGTTGTGTTCTTTCCCAAAACCAGAAATTTTCTGTTTGTTTATTGTGGGACCAAAAGTGATGGGAGGTAATGAAAGTACAGCTGATTTTAACTCTGAACCTGATAGCATTTTTGGAGGTCCTTCCCTTTCAACTGTTCCTTTTCTGAAATGAGATCTGTTTCTGCGAAAAGGATGATCAGCTGGAAGAAACCTGCGATGACAGTCAAAATAACAAGGTTTATTTCCATGAATGAGCATAAATGCTTTGTTCTCTCCCACAGAGTAAGGACATGATTTCTGACCATGTGTACTCCATCCAGATAATATCCCATAAGCCGGGAAGTCACTTATTGTCAACATCAATGCTGCTCTCAGTATGAAATTCTGTTTCGTTGCAACATCATATGTACTGACACCAGTACTCCACAATAAATTTAATTCATCAATCAATGGTTTCAAATAAACATCAATATTTTTCTTTGGATGTCTTGGAATTAGTAAAGTCAAAAATATATATGGCTCCTTCATCAACATCCATGGAGGTATATTGTACGGAGTTAAAAAAACAGGCCAACATGAATATTGACTACCATAAGATCCAAACGGACAGAAACCATCATGGAAATCCCCAATCAAACATTTCTAGCTTCTAAAGCAAAGGATGGATGCACTCTATCAAAATGTTTCCATGAATCACCATCGGATGGATGATTCAAGCTTTTATCAGTTGAAATATTTTCTTTATGCCATGACATCATTGTCGCTGTATTCTTAGACATGAATAAACGCTGGAGTCTGGATGTAATCGGAAAATATCTCAACTATTTTACAGGAATCAAACCAGACTTCCCATGTTGTCCTTCTTTATATCTCAGTTTCCCACATGTGGGACAACTATCCAACGACTCATTTTCCCCAGAATATAAAATCTAGTCATTTGAACATGCATGAATCTTCTAACAAGTAAGCCCCAAATTTCGAACCAGCCTCTTACTCTCATAGTAATTTGCAGGTAAAACATTTCCTTCAGGTAACAGTGTTTGAAGCAAAGAAAATATCTGGTCAAAACAGGTGTTTGACATTCCGTTATCTGATTTGATAGCCATAAATTTTGGAACAGCTTCTAATTTGCTCATCTTGCAGCCAGGATATAATGCATCCTCAACAGACTTCAACAACTCATAAAATTCAGACGGTGCCAACTCAGGATTTGAAGCTATATCAGCCGGAGATTCTGTATGTTGAACAGATGAACCTGCAACATCATGTACTAAATCTTGAAACCGGGATGGATCCGGAATCAAGTTGGTATCACCTTCTCTGGAACTACGTTCACCGTGTTGATACCAAAATACATAATCAGGTTGAAAACAAAAACGCAAGAGATGTTCTCCCACTTTGTCAAACGTGTCAAACGTTCTCAATGCACATTTTCTGCAAGGGCATTTTATTTTGTCTTATGAAACAAATTCTGGATTTGATGCCGCAAATGATAAAAATGTCTCCACACCCTCTACATATACTGGATTTAAACCAGAACCGTTTGGATTTCTATGTGGATTTATCCATATGCGGTCACCTAATAATGATTGTTGATGACCTCGTTGTTCCATATGTCTCTATAAAATATAAAAGCATTACTGGTTTTGAATAATTTGTTAGAAAAAACACTCAAGCTAGGATAATTATAGAGTTTAGATCATACACGACTGACGCAAACTTTTTTTTGAGATAGACCTAATTATTACTAATTATTACTAATTATTACTAATTATTGGTAATTATTGGCAATTATTATGAATTATTACTAATTATCGGTAATTATTGGTAATTATTGGTAATTATTACTAATTATTGGTAATTATTACTAATTATAGGTAATTATTACTAATAATTGGTAATTATTACTAATTATTGGTAATTATTACTAATTATTGGTAATTATTACTAATTATTACTAATTATTGGAAATTATTACTAATTATTACTAATTATTACTAATTATTGGTAATTATTGGTAATTATTACTAATTATTGGTAATTAATAATAATTATTGGTAATTATTGGTAATTATTAATAATTAATGGTAATTATTGGTAATTATTTCTAATTATTGGTAAATATTACTAATTATTGGTAAATATTACTAATTATTGTTAAGTATTACTAATTATTACTAATTATTGGTAATTATTACTAATTATTACTAATTATTGGTAATTATTACTAATTATTACTAATTATTGGTAATTATTACTAATAATTGGTAATTATTACTAATTATTGGTAATTATTACTAATTATTGGTAATTAATACTAATTATTACTAATTATTAATAATTATTGGTAATTATTACTAATTATTACTAATTATTGGTAATTATTACTAATTATTACTAATTATTACTAATTATTGGTAATTATAGTTAATTATTACTAATTATTGGTAATTATTACTAATTACTGGTAATTATTACTAATTATTACTAATTATTACTAATTATTGGTAATTATTACTAATTATTACTAATTATTGGTAATTATTACTAATTATTACTAATTATTACTAATTATGGGTAATTATTGGTAATTATTACTAATTATTACTAATTATTACTAATTATTACTAATTATTGGTAATTATTGGTAATTATTACTAATTATTGGTAATTATTACTAATTATTGGTAATTATTACTAATTATTACTAATTATTGGTAATTATTACTAATTATTGGTAATTATTACAAATTATTCTTAATTATTACTAATTATTCATAATTATTACTAATTATTCTTAATTATTACTAATTATTCTTAATTATTACTAATTATTGGTAATTATTACTAGTTATTGGTAATTATTACTAATTATTGTTAATTATTACTAATTATTAATAATTATTACTAATTATTACTAATTATTGCTAATTATTTGTAATTATTGGTAATTATTGGTAATTATTGGTAATTATTACAAATTATTGGTAATTATTACTAATTATTGGTAATTATTACGAATTATTACTAATTATTGGTAATTATTACTAATTATTGGTAATTATTACTAATTATTGGTAATTATTACTAATTATTGGTAATTATTACTAATTTTTCGTAATTATTACTAATTATGGGTAATTATTACTAATTATTGGTAATTATTACTAATTATTGGTAATTATTACTAATTATTGTTAATTATTACTAATTATTGTTAATTATTACTAATTATTGATAATTATTACTAATTATTTGTAATTATTACTAATTATTACTAATTATTGCTAATTATTACTAATAATTGGTATTTATTACTAATTATTGGTAATTATTACTAATTATTGGTAATTATTACTAATTATTACTAATTATTACTAATTATTGGTAATTATTACTAATTATTACTAATTATTGGTAATTATTACTAATTATTACTAATTATTGGTAATTATTACTAATTATTACTAATTATTACTAATTATTGGTAATTATTGGTAATTATTACTAATTATTGGTAATTATTACTAATTATTGGTAATTATTACTAATTATTACTAATTATTGGTAATTATTACTAATTATTACTAATTATTGGTAATTATTACTAATTATTTGTAATTATTACTAATTATTGGTAATTATTACTAATTATTGGTAATTATTACTAATTATTGGTAATTATTACTAATTATTCATAATTATTACTAATTATTCTTAATTATTACTAATTATTCTCAATTATTACTAATTATTCTTAATTATTACTAATTATTGGTAATTATTACTAATTATTGGTAATTATTACTAATTATTGTTAATTATTACTAATTATTGATAATTATTACTAATTATTACTAATTATTCCTAATTATTACTAATTATTACTAATTATTGGTAATTATTACTAATTATTACTAATTATTAGTAATTATTCCTAATTATTACTAGTTATTGGTAATTATTACTAATTATTGGTAATTATTACTAATTATTACTAATTGTTACTAATTATTACTAATTGTTACTATTTATTGGTAATTATTACTAATTATTACTAATTATTGGTAATTATTGGAATTTAATGGTAATTATTACTAATTATTGGTAATTATTACTAATTATTGGTAATTATTACTAATTATTGGTAATTATTTCTAATTATTGGTAATTATTTCTAAATATTACTAATTATTAAAAATTATTGGTAATTATTACTAATTATTACTAATTATTGGTAATTATTGGTAATTATTACTAATTATTGGTAAGTATTACTAATTATTGGTAATTATTACTAATTATTGGTAATTATTACTAATTATTACTAATTATTACTAATTATTGGTAATTATTACTAATTATTGGCAATTATTACTAATTATTTGTAATTATTACTAATTATTGGTAATTATTACTAATCATTACAAATTATTACTAATTATTGGTAATTATTACTAATTATTGGTAATTATTACTAATTATTGGTAATTATTACTAAGTATTACTAATTATTGGTAATTATTGGTAATTATTCTTAATTATGACTAATTAAATGAATAATTACCAATAATTAGGAATAATTACACATAATTATGAATAATAACATTATTAGTATATTTTATTATTAATATTAAAATAATATAATTTTCTAATTTATATAGAGTTCTCCTTTCATCTGTGTGTTTTCTATCTCCATATACAAATAATACATGTGAAGACAGCAAACACACAGATGAAAAGAGAACTGTATATATATAAAAAATTGTATTATTTTAATATTAATAATAAAATATATTAATAATTAAATAATGTTATTATTCCTAATTATTAGTATTTATTACTAATTATTAAGTTATAAAACAATATAAACAATATTAAATTACAACTAATTAAGAATAATTAAAACTAATGAAACATTATAAATTAATATGAAATTAAAATAAATATAAATACCTTGAAAATTGATCTGAGGTTGATCTCTGATCGTTCTTCAACACTTCAATACCAACTCCGAAGAAAAAAATTAAACTTGAGAAAAACTGAACTGTAGAAATAAAATCTTGAGAGAAGAAGAAGATGGAATTTGAGAATGATTTGAAAAAAACGGATGGGGGTATTTATAGGTTAGATTAGTTGCGACGGGCCCATTTGCGATGGGAACCGTCGCAAATACCTTAGCCAGCATTTCTTACGGTCAACGGTTAAATAGTTATTTGCGATGGGACCTGTCACAAATAACCACCTGCCGACATACTATTTGCGACGGGGGAATATTTCCGTCGCAAATACCTTTTACCTCCGCCGGTTATTTGCGACGGGGGAATATTCCCGTCGCAAATAGTTTTCCCTTCGCAAATAAGTTTTTAACAGGGTTATTTGCGACGGGATTTATTCTCGTCGCAAATACCCATTTTTCCCGTAGTGATCGTACGCTCGGACTGGAAATCTATATAAGGATATTATGTTGTACTCAAAAGTGCCTGTGTACCCAAAGCTTTCTGAAGCACCTACGGGAACCAAGAAGTAAATCATGCATCCCGGTCTGCAACACTGGATTGTGGAACTCCATGAAGACGTACAATATTTCGGATGTAAAACCTCCCCATATAATCAACAATAAAGGTCTCCTTGATCACCAAGAAGTGAGCAACCTTCATAATCCTGTCAATGAAAACACAAACAACATCACTCCCTGGAGTTGACCTTGGTTACCCGGTCACGAAGTCCATCACGACATTGTTCCACTTCCACTCAAGAATGGGTAACTGTTGTAAAAGCCCTGCTGGTGGCTGATGCTCCTCTTTCACCTACTGACAAGTAGAAAATCTCATGATGAACCCAACAACATCCCTTTTCATACCTGGACACTAGTATTGGCGCAGTAGATCACCATACATCTTGGTGATGCCAGGATGAAGTAGCCGAACTGAAGAATGAAAATCCTGCATTAGTTTCCTTGCGTATATCTACTAGAACCCATACGCATCCCTGGAAATGCAAGATCTCATCCTGTCCGACTGTCCGTCTAGGACGAGGGTCCTCTTCTTACACACTCTCCCATAGGACTAGGCCTTCTGAGTCTAATAGCTTCTTAATTTGTACCCGATCAATAAGGGAATAGGTAACAACTTCAGAAGATAGAAAAGTCTTCCCCTGTTTGTCGTGAACCTCCAAATGCATCTCAGAGAACAGATCCATAAGTTTCCACACACTGCTTGCCTCCTGAACATCCTTAATCACAGTTCTCCTGCTCAACGCATTAGCCACTAAATTACCCTTTCCCGGCATATAAGAAAGCTCAAAGTCGAAGTACTGAAGGTCCTCGACCCACCTACGTTGTCTCAGTTCTAGATCACAATGTGTGAAGATGTACTTGAGACTATTGTGATCAGTGAAAACCACAAAGTGCTCTCCAATAAGGTAATCTCTCCAACAACGTAAGGAATGAACAAAATCTACCAACTCCAGATCGTGCATCAGATAGTTCCTCTCATGTGGCCTCAACTGCCAAGACCCGTACACAATAACTCCATCTCCCTGCATATGCACAGCTCCCAGTCCGACACAGGAATCATCACAGTAGACTGTATAGCTCATTCAATGCTTTGGGAAGTCCAGTATCGGCGCTGACGTTATCCTACCCCTCAGATCCTGAAAGGATGAATCACAAGAATCTGACAATAATAACATCTCCCCTTTCTTTGTGAGACTTGTCAGTGATGCTGCAAGGCATGAAAACTCCTATTTGAAACGCCTGTAGTACCCAACCATCCCAATACAACAATGCACCTCAAAGACATTATTTTGTTTCTTTTATGAAACTACAGCTTTCACCTTCTCTGGGTCTACTGATACTCCTGTCTATGAGATAACATGATCCAAGAAGTAAATCTGATCCATCCAAAAGTGCCATTTTTAGAGCATAGCATATAACTGATGATCTCTCAGTGTACTCATAACAATCTCAAGATGGGTAGCATGTTTGCGTCAAGTGTGATAGTACACCAAGATATCTTCCACAAAAACCGCCAGGATGGAATCCATGTATGGATAGAACACTCGGTTCATCAATTCAATAAAAGTTGTTGGCGCATTCGTCAGACCGAATGGCATGACTGTATACTTGTTTAGACCATACCTACTCATGAAGGCTATAAGTGGCATATCTGATGGTCTAATGAGAAAATGATGATAACCAGAGCTAAAATCGATCTTCGATAACACTCGGGTTCCTCAAACCTGATCAAAGAGGTCATCGATCCTCAGCAATGGATATCGGTTCTTAACCATCAACGGGTTCATCTTCCAATAATACACGCAAAGCCTAAGGGTGTCATCTGCCTTCTTCACAAACAGGGATGTCGAACCACAAGGGGAAGTACTGGGTCGGATGAAACCCTTTCCATGAAACTCCTTTATCTACTTCATGGGCTCAAGCAACTCAGGTGTAGCCATCCTATAAGGAGGAATGGACACCAGTGCCACTCTTGGAACGTGCTCAATAGAAAACTCTACCTCATGATCCGGATGAAATCCTAAAAAGTCCTCTGGAAAGACAACCCTGAAACGATCAACCACTGGAGGAAAGTATAACTGGGAAGTCCCTTGGTCATGCAAATAAAGACTGGAAATCTGGGATGTAACTCCTCCATGACCATGATGTTCTGGTCCAGCTCTACCTTCCTAGACATCCCACTCACCTCTATGAAGAAAATATCATCCCACTGTTGATACGTAACTCACCCTTTGGGAATATCAACCGACGAATTCCAGGAAAGGAACTAACATGTCCATACATAGAATGGCATCATAGCCTCTCGTATCTAGGACATAGAGGTCCAATAATAAGTGAAACCCTGTAACCTCAAGTGGGCACTCTCTGCACTAATATACACTAGAGGTCCTCATTCCCAATGGTGTATCAAGAGTCAACATCTCGGAAGATGAAAAGATACAGAGCCCAAGGATATCTACAAGAGAAATAGAGATAAAGCTATGTGGCACACTATTATCTAAAAGAGATGAAGATAAAACTGAGGCTAATAAGATCGTAACTAGAACTGTAGATGTGTCGGGATCCTGCTCCTTATTGTTCTACTCCATGACGAATGTCTAGCCTGTACCGCAGCCATGTTCCCCTGGATAACCACTTTGAGCTGATCAACTCTATTGTCGCTGGTAACCTAGTGACTTCCCACCATGGCCATGACCACCACCTCAGCCCGAACGGCTGGAAGAACTCTAGTTTCCAGACTTATGAGAAACTAGTGATACATATCCTGTATGTAGGGTCATAGAAGAACCCCTACCCCCAACGGTAGGTGAGAAGATCTGACAAAAACGCTGAAGATGGTCATCATTCCGCATGATTGGCACTCCATAAGGCCTCTCTGTAATTGAGCCCTAATAATCCCACTCCTACCACACTGTTAGCTTACTACTTTTCTCCCCGAAGATACCTTCTGCCTACTCTTATATCCTCGAGCAAACTCCCTATGACGCTTCCTTCTATCTATAAGACGAACACTGACTCTGGATGTCAATCCTCCCTAGCACACTGCACCAGGATTCCTCTGATTGCGCTCAGTGATCAACGCCTGGTTGACGGTAGAGGATATCTAACTCAACCTGAAGATATTCACCTGGGAATGGATCTCCTACCTGATACCATCCTCAAACTTTATATAAAGGAACGACTCATCACCTACTAGAATCGGCGGGAAGTGGTATAGCTCGGTAAAACGAGACGAGTACTCCATAACAGAAGGATTACCCTGCACTATAATCATAAACTACCAGGTTTGGTCGGCCCTCAAGGACTCCAGAAAAAAGTAATCACAGAAGATGCACCAAAACTCATCCCAAGTCATACTCTACTAGCTCCCTGACTGTGAGATATCCTCCCACCAACTATTGGTAGTGTCTCAGAGCATATAAGTAGCCATCATTACCCTTTTCTTTGGAGGTATCTCCAGGTGCTCGAAGATTTTCAGTGTTCCCTCTAACCATGACTCTGCAGCCTGTGGTCCTCTATCCCCCAAGAAAGTAGGAGGATGTTGCCACTGGAAAACCCGCCTCAACTCATCCATCGACGGGGCAGGATGCAGCACTCCCTGAAAGTTCTGCATCATCCTCAATAAGTCCTCCCTGATATTCTTATCGGTGCCTACAATGGGTATAACTTCTAGTTCCAAGGATGGCACAGTAAGAGGATCTACAGGAGAACCCTGATCGGCCATATCTGTTGTCTGATCACCATATGGAAGCTAACGTACGACCAGAGGACATCTTAGAGGCATAGCTCTGAAAGATCTAAAGAATACTAAGACCAAGATTATCAGGGATAGAGAACACAAGAGTACAAAACAGGAACATTAGAAATAAACACTCAAGTTTCCCTAAACCAAACTGCACGGAGTGTATAAAAACTATATGGCGTGTTCCTTAAGGCCATTGACATGGGCGTGTACTTATGCCACCTCTGGTCATGTAACACTCCTAAATACATGGCTTGTTGATCCCACACACGTTGTGTACTTGAACTCCATTCCCTTGTCCGAGTATCCTTAAACGACTAACTCACATGGTCCTCTTTACCCTAGACTACACAACATGTTCACTAAGGGCACAGTGTGTACTAGGAAAGGATTCATCGACCCGTGTTGTTCGTGACATAGCCGGGTTCCTAGAACAAGGATACACAACTTTTTCTTACCAATCACGGTGTGTACTACATGAGCTTCCCCGACCTGTGTTGATAATGAAATAACCGGGTAGAATGCTCACTAATACACGGCGTGTAACTACCGTTCACAACATGTTCCAGAAGACTTCCCATGACCCCGTGTTTATACCCACAATGTCAGTGACACGGTTTAAAACTACACGGTGAGTAGTCAAGTACATGTCGTGTATTCTGGGTTTTTCCTTGCATTAGCTTTGAAACTGCACCGAAGCCCAGAAAACACTGAAAAACAAACATAGAGGTTCCAAATTTCGATCTGTGAGGGCCCATACTCCTAGAAAATAAAACTCTGACATCTCCTATATATCATATAAAAGGGAAACATGTCAATGACCCACCATGATCTGATTCATGAGGGCCCATAACACCTCAAGAACCAAAATTTGGCGTTCATTGATGCAAGGTAAAATACAAACAATTTCTATATCAAACTGCAAGGATTCAATCAAAGAAACTATCGCAACAACATGAATAATTGACACAAAGTCTATCACAACAACATGAAATCACAAATTCACCGTATATGGCATGGTAAGAATGCATGGAATGTGATTTCTAACAAGTGCCTATATGATGCATGAGATGGAATACCCTCATCTCATCGGGTCGAGATAGAAATAGAACTGTAATAGAAACAACAATAACAACACAAATCATGTGAGTCACTCAAGGTGAAATCATATCAACTGTAAAATCTCAAAACTAGAAAACTGCAATAAATGAGGTAGATTGGATTTTCCCTGTATAGGGGTTAGCTACTCCCAGGCACAAATTATTACCAAGTACCGAATCCATCCTCTCCCTGGATAAAGGCTCCAAACAGTAAATCAAGAGAAAAGAATCCCTCTGATACCACTTTGTAACCTACCGATTCCGGATGCCAACCAGAGGCACCCCATACCTGGTTGGTCACATGGACTCAAGCGCATTTCCCCAAACGCCAGAGGCTTCCAACTAGCATTGAGGGCTTTGGGTGTGATTGTGGGGAAACAATGCACTCATTGGAAGAGTACACAGTGAAAAAAGACATAATAGAAAATAACAAAAGCAGTAGATGATCCATACACAGTTGAACAGTGGAATGCTAAACAATAAAAAACTATAGAACAAACATAAATATATATATGAAATGATGCATGATACATATATGTCTAAGAGAGCAGCCAAACAAGTCACAATGCTGAATATAGTACTGAACAAAATTACAAAAGAAATGTAATTAAATAACTCCTCAGAATCACAAGCCATAGATTGGTCCCATTCTCTCCAGCTCTATAACAAGTCATGTACCTGAAGTAAAAAAGGCACTTTCCCTTGTCTATACCTGCAAAAATGTAGTCTATTTGGGCCCAAAATCATGGCCCAAACATGTTGTGAGACGAAATCCCAGTAGGCAACCACCCGAAGATATGTTCCTAACAACAAGTGAGTATATGGAATGTAATAGTACAGGAAGCAGTAAATAGTAACTGTAAACAGCAGGCAGTAATAGGAAGCAGTAAGACGATGATAGACAAAAATAATCAATCCACCGAACAACAAGCACCAGTGAAGCAAACAGCTAACCAGAACAAGAACCCCTCTGGGCAGTACTCACAGCCAACCCCTCTGGTCCTATCCAAGAAGTACCAACAACCCGGTGGGCAATGCACTATACCTAGCCCCTCTAATTTTTTCATTAGAAATTATTCGACTCTCTTGGAATACTCGCTCAGTCAATTCTCTCTTATAGTCTAGGGTTTTCAGGGACTCTCTGAGGAAGATCACGTGGTCTAACCCTCTTACAACCCCAAGGTCTATAAACTCTCTGAGTAGCTCACTTAGTGAATCCTCCTATAGGATCAGGTCTATCAAATATTCTCTAAGTATTCTCACTCAGTCAATTCCTTCTCTAGCATCAAAAGGTTTTAACGAAATTCAAAAAAATTAAAGACTCTTTAAGGAAGCTCACATAGTCTACCCTCATGTACTCTATAATATCCCAGACACTCTAGGAAGCACACTTTGTCTATCCCATATAGTCTATAATGCCCAATAATCTCTGAGGAAGCTCACTTGGTCTACCCTCTTGTAGTCTGTAATATTCATGATTCTTTGGGAATCTCACTCGGTCTATCCCTTATAGTCTATATCACCAGGTTCTCATGGTCCCATTCCAGTCAGTGCATAATAATGCTATAAGGGCAAAGTACACCTACAGAGATACTAGGATAACCCATCTACAACATAACAAGCATTTCAAGAATATAATTCCATCCTACGGTCAGAAGGCATGTTAAACAAGTATAACGGCCAAAGGCTAACACGACCCAAAGGTCGTAACAAGAAAAAGTCATGGGAAAAACATCGAAGCATAGAAATTATCCACAAACATGATAAAATTACCTCTACATAATCATACAAGAATGGCCAAAAAACATCATGGGAAAAATGGTAAGCACGCAATAACCCATTAACAGGTATTGGTGGAATTTTCCCATAAAACTCAAAGACATCAAACGGTATGTCACAAACCACCTACCTTGATGCTAGGAGATCAATATACATAAACCATGAGGCTTGATTATCCATATAACGTCGTAGATATATGAAAACGCACAAAATTTTCATCCCGCGATATATTGATAAAGAGGAGAAATCATGGAATGAGACTCAAGAAGAAAGAAGATATCACTACTGTGGTTCCAATGCAATCGACGGTGGTCGATTCAGCAAACCGATGGAGGCTCAAGGTTTTGACGGAAGTTCGCAGCCATATGGGCACTCGCGATCAAAGAACCTGGAGAAGAAGGTGTTTTTTTAATTAGGCGCAACCCTGGTCCGTTTAATGAAAAAAAGTATACGGTGTGTACTTTTGGGGTACACGGCGTGTACTTGTATTTTCTATACTCCACTTTAAGTGGCATCCACATCGTCCTAACACACCGTGTGTGGGGCCCAGACATGACCAACACCCAGACTTGCACTGCATCAAAGTACGTGGCGTGTACTTATAAAGTACACGGCGTGTACATCGAAAAAAATCCAGATTTTCCTATTTTCTCAAAAAACGACCAGAAAAGAAAAAACATACCTGAAACGAAGATCTGGGTTCTTACAGAAGATATTATCACATTCTAGTACTTTAGAAGTAATGATTACATTAGTATATATGTTCCATCTTCAAAAAAATGAGTTTTACAAATTCAATATAATTTCAAATCATGTTAAATATATATATATATATATATAATATTTTATATGTATATCTTCTAATCATCTATTAATGAAAACCCAATGTATCACAAACACTTATATAATGTGGTCAAATTTTCATACACATCCTCCAACTCATTGAATTGATCTAATCTAGTCTTAAATTCTCAAATGATGATGTCTACATTCTAATATAATGACTCTTTAAGAAACAAAGATCCCATTATTCTTAAATTTCCCATTACACATGGTATAAATTTTCTAATTTGGTCTTTATAAATGTAATTACATGATCTATGTAGATTATAAAGCCTCCCAAATTCATACTCTAGAATTTAATGTCTGGCCCATGAATAGTTTTAATTTCTTACTTTTCTATAAAAAATTTTGATAACATCAAACTACCATTGCATTAAAATAATTAAAGATAAGAACAAAGATACCAGATTAAGGTTTCATATGTACATTTTGATGCATTAAAGTATTCTTTGGTATCATTTTCCATAGGCACATGAAACAAATAACCCAAAAATACACCATCCGAGAGATTTAACTGGCATAAATTCTACATAAATTCAATTAATAGAATATGACACACAACTATCGATGCACGAGTTCATAAAAAGAAAACATCGTACCCTAAATCACCTAAATTTTTCAACCATTGAATACATTAATGAAAAAAACATGGAGAATAATTTATATAAAATCAATGAAAATGAAATATCATAATAAATGATGTGTCTCAGACATTTATTCTTATATTCACATTGGAAATATAAATCATTTTCAATCCTTGTAAATTAAAAATAATTACAATCACATTGGAAAAACAACCAATTTTATTATTATGTATAAGTAATTACACAATAACATTATCACATGTGTAAAATTGATCTGATCAATGTATAGTTGGATCTAATTAGTCAACTAGTTCAACAAATTACTAATTTACATAGAATATTGTTCATTTAATGAGGTGATTATCAATTTTATATTGAAACTACCTCTTAAACATTTAATGTTGGGTGAAGAGTATATGATACATTCATATATGTTTTTATGAACATAACATATCTCGATCATTTGCTGATAACCCATCAAGGAAAAATTCCCCATTAAAATTATAATGGATTTGAAGTATTTTTTAACATCCATTATGAGTCTTCTATCTGACTGACCAGCATTCCCTAATTAAAGAAATATTAGTTCTGGAGTTCCAAACATCACTTTATTCTTATGAATCCATCTCTAATCAAGTGTAATCTATCTATTGAATCATTTAATTTTTATTTTCTTAATTATAACATGAATATATTTAAAATTCCTAACACATTATACTTGGAATTTAAACACAGTCTTCTTCCCATGATTAATCTTGAATAAAAAATATATGGAGAACTGATTATTAATTATGATGTTGCTTTTTAAAAATATCCAAAATTTATAAAAATATTACAGATATCAATCTTATTTATAGATATGTCTTTAGTAGGTCAAATAAGTGTTTAGTCATAAAATTTCTATTACATAAAAACCCAATAACATGTTTTATTATTCCTACAAAGTAATCAAAATATTCATTAATATATATCACTTACTTTTATTATAAATTTTAAAATTTCATTTTCTTATCATCTAATTTCACTCATGGGAAACAATTCATAAGAAATAAATTGATACAATAATTTCATTTTATGATGTTAATATCTTATAGTTTTTTATTTTTTGAAAGGGACACAACTACTGGTCAATATCACATATTATATAGTTTTTGACCACAATAAATATATTTTTTTCATTATATTGAAAAAAACAAAATATATTGTCAGAATGTTTTACCTATTTTTTTACCAGCAATGGATTAATGGTACTATTAAAAAATATAGATCTATTCCTCATGAACCGATCTAATATTTTCAAACCTTACAAAGGGTAAACATGCTGACCCATATAGGAAATGGTATTTTTTATAAATGTAGTTAACTGATAAAATATAGTATGAAATTTATAATCCCCAACATTATGTTCATTGGATTTATGAGTGTGAAAATAACTATACTGATTATGGGTGTGGAATAATTTTTATATAATTCCATTAATTTTAATTTCTAGAAAATGTAATATAATAACTCGTTCATGAATAACACATTGAACAATGTATCATTTTATAAAATTGATATTCATTTAATACAAATAATTACTAATCTATTTTCCATTATGGTAAAATATTAACAATTCGTTTTTGTGTTCCCACAATGTTTAATTTTATAACAATGTTCTAATAATTGTCGATTAATAATATTCTTCTAAACATGCTCTAATTTCATTAGTAACAAACCTGACTCCCACCACTAAGATCTAGAGATAATTTTATTTCATAGAATAATATAAAATCTAAATTTTACTACTCTTAGAAGACTATATATATATACTTAATCATAAAAATATTTTATAAATTAAGATAAATTAAAAAAATACATAAGGATTCATTATTATTTATTTTACTCTCCATTAAATCAGTTATAACCAACAACTTGGTTTCTTGGGGAATGAGGGATTCAATATAAATTTATGAGTTTTGATAGATAGTATATACAAGAAAAAAATATGTTAACCATTGAATATGTCTAACATTGATAATATATTAAGATCAAATTTAAAAATAAATTTCATATTACTAAATTCAAAATAATACTTAATAAAAAAACTATAAGTAAGAGGACATATGGATAATAATAATAAATATTTTAATAATATAATGCATAGTGTTAGAAAACATAACCACAATCTCATGGTCTTATTCCATTTATCATTAATAAATGATTAATAATACCCCATTACCTTATTCTAGTTTGACTATTGAGACCCACCAATTCATCATTTTGGTATATAGTTCTGGGCCCCACCCATCACATACTATGTTTAATGCATTAATCACGAGGGAAAAATATATACACAATATAGTACATTTTATTTAATGAAAATATAATGAGAAAAGTTATCTACATGATAAATATTATTCCAAAAAAATCAATTGGATAATGGATTGTCAATTAATACCTAGTTTTATAAATTGATTGAATTTATCGATAGAAATTCATCAATCAAGATTATGAAATATAGAGTTTTCACACCTTATAATGTAAATGTTATATAATCAATTCAAAAAATAGATAATGTAAATGATATTTGGATGATTTAATGAATATATCAATGAGATAATGAATAAGAACATGGTTGAAAATAATAATTATAAGGTTGAATGATTTAAAAAGATATGATTGATAAAATAATTCTCTTATGAATTTTTCAACGTGGGGAATAGACTAGAATATTTTTTATTAAGACTAAAAGTAAATTGAAATGTTAAATAAAATACTGTTTGGATCAAATATAAGTGTAGTGGACAAAGATTCAGAGATAATATCACTTCAAATGTGGTTGTCTCAAGAAGCCCAAACGGGGATCCCCATTGCACCATGAATTCACAAAGCCCTCTAGCCCCACGGCCAGTGCGAAGCTGATGCCTCCTATCCATTCTCCATGGAATAAAGAGGCCAGAGGCTCTACGGCTATTATGCAATTTATTGGATGCTTCAAGCAGTAAAGGGAACAGATTCATCCTTCGTGAACCTTTTAAACATGATGGAAGCCTCTATGAGCACCACAAAGAGAACCCAAGAGATATCCATGTAGAAGAGGGGATGATGGTCAACTCCATGGTTATGATGAACTTTTTTCAACCCATGGCTGATCGTAGAAGGCCATGTGGCTTCCCCACACCTCTCGCATATAAATAGTGGGACCCCCTCAATCCCCAAAGATTGATACCCCGACCATTAACCTCCACACCTCTAAAATAGTTAAGCACCTTCTACTCTGATAATACATGAATAAAATGAGCTCTTTTAGGTACACGAGCATTGTGGTGTACAATTACATTATTTCAAATACTACCTCACTTCATGAAGGGATTCCCTTTACAGAGCCCATGTGCCATCGTAATAGAAGGAGACCCTCAAGGGGACATGAGTCTTTTCCAAGCACTCCTGCTTCTTGAAGTTCCATCTATACACATGTGAACCATATGCTAAGGAAGTGTCCATGTGCTGCTTTATGAAGCACATTTCTTAAAAGTGCTATGATTTCTATGTTTCCCTTTATTCATGATGTCCTACTCCATGATGGCCTTTCCACTTCACGAAGCACCCTTCATATGAACCTACATCCTATGCCTATACTAGGCCACCCCAAATCTCAAAGCAAACCCCTTGGCAGAGTCCCGCTAGTACATGGAGCCCATATATTTCCATGATCATTGCCTATGAACTCATTTTCATTGAAAACCCTTATACATTACAACCCTCTAGTCTTGTACGAAGTGATTTCAAGATCCCTTGGGGTGTGGTTTTTTGTTCCATTTTATATCCTTAAGATTCTTCACATAGGAATGATAATGGCTATTTATTCTTCTTCTAGACACGGTGATGTGGTCCCCTCAGTGGAGCACTTCACAACACCCCCTCACTACAACATTATTGATGCCATACTTTCCCCAAAGGTGGGTGGGTTTGGGGTATGTAAGTCATAGGGTCGCGGATTGAACACGCTGCGTCTGAGAAACATGGAATTAAAATTACATTCACCATCAACCCTATCACATTACATTTAACTATAGCCTCTCCCCATGAAATAAATGTGGGGATCCCCTTCATAGAAATTCTCCATGCCCACTGGTCTCCACGAGAGTGAATTCTTCCTCACATGGAATGAGATCCTATTTGTTTAAGTAGCATCTATATGCGGGAAGGGAAACCATCCTTGTATAAGCCACTAACCATTCATGCAGGAGGTAGTACCACTACCCCTCCTCCATTATTCCATGAAAAACCCATAAGATATATGGTAATTGGGACCTTCATTACCCCATCCCTCTCACATTGGAATTTGTCCCCATCAGGCATCCATCCTAGATTTAAGTCCCAATCTCTATATCAATAGGCATCCAACCACAAATAATCCCATTTTTCCACTTCGGGCCACTAAACACATGTAATTTCTACTCAAATATCCTTGGATACATCTTTTATAACATGATTGGTAGGTATTTCGTACCTCTTGTTTCACACAATAAGCATGACTCATGTGTTCTTAGTGTAATAACATGACCATGACATCCTCCCTAGGCTACCATAGCATGCTAGCCCCAAGACCCCTTCAAATGTATGTGGAAATTGATCCTTGTCTACTCATAATGGTATGGAAGATTCCTCGGTGAGGTTCAAGCCCAAGTCCGACATATGATGACCCCATCACGTCAGTTCACCTTCATCCCATATAACGTTAAAATGTATCCCTCATACCAAACTACGTGGACTTTGATCATTTTATCCTGCGAAATGTACGTAGGATGCTTCCAATAAGTTCAATCCCTACACCTACTTGTCCTAATCCCTTCACATCGGCTCACCTTCTTCATACATGATGTTAAACTATAACCCTCATCCAAAACTATGTGGACATTGATTGTTATCTCCTAAACAAGGTACATAGGAAGCCTCCCTGAGGTTTAATCCCAACACCCATCAGTCCCCACCACTATAGGTCAGTCCACCCTATTATTACATGAGGTTTAACTGTACACCCCTTGTCTTCCCGCAAACAAATTAAACTATATCCATTATATCTATGTGGGTTTTTATCCTTTTCACCTAGTCGTGGTACATAAGAAGCCTCCCATAGTTTTTATCCCAACTAGTGGCAAGTCATTACATCTCCAAACCAGTTGTAAGTCGATGCTTTCCCAACTAGTGGTAAGTTGTTGCATCTCCCATCCATTGGTAAGTAGTTTTAACTCCCAATATGTGGTAAGAAATTGAACCCCAATCAACATCTAGTCATTGTGTTCCCTAATCGAGGGTATGTAATTAGATACCCAACCGGTGGTATATCATAGGAAACCCAACTAGCGGTATGCTTTTGTAGTCCAAAATTGACGGTAAGCCATTGTAGTCCCCTTTGTTGGGACCCACATATCTAGTATGCCCCTAGGAATCAATCCATCCTGGTCTATTAACCATGCGTAATCCCAAATATATCATTGGGTAATTTTCCTAGGCATAAAATACAATTCTATACACCCATCCTGAACAACGTAGACTTTTATTCCTGCCTCTAGGATATGTAGGAATCCTCCTAGAGGTTCAAGTCCTTTATTCATCTCCCATCATGATATATACATTGATCATATATGTTTTGGGATACTCAGGCCCCAACCTAGAGGTTATACTTCTTTTTGGTCCCATCCATGTGCCCATTTTCATGAGTCACCTCCTTAGGTGTCCCACCACCCCGCGGAACTATGCAGACATTAATTCCCTGACACAGGGATACGTTTGAGGTATCTTAAAGGCTCAAGTCCAACATTACCATCATCCTCATGTTAGTTTCATATCATTATCCATCCATTCTAAAACATACATATCCATCATGATTCATACATGGGGAACCACATCCCGGTGAGATCATGTCACCCAAAATTTCACTGCACTTAGCAACATTCATGTAACTAAACACACATTATCCTTATCATTAATGTTACCTCTAGGGTTTTCACCCATCGGATCTACTCTTATCAGTGTTATGATCAGTCTAATCTTTCTCCACTAGAAGCTAAAATCAGGGAATACCCTTTTTTATACATGTGAAGCTAAGGAGAACCACCGAGACATGCCCATTTCATAAAATTCCCCACACTTGACTTGGGATGCCTCAGGAATACATGCCTTCAAGATGCCCTATAATAAGTAGATGAAACTAGATGCATTTTTGTTCAAGCTTGCAGACATTCCAATAATTTCCAATGTGACTACTCCGCCAACTGAGGGTTTCTTCCCTAACAAGAACCCTTGGAATGTTGATGCAGATGCAGTGTAGTATAACATTGTCCAAGATGACATGGCACTAGGAAGAGATTCACGAACAACTTATTACGTCTTGAGGGAGACCCAGACTAGGAAACATGTTTCGAGGAGGAATCAACAGAAGGAGGAGTCGACATCCCATCATCTTGTTTTTACCATGGAGCAAACGTCCCTGATAAAGTGACAGATGTCACCCAAATTTGGAAAGTAGGAATGCGGGGAAGGATTTTCTCGTCCTCCGAATGATGGATGTGCGCCTCGATGAAAACAATGAAAATAAAAATGGGGATACCATACTTTAAATTATTCTCTTCAATGTGGAGAATATTTGGGCTTCATAAATTAGTGGATTAGCGTGTCACTGCATCCAATTATTCAGTGCAAGGTCCGTCAAAGAAAATAGTTTCCATAGAGTGAAACTCACTAGAAATTAAGGTAGTTGAACAATGGAAATCCTTGTATGTGTCATTGTTAGTGTGGGTTTTTCCTACCAATCGTGGAAGACAAAATGATGATGAGGAAATAGACTTTTCTTTACTTCATTTAATACTAACGGTTGAATCTCCCTACTTTGCAATACAAGAGCTATCATTATACAAAAACAAATCCTCGCTAACCCCACCGTAGTAGTGGTATGAGCAATGTCAAAGTGGCAATATCCCATGGATTCATCACTCCCATGATAGCCTCCACATCCACACCTGTTTGGCACCCACGCCACATCTCACAATCTGAATTCATTCAAAGAAGGGTAATTAATGATATCACTTGATGATTCGAGGAGGAAAGGATTATCCCAACCCGAGATATGGCCCAACAAGACCTAGAGGTTTATTCCCCTCATATCCATCACTACCCCCAAGGGCCATTTATGGAGATACTACTCCCCAATATGATGTATAATCGTTTCGAGAAACACTCCCTGGAACGCTTTGATGACTCCCACCCCTATGACAATGAGGCGAGGGATGTCTGGGCCAGCCGAGATATAATCCCCTACCTTGGTACACTAAAAAGGGCTCCCACCAGGTTGTGTCAGAGGCACCACCCATCACCATAGGATGAGGAGAAGGTAAGTTATGAAAATGCCCCACCTACCCCAGTCCGGTTAAGCTGACGCCTGCTTCGGGCGCGTGCAGAGCAGGAAGCACGCCAAGGGGCATCACTGTCATCAACGGCTACCATATCCCATTCCACAGTAGGTTCACACAATCAATACACTATTTATACCAAGTATGGTCACTCATACACCTCATCCGGATCAAGGCCCCAACAAAACCATTGGCAGGTTGGGTCGACTCTCCTTGTCAATAACACTGCTGGCGCCCATCGTGAGCCAACCCATGACATTGGCATCTAGTACGGAGGTCCTCCACGTGACACCACCAATGAATGTGCAGGTCCTCCCTGCTCCCTTGCTCGGCATGGAGGTCCTCCCCATGCCCCCTTAAATCCAATCAATGTTCATACCAATGAATTTACACCCAGTATAGAGGCCGCTTCCGCACCCATGTCCTCAGGTATGGAGTCGTTCCACCTATCATTGGTAGCCAATGTGAAGATGCTACCCATCTAGACAACAGACAGTATTGGGTTCCTCCTAATGTCCATATAGAAAATAACGAAGGTCATACTCATCCCAACAATCCGAGAAGAAAATTATTTAATCGCTTCATGGCCTACCAACATGGAGGTCCTACCTGTGTACAGCTAGACCAGTAGGAGGACCCTCCTCATACCGAAGTTTCCAAAGTAAATAATCATGGAGGCCCCTCCCATACCCCTACCATCTCCAGTGGAGTTCATACCTACTCTATCAAGTCATGAAGAAACTCCCTCCTCCCATCGTCTAGTTGACACAGATTTCCTCCACATGTTCCCAATGACATTTTTCTAGGTCCTCCTCAGAACCCAGCTCACCCAAGTGGAAGTACTCTCCTCCCAAACATCTGTTTTTGTCAAATTCCATCCTCAATGGAAAAAACTAATTTATCCAGATGAGCAATATCAGGGAAGAAATGTGGGTCACTGATGCCATAAAATTTATATGTAGAATATTCAGACCGCAATTAATCCCATCTACTTCACAAATTCTGAGATACAATGTGACTCAGCAATGTAACCCACACATCGATTCTCTGTTTGAGGTTTATGGCTTGAATGAGGCATATCAGCCTCATCCTTATGAAAAATGAAGTTCAATGGATTCAATACTCCCTTCATAGATACATCATGGAGGAGAAATATTTTTCCCGTTCACACGGTTGGGCCTTGCGATCCTCCATATCGTCAACAGGGTCATTTTCTACAAGAACCAGATATCGTGGAGAGTTATTCTGGGGACCAATAATGGATGAACCACAGAAGGGACCACCATTAGATTCCACAAACCCCTCCCTAGAAACCATGGTCTCAAGTGCATCTTACCAGGATGTCGAGGCCCAGTTATTAAATTTCTCATAGGAAAACCCGAGATATGGTATCTTGTCAGCACATTTTCCATATTTTCCACTCGTCAGTCTACCATCATAGTAGTCTGTTTCAGTACCATTACCAGTCACACATCTTCCCCAAACTAATGAGTGGGGAAACCAAGGGATGGATCCCAATTCTGAGCTAATGGGCTATTGAGAATAAAACTACATAGAGACCAGAAGTTTAGACTTTGTAATATTTTATTTTTTATGTAATAATTATGTTCTAATTATATAAAACTATTATCCTATAAATATCCTAAATGTGAATTATTTATTTAACTTAATATTATGTAAATTTTATGGTCATGGCCTTATAATTTGTATCAGATTCCATTTTAAACACCTTTAGGGATTCTGATTTTTTGTTAAACTTCAGGAATTTTTATAGGTCTATTATGTTAGTTAAATATGTGTTCGACAAATTTGTTAGATAATGGATTTTAGGATAAAATTGTATGTTGGTGGAGTTCATAGAACATTTTCAACTCTTCTTGATGAATTTTTTAAATAATTATTTTAATGTCAGGTTTGGATGATTCTAAAATGTTTTCTAACATACAACTCAAATGAAAAATAGTTTTATAAGATCTTATAAACCACCTCTATACCTCAATACCATCGTGGAATAGATATTGTTTTTTAAGCAAACAATATTTTTTAATATTCTCATAATTTCAAAAGAAGATAAATATTATCAAGGGATTTTATATATTTTACATTATGAAAACTTTTTGAACTATATTATGAATTTGAACAAGTTGACGGAGAAGTAATCCAATGATTAGCCAATATATAATATCATTTAAAATATAATATTTCAGCAAATACTTATGGTATATTAAAAGTACCATTTATTCAACATTTCAAGTAAAACCTGACACAAATGGTTCATAAAAATCATGTTTTATGATATGTTTTGACATAATCTGTCATACATGGGGTTTTTTCAAAACAAATTTTCTATTAACACCCACATGACTGATGTTGTACATAGTGAAATTTGATAAAGGGAGAAAGTGATTTTATGGAATCTCATAATCATTGTTTCAATGAGGGTAACATCTATCTACGTGATTTTTTTTTGATGAAACTATGTCAACACCATGATCAATGTATGATTCTCAATATTTTCGAATAGTTTTATTATATCATATAGAGGATAAATAAGATATTTAAATACATATAAGACTTCATGAATCAATATGTTGAGGTCATTATGAGTTGTGTTGAAAATTATATGTATAATGAAAACATTTAGCTTGAATCATGTTATGGTTATTTTATTGTTTTATAATAAATGACAACCCGCATGTTGAGTAACAACCCATTTTGTTTGGCATGGCTATAGGGATCGAACAAGCAACTGAATGGTGTCAATGGTGCATCACCTACCACAGGCCTTCATAGAGTACAATTTTAGTATATCATCTCCTTTATATTTAAATGATTTTGTGGAATAATAATTTTTTTATTTTGGGAACATATGTTTTTTACATCGATATCCTTGGTAATGAAAATTATTTGGGGATTAATTGCCAAATTTTATTTCAGGAGACACTCAATATTTTGGAAACTCAATATGACCAAGGTAAATAGAATACTATGGGACTTTATTTGAGGACTAATGGTTGATTTTTATTTTTGAAACATATATTATTTTATTTTGGAGTTATGGTGATTTAGGTTTCTTATGGAAATGATTAACCTATCATAGAGAAAATTTTATTAGGTAATTTAATTTTTGGTATGAGACTCCAAGTGTACATGATTTTATTTAGACATAATTGTTAATATTTATCTTGGATGTCTATATAATCAAGTTCTTCTGTGTTTTGTGTTTGAAACAATGTTTGGATAAAATTTTATATATATTAATAAATATTTTTTGTTCAATGGACTTTTTTGTACCTTTGAGGTAACAATTGAATTTTAGAGATCAAAAGTAGTCTTTCATCATCAATTGGTTCATTATTTTTGATGAAATGTTTTATCCAATCTTAACCAGATGGGTCTCAGATAATGATTCAACATAGGAGAAATAAGTATATAATATTTAGTAGGTTATTTGATTCTATAGAAATTTATTTAACTTTAATACACTACATTTAAAGAAAAATATGAGTTTCTGGTGGAAATTAATTAATGGATTAAACTAAAATTTTCCTGGAAGTATATTTCATATTGTTCTTAGTCTAAGTAGTAAAATAATTCCTCAAAACTATGAAAATGATATTAAAATGAAAAAAATTTCTGTTTAGTTTTACTAATTTGAAATTAGTTACAATTTAACAGATAAAAAATTTGTGTTTTTTGATGGTTAACTTTCATCTAACCATGTTTTCTATCACTCTATATCAGAACTTGTTGGTTTTTTTTCATATACATATCCATGATTTCATTCATAGAACTCTAGTATTTGTTTTAAAAGGTTTCCATTGAAGTTCATATTCTTTACATTATGTTATAGGATTTAAAGACTTTATTTACAATGCAGAATTTCAATGAAGTAATTTTGAAATGTAAATCCAAAATTACCATAACCATGTTTAAAATTACGAGGAAAAAATCATCAAAAGAGGGGATGATGTGACATCCCTGGTAATTATAGAGTAATTTTTTTTCATATCTATAAATATTTATTAATTATGTATTAATTTTACATTAAATGGTATGATTTGTCTCATGGAGTACCTGTCATACAATAATGAGATTCTATGAAATCTTCAGTTGCACCCAAGACTTAGTTAACCTGAAAATAATACATTACTAATATTAATTTTTTAAATGTTATTTATCATATAGATGTTTTATTGGAGATAATTAAAATAAGTATATTATTCTTACACATGTATATATAATTAATTAAATGAATGTAAAAAAAATTTAAAATAAAATAAACTTTTTTTCTACAAAAATATTCATATATGACCATCTGTTTTTTATACTAATAAATGATAAAATCACACATGTTAGATTACATTAATTAATATATATATATTCACATAAATATATAAACATCATTTTAGGTTTTTTTTTGAAAATTATATAAGAACAAATTAAATTTTACTGATAAAAGTAGTATTTAGGTAAACATGTCATTTTACCAGCTTTTGATGGAGAACCCATTTCAAATAAAATTTTTAACACATTAATATGTTCTATATTAAAAAAATAAACATCTCATTTTTAAGAGGTTTATCAATATTTTGTTTTGTTGATTTTTTTTGTAATTTTGTAATAAAATTCATATTTTAATGAATCGTGGAAAATTGATCATTTTAAATAAGAAATGATTTTATTATGATATATTTATATATTTTTGTTATCATATATATTTTTTTAAATAATAATTAAAAAAAATTGTCATTCAATCCAATTTTGGTAATTGGATTCAATTTCATATTGAAATTGGATATAAAAATGATGTGAACTCTTGATCATTTTCACTTCAAAACCATTTTTCTCGTTCCATCAATGAGATTAAATTTAAATTAATTTAAACACTTCTATGAGTAATATTTCCAAAATTAAAAATAAATGGTTTTAATAAGTATAAAAAATGAGTTCTCATAGGGTCAAATTAATTTTTTTTCAAAAGTAACATTATTATTTTATTTACCATGGTTGATGGTAAATAAGGTAATTAAAGGTAATATTAATAATATAATGTTATAAAATTTCTTTAACACAAGTTTTAATGCTATTTTATGAGTTATTATCAACTATGATCATCCATGTTCTGAAATGGCTACCCTTGTAAGCCACTTGGGTGTGATTATGACGCTTATAACATTTAATTTAAATTAATGGCAAATATGTCATAAATCAATATTTTCATTGCAAAAAAAATTAATATTGTTTATTTAATTTATAAATTCAATTATGAATAGTCCCTAAAAAAATAACATTATTTCCTATATCATGTCAATTGATTTATAATTTTTTTAAATAAATAATTTAATTTAATAGGGATATAATGATGATTCAGTAATAGATTTATTAAAGAATATATCACATAAATTATATTAATAATATTTAAATAAAAATACTTTTAAAAATTTGATGAAATAATAAAGAAATTTGGATAACTATGAAATTTTATTATTGGTTTAATATAGTTTTTTAAAGGAATCATGTTGTTATTCATTTTAAAAAAAGTCAAGTTATGAATTGTTTTCACATTGACATAATTCATACGTTTAATAATAAAATATTTAATTAAATGATATAAAATATATAAAATTATAAAATTAAACCAATATGTTTATATAACACTAAAAATTTAATTAATTAATCATTAATTGGACTTTTTTCAAGATTTAAAATTTTTTTTACTCTCAGTATGTAAATTACAAGATAATATGTTGACAGTTAAAAGGGGTTAATGGAAAATAATTAGTATTTTAAAAATATTAAATCAGGAATAATTTTAATTATATTAATATATTTAGACCTATAATCATCCTATTATTGATGTAAATTATTTTGACCCCATTTTATGTCAAAATTTAATATATATTGTTTTAAAACATTTCATAATTCCTAGGGTGCCCCTGCCCTCTCCTATGAAATGTCAACCACTCTTATCTATTACTAAAACAACATGAACCATTTGTATTGGAAATTATCTACCAATAAAACTTTATAAAACCCTTCCTCACATTATTGAAGCCTTAGGTTAGGTAGAAAACCCTCAATAGAGGTTTTAAGGTTATAAGAAGGGTGATCATCCGAAGAAAATGTAATGTTTTTATTTAGTATTTCTATTTTTTTTCTTTTACATTCGTAAAATAACATTCAAACATGTTGAAATAATAACTATAGTATCCAAAATATAATGATATATTATTATTTTAATATCATCACCCAAATCAATCTACAATTTCTTGAAATAACAAATGAACATTTCATTCAAGTGTACGGCGAACTACGGCCTCGCAAACTGATATTTTTTTTAATTACTATTTCCCAAGAATAGTTTTAATGATGGAATTAATGTTAATATGTGATATATATGACATATTAGTCATTATAATATTATAATATTTCAATTATTTTCATTCCTTCCATGCAGATAAAAATGATAACTTCATTCTTGCCTACGTGTAAACTATCACCTTCACGAATCAATGTGATCCATTTTTATTCAAAACATATCATGTATGATATATATAAGTATATTTAAATAATTAATATGAAATTATTGATGTTAGTATCATTATTTTAATATAAAATATTACCTACCATCATTCCATAATGTTCAATAAAATTGGAAAACATTACTCATGCATATGTACATCCTCCAATTTCATGATTATAACGTTGTTAATTTTTCATAAAAATGAATAATGGTTTGATTTAATAGTATATTTGATGTATCAAATTGATAATAATTTCATTAATATTATAATATTCATTATGGAATTCTAACCACATGGACTATTAATGTCATACCTAGATTATTTTTGACTCAAGTACCGAATAGAAAAAAAACATCCCCCATGAACTAAAATAATTATTTAATTTTAATAACATTATAATAGGTGATATAAAATAAATTAAAAACATGAATAGAGTTCTAAAGAAAGAATAAATTAACCTGTGCCTATTAATTAGAACTATAATGAATGTACGAGACAAGTCAGACTCAATATAAAGGACTTTATCTCAATCACTTTCATTGAGGAATATTTGGATAATATAAACCACCTAATTTTATACTGTGTATAAAATATTACATTGTATATTAATTTCATTAAAATTTACTCGAATGAAATATTTATCTATGAGGTGTTTTACCGAAAGAGAAAAGTATTTTTTTGAACATACACGGTGAAAATGAATTTTCTGCCACCATGACCATTATTTAACATTTCTCATCCACTATAATCATTAATGTTTTTAAATGGATAATAAATACCATATTTCATTTTCATGTATTTTAGTATTGAAATTGGATTTTAGGATGGATTTATTATTTAAATATCTTTAAATTATATCATCTGATTCAAATTTGGAAATGTTATTTTTCCATTCATATTGTTAATGAGTTAGGATTATGTTACGGTTTTTGGGAATTTTTTATGTATACAGGTGGTTCCATGATAAACTAAGGGCAGGTGTTCCCTTAATAACTCTCAGATTCATGCGGTATTGAGACCGAGTTAAATGATAATGTTTCTCCTCAAGGATATTTGCAATATACGGTGATGGGTATCCCAAACATAACCATAATGAATACATTCTATGTAGTTGTGAGGGATAAAATATATGTACGACATGGATTCCACAAGTTACAATTATCATTTATGATTTCTAGGAGGTATTTTTTGGGAATTTTAAAACTTCAATATGTATGTTAAAGAACAATTGTTATATTTTTGAATAGTGTTATTTTTTTAAAAAAAAATTCAAGAGTCTAAAATATTCGTAGACTGATGATATCATATCTTACTATATTTCCCGTACAAATCATTTTGTGTTTATAACGTTCTTTTGAAATATTTTCCACAATACATAAGCATGTGTAAGAGAAAGTAAATAATTTAATATGAATGTTATAATGTTTTCTATCATGAAAAAAATAAATCATAACTTAAGGAGTTTTATATTGTGAAAAACTATATTGAAAGTAAAAGTGCCTAATTTGTATTATTTGTGTTGTTAGGTAAAAATAATGTCCTAATTATATAATACTCTTAACCTAAAAAGATCATAAATGTGAATTAAATAATTAACTAAATATTATGTATCATTTATGGTCAGGGAATTATATCGGTCCTTTCTATGAATCTTCCTCAAGGATTAGTGGGGAGATGATGGTGCATGGTGACTCAGTCACACCACAAGACAACTATCTCATGTATAGACCTCAAGATTCTCATCAGAGTGGATTTCAATCTAGTAATGTTTTAATAAGTACATATATAGGATCCCATTTAGTTGCATTAGGGAAGTATGTCCTTGGAGGATTATTTACTAATGTTTAAAAATCTCCCACGCTATACATTCTATATTGTATAAGGCTAGTTCTTTAGGGCTCAGACCATTGAGCATATATTATGTAGAGACATCAGGGTGTCAGTGGTATCCATTAGAATTTATAATTATTATTGATTACTTTTGTGATCCCATTTAGTAGAATGTTTTATGTTATAGAGGACACCAATTGTTGGAGGTAGTATAGGGAACCTTGTAGCTGTGACCTTGGAAGTAGCAAGCTGATGGAAGTAACAAGGATATAATTGGGCCATTCACATTATATGTACATCTAGGAGTTAGGGTCAGTAGTTCTGGGATTTCGGGATGGCTCAAATCATCCATGGAACATACAATATTTCACTAGCAATGGTCAGGGACATCTGGCATGATATTAACCGACCCACCATAGAGCTGATCAAGATATTGTTGATGGATTTCTGAGACATCGACAATGATTTGAGTAGGGTGGTCTATAGGGTGGAAGACATGGAAAAGGGCCTAGTATAGTTGGAGGTGGTGGTAGGAGGATTGAACAATTACAACCACCTCCCCTATGTGGTCCCCGCCCAACTCAATGAGATGGTGGGAATGGAAGAGTCTAGATAAATGCTATGGAGGACTATGGCCTAGAGCCTTTCGGGATAATACAAGGTATAATATATGTATTTTCCACATTATCTACAGTTTTTATAGACATAGGTTATATTCATTATTATCATTCCATAAATATTGTTCGAGACTTGCAGATTCTTTTTGAACAGTTTAATCAAAAATTATTCAAGGAATGTTTTAAATGAGGAGACTCTATGATCATACACTGGTGTTGATAGTGTGAAATGGAACTTGTAAGAGAGAGTTTCGGTTAGGATATCTTGGTATAAACACCAATGTTTTACGATATCATTCTAGGTATGGACTGGTTATCGACATTTCATGCCTATTTTTACTATTTTTGGAAAATTGTTAGTATTATCCATAGAGAAGGGACCATGTTTTCCATTTCATGAAAAGGAAATTCAGGTTCTATAGGATGAACTCATGCCTAAGATGGTGTAGCTGATTACTCATAATTTAGCTATCCTGATCCTCAGTGCAATGTATGATTTGAGTGCTCAGTTTTGTACAATTATTGTGGAGTATGAGGATGATTTTCCGAATTATGTTATATGTTAGCTGCATTATAGGGACTTATACATCTGAATTGATCTACACCCTAGAAATACAATAATATATATACCTTAATATCATATTGCTCCCATGGAAAATCTAGAGCTAATGGTATGGTTGGAAGAATGTTAATAGAAGTGCTTCGTGAACCCATTGCTTCACCTAGGGTTTCCCCAATAAATTTATCCAAGAATTTAGGATGGAGGTTGAGGTTATGTGTAGATTAACGGTTCATGAACTAGGTGACTAAGAAAAATAATTATCCCCTACCGATAATCAATGATCTCATTGAATAGTTGAAAGGGGCGTGATGGTTCTCGAAGGTTGACCACAGATCAGGATATCACCATCTAAATGAATGGGATGAGGAAATACTAAATATGTCCTTCAAATTTCATTAATGTCTATATGAGTTTGTCATTATGGTGTTTTTGATGAATAATACTCTATTAGTGTTCATTGGAATCATGAACCATATCATTCAACATTTCACATATTGGACCATGGTAGTCTTCATTAATGATATCATAGTGTATTCGACATCCAAGGAGATTCACACGAGACACTAGAGGAAGGTCATACACACACTGTGAGTGAACCAAATTTATGAGAAGAACTAAAAGTAAGAGTTTGGGATTTGAGAGGAAGATTTTATGTCATGTGTCATATATGACGCTAGAGGGGAAGCGAATCCGGCATAGGTTGTGGGGGTTGTTATTTGGGAGAAACCCAAGATTGTTCCTAGGTTGTGGAGTTTCCTTCTATTGAAAACATACTATCATAGGTTTGTAAAAAACATATCTAGATTAATATAACTATTCATAGAGTTGACCTGAAATGGGTATCCTTTTGTGGGGATATTATGGTGCATGTGGAGCATTCGAGAGCTAAGGTAGAGGTTGATGAGCAACCCCATATAAGGGATACCAGGTAAAGATGTCAAGTACATGTTATTATCAAATGCATCAGGAATTAGGCTTCATTGTGATGGGATGTAGAGGTATGATGTGATTTTCTTTCGTTCACACCATTTGAGGAATCATGTAATGAATTAAGTTACCCCTAAAATTTATTTAGTTTTGATTACCTTCTCTTTGATGATACAGTGACACTATCCGATGTGTGAGCATTTTTTATTCTACACTAACCATAAGAGTCTCAAGAATATATTCTCTTAGAAGGATTTGAAAATGAGAAAGTGACTATGTCTATAGTTCCTCGATGAATATGACTTCTGGATTTTCAATAATCTTGGGATGGGTAACCTGGTAGTATTTTCTATTTGTAGGAGATCCCATCTAATGTTGTTGAATGAGGGATTAAATCAATTAGAATCATTGATATTATTCTTTTTGGGTGGATATAAGCCTCTTACCTTCAGTCAATGTTTGTTACCCCTCCACTCTAAAGAAGTGTCTGATAGGAATAACTTGGGATTACTCACTGTGAGACCACATTTTGGCATACTCCTTATAGTTATTAAACAGTTAAGGAGCATGTCATTATTTTCATAGGATGCACGTAGTTCATGTGGGATTTCAAGAGGATGATTTGAGGGAGTTTCATATATCCCCTTTGGTGGTATATCTAGGTGTGGTGAGATTTACTCAGAACTATTATGTTAGTTTTAATGGATAGGGATGATGAAAAGAGTTACAATGTTTGTTTCTTGATTTCTCACTTGTCAGCAAATGACGGCTGAGAACTTGATTCTAGAGTGTTTCGGTCAACCCATATACGAATTAAATAGATATTCATTGGTATATATATGGATTTTGGGATTGTCTTACCACATACATAAAGGGGAAACAATACTATTGATGTGATCATTGAGAAACACACTATGTCATCCCACTACCAAGATATCTAAGAGGAGAGTTCAGTAGATAGAAAGGGATGCATCTATATTAAGGAGATAGATCAAATCCATGGAGTTCTTTCCACAATTGTTTCAAATTGTGATGCTCACTGTATGTCCTGGTTTTATGAAGGGATTACATGAGGCATTTGGCACCCAGTTATGCTTGATCATTGAGTTCCACCCAAAACGGATGGTCATTCTGAGTGGTCCATTCAGGTTCTCGATGACATGTTTGGAGAATTATTATTAGAAATTTTTCATTATGGGGACGATAACCTACCACTGTAGGGGTTTGTAAAAAATTAACTACCATTCAACTATTGGTATGTCACAATTCTATATTGTGTACAAGAGAACTTGTAGGTCACCAGATTAATGGGCCCCCCCTAGGAGAGTTTGTACTAATGGTCCTAGATTTGTTGTGAGATATTAAAAAGAATTTAAGGATCATCCAAGAGTGTATTTATAATACACATAGCCATCATATGTCTTATGCTAGCATGCGATGAAGGTATTTGGAGTTTGATGAAGGATAGCATCGGTAACATTGGGTTTCACCTCTATGAGTATTACTGAGTTTTTTAAATGGTGGAAATCTATCTTCGTGTTTCCTCATCCCTTTCCAAAAACTACATAGATTTGGTGAGGCGGAGTACCACATGGTTCTACCCCTGTAGATAGATCAGGTAAATGAATTCCTCAATGTGTTACAGCAGTGGGGGTATGTGCATGACCTGTCACATGGTCATCGACTAGGGAGAGCTGGACATCGGGGATGGACAAAATTTTGGTGAGTACCTAGTGACAATCAAGGATTGGAAATAAAGGATCCTTTATTGATGATTTTTTCCTTTGGTTCCTCACTAGTGGATGTATGAAAATCTCCAAGAGAGAACATAGGAGAGAGAGGCTCAGATTCATGCTTAGTATATTAATCTATTTGATTTCCCATTGTTTTTTTATTTCTAGGATGTAATACCCCTATGTGGGGAGATTTTAAACTCTTGGATTATCCATGTATATTTTTTTTATTTGGAATATTTCCAAGATGAGGTACTAAGAAAACATGTGATATGGTGGTGTAATGTTCCCAGAATAAATGTACAAAAAATATGAAAATATTAAATATCACATGCTCGCAGTTTTCTGGAAAAAGTTGATTAACATCAAAATGTTCTCCCAAATTATAAATCTAATGGAACTATTGAATCTATAGTATTATCTTCACCATAATCATGAAATATCATTTTTTTGCATGGTTCCTTTGTGAAAATATTTTTGGGGACACACAATTAATAAAATAAATTAATTTAAAGAATTATATTACATTTCTTCGACGCTATGATTTTATCCTCTATAATTGTACAATAATATCTTATGTCTCAAGGTTGGACTCTATACCATGAATACCATGATTACATTGTAGGAGAGTGTTATATGTTGATGATAATTTGTCAGGATCGGATCACTGATCATCACACTAGAAGATTTGCAGGATCTCATCAATGGAGGAAACATAATCGTTCTTCATCAACAATAGATTCAATCTCTAGTTGGGGTATGTGTTTCAATTTTTTAATTCACTATTTTTAATTTCTACGAATATCATAAATCGACCAATGAATATATTAGATTGTGGGTATTTCACCTCATTTAATAGGTTCTATTTTGTTAGTTTTTAGTGGGTGATTATTCATAGTTATTCATTCATCATTGATTATCACTCTTATAGAAATGGATCTGATAGAAAACAAACTATGGTTGTGTTTTGTTACATTGAGTTGTTCATTTTTCTTTCCCCGCTATTTTATAATTCATCATGAGAAACCTATTGGTTCTTGGTTTGACTCCCTTCCAAAATATTGATTTTTGTGACCACAATTCTCGGTGAAATGATCTGAGATTATAGATATGGACTCTATGTGATGCAGTGGATGTGTGAGGAAAATGGAAGTAGATGGATTGAAGGAGTTTGAAAACCCAAATTTTCAAGACATTGATGTGGAAGATGAACTAGACATACAAATTTGATATAAGAAAATATATGATGACTATAGTGTGTTTCCCATCGATGGAATGGATTAGCCAAAGAAGGTCCACATATTTTGTCCTGATTGACACAATTACAAAAGTTAGTGGCAATGCTGATGTGAGTGGGTGGGAGAATGATAGATTCAATAAAATCCTATAACACATAAATTTTAGTACTATATTATATGTTATGTGGGGACCCATGGCTATAGTGATAGGGTTTGGGTGGAGTTATGTATAACATGACATGTTATCCTTATAACACTAAATGTGAGCCTCTGCGGTTGACTTGGTGTATACTCTCTATGCTTAGAAATAGACACATCAGGGAATACACTAACATGTCTTGGTAGAATATGTAGGGAACATTGTTTCATTACACACCATGTACACATCAAACATATTGTGTACATGGAGAGAACAAGTTTTGTGTGGATTTCTACATGGTCATGTCATGGGGGAGAAGAATATCCCATTTACCACCTCGGACATGTCTTGTACACACATCAATAGTTCATGAGGCTCTCTATTATCTTACTTTGGAACATTATAGGATGAGTGTTCTCCCTTGATTCTTTACTCAAGGGTATTGTGCCAAAGTAAATTCACCTCTTAGCTTGTAATCCCCACAAGTGGTCGTGTCTCAGATAGTGTTTTTTGATTCCCTATGTGATATTGGAGTGAGATCCTCTATCATACCTAGTGGATTTTGTGGTATCATTGTATCCTCCTTGAGTATGATGTTGATCCTCCATCTAGTGTCCCACATAAATAGGGTTGGTGGAATCATTTTCATATGATCCCCTAAGTAGAGGGTTGATCTATATTGAGTTTTATGTAACATCTCTTGTAAATAAAGAATATAACATTTTCATATTTATTAACATTTGTGAATAAAATATTAATTTTTCATTCTATTGGATTATATGTTGTAATGGCATACCCAATACACAACAACTAGTTTCTTTGAAATCATACGTTACACACAACATTGAGTTATACTGAAAAATAATAAGATAATATTATTTTATATGGTAGTTAATGTCTAGATATTATATTGGGAGGAATGATGATAACTAACTAAAATATGATTATATATGTTTGTTAAATGTTTTTACATTTATCCAAAAAAATTTTGAGGCTTATAATGATAATGAATCAAATTTTATGCAAAAATATTCTAATATTATTTAAAAGCTCAATTTACAGCCTTTTGACGATGAACCCTTTTTAAATATAGTTTTTTTACTTTCATATGTTAGATCTATCAAAATAAAATTCTTATTTAGAATCAGGACATAAAAATTTACTTTTGATTAAATTTCAGTATTTTTCTTTTAATGATAATTTTTTTTAATGAATAGTGAAAATTACATACTATCAATTCAAAACTAGCTTTTTATATAATTTATTTATATAGATATATTTTTTTTATTGGTTTCAAACTGTAATTAGATTAAATTATTACCATATTATCCAACATTGGTCATTGGAAGAAATTCAACTCTTAAATTCTACATAAACAAGTGACAACCTTTTGATAGTTATTATTTTTTAAAAACACGCTATTTATTTTCACAACTGAAATTAATTTTAAACTAATTAATGAAACTTTAATATTTTTAATTTGTAAATTTAGTCATCATTTTTTAATTTCGAATATAAAAAATATCATTGGGTGAATTTTTGGTATTATTCTGAAAACGTTCATATTTTTATGAATAGTGAAAACATTGTGTTGTAGTAAAAACATAACTTTTTCATTTAAATGAAAAGTTACCACTTATGTGAATTAATTTCAAAAATCAGACATAAATGGTTTTAATCAGTATGTACAATGTGGTTCTATAAGATGAAAATAATTTTTGATGAATAATAACTTTTGACTTTTATTTACCATTGTTAAAGGTAATAAGGGTAATGCAAGGTAAAATAAATATTATAATAATATAAAATTAATTTAACACTTTTACTAACCTTATCTGATGAGATATTTCCAGTGAATTTAATCCTTGTGTTATTTTTATTGATTTTGAAAGCCATTTGGGTATGATAAAGACATTAATAACATTCTAATTTTTTATAAAAATAAAAATTTCATAAACATGTATTATTTTGCTTAAAAAATTTAATGTGGGGTTATATAATTGATATATTAGACAATAAATATTCATTATATAGAAAAAAATATTTCCTAAATAATGTTATTTTATTTATAATTTTTATACATCATATAAAGAAATTTAATTATGACACAATGATGATGTAATGATTACCTCATTAATGAATGTTTTAAATAAATGTGATTATAAATGATAAAAAAATTATTTTAATATTTTTATTCCACCCACGAATTTTAGAGATGAGTATGACTTGTTATTTTTTAATTAATGAATGTTTTTCTAAATAATCAAGTTGTTTTGGTTTTTAAAAAAAACTCATGATATGAATAGTATTTAAATAGGCAAAGATGAGTTTTTAAAACAAATATTATTTTGTTAAATGATATAATAATCATAAAAATATATTATATGAAAAAATAACTTAAATGAGGATGAATATTTCATTAATGAACCACTTGTTTTTCTATTATCATTTGATGGTAACTATATTATTTGTATAGAGTGAATACACACGAAGACATGGTAAGAGTAAAATTAGTTAACTAAGGGTTAAAGCTAAATGATAAGGCTAAATTTGATATCAAAACATGTCAAAAACCTATTGGTTGATAGGATTTAGAATTATATCCATCTTATCTTCAAATTTAAAAATTTTGTGACCTTTTGAAACAGAAACTTATTTTATAATAAAATATTATTTTCAAACAATCCTAAAGAGATCCTCCTCCCCCTAATAAAAATCCATAACCTCTATCCACTTAGTCACACCTCAAAATCCCCTTGGATAGTTCAAATTATGACCTAATAAGCTCACCAAATCTGTTAATTCCACATATAAGCATTAACATAGTCAAAATGAACTTTACAAAATCCTTTTGGTTCAAACCCAAGGGTGTTACTTGATTTAATGGTAACATAATCTCTTGTGTTATTTTTTTTCTTTTAATTCTACAACCCCCTAAACTATTTTTACTCCACTATTATATAACAAACCCATTATCTTACATATAATAGGATCTCTTTTAAGAGAATTATTAAAACAAAAATTACACACACCTCCATATAATGGATACGAACATAAGGTTTCTGTGGACGGCGAACTACTGCCTCATGAGATGATGATTGTTTAAGTATCTCCAACCGCCTATCATGGTGGCCATTATGATGGAAAATTAATTATATATGATATATATGATATTTTTTTATCTATATACTTATTTAATTATATTATTTAACATACCTTTATGATTTTCATGTTGTGTATATATGATAATTTCCTTTGAGTAAATGCTGACGGTCACCCCCTCAAAGTGATATGAATCATTCATACCATACATGGAACGAATAGATGATTGTGTTAATGAACATATGTAACAAATATAAAATCTGATATTATAATGTAATTATAATATATGTATGTATCATATGTTTTTCATAATATTAAAATTGAAAAAAAAGAAATGAATGTAGAGTTTGTACGTATGTACGACTTACTGCCTCCATGAACGGTGCATTTAAATATTATATATCCAAATGATGTGAACTATTATATATATATATATAGGATATAAATGATTTATATGATATGTAAATCATGGATTTCAATCTGTATATAATGGAATTTTCACTAAATGGACAATTTGTAATTATAAGTACCAAATATCAACAAAAGGACCGTTATTAACTAAAATGATTATGTAATGTTTTTACATAGAATTAAGTAATGTAAAAGGAACAATAATCATGATAAAGTTCTGAAGCATGTATAAAACAACATTAGTTTATTATTTATGAGATTTAATGAATAAAGATGTCAAGTTATACATGAGGTAAGGTGCATAGTTTCAATCACCATTCATTGATAATATTTGTATATGTACATGAAATTCATTTATACAGTGTATAAAAAAAATTACTTTTCATTTATTTCAAACGGAAGGTTTTTCTATGAATTTTTTTACTATAAAACAAAAATGAATGTTTCTTTTTAACATATGGGGTGATAAAGACCATTCCTCTTCTGCGAGTATTATTTGTTCTTTAGATTCCAAAACAATCCGTAGTGTTTTTTTACAACAGAAAAATAAATACCATATAATTTTACTACATATTTTGGTATTGAAATGGTCTTGAAATTGAATTGTCTATTTCATTATCTTGAAATGATATATTTTGATTTCATTGTGGAAATGTTTTCTTTCCTTTATGATTATTTTTTTGTTATTATTTTTGTGAATTATTTTACGTATACGGGTGGTTCCATGATAAACCAAGGGTGGGTTAGCCTAGGATATCCCTCTAATGAATTGGGTAACATGACTTAGGTAAATTTAATTGTTTCTCCTATGTGATTTCATGATAAAACTATGACGAGTATTCAATATGTAACTCACTATGTAGCTATGAATGATACAATGTAAGTATGTTGTGGATGCAACAAGTTACTATTTCTATTTATGATTTCTATGTGTTATTAATAAATCTTATGATTTCATAAGTTTTTTAAAAAGATTATGTTTTAATGGACTATGGTTTTGTTTATTTATTTTATAACCCATACTGTTCTTTTTATGCTCATACCAAATTTTTAAATGGTTTTCATTGAACTTAAAGATGAAAAGGGTAAAGTATGGGATCAAGGAAAAGTCATGAAATCTTAAACATAGAACAAGACATGACACTTTTTTCAATAGTTTTTCTTTTATTAATAAAATGGAAACTGATTTTAACTTTTTTACTTTTAATTTTTGAGATGTAATTTAATATTTATGGCATAATTCCCTGAAACTCTAAACCTAAAAAATCCTCACTGTTAATTTTTAATTTAATTAATTATTTTGTAATGTTTTAAGGTTGAGTCATTGTAGTTGGTATAAAAGTTCGGTTTAGATGAATTTATTGTTTATGATATTGTTAAATTAATATCCATAAATAAATTTAAGGTAATTTTGAAATGATAGAGCATTTACAATTTACCATGTCGCATCGTATAAGAAATTTATGTGTTCGAAATAGTATTACGTAGAAGAAACAATGTGGATATGACGGGATGACCTCATGAGGAAGATGAGATTATAAATTAGAAACATGAGATGGTCAGGATAGGAAAAGAATATTTTGTTGCAGTTATGGACCAGATGAGTCAGGCTATAAATGGTGGTGTTATCCAGGAATGAGTTCTGCCAGATCAACCGCATAAGAATATGTTAGTAGTGGAGAATTTCATTAGACAACATTCCCCATTATTCGGAGGAAAATCTGATGCTATGCTAGAAGAAGAGCATATTACAACACTGGAAATTATATTGGATGTAATGGGGTGTTTATAAAATCAAAAGGTTAGTCATATTGTTTATCATTTGAAGGTGAAAATGACTAGTAGTTGTCAATGGTTAAAAATATCTGGCATAATGAGGAGAATGAGGCTCTTGATTCGGATTAATTCAATGATATGTTTCTTTTGAAGTATTTTCTTAAGGTGGTTCGTCATAGGATGGAAAAACAATTCCAAGAATTGAGATAGGATGATGATTCAGTGGATTCTTGTGAATAAAAATTCACTTGACTACCAAGGTATGCTCCAAATTTCATATAAGATCTTGATAGTAAAATAAATCATTTTAATTAGGATTAAAGCCAAAGTATCCGATTTATTTAACTTCTCATGAGTTCAAAATTTAGGGAAAACTTATTCAATGTTCTGATATGGTGGAAATGGAGTTTTTAATTTATCAATTGTTCTTTGAAAAACAACAAAATTAGTGGTCGAGGTGGAAGACAAAAGGGAATAACTCTTTAAAAATGTCTTATGGTAAGAAACTTTTTTTTATAGTTTGTAAAAATTGTGGAAAAAACATGTTGGGGAATGTTTTATGAATTCTACCAAGTTCTACTGCTGTGGTAAAATGGGGTATAAGGCTCATAATTGTAATGAGAAAAATCAGGGTAATGGTAAGGAAAAATCTGACTAACAGTCAGTAAAGTTTTTTATGTGTAATGAAATGGGTAAATTGGAAAATGAGTGTCCAATGAAGAACTAATCTGTGGGAAATTAGTAGGACTACAAGAAGAAAGGGGTGGTGAAATCCTTTCAAACTACTTCAGAAGATGTTTCTCCATCAAATGAAGTTGTATCTGGTATACTATTTCATTATTTAGATTAGGACAATGTGTTTTTTGATTGTGGGTCTAAACATTATTTCATTTATCACAAGTTTTCTAGTAAATTGTGAATTCAATCTCATTATATCAATTCTGAACTTATGGTAAAAACAACAAGAGGAAATGTTGACACTAAAAAGAAATTAAAATAACCTCTATATCCTTCTGTGTGGAAAGATTCTTCCTGAAAACCTTATTGTGATCCTCTAGTAGAGTTTTATGTAATTTTGGGTGTGGATTAGATTAATGTTTAACATTCTATGATTGAATGTAGAGCTAAAGTGGTTACTTTTCAGAAAAATTTTTAATTTCTGTACAAGAATGAACTATTACTTTTGATAACATATCTGAAAGATGAGAAACTAGTAAATGATATAAATGAATGTTACCTTGATCATATTTTTGAAAACAATGGAAGTATTCAGATTAATGATGTACCAGTGGTAAATGAGTATCTTCATGTTTATCTTGATGAGTTGTCTTGTATAATAACTGATCGGGATGTTGAATTTACTGTTGACGTAGTTATTGATTCTAATCAGATTTCAAAACCCCCTTATCGAATTGTTAAAATTGATTTTTTAGTTTTAAAGAATCAATTACATGATTTTATAGATACATTTTCATTTTACCTATAACATGTCTATGGGGTTCTCTTGTCTTGTTTATTTAAAAGAAAGATGGTTTAATGAGACTTTACATTGATTATAGAGCATTGAATAACATCACTGTTAGGAAAAAGTATTATATTCCTCATATTGATTATTTGTTTGATCAGCTCCTGGGAGCATAGTATTTTTCATAGATTGACATGAGGTAGGGGTACCATCAATTGAATGTAAAGGAATCAGACATTCCGGACACTGCATTTCATACTATATATGTCCGTTATGATTTTTTGGTTATTCCATTTGGGTTAGCCAGTGCACCTACTATATTCATGGATCATATGAATTGAATTTTTGGTAAGTTCATGGATAAGTTTGTGGTTGTTTTTGTTGATGATATTTTGGTTTAATTCAATAGTAATGAGGTACAATAAGTTCATTTAATGGATTTATTTTAAAAATTAAATTAAAATAAACTATATGTGTAATTCAGATTTTGTGAGTTTTGGTTACAAAAAAATTTAATCTTTGGTCACATTAATTCAAAAAATGGCATAACTGTTGATCCTTCCAAAACAAAATTTGTTGAAAATGGCAAAGAACCACATATATAATTGAGATCCGTATTTTTCGTGGTTTGGTAGCTTATTACTGGAGGTTTATTGAAAAGCATTCATTGATATCTAACCCACAGAATAAGTTAACTCGAAAATGTGTTAAGTTCATTTGGACAAAATAATGTGTTGATTTTGTTCAGGAATTGAAATGAAAATTGGTGAATTCTCCAGTTTTGGAAATGACTTCTAGAAATAGTGAGTTTTTTATCTACATCATTGCTTCGTTGAAAGGACATGGTTGTGTCCTAATTCATAATGATCGTGTAATTGCTTATTATTATTTACATTAGTTGAAACCTCGTGGTTTAAATTACTATAAACATTATTTGAAATTAGCTGATGTTGTTTTTGATTTAAAAATTTGGTGGCATCATCTATTTGGAGTAAAATTGGAAATATATGCAAACAAAAATGTTTTCAATTATATATTCACTCAGAATGAATTGAACATGAGACATAGGAGATGGCTATAATAAAAAAAGTATTATAATTTCACGATTAATTACCATCCAAGAAAATAAAATAAAGTGGTTAAATATTTGAGTCTTAAATGTAATTCTACATTAACCAAGTTACGTTTGGAAGAAGATCAATTGATTAATGATTTGATGTAGATTGGAATAGAAGTTGTTGGTGTATGAAATTAATTTATTTTTTATCATTTTCATGTTTAATAATCTTTATCAAATAGAATTAAGAAATTGCAGAAGGAAGACAATGAGTTGTAGAAAATGGTATAGTCGGATCAGAAGGGTAAGTTTTCTTATTTTGACATTTATAATGATTGTGTTTTGAGGATTGAGAAGAGATTATGTGTTCCTTATGATTCATAGTTGAAGAAATATTTATTAAGTGATGATCATATTTCTCTGTTTTCAGTTCATCCTATAAGTAAAAAGATGTACATAGATCTTCATAAGTATTACTGGTGGGATGGAATGAAAAGAGATATTGCTGATTTTACTAAGAAGTTTTTGAATTGTCAGCAGGTAAAAGCCGAGCGACTGTTACCAAAAGGGATTCTACAACCACTAATTATGCCAGAGTTGATATGGGAAAATCTTTCACTGGAATTCATTGTGGGATTAACAATTTTATCATGAGGTAATTATGGAATCTGGGTTATTATTGAACGATTAACACAATATACTCATTTCCTTCCAATTCAAGATACATTGTTTCCAGATCCACATTCTTAGTTGTATTTTAAAGAGATTGACAAATTTCATGGAGTTCCCCAATACATTGTATCTGATCGAGATCCCGGGTTCACTTCTAACTTTTTTAAAGGCTTTCAGAAGTCATTGGGTTTTAAATTAAATTTTAGTACAATTTTTTATCCTCAATCATATGGGCAGTCAGAACGAATGATTCCGATATCGAAGGATATACTACGTTCTTACTTAATTGATTACCAGGGAATTTGGGATAAACATATTTCATTGTATGAATTTTATTATAATAACTGTTTTCATTCTTTTATTTATATCGATCCTTTAGAGGCATTATATGGAATGCATTTTCAAACTCCATATTTTTGGGATGATGTAGGTGAAAGGAAACTAATGGGTCCAGAATATTTTGATGAGATGGAAGAAAACGTTTTGTTGATTCATAAGCTCATGAAATCCACTCAGAGCAGGAACAAATGTTTTTTGGATAACAAGAGGAAGAATCTTTTTTGAGGAAGGTGATCTTGAATTTCTCAACGTTTCTCAATAGAAAAGTGAGATGTGTTTTTGTAAGAAGTGAAAGTTGAGTCTTAGATTTATTGGACCATATGAAATCCTAGAGAATGTTGGATCAATTGCACACAGATTGGCTTTACCTCCACGTTTATCCAGGTTACAAAATTTAATTCATTTTTTAATGTTAATAATGTATATTCCGGATCCATCTTCTGTTTTGAGTCTAGAGATAGTTCAGTTGGAAGACAATCTTTATTATGAGAAACAACCAGTCCAGATTCATGACCACAGAGAGTAGGTGTTGCGGAATTAGGTAATCCATCAAGTAACAGTTTTTTTGGAAAACTCATATATTTGATGAGGCATCACGGGAATCTAAGAATGGTATGAATGATAAATACCACCAACTTATTTGATAAGTGAATAGTATTTCATGCATGCAATTCCCAAAAGGGGGCAGAATGCAATAACCTTGGTAAATAAAGAATATAACATTTTCATATTTATTAATATTTTTGAATTAAATTTTAATTTTAATTTAATGGGTATTCTATGTTCGATGGCGTACCTGATACGCAATAACAGGTTTCTTTGAATTCATATGTTACACACAACATTGAGATATACTGAAAAATAATAATATAATATTATTTTAAATGGATGTTAATGTCTAGTAATTATATTGGAGGGAATTAATATAACTAACTAAAATTATATTTTATAAGTTTGTTAATTTTTTTTCATTTATCCAAATACATTATAGGTTTAAAATTAGAATCAATCGAATTTTAAGCATAAATACTCTAATATTCATTAGAAGGTCGATTTGACACCTTTTGATGGAGAACCCTGTTAAAATATATTTTTTTCTTTTTTATATGTTCTATTTGACATAATAAAATTCTTATTTAGAAGTAGGAGAATAAAATATACATTGGATGAAATTTTTATATTTTTCTGATAATGTTCATTTTTAATGAATAGTGAAAATACTGTATTTTAATACAAAACCAGTTTTTCATCTGATTTATTTATAAATATAGATTTTTATTTTAATTAGTTTTATAGCGTAACTGGATTATATATTGACCATTTAATAAAATTTTTATCATTGGAATAAATTTCACTCTTATATTGGACAGAAATAGGTGTCAATCATTTGATAGTAATTATTTCTTTAAAACATTTTTCTTATGTTGACAATGAGAATTAATTTCACACTAAATAATGAAACTTCTTTGTTTTTAATTAGGAAAAATAGTCATCATTTTTTATTTTGGAATATCAAAATTATCATTAGGTGAATTTTCGGTACTTTTCTTAAAACCTTCAATTTTTGATGAATACTAAAAACAATGCGTAGTAGTTGAAACCCTACATTAGCATTTAATAGAAATATCAATGCTTCTTTGAATTTAATTTCAAAAATCCGACATAAATGTTTGTCATTAGTATGTATATTTTGGTTCAATAAGAAGAAAATAATTTTTGGTGAATATTATATATTGACAGTTTTTTACCATTCTTAAATGTAAATCGAGTAACTCAAGGTAGAATAAATATTATAATAATTTAGAATGAAATTAAAATTTTCCATAACCCTATTGGATGAGTCATGGACAACTAATAAAATCCTTGGTTGTGATTTTTGGCCATTGAATGCCAATTGGGGAAGATAATGACATTAATAAGTTTTTATTTAATGTAAAATAATATCATAATCATGTATTGTTTGGCTTAAATAATTTTAATGTGGGGTTGTATAATTGATATTTTTGACTCTAATTATTCATTAGAAAGATAAAAAGATTTCATACATCATGATATTTTATTTATTATTTTTAGACATCGAATAAATAAGATTATTTATGTCACAATGATGTTGTAATGATTACCTCAAAAATTAATGTTTTAAATAAACGATATTATAAATATAAAAATAAATTTATATTGAAACTTTTTATTCCATAAAAGTATTTTAGAGATGATTATGACTTTTTATATTTTAATTAATGAAGGTTTTTCGAATGAATCATGTTTTTTTTATTTTTTAATAAAATCATGATATGAATAGTATTTAAATTGACTTAAATGTTTTTAAAAAAAATATTATTTTAGTAAATGATATAATTATCTTAAAAAACTAATAGTCCGACAAATGACTTAGATATGGTTGAAAATGTAATTAATGAACAACTTGTGGTTTGATTGGAATTTTATAGTAACTATTTTAAGCTTATAGCCTGAATACCCAAGAAGACATGGTAAGAGTCAAATTTGTTAACAAAGCATTAATGTTAAATGATATGGTTAGATTTGAAACCAAAACTAGTCTAAAACCTATTAGTTGAAATGATTTCTAATAATTGTCACCTTATATTTGAATTTAATATGTTTGTGACCATTTGATACTGAAATTTAGTTCACAATAAAATAATATTTTCAAACATTCCTAAAGAGACTCTCCCCCCTTATAAAAATCTATCACCTCTAACTCATTACTCACAGCTCTAAAGCACATTATCTCATCCATACTCTTCCCAAATATGCTCCCAAACGTCCCCATATTCTAACTATAAGATTTACCATAGTTTGAAGACAATTCAAAGAATTATTTTATTTCAAATGAATGGGACTTACCTGATTTATAGGTAACGTCTTATCTTGAGTTCTTTTATTTTATTTTAATTTTTGATCCCCCTAAACTCTTTTTATTCATTTATTTTTTTTAAAATTACAGTATAATCAAGATAATAGTTTTTTATGAGAATGATTCAAACTAAACTTATACACACATCCATCTAATGGATACAAACATACTGATTCTGTGGACGACGAACTACTGCTCATGAAACGATGATTGTTCAATTATCTCCTACCACCTCCCATGGTGTCCATTATTTTGGAAATATAATTATATTATATATATATGATAATTTATTTGTCTATATGATTTTTTATTTGTCTTTTATTACATACCTTTATGATTTTCAGGTTGAATATATCTGATAATTTCATTTGAGGATGTGCAGAATACCGCCCCCTCAAAGTGATATTCCTTGTTCATAACATACATGAAACTTATAAAGGATGGTGTTAATAAACATATCTATTATATAAAAAACATTATATTATAATGTATTTATAATATACATATGTATCATTTGGTTTTAATTCTTTTAAAAATGAAAAAAATATATGAACGTAGCATTTATGCATTCGTACATCTTACCATCTCCATTAATGGTGCATTTCATTTTCACATATCAAAATCACATGGACTATTATAAATACATATTTAATAGATATATATGGTTTATATGATATTTAAATCATGTATATCATTATTTATATAATGGAATTTTGACCACATGGACAACTTGTAATTATATGTACCCAATATCGACAAAACGACTATTATTAACATAAATGACTATGTAATGTTTATAATGTGGTAATAAGTGAATTAAAATGAATAATAAACCTGATAACGGTTCTGAAGCAAGTGAAAAGTAAATTTATTTTATTATTTAAGATATTTAAAGAATGAACTTGTCATGTCATGCATGAGGTTATCAATATCATCTCAATCACCTTTCATTAAGTCATATCTTGATTTGTACAGGACATTCTTTTATAAAATGTACAAAAAATTTGAAATTTAATTTCCTTCAAATGGAATCAATATCTATAATGAGTTTTACTAAATGAAAAAAGGAATGTTTATTCCTTACATACATGGTGATAATGACCTTTCTGCCGCCACATGTATTATTTTATATTTTTCCTCCTTAAGAAACCATAGTGTTTTTAAGGGAAAATAAATAGCATACACCATTTTACGTATTATGGTATTGATAATGGTTTTGAGAAATCATTTAGTGTTTCAATATCATAAAATTATATATTTTTATTGCAATGTGCAAATTTTACATTTCCATTATGTTTATTTTATGTGTTATGGTTCTTGGGCATTGATTTACATATACGGGTGGTTCTATGATAATCCCTTGGTGGGTGAGCCTGAGATATCTCTCTAATACATTGGGTATTGTGATGCAGGTAAAAAATAATGTTTCTCCTAAGAGATTAATCGAATATAATGTGATGTGTATTCCAAATGTTACTCTCTACATAGTTGTGAAAGCTACATTATAAGTATGTTATGGATGCCACATGTTACCATTATGATTTATGGTTTCTATGTGTTATTCATAAATCTTATGATTCCATGAGATATTTCAAATAGATTATGTTTTTATGGACTAATGTTTTCATTATTTTTTTATAAACCTTACTGAAATTTTTGTTCTCATCCCGAATTTTTAAATGTTGTTTCACAAGACCTAAAGATGAATAGCGTCAAGGATGGGATAAAAGAAAAGTCATGTTTTCTAAAACATGGTACTAGACATGACCATTCTTTTTCAAGAGTTTATATTTTATTAAAAAAATTGAAAGGCTGTAGAAGTATATACGTTTTAATTTTTGAGATGTAATGTAATAGTTATGTATTAATCCTCTAAAAAGATAAACACGAAAATATCCTCAATGTTAATTTTTCATTTAATTCCTGATTACGTAATGTTATAAGGCTGGGTCTTTATATTCTGGATGTCCCCAAATAGTTCCAGGCAAGACCCCTGCTCTGTGTATCATTGTCTTCTCAAACCAGTAAAATCTCTTTGGGAGAGGCCCAATTGAGCTAGACATCTTTTTTGGGTGTCTCTGATGATAACATAGATCATGGAGTTAGTTCACCCAAAACAAGTGTTTCATTGAGCTGAATTGTGTTGACGGAACATCGTGACAACCACTTAATTTCCATATTATATGTTACTATTTTTACTAATTTTATCTATGATACACTATTACATCTTTTATTGATCTTACTATACTTGGTACATATTGTTTACTGTGTTTGAGGTTTTTTATTGATTATTGTTATACTAACCCATGCACGATCATTTATTGCACGTGTAATGTCATATGCATATGGTAGCCCTTTTGATGGTTTCCTATGATGATACATAGCGTGTGGAGAATATTTGGGGAATGGAAGACTAAGGTGCTTACCAACAACATACTAATGACTTATTTCAATCCCTTAGAGAAGGTTGGACTCTTTACAGTTTCTGTTGGACTGTTGTATAGACTCTCTTTTTCATGGGGCTATATTTGGCCATATTTAGTTTTTCATTACTCCGTATTATACTCTGGTTGTGGGATCATAGTATAATATATTCATTATTTTAGATGTTCAAATTTCATCATTGTGTGGATTGGATATTTTTGAGTGTTTGCTGGTACTTTTGGATATCGCCTCATGTTTATGGAAAATTCCTACTCAGTTCTAGTCACCATCTGCTGGCCTATCGGAGGCGGGCTTGGTGAAGTCACATCATTCGCCCATCTTGAAGGGGTTGTGATAGTTATTAATATATATAAACACTAAATATTTTCTCAAATTATCAACCAAGGTTTTATTTTCCAATGATCATATAGAAAAATGGTAGTATTTAACAAAAGGTCCTATAATGGACAAATACCGATGGACACATTTACCTTTTCACATTATACATACCACTTTATTCTACCACTCATAATTGAGTATAATTCCTCTCAATTTTATATTCTCATATTCAAATGATGTCGATGGGTTTACAAATATTTTTGTTTATTTATAAATTGTTTTATGTGGACATCCAGGAGCTTTTACAGCTGCGGCAGGGCAGCTTGACGGTCACCCAGTACTCAGCGAGATTTACCATTCTCTCGCGTTACTTGACAGACATGGTACATGACCCATTCTTCCGGCCCAGACCTTTGAGCATGGATTGAGGCATGAGATCAGGGCATTGCTGATCTCCCTCAGCATACCAATTCAGGAAGGGGTACAGGAGTGATCCCTTCTGATCGAGAGATTCCTTGCAGAGCCTGCATCAGCAGTGAGGCTTACCACAGGGCGGTACGTAGCAGAGTCCTCTCCAGCAGGTAGTCGACAGATGACTCATGGTTCCAGGCAGGCCAGACCCTCAGGAAGACGACCTCAGGATACTGGCTCAGCAGTGCAGGTCACACAACACGGAGCATGTCTTTCGAGAGGCAGACAGTGATACGCATGTGGCGGGCAGGGCCACATGGTTCGTGACTGCCCAACCCGCCGTGTCGAGAAGCAGAAGATGGTTGAGGGGCCACCTAGGAAGAGGCAGAGGGTCGACTGTGGTGGTCCGCAGGGAGAAGGTGGACGAGGTAGAGGAGCTGGCCGAACAGCAGGTGGTGGGAGACGCTTTGAGGCTCGACCATCACCACCACCAGGAGGTCCACCCCGACCACAGGGAGCTGGTGGCCAGAGACATGCACATCTCCTAGTAGTGGAGGCCTACAACCACGGTGCACCCGAGATGATTCGAGGTACTATCTGTGTCTATTCCACCCTTTCTATAATTCTTATAGACATAGGGGCGAGTGATTCTTTCATAGTCCCTGCCCTTGTTCAGAGCTCTGAGATTTCAACAGAGCTGTTGGCTCTATCCTTACGGCTAAAGACTCCTACGGGAGAAGACTCGATGATTACGCACTGATTCCGGTAGTGTGAGCATACTCTAGGAGGCGAGAGCTTCGACTGGGATCTTCTTTTTGCGGTGTCGAGGCCTTACGACGTCATCTTGGGCATGGATTGGTTATCTACATTCTATGCCCAGATTGACTGTATTAAGCGCAAGGTGCGGTGTGTACGCACCGACGGGAGCAGGTTCACCTTCACCGGCTAGAAGGGAGCCTTCATAGCAGAGGATGGACTTCATTAGAGGAGAGGAAAGCCCACCAATCATCATTTGGCTAGCCTCATCCTAGAAGCATTTGACGTGTGGAGTCCTAGTTTTCCTATAGTGGTGGATCAGTATGCGGACGTTTTCCCCGATGATGTTCCAGGACTACCTCCTCGTAGAGAGGTAGAGTTTTATATTGATTTGTACCCTGGGACAGCCCTGATATCCTCCCCAGCATATCGGATGGATCCCGCCGAGCTTCGAGAGCTATAGGTACAGTTGGAGGAATTGCAGGGCAAGGGTTTCATCCGACCCAGTGTTTCACCCTGGGTTTCCCTGATATTGTTCTCCAAGAAGGAGGATGGGAGCATGAGACTTTGTGTCGACTATCATTGCCTAAATCAGGTGACTATGAGGAACAAGTATCTGCTACTGAGGATTGATGACCTCTTCGATCATCTCGAGGAAGAACGGTGGTTCTCGAAGATAGACCTCAGGTCATGCTATCATCAGTTCAAGGTTCGAGATGAGGACGTGCAGAAGACGACCTTCAGATGTCGGAATGGTCACTATGAGATCATGGTTATGCCATTCCGCGTAACCAATTCTCCATAAGTGTTCATGGGACTCATGAACAGGATCTTTCCGCCATACCTCGATCGATTTGTCGTGTTTTTCATCGACTACATTTTGATATACTCGACCACTGAGGAGGAGCACGCCTAACACTTTCGGGTAGTACTAGACACACGCTGAGAGCACCAGCTTTATGGAAAGCTCTCGAAATGTCAGTTTTGGATACGTGAGGTCCACTTCTTGGGACACGTCATCTCTGAGGTGGGAGTTTCGGTGGATCCTGCGATGATCGAGGCAGTGCTAGCTTGGAAGACACCAGGAGCGTGACAGACATGCGGAGTTTCTTTGGACTAGCTGGATACTACCGGAGATTTGTGTCACACATCTCCAGAGTTGTGACACCACTCTCAGCTTTGACGAAGATTGGGAAACCCTTTGTGTGGTCAGACAGATGTCCGCAGAGAATCCAGAAGCTGAGACAGAGATTGACCAGTGAACTTGTCTTGAGGTTGCCAAAGGAGGGAGTAGGGTACGTAGTCTACTGCGATGCATCAGGGACCAGACTCGGATGTGTCCTGATGCAGGAGCAGGCAGTGATCACCAATGGATCACGTCAGCTGAGGCCGCCTGAGCAGAACTACGCTACCCATGACCTGGAGTTAGCAAGAGTGGTATTCACTCTGAAGACATGGCAACACTATCTGATGGGTGAGAACTTTACAGTCTATTCTGACCACCAGAGTCTCAGGTACATCTTCTTGAAGAAGGATCTGAACCTGAGACAGTGGCGATGGCTCGAGTACCTCTTGGACTATGAATTTGATATAGTATATACTCCTGGAAAGGGGAACATGGTAGCCGATGCTCTCAGCAGTAGGATAGACATTCGTCTACTTGGGGAGGCGACATAGCAGCTAGCCGCTTTGCAGATATCCTTCATGGATAAAGATAGAGCAGCCTTTCTTTAGTCACTCACAGTCACTCCTCCACTACTGCAGCGGGTCAGAGAGGCACAGCATGGGGACACTGACTGTGAGATGCGGCGTGAGCAGATATCCTCAGGACAGGCACCTGATGGATTCTCCATGGGAGGAGAGCACAATGTCCTTTTCAGAGGACATACCTTGGTACCCATTACTTTACGGGAGGAGGTTCTGAGAGAGTTTCACACCTCTACATTGGCGGTACATCGTGGAGTGGCGAAGATGTACCAAGATCTCAGATGACAGCACTGGTGGTCGGGCATGAAGAAGGTTGTGGCAGAATTCGTTTCTCGATGCCTCAACTACCAGTAGGTGAAGGCAGAGCACCAGGTACCAGCAGGCATGGTACAACCCTTGGAGGTCCCGGAGTGGAAGTGGGACGGCATATCAATGGACTTCATAACTGGACATCCACACACTTATATAGGCCATGACTCCATTTGGACGATTGTTGACCGACTCACCATGTCCGCTCACTTCTTACCCATCAGAGAGCAGGGCTCAGTAGAGAACATGTGACGTCTCTACGTTCAGGAGATTGTATGGCTTCACGGTGTGCCATCATCTATCGTCTCCGACTGAGATTCTCGCTTTACTTCCGAGCATTGGAAAGGGGTTTTAGGAGGCGTTCTGGACACAGCAACGTCTGAACACTGCCTTTCACCCTTAGAAGGATGGTCAGATGGAGAGGACCATTCAGACTCTTGAGGAAATGCTCCGTGCATGTGTCCTTGACTTTGGTCGCAGTATAGAGGATCAAATACCCTTGGTGGATTTCGCGAACAACAACATCTACAACTCCACCATCGGGATGGCACCTTCGAGGAATTGTACGACCGACCTTGCAAATCACCACTGTGCTGGACAGAACCTGGGGAGTCAGCACTTGTGGGACCAGAGATGGTCCAGGGCATGACGGAGAAGGTCCAGGTCATCCAGGAGCAGATGAGGACAGCTCAGAGCTGGTAGAAGTCTTATGCTGATAGGAGGCAGAGGCCACTAGAGTTCGAGGATGGTGACCACGTCTTCTTGCAAGCCTAACCTCGATGTGGATTACAGAGATTTGGACAAGGCGGCAAGTTATCTCCGCATTTCATCGAACCTTTCCATGTCCTCAGCAGGATTGGCGAGGTGGCTTATCACCTGGCTCTACCACCTCAGTTGCACCGGGTGCACTACGTCTTCCACGTATCCCAACAGAGGAGATACGTGCACGACCCGAAACATGTCATTGACCATGGGGAGCTGGACGTTGATTATGGGGTGACTTTTGCAGAGGTCGTAGTGGATATTGAGGATCGACAGGAGTGATTCCTACGTGGATGGTCGATTCCTCTAGTGCGCATCATATGGCAGCATGGGAACCTCCAGGAGAGCACTTGGGAGCGGGAGGCTCAGATGTGTGCTCAATACCCGCATTTGTTTCCCTAGTTTTTGATGTATCTTTACGAAGATGTAAATCCCTGAGGTGTGAGTGATGTAATGACCCGAAAAATTCAAGGAATTTTTTTTATTAATTTTCTTTTAGATTTTACAAGAATTCAGTTTCTGACGACACCTGATTCTGAGGCTCTGTGTGCCCAGAATATTTTTCTGAAATTTAGCTCAGGTACGTTCAATGAACGAACGAGCGGGTTTTTCTAACATTTGAACCGGTTCTTGGAATCAAATTCTGCGGGCACCGATTGAATCGCAGCGCCGGTATTTTATTAAAAACATCTTTTCCGGAGTTGTGTTTTCTCGGGTGTGGTTTTTAATTTTTGGGGTTATGTTAAGAAATAAAATAAAAGTCGTACGACCGATTTTTATTTTATTTTACTTAACTAATGTTCAGTGGGTGATGTGGGACCCACAATATCCTACCCACATGGTATGATATTTTGTGAGGTCGGACCCACACGAGCCCCACCATTTCTTTTATTCTTAAGTAACGCACTCGCACCCCTTATTAATGAGGTCAAACCGTGCGTTTATTCTGGTTAAGAAACACGTCATTAATGTGGCGGTTTAAGCATTGCAATTAATTCTCTTAACTGTTTCTTTCGTTTTTGAATTTTAAAACGCTAGGCTTGTGGAATAAAAATAAGACAACTATTATTTTTATTAGACGGGTGGTGTTGAAAGGTTAGGGAGAATTCTCAGGGACTTGAAGTTCTTCCTCCCTGACGAAGAATGCGAAGAACGCAAAGAACGCGAAAAAGGCTGGATCCTCGGTGTTCGACGGAACGATGTGACATTCCTTCGTCCGCGACGCTTCTTCCGCGACGCTCCTTCCACGACACGATGATCCCCCTTCCACGACGCCTTCTTCCGCGACATGTTTTTTCTCGACGAATCCTCACCCAATGAATTTGACGAGGTAGGGGTTTGATTCTATTAAATCTTTGTGATTTATACCCACGGTGTATGTTTAAATATTTGTCAGAAGCCTTTTAAAACTGATAACGCGGTGGGTGCGGACCAATGAAGATGTCCGAACCCACCGTCACTTCGTTCTTGGTGTGCGGATCGGCGGGTGATGATGAAGCAGGCCGCATGGGCGTTGTGAGGTATTCGCAGTGAAGAACCGGTCCCGGGAGGGCTGTTGGTGAATACAGCAGGCAAATCCCACCACCAGAGCTCGTCCGGTGGTCCGCGGAGCAACCTGCCGGCGCGCCTCGCCAGCACGGCGGCGCCGGAGGCAGGAGGCGGCGGCGCCCGGCACGCCGCCGGGGAGAGCCACCGCGGTTGAAGCTTCGGCGGAAGGCCGGCAGTTCCGCGACCGCGCAGGACCGGAGAAGGTGGGACGCAAAAACCGGCCACGTCCATTGGCAAGAGATGTTCCCCACGCAGGGTCGCGGTTTCGTCCAGGGGGCGATTCCCCCCTTCAGTGCGGCAGCTTGGCCAGCGCCAGCGCACTGGGCCGAGCCACCCGGTCGGACCGACAGGTCGAGTCGCGCCAAGTCTGGGCCAGGCCGCGCCAGCTGGGCCGGGCCGTGCCCAAGCGGGCCGGACCCAAACCTGGGTCGGGTCGACCCAGTTCGGGCCGACCTAGGGGGTATCGGGCCGTGTCGGATCGGGCCCGAACCACCTAATATCGAACCTCTCACGATCTTTTAACCATAACATGGGTTGCGGACCTCCGATCAATGCAGCGTTAGTTATGTAGCGATCCTTGGATCGAGATGGTCATTTCAGTATATTACACTCAACGTTTTGGTGTACTTTGGCTTCGACCAGGTTGGTTTGTACACGAAACCAACCGGGCCCTCGGAGCGAAAACGCTTATAACTTGATCTCCAGATGTTCGATTGACGTGTCGTCAACATTGTTGGATTCCTATATGTGAGAAGGGCCTTTTCGATATCTCCTCTTGAGGTTTGGATGCAGTTGGAGTATGGTCAGGTTGGTTTTGACTTAAAATCCAACCGGGCCCCTTGGACGAAAAAGCCAATAACTCTCAGACCGGGCGTCTGATCGACGTATCGTCTGTCACTTTGAGTTCGTGATGATGATACGGAACATTTGGATACATCAAATCTGGAAAATTTGTTAGTTGATGTATCATCCCCTTGGCTCATGGATCAGACCCTCCCGAACTAGCTTACTATGTGCGGGAACCCTAGAGCTGGCTGCGACTGCGACAACGATGACGACTGTGCAGAAATCCTACGTGGATTCGACGACGATGACTACAGCAGTCAGCAATCCTACGTGGATCAGTGCCACCAATCATGTGTGGGTCAGATCTTGTGAGGTTCAGTTCTCAGTGGTCCTGTGTGGGCCAGCACCTACAGATCATGTGTGGGTTCGATCTTGTGTGGGTCATTGCGGGGGTTAGTTACCTATCGATCATGTGTGGGTCAGATCATTTGTGGGTCATTACGGGGGTTAGTTACCTATCAATCCTATGTGGGTCAGATCCTTTATGGGTAATTGTGAGGGTTAGTATCTATCAATCCTTTGTGGGTCCGACGACTTAGATGAATCAGTGGCAATATTTGATCATCTCTATCGCCATACGAAGAAGTATACATGTGTGAGCTGAATCATGTTTTGCATTCCTATGTGGATTGTGTTGTGGTATCCTGTGTCGATTACGTTTTTCTTTCCTGTGTGGACTGGGTTGTGATTTCCTGTATGGACTGGGTTGTACTTGAGCTCGGATGTTGGAGCCGAACTGGAATTGACGACTTAGGTATATGTATGGGCATATACCTAAGTAGTGTTGCATGTTACTTCATGATTGTATCATTCCTTTTTGGATTATCCTTTGTGGATTCTGGGAGACCTTCGAGGGTCTCAGGGTCCCTACTGAGTAGTTTATTCTCACACCTGCACGGGCTATGCCCACACTACATTGTGTTGGTTGCAGACGACAGACAGCGCTGATCATGGTTGAGGCTTGTAGAGCAGGACAGTACCTGGAGGTGGACCACTTGGAGGGACGTACTCGGAGCAGACGGCTTGACCCGAGGAGTTGTGGAGGATATCTGTACGCACCCTTCAGGTGGGACTTCGAGTGGACGACTCGCCGTTGCGGATTTACATTTAGTTGTTGTTTTCCCTTTCCAGTTGTACATTACTTTCAGTTTGGTTTTGTATTCTAGCCCACTTACTTTCCGCACGTACCGTTGTACCCAGTTTTTACTTAGTGATTATTTCTGCTTGCTTGATCTGTTGTGTTTGTTTACTTTACAAAGGCAATGCCTTCCCTTTTTATAGGGAATTACGCCAAGGTTCTAGTCGCCAGCCCCTGGCCTATGGAAGGTAGGCTTGGGGTAGTCACAGCACGGGCCCCGACGTATCCCGATAACTGGGAAGGCATTGCCTTTATAAAAGAAAACAATCAACATAGGGTACAAGCAGAAGTAAAACACTAAGTACAAAAGAATGTTCTGAAAAGAAAATGGGCCAGAATACAAACCAACTGAATGTACAACTACAACTGAACAAAAGGCCCAACAGAAAAAGACAACAGCTGGAAGAAAGGAAGTGGCTCTTGGGTCATCCTCCTAGGATCCTACCTGAAGGGTAGGTACAGATAGCGCAGATCCTGGATCGTCCACCACAGATCCTACCTGAAGGGTAGGTACAGATAGAGCATCTCCTGGATCGTCCACCATGGAACCTACCTAAAGGGTAGGTATAGATAGCGTCCACAACGCTCTCGCCCGTCAACCTCCTCTGAGTGTCGTCTAGCCGTGAAGTCCACCTCTGGATACTGACTCGTCGTGTAGTCCACCTCCGGGTACCGTCCAGTCCTCGAACACTCGGCCTCTGACAGCGCTGCCTGTCGTCTGAAACCAACACAATGAGGTGTGGGCATAGTCCGTGCAGGGGTGAGTATATGATACTCATTAGGGACCCCGAGACCCTCAAGGTCTCACTAAAACCAAAAGGATAACCACAAAGAATATCTCAAAAGATAACCTCCACTTAGGTACATGCCCATACATATACCTATGTTATCAAGTAACCCATCTCAATAATGAGGAAACACAATGTTTATGAAATCAACAGATAACCACTCCCCAGGTATATTCCCATACATATACCTATGTTATCAAGTGACCCATCTCAATCATGAGGTAAACATAAAGGTCATAGACTCAGCTCAAACCAGGATTTTTCATTATCGAAATCGTTACTATTGAAGAGCCCCGTCTCTGGAGTGTATAGTGGTCCTGTCATGACTCCGAGATACTGCTCACTAACCTAAGACTGCTGAGGTACCTCTCTTGTCAAGTATCGCGGGCCAGCCACCAAAACACAGTAGTGCTTCTCGCCGGGGTATGAAACCCAAACACAGCAGTGCACACCCCCTAATAGCCTGCAGAGGTACACTCCGGATGAGTACCACAGGTCTGCACTGTCACACAGGTAGTGCTCTGTCCACCATGGGTCTGCACCCAAACAAAGTAGTGCTATGTCCACTGGGCTAGTCGACTCACTCCAAGTCGAGTCAGTCAAACAGTCGTCAGGTCTCAGTCGGCTACACGGACTCCGTACTCCGCACACTCGTCTCTGGAAGGGATCGATCCATGAGCTACAGTTCGATACTCCAAGTATCTCAATGTCCCACGAAGAAGAATCTCAAAGGACCGGCTCGTCATAGTGGTCTCAACACAATATACGGCGCGTCAATCAGACGCCCGGTCTGAAAGTTATTAGCTTTTTTGTTCCAGGGGCCCGGTTGGTTTCGTGTGCGGACCAACCCGGCTGTATCTCAACTGTACCCCAAAATATCATAGGTTATACTCATAGGGTCAGTTTCTCAACGTGATCACCAACGCCAATGACGGTTCGTCAAACGGACGTCCGGTCTGAAAGTTATCAGCTTTTCCGTTCATGGGGCCCGGTTGGATTTTGGGTACAATCCAACCTGGACACTATCCAACTGCATCCAAATCTCGAGCATAGTATTACAAATGTTCGGTCTCAACAAGAGGAATCCAACAATGTCGACGACACGTCAATCGGAATTCTGGAGCTCAAGATATAAGTGTTTCTGCTCCGAGGTCCCGATTGGTTTCGTATCCGAACCAACCCGGACGAACCCAAAGTTCTCCTAAACCTTGGCTGTAATATACTGAAACGACCGTCTCGATCCAAGGATCGCTATGAAACTGACAGTGTGTCGATCGGAGGTCCGTAGCCCATGATATGTGAATTAGTACGAAAACGTATGAAATGGGGGGTCTGGGCCTGGCCCGGCCCGACCCAACCCCCCCTCAGTCGGCCCGAACCGGGTCGACACAACCCGGGTCAGGGTACGGCCCGGCGAGGCGCGGCCCGATTCGGCGCGCTGGCCAGGTGGCTTGGCCGAACGACCAAGCCGATGGGGGGGGGGGGGCTGCCCCCACGTTTCCGTAACCGCCGCCCCCATAATGGGGGGCCGCTCGAGCTGGTCGTCGGGGGTTTGTAACCCCCGACTCTTCCCCTGACCGGCCGGCCGGCTGCTGCCGACACTAGACTGGAAAGGCCTGTCCCCCTGCTTCAACGCCGGCGGCCCAGAACCGTCCGTCGGTTCCCCTACTCTGCCGCGGCCTGAAACCGGCCGCGGTCCCGCTCCGGCCGCGGTGCACCAAGGTTCCTTCAAGGTTATTTTGAGTGGTACGACGGCACCACGGATTAGTTTGTTTCCAATGGCGCGGCGCGACGACGCCACATTTCTCGTCCATTTCTTTAACATTTTCCGCGCGGTGCTTCGGCACCACACCGCCTTACACGAGCCGCAACAAAAATCAACCAACAAGGGGGAGGAGGGTCGAACGTGTTTGTGCTGTCCAACCTCCTCCCGTTATTGCGATTATAGGCAGTTCAAAATAGACGATAAACCAACGATGAAGTAATCGGGAACAAACGAAATAAATAAACTACTACAAACTCTTAAATAAAAAAATCATACCAATATTCCAACCCACAAAATAAAACATTCGCGGATCAACTTAATGATGATTTGATCCGGGTTCTTTGTTTTAGAAGAACTTCCAAGGGAAAAATACCATTCTCAAAATAATCCACCTACCTCATAGAATTTGATGAGTGAGGATTCGTTGCTGAAAAAGGCGCCGTGGAGGGAGGATCATCACGTCGCGGATAAGAATCGCGGAAGAAGCATCACGGAAGGAGCGTTGCAGATGTCGATCTCTGATGGTTTGGCGTTCTTCGTTGGAGGTTGGCGCGTTCTTCGCGTTCATCGCGTTTTTCGCGTTCTTCATCAAAGTAGAAGGATTTTCTCCCAATCCTATCCACGCAACAAGTTCCAACAGAAATAAAATAATAGTTGTCCTATTTCATTAAAGCACATGAAAACATTTGAATTTCAAAAGAAACGAAACGAAAAATTAATTGAGGAGTATAAAACCGCTCAATTAATTGGGGCGTTTAATATCCAGTTTAAACATAAGAGTTGACATCATTTAAAAAGGGGGGTGTGGGTGCGTTACTTATAAGAAATGAAATGGAGGGGCTCGTGTGGGCCCCACCTCACAAATATCCTACCAAGAGGGTAGGATATTGTGGGTTCCACATCATCCACTTAACATAAGTTAAAATAAAATAAAAATCAGTTGTATCAATTTTATTTTATTTCTTAACTTAACCCCCAAAAATTTAAAAAAACCACACCCGAGAAAACACAACTCCGGAAAAGGTGTTTCTAGACAATTACCGGCGCTGCGATTCCATCGGTGCCCTCGTAATTCGATTCTGAGCACCGGTTCAAAAGATAGAATAACCCGCTCATACGTTCACTGAACATACCCGAGCTAAACTTCGGAAATTGATTCCGGGCACACCGGGTTTCGGAATAATGCGCCGTCAGAAACTGTATTCTTGTAAAATTCCAAAGAAAATTAAGAAAAAAAAATTCTTGAAATTTCTGGGTCTTTACATTACTCCCACCTCAGGGATTTACATCCTCAAAAAGATTTAACACAAACTAGGGTCACAAAAGCGGTACAGAGCATGCATCTGAGCCTTCCGCTCCCATGTTCTTAACTGGAGGTTCTTGTACTGCCAGAGAAAGCACATACGAGGAATCGACCATCATCGTAGGATCCGCTCCTATCGATCCTCGATCCCCATGGAATCTCTACGTAAGTCACCCCATCGCCATCGTCCAGCTCCTCATGGTCGAGGATATGCGAAGGGTCGAGCACGTATCTCCTCAGTTGAGATACATGGAAATCGTCGTGGACCTGGTGCAACTGAGGTGGATGGGACTAGCGGTAAACCACCTCGCCTACCTAGCAGAGGACCTAGAAAGGTCTGTTGAACCCCAGAGATAACATGTCACCACGGACACATCTCTGTAAACCTCATCGAGGTGAGACCCGTATAAGGACATGATCGTCATACTTGAACTCTAGAGGTCTCCAATTACTGTTAGAACTGAAACTCAAAATGACTGATGCCACAAGGGTAAGGTTGACCGACTCCAGAGTGATCGGTCTCACCCTCCTGTGCATGAGTTTATCATGTGCTGCCTGGGGTTTGCTTTTCTCCAACCAAGGAAAACCCATCCCGACGCCATAGTTAAACCACAACCTTTTTTCCTAATACCGTCATTTTGTGTATGAAATGTGATTTCCCAGTCCATACTCAAACCAACGCCGTAAGGCCTCGACGCTGCCACCAAGAGATTCCAACCGAAACTCTCGCCTTAAGTGTCTGACCACACCGTCAGCATATGTGTGATTATCGAGTCTCCTCCCAAGTTGTCTCCAGACATGAGGGTCAAGTCCACGGCTTACCGGAAACTCTAGGTCTGGGACAAGATTCATGGAAGGAAGGAATGATTTATATCAATGTCTGTTACTACGACAACTATTAGTGGACACAGACTATCCCTTGAATCATTCATAGTGCCATTGGGTCACTCTCCCTGACTGCATGCAGCTACTCTCTTCCCCTGCCCTCCAGCTCCCTGAGCCCGACAGGGACAACTATGGTGGGTGGTTGTAGCATGTTAAAACGTACCCCACCTCATACTTCTCTCCTAGCTCTGCCTCCACGTCTGCTGCTTTGCAGACTCATCTCTCTTTAAAGATTCCTCTTATTGAAACATTTAACACGGCTGAGTCTCTAAGATTGGTGCCGGTTTCCCATTTCTTACTGCACTGTGCAGTCTTCATCCGCTCTTGGATGATCTGCACCTTCATTGCCTAAGATCTGAAAGAGCTGCTAAAATTTCCCCTTTGCCGAAAAGAGAAACTCGGTCTCATCCCCTGGATGAACCACGCCCGTTTACAAATACAGTCAAACCTGACATGAATGATGTATGCATGCCATGGATGGTGTCGTAAGGCCTCAACGTTACTACCAAGATATCCAACTGTCACTGTCGCCTCAAAGGGTCGGGTCACACTGTCGGAATCAGTGTGAGGTCACTGGGTCTCCTCCAATAGAAATCTCAAAATGTGGGTAAAGTCAACAGTCTTAACCGGGACCACTCAGTATCAACCAAACAAAAGGACAGGAAATCAAACATCACAATGATATCTGTCTTTTTATTATTGCAGCTCAAAGTACAAAGACACGAATACAACAGCAACATGGAACTAGAAGTACAAGGGACGTATCCACAAGTTCTGCTCCTATCCACCTGGTCCCAGAGCTCTACTGCCTTTTCCACTACTCGGCTATTAATCAAGCACCCGTCACTGCTTCTGTCTTGGTGGCTCCTCCAATGCATGCGGATCAACTGTGCGAGGAGTCGGATAGTCACATTCCAGGTGACCCTTCCTTCCACATTCATAAAACTTCATGCTCCTCGTACGACTGGATCTGGTCCTCTAGGACCTCTGCATCATCTATCTACTTCCCACAGATGACTCAGCTACTGATTGAAAAACATGCGGCAAAGGCATCAGATCCTAAACACGCTCGGGGTGCAGAGTTACTCGTACAAACTCCACCCTGAAGAAGGTCTTGAAGTCTCCCCATGTGAAGGTAATCCCGTCGCAAAACTAGAACAAGTGGCTCCACCACCTGCCTGCTGCTTCCTGAAGAAGGCTAGCAGCAAAGATCACCATGAAGTCTGTTGGCGTCCCCACTAGCCCGAAGACTCTCACTACAGCCTCCAGCCAATCCTCAGCCGCCGGCGGGTCCGTCCCTCCCCGGAACTTGGGTGGCCTCTAGCGTTGTAACTCCTGTAGTGCAATCAATTGGAGTGCATCGCCCACTACTAGGGCTTGTGGCATCAGTGGCCCAACGTATGGTAGTACTGCTGGTGCCTCCGCTGGTGCCTCTACTGTAAGAGGTCCATGTACCAAAGCCTCATCGCTCGACAGGCTGTTAGTACACACATCCCTCTGGGCTCTATCTGGTCATTCGTGAAAATTCATCTTGAAAGAAACTACATGACACATTCAAACATTTTTACCAGGTAAGCTGACCTGGTTTGAGATGAATTTTAAAAACTTCTGGAAACACACATGCAATTAGTGTTTTTGTACACTGAGTTGGAAATCAGAAGTCAGGGTCCTGGTGTATGGATACGTCGGTCGCCCGCAACAACACTGGACTCCATGGACTGAAGACCACACTCGGTACCCTTAACACTATTGATTCACAGAATGAAAATATCGAAGTTATAAGTTCTGTGGTAGAACTGACTCCTCTGATACCAATTTGTCACGACCCGTCCTCTGGGCCCGTGTCGTGACTACCCCAAGCCCGCCTTCCATAGGCCAGGGGCTGGTGACTAGCACCAAAGGTGTAAATCCTAATAACTGGGAAGGCATTGCCTTTATAAAAGCAAACAAACACCACAGAGTACAAGTAGAAGGAATACACTAAGTACAAAAGAATGTGCTGAAAAGTAAATGGGCCAAAATACAAACCCAACTGAATGTACAGCTACAACTGAACAAAAGGTACAACAGAAAAAGACAATAGTTGGATGAAAAGTAGTGGCTCCTGGTTCATCCTCCTTAGATCCTACCTGAAGCGTATGTACAGATAGCACAACTCCTGGATCGTCCACAACAGATCCTACCTGAAGGGTAGGTACAGATAGTGCAACGCCTGGATCGTCCACCACGGATCCTACTTGAAGGGTATGTATAGATAGCCTCTACAATTCTCTCTCCCTTCAACCTCCTATGAGTGTCATCTCGCCGTGAAGTCCACCTCCAGATACTGACTCGTCGTGTGGTCCACCTACGGGTACCATCCAGTCCTCGAACACTCGGCCTCAGACAGCGCTGCCCGTCGTCTGCAACCAACACAACGAGGTGCGGGCATAGCTCGTGCAGGGGTGAGTATACGATACTCAGTAGGGACCATGAGACCCTCCAGGTCTCACTAAAACCATCAAGGATAACCACAACGAAGATTTCAACAGATAACCTCCACTTAGGTACATTCCCATACATATACCTAAGTTATCAAGTAACCCATCTCAATCATGAGGAAACAAAATGTTTATGAAAACAATGGATAACCACTACCCAGTTATATGCCCATAAATATTCCTAAGTTATCAAGTGACCCATATCAATCGTGAGGTAAACACAAAGGTCATAGACTCAGCTCAAACCATTATTTTTCATTATCGAAAACGAAACTGCTGAAGAGCCCCGTCTGTGGCGTGTACAATGGTCCTGTCACGACTCTGAGGTGCTGCTCACTAACCTAAGACTGCTGAGGTACTCCTCCTGTCGAGTACCGCGGGCCAGCCACCCAAACACAGTAGTGCTTCCCACCGGGGTATGCCACCCAAACACAGTAGTGCACACCGCCTAATAGCCTGTAGAGGTACTCTCCGGACGAGTACCGCGGGTCTGCACTGTCCCATAGGTCGTGCTCCGTCCGCCATGGGTCTGCAACCAAAAATAGTAGTTCTCCATCCACTGGGCTAGTCGACTCACTCCAAGTCGAGTCTGTGAAGCAGTCGTCTGGTCTCAGTTGGCTACACGATCTCCGTACTCCGCACGCTCGTCTCTAGGTGGGTCCTCTCCACGAGCTACAGGTCGATACTCCATGTATCTCAAAGTCCCATGAAGAAGTATCTCAAAGGACTGCCTCGTCATAGGGGTCTCAACGCAACAGACGGCGCGTCAATCAGACGCCCGGTCTGAAAGTTATTGGCCATTTTGTCATAGGGGCCCGGTTGGTTTCGTGTGCGAACCAAACCAATCGTATCTCAACATAACCCTAAACTCTCATAGGGTATAATCATAGGGACCGTTTCTCAACGTGATCACCAACGCCGCTGACGATTCGTCAGACGGACGTCCGGTCTGAAAGTTATCATCTTTTCTGTTCTAGGGGCCCGGTTGGATTTCGGGTACAATCCAACCCGGCCACTATCCAATTTCATCCAAATCTAGATCAGAGTATTCCAAACGTCCCGTCTCAACAAGAGGAATCCAACAAAGTCGACGTCACGTCAATCGGACGTCCAGAACTCAAGATATAAGCGTTTCCGCTCCTAGGGCCCGATTGGTTTCGTTTCTGAACCAACCCGGCCGAACCCAAAGTTCTCTGAAATCGTGAGTGTAATAAACTGAAACGACCATATCGATCCAAGGACCTCTACACAACTGAATGTGTGTCGATCGGAGGTCTGTAGCCCACGATATGAGCGTTCGAACGGAAACTGTCCGAAATTGGTGGTCTGGGCACGGCCCGGCCCGGCCCAACCCCCCCTGGGTCGGCCCGAACCGGGTCGACCCGACCTGGGTTTGGCCCGGCTGGGCACGGCCCGGCCCGGCTCGGCGGCCCGGCGCGCTGGCCCGGGGGCTCGGCCGAACGGCCGAGCCGATCGGGGGGGGGGGGACCCCAGCCCCCCCGTTTCAGTAACCGTGACCCCCATAATGGGGGGCCGCTCGAGCTGGCCGTCGGGGATTTGTAACCCCCGACTCTTCCCCGGACCGTCTAGCCCGCACTGGTCGGCCGGCTGCTGCCGACACGGGACTGGCAAGGCCAGTCCCCCTGCTCCGACGTCGACGGCCTGGAACTGGCCGCCTGTTCCCCTGCCCCTCCGCGGCCCGGAACCGGCTGCGGCCCCACTGCGGCCGCGGTGCTTCGAGGTTCCTTCAAGGTTCTTTGGCGCGGCGCGACGGCCCCGCGGATTAGCTTGTTTCCAATGGCTCTGCGTTTCTCTGCCCTTTCTTTAACATTTTCCGCGTGGTGCTTCGGCTGCGCCCCGCCTTACACGACCCACAACAAAAATCAACCAACAAGGGGGTGGAGGGTCGGCTGTGTTTGTGCAGTCGACCTCCTCCCATTATAGTGATAACAAGCAGTTCAAAATAGATGATAAACCAACGATGAAGTAATTAGGAACAAACGAAATAAATAAACCCCTACAACCTCTTAAATAAAAAGAATCATACCAATATTCCAACCCGCAAAATAAAACATTCACGGATCACCTTAATGATGAGTTGATCCAGGTTATTTATTTTAGAAGGAACAACCAAGGTAAGAATACCATTCTCAAAATAATCCCCATACCTCGTTGAATTCGATGAGCGAGGATTTGTCGCAGAAAAAGGCATCGTGGAGGGAGGATCATCGCGTCGCGGAGAAGCGTGGGGGAAGGAGTGTTGCGGAAGTCGATCTCTGATGGTTTGGCATTCTTCGTCGGAGGTCGGCGCGTTCTTTGCGTTCTTCGCATTCTTCGTGTTGTTCGTCGAAGGAGAAGGATTTTCTCTCAATCCTCTCCATGCAACAAGTTCCAACAGAAATATAATAAGAGTTGTCTTATTTTATTAATATACAATCCAACGTTTTAATTTCAAAAGAAACGAAACAAAAAATTAATTGAAGAGTTTAAAACTGCCCAAATAATTGGGGCGTTTATTATCCAGTTTAAACATAAGAGTTGAATTCATTTAAAAAGGGGGTGCGGGTGCGTTACATAGAAGAAAGGAAACAGTGGGGCTTGTATGTGACCCGCCTCAAAAATATCCTACCAAGAGGGTAGGATATTGTGGGTCCCACATCATCCACTTAACTTAACTTAAAATAAAATAAAAATCGGTTGTACCACTTTTATTTTATTTCTTAACTTAACCCCCAAAAATTAAAAAAAACCACACCCGAGAAAACGCATCTCCGGAAAAGGTGTTTCTAAACAATTACTGGCTCTACGATTCCATCGGTTCCCTTATAATTCAATTCCGAGCACCAGTTCAAAAGATAGAAAAACCCGCTCATTCGTTCACTGAACGTACCCAAGCTAAACTTCGGAAATTTATTTCGGGCACACCGGGTCTCGGAATCAGGCGCCGCCAGAAACTGTGTTCTTGTAAAATTTCAAAGAAAATTAAGAAAAAAAATTCCTTGAAATTTCCGGGACTTTACATTACTCCCACCTCTGGGATATACGTCCTCAAAAAGCTTTTAACACAAACTAGGTCACAAAAGCGGTACTGAGCACGCATCTGAGCCTTCCGCTCCCATGTGATTACCTGGAGGTTCCCGTACTGCCACAGAGAGCGTACCCGAGGAATCGACCGTCCTCAGAGGATCCACTCCTGTAGATCCTTGATCCCCACTAGAATCGCTGCGTATGTCACCCCATCTCCATCTTCCAACTCCTCATGGTCGATGATATGCGAAGGGTCGAGCACGTATATCCTCAGTTGAGATACGCGGAAATTGTCGTGCACCTAGTGCAAATGAGGTGGATGGGTCAAGCGCTAAACCACCTTGCCTACCCAGCTGAGGACCTAGCAAGGTCTGTTGAACCTCGGAGTTAACTTGTCACCTCAGCCACATCTCCATAAACCTCGTCAGGGTGAGACCCGTATGAGGACATGATCGTCATCCTCGAACTCTAGAGGTCTCCAATTCCTGTTAGAACTGAATCTCAAAATGACTGCTTCCACGAGGTTAAGGTTGACCGACTCCTGAGTGATCGGTCACACCCTCATGTGCATAAGTTTATCCTATGCTTCCTGGGGTTTCCTTTTCTATGACCAAGGAAAAACCATCCCGACTTCGTAGTTAAACACCAACATTTTTTCCTAATACCATCAATTTCTGTATGAACTGTGATTGCCCAGTCCATACTCAAACCAACATCGTAAGGCCTCGATGCTACCACCAAGAGATTCCAAACGAAACTCTCGCCCCGAGGGTCTGACCACACAGTCGGCGTAAGTGTGATTATCGAGTCTCATCCCAAGGTGTCTCCAGACATGAGGGTCATGTCCATGACATACCGAAAACTCTAGGTCTGTGACAAGATTCGTGGAAGTAAGGAATGATTCATATCAACGTATGTTACTACGGCAGCTAGTAGTGGACACAAACTGTCCCTTGAATCATTCTTATATCTATTGGGTCAATCTCTATGACCGCAGGAAGATACTCTCTTCCCCTGCCCTCCAGCTCCCTGAGCCCGGCGGGGACAACTAAGGAGGGTGGTTTTAGCATGTTAAAACCTACACCACCTCATACTGCTCTCCTAGCTCTTCCTCCACGTCTGCTGCTTCGCAGACTCATCTCTCTTTAAATCTTATTCTTATGGAAACATTTAACATGCCCGAGTCTCTAAGACTGGCTTCGGTTTCCCGTTTCTTACTGCACTGTGCAGTCTTCATCCGCTCCTGGATGATCTGCACCTTCTTTGCCTACACTCTGAAAGAGCTGCTATAATTTCTCCATTGCCGAAAAGAGAAACTCGGTCTCATACCCTAAGTGAACCAAACCCATTGCCTAATACAGTCAAACCTGACATGAATGATGTATGCATGCCATGGATGATATCGTAAGGCCTCGACGTTACTACCAAGAGATCCAAATTTCACTCTCTCCTCCAAGGGTCGAGTCACACTATCGACATCAGTGGGAGGTCACTGGGTCTCCTCAAGTAGAAATATCGAAAGTGAGGGTCAATTCAACAGTCTTAACCGGGACCACTCAGTATCAACCAAACAAAAGGACAGGAAAGCAAACATCACAAAGATACATGTCTTTTTATTATTGCAGCCCATAGTACAAACACACGAATACAACAAAAACATGGAACTAGAATTACACAGGACGTATCCATTAGTTCTGCTCCTTTCCACCTGCTCCCAGAGCTCTACTGCCTTGTCCACTGCTCGGCTGTTGCCCAAGCACCCACCGCTTTTTCTGTCTCGGTGGCTCCTCCAACACCTGCGGATCAACTGTGTGAGGAGTTGGAGATTCACATGCCAGGTGACCCATCCTGCCACATTCATAACACTTACTGCTCCTCGTACGGCTGGTTCTGGTTCTCTTGGACCTCTGCATCATCTGTATACTGCCCACAGATGACTCAGATACTGATCAAAAAACATGCGTCAAAGGCATCAGATCCTGAACACGCTCTGGGTGCAGAGCTACTGGTACAAACTCCACCCTGAAGAAGGTCTCAAAGTCTCCCCATGTGAAGGTCATCCCGTCCCAAAACTGGAACAAGTGGCTCCACCACTCGCCTACTGCTGCCTGAAGAAGGCTGGAAACAAAGATCACCAAGAAGTATGCTGGCGTCCCCACTAGCCGGAAGACTCTCACCACAGCCTCCAGCCAATCCTTAGCCGCCTGCGGGTCCATCCCTCCTCGGAACCTAGGTGGCCTCTAGCGCTGGAACTCGTGCAGCGCACTCACGTGGCGTGCATCTCCTACTGCTGGGGCTGGTTGCATCGGTGGCCCAATGTATGGTAGTAATGATGGTGCCTCCGCTAGTGCCTCTATTGCAAGAGGGCCCTGTACCGAAGCCTCATTGCTCGACAGGCTTTCAGTACGCACATCCCTCTGGGCTCTAGCTGGTCGTTCGTGAAAAGGCATCCTGAAAGAAACAACATGACATGGTCAAATGTTTATACCCGGTGAGATGACCTGGTTTGAGCTGACATTTAAAAACATCTGGAAATACACAAAGTTAAAGTAAAGTACAACTGGAAAGGGAAAATAGCAACTGAAAGTAAAGCCACAAAATCGAGCCGTCCATTGGAAGTCCCACCTGAAGGGTGAGTATAGATAGCCTCCACAGCTCCTTCGGTCTAGCCGTCTACTCCGAGTACGTCCCGCCCAGTGGTCCACCTCCAGGTACAGTCCTGCTCCGCAAGCCTCAACCACGATCAGCACTGTCCGTCGTCTGCAACCAACACAACGTAGTGCGGGCATAGCCCGTGCAGGGGTGATTGTAACATCCCCAAATGATAAAGGGTTAAATGACTAAATGATATGACTCATGTCAACAAGGTGCACCTTCCTCTTTGGTAGCATGTCTGATTAGAACTCCACAGTTAAGCGTGCTTGGCCTAGAGTAGTGAACATGATGGGTGACCTTCTGGAAAGTTCCCAAGGGTGTGTGTGAGTGAGGACAAAGCACACTGTAAAGGGCATGTGTTTGACTGTGGGGACTATCATTTGTCAGATTACCCGTTCAGGCACAAGGGTAGACCCTGGGGTGGGCCCCACGAGTCTGCGGAGCAACTGGTGGTACCAGGTGGCCCAGGACCCGACGACCATGTTATGGAGGGGTGGCTGTGATGTCACCGGGACCCGGTTGTCATTATAGTTACCAACCAATCTAATGAAATACATTACATTATTCTTTTTTCTGGTTTATGACATTATTTGACTGATTTTTTCTTTATGGGATCAACTATGATTCCATCATGGATATAATATTTCAACAAAATAAGATTTTAAAAAATAGAATTCACACTCTCTAAAATTACCAAGAATCAATTTTAATTTAATATTCTGAATAAAAATATTCAAGTGGTTATCAGGATCCTAATAAAATTTATGATACAAATAGAAATTATCAATGAATTTTTAAAAATTAAAAATAAAAATACACATTTAATATCATATTCATTATATATATATAATGGTACATTACTTAATCCAAATTGATTTATTGTAGTATTTTAATTGATATATATCATATATAATGTTTTCATATGAATATATTCTTTTATAATAGAAATTTAAGATACCCATAAAGAATGTAAATATTTGTAAAATATTGATATATGTGAGGTTTATTGACAATGTCATTAATGATGGGAAAAAATAGAGATTCATTATCATGATAGCCTTTTTTTCCCTATAATCAATGCACATACATATAGATCAGTAATTCATATTAAAAAAATATGGGTTCTCCAACATGAAATAATTGTGTGTATAAATCCCTTAGTACACCAATCTTATATTTATTTATTTAGTAAGATTAATTCCATAGTGTCCATTCTATGGATATACATTCATATTGGTCTTGAATCGTGTATTTAATCAATGTAAAACTCAACTTTCCACTATGGTGGTTTTCCATGTAATCAATTAGTAAATACATCAATATATTCTTGTACAATATGTATATCCTCAATTTAGACATTAATTTTTCCATCCATTGGTTGTGTCATCTCATCTTATCTAATAATATTTATCAGAAGATATACTGGTTGTGGATCTATATATGACTCAGGTAATGAAGTATCCCATCTAATGATAAGAACTTCCATATCTTCATCATTAATATTAAATTCCTTCTATTTATAATAAATATTTGAATCATATTTTTAAATATATTCCTTACCAAGTATTATATCAAAATAAAACATAGTTATAATAATCATGTCTACAAATAGTGAACATTTATGTGCCATAATGGGGTATACATAAATAACCATTGTTGTATTAATAAATCCACTCTGTGTTTTTTTCTGACAACTCCCTTATTAATGTCCAATAGAAATATCAAATTTTTTTATAAATCATGAAACATATAAAAGAGTATGAGGATCCCAAATCAAATATATTATTAATTAATTTTCTGGCTTGTAATTAAGAACATACTACCACATTATTTGGAAAATCATCCACAATTGTAGTTATCACATGATCTTGTCCTTATCCCCTTGAACAATTTTTTAGTATGTTATCTCGATGTATATGGAATTGTGGTTGTTAATTCCCCATATATATATATATATTAGAAAATAGAAATAATTTTATAGTTTATTACCCATATATTCAAAACATATATGACCCTTATATATACACTAATAAATGAACTAATGTTCACTTTAAGCATTTTCCTGGTTATTTCATTACACATGTTTTACAAGATTAGAATTTCATTGTCCCCTTATTCTTTTGTGTGGTTTTTCCTTTTTATTTGATTTCCACTGACCCATAATTCTATTGATTTTCCCTGAATATATAGGATGTAGAAATTCCATTCTTAGTATTGATGGAACGTAATATATTTCGTTATATGCTGAAAAAGTTTGATAATCTAGTTACCTTTAGAGGTATGCCATTAGGACATCAATGGAGTGCTTATTGTTCCACATGGGATTATGTTATAATCCATATAATAAATATATTGTTTCATAATAGTGGCCTCATAATCTATAGCAATTTCTTTCAAAAATTCATTAATTTTGAGCAACATTATATTCATTTAAGTTATTTTCACAAGAGGGAAATATTTATCATTGAATAATATGTTAAAATCAATATGTTTCATATTTTATGTTTATTATTCATTCCCAGTATTTTGTATCAAATTCCACTAATGATTAATATCACTTATTTTAAAATAGACTTCCTTCATAACCTTTTTACATTCATTGCATCCCAAGGAGAGAAACATATTTTGAGGAGATGATTTATTTTTTACTTACCAATAGATTAGATTTTCTATAAAAATATAGAGGCTCTCACCACTATAAATGATCTAATATTGGTGGATCACTACCTAGAAAATCATGTTTTACTCCTTGTGAAATTTTATTAGACATAACCCAAGAGAACATCCATAATATGGAAAAAATATTATCAACTCCAATAGAGACTGTATTTTTTATCTTAAATAGGAAATCCATATATTAACCATGGTTTTTGTCTCCCTCTTTCATTAGGTTCCATAAATAAATAATGGAAGACACTGATTTAAATCATAACCACCAAGAATATGATTTATATATAAATAAAAATACTTTAATGGTAAAATTCTTAAAATACTACATTGAATCATCATAATTTTCATGTCAGATTTGTTTATTTGAATTATAGTTACAAAGGTTTCTACTACACTTTCTTACAATCCAATTATAATAACATTTTATCCAATATCTGAAATCCAATTTCAACTTTCAAACATTTTTACAGATACAGTTGATCTAATCCATAATGTACTATAAGTTTAGTAGTCTTAGACGACCATATATATACATGACAACCATTTTTCATTTGGAATAGAACAGAAAATGTAGAAAACAATTCTCATCATCCTTAAAATAATTCCAATAATTCAACCTCCTATATGCTGGAATGGAAATAAAGTAAATGTGAGATCAAATGCATACTGAGGGTTCCGTGAAATGGATATTTTCATTTTTAATGAAGGAATAATCTATATGGAAAGGTAAATAACATGAAAAAAATTCCATTTAGTCAATAATGTGATCATCAAATTAATATATGGATAATATAAATACACAATATCATTAATAATAATAATAATAGAATTCCAAATGATGGAAATCCATACAATTAGATTTTAAGATCACATACATTATAATCTCTACAGCCAAGTACATTAGACAATTTTGTTTCAAGGTAAATACCTGTTTAATTTGTCCAATGAATTTGTCTTATGAGACTTTTTGATTCATTAAATGGATATATAATTCTTGGCTCTAAAAATCACTATTATTCCAATGTATTCCTCATATATTTAATTATCAATTTAAAACATCAATAATATTTCAAATCAATATATATCTTCATTTAATAAACAATATTTATTATCAATAATTCCACATTCAAGAAAATAATATTCAAATTATAACATTATATATAAGAATTCTATATGGTTTAGAAAATAATAATATCCATCATATAAATAATATAGTTATTAAATGGAAATATAATATTCCATGATAAAAATAATATGATGTATTCTTGTGAATTTTATTTATCACATAAATAATAAGAGATACAAGATGACATTTAATTCCCCAAAAATATAGTTTTTGAAATAAATTTATCTATTTTGAAGAATTAAAGGAAATGTATGATAAATATTAAAATAAATATTCTAAAAAACATTTTTTATATAATTTTTTTTAAAAAATTACCAAAAATGATAAATTTCAAGAAATGGTTGTGGAGGGGGGATGTCAGTGAGCACTGTATATTTGAAAAAACATTCTTTCTGGTTTTTTTTAAAACATAAAAATGGTACCTTTTTGGATAAAATTAGAAATGCTTCATTAGTAAATTTTTAAAATTCTTGGACAACTAAAATATACTTTATAAATTATTTTTTAATATAATAATAAGATACATAAAAAAATTATTAAAAAAATTCATATAGAGGAAACACATACCTAATCAACAAGAGCAATAATATCATGTTTTATTTTAAACATTTATCTTGTAAGTGTAACATGAAATGATTCATTAATAAATATGAATAAATATATATTAATATTTAATACTTAAATGTATAATTATTTATATCAAATAAATGTATATAGGATCATATTTCCACATATTTCTAAATGGAGTGGAAATTAGGAAATCATTTTTTACCTCAGGTCTAACTTTAATTTTAAATGTTTGATCCTATTTTATAATAATTAATTAATATTTATTTCATATAACTATATTATAGAAATAAACACACATTTATAATATCATATACTATATAATTAGAAAATTTATTAGTTATTTATTATCAATTCTTTATTAAAATTAATGTTCTCGGTGATAACTGCTTTGATAATTATATATGTTTTCGATTCTGCAGTTATGGCCATTGTACATTGATAATGATTAAATCATCTAGATAATCTTTTTCATGATATACATATAATATATATTGATTATATTCATATTTTGAAACATCCTTAAAATTAATAATAGAAAAATTATTTACATAGTTCATGGACCCGGTAGGTTTTATATATACATTAATGTTGTTTACATTTTTTTCGATGGATGGATTGAAATAATGGTATATAAAGAATCATTATTTAATCATGTGTATTAGGTAGTATTCTAAATATAAGGTGATAATGAATGTTGAAATCACTTCTATCTACATGCCTCATAAAATCCCAATATAGGGCTCCACTGCTGCAAATGAAGGTAGAGTGAATGCACCAAGTATGGCACAGATCATAAAGACAACTCATAATATAAATCTAGGAAACCATTTTGAATATATAGAAGTCAAGGAAACATTTCAAGATAATTGTAAATGGAATATAATGGAATAAATAGGGTCATGTTGGGATGGATATTTCATCCAATACCCTTATAGAGAGGGGTAAATAGTTATGTTTACAGACTTTATGAGTTAGAGTATGGTGATGAAAATTTTTTGTCAACTCTCAATGGATAGTTATGATAGAATGTATGTTATAAGACTTCACATTTCTTGGAGTAATAATGGATAAGAAGGGAAACCATGACACAAGGAGTTGTATAATGGTCAATTTAAATAAATATAAAGGATGTAAGGACTATTTGTAAATGTAAAAACCTATAGAAAAAATGATTACAATAAAGGGTGAGGCCAACAACTGACCAAAATTTAATGACTCAATGATGGATCAACTTCATAATATGAACATTATTATTCAAGGTGAAAATCAAAAGGTGATGAATTAGAGTCCTAAGGTACAAGATCATATCTAATATTAGAATGAATTTCAACCATTGAAATCAAGGCCTAATAAATGTTAATGGTATTCAATGTGGAAGCATAAAAAGAAAATAAATTGAGCATAAAATAATTTATAAAGAAAAATTCATAGAAAAAGATTTTTCGATCAATTTTACACAGTAGAATGTCACTATGAATTATGAGAGAATAATTCAATTTGAACTTAATGAATATAAAATGGTGTGTATTAACAAGAAAGACCGTATTTTTTAGGATGATTCAATGAATGTAATATCCAAATTGAGAAATACATCCAAATATGGGACATGATTTTCAATAATTTTGAAGACCTTATCATGATTGATCTGGATACATGGGTAACATCACTTGAATGGGGTCTAAATAGGGTGAAAATTTCGTCTAATATTATTAACATATTTAATGAATTTGGGACACATTTATATGATAAATATCATTATTATTTGATCTTTATTGGCTTTTCACATTTCCATCAAAATATAATCATTGAAACATAAATTAAATATTTATTCAAAATGGATGGAAAATAATGATAAGGGTTCCCCAATAATATAGGAAATGGGGAAATACAATCAATCATAAGATATGCATCACCAATATAAACCACAAATTAAGTAATAATTTGTTCATGGAAACTAACCAAAGTCCTATTGATATATAAATTTGTCGTTATTAAATTCCCATATAACAACAGTTGGACAATGTCAGGTCCTAACACCAACAATCATTCCAAATTTCCCACATTGTAATCATCACATATGAAACCCCATATATCCATATTTCGTAGCACAAATGTAGTTACAGTAGTATATTGTTAACTGAATCATGCGACATTAATATAAATATCCCTTTTAGTGACCATGTTCTTATAACTGAAAGTGTATATGAGGTGTGGGAATAGGCAAGTAAATATCAACACAAATGGAATATGTACTAACTATACATCAAATAATTCAAACTCAAAGAGAAAGACCCCATAAACACAATATATTAAATTAATAAATATATAATATCCCTATAAAGGGGGGAAATCATAACATAGTGACCAACCACCATCATAGGGTATAAAATCACTAAGGGTTAGGCAATAAGATCTCTGAGTAATTAGGTAAAATTGTTTATAATGTTAAAAATGGTCTTTTACTATAAAATGTGTATAAATATGGTGTTCCCTATTCCATTTCATATAACACCACATTAAATATAATTTTGAATCCAATTAAAACAACATACACCATTAACACATAAAAATCACCCTATAACCTGGGTTATACTCTTTGAAAAAAAAAGCAAAAGGATGATGGCCTTTAATTTCAGTTATGAAAATTATAGGAATTATTGAAGGAATTCCTACAAGTGTTATAAAAAAAACCTTTATTTCATATAAGCATTTAAAATTAATAGTCGAACCATTTATTATTATTTTTGTTCAATTGTTCAATAGAAAACAAATCCCTATTTGAAATGATGTTTTCACGCATTGAAAAACAAAATAGTATCAAAACCCAACACACATCAATATACAAAATTTAAAAATACTTTGGGGGAATTTCTCAAATTATTGGCACATAAAAACATTCTACTTAAAATTGTACAAATGAAATATAAAAAATAATCCCAATATGATAATCTCAAATTTCATCAAATATTTTTAAAACTACATAAATAATATCTTATATATTCATATTTTTAAAAAAGTCATTTTAAAAGATCATTTATACTATAAATTCTAAAATGAAAGTATTTCTCTGATATTTATAATTGGAATATGATGAAACAAAACAAGAACATGTCACCGTGGAAAGTGTCCACTTGAAAAATAAATGATACCTCTTCCAAATTCCATGTAATACTAAAATCATTTTTTATTACTATCATGATGATAATAAATAGCTGAAACTGATGATTTGAGTTTTAAGAGAATTAAAAAAAGGAAATATTCAAGGAAGAATAATATAATTAAATGGAGGAGTGATATACATTGGAATAAATTTATAATAAAAAATATGATCCATGAATCATTGAGAGAGATATATGGATCTACCATATGGAATTATTAGTGTAAGATGAATTAATTTGGTGGTGGAGATGTTAAAATAGTTATATCCTAAGAGGAAAATAAGGTAAATTCAATTTTTTTATACTAGGTTGGGTACATAGATTGTCCACATGGTTTCTAAAACAATGTTCCATCTATACATGAGTACCCCTACTCACAAAACCTGACTCACCGTTATATTGGAAGCTAAATGGTGTTCAAAAAACCATGTAGAGACATTGAAAACACACACTATCTCTATGAAATCAATTTTTTATGTTTACTGCTCATCATGAGTATAAAAAGGTCAACACCCATTAAAATTAAAAAATATTTTATTAGCTAGAATATTATATGGAATCTAGGGGACCCAATATAGAAATTAATAATAGAAAATAACCTACTACGGTGACATGTGGATTTCACAGAATTATAAATCCATTAGTAAGGAAAGGATATAGAGACGTTATTAGAAGTGAATGTAAATTAGTAAGTTAAACATTCATGAGTTGATATATGTGTCATAGAATATAATATATGGAATTGAGGAATAGAACATGAAATAAGTGGAGACATGGAACTGAAACCCTAACAAAGATCATATAATGTGATGTAAATACATATAAATGAAGTATTTATGTGAAAAAAATTAATGTTTACCGAAAAAAATAAAATAAAAAATAAAATTACTATAAGTAATAATTCACATAATCATATAATAACAAAGTTAATTAATGAAGTATATACCACAATGATGGAAATTGAATTAAGAATCATCATAAGATTTTATCAAGGAATTAAAATAGTATTGATTGACATCATGAAAAAGACATTTAAATTACATGAATTATATGTTTTTATGATAAAATAATTCAATGTATATTAATTTCACTATGTCAAAGAAGATATAGTTCATAATTATGAAGTGGAAATTATAACAAAGAACCATTACCTGAGGTCATATTTTATTTCATTATTTTTTCACCAATAATACATTTAGTATATATTTATTAAAACATGAATCACGTTTTGAATTATATTAATTTTTTTATTATTAATTATATATTATATTTTAAAATTAAAAATTAATATTTTTCAAGGAGATAATGTCTTGAAAATATTATGATATTTATAATAAGAAAATATTAAGATATTTATTATAGTATCATAATAACATTAGTATGACATAAAATTATATATGAAATTGTTTAGAAATGTATTAAAATTATATTATATTAGAAGATTAAATATAAGAAGATAATGGAAATGCTAAAAGAGAATCAGGGTTACCTCGTAGTGGATGATTTACTCTATATATAAATCCTTGATGGCATGGGTTTCTGTAACTCCAGAGTGTCTTTAAGGATTATAATATAATTGAGAGAGGAGGAATTAGAGGTTTTTTTATTTTAAATCTGAATAATCCATGTTTTCCCAATAGAATGGAGTGGGTATTTAAACTTTTTCAGCGAGTTATGTTTTTTAAAATATTTATTATTTTAATAATAAGGTCAATATCATTTTAATTGTAATGTTTCATAAGAAATTATTGGGTTTATTATTAAATAAAGGATGTATATTAAAATTTTATATCAATAACAACAGAATGGAATCTTATTTTAACTAAATTAAATGAAAAACATATTTGGTTAAATTAATATTTAGAAGCCAAAATTTGAAATATTTTTTTTAAACTCGACATAATATATTAAAATTTATTTTTTACTCATTGAATACAATTTTAGTGAATTTAATGCCTTGTGATTTTATTTCATAAATATATCATGATAATGTTTTTAATGTTATGGTATTTAAAAAGAAACCATATTTTTAGTAATCACTGGAAAAAATAAACTCCAATAAAATAATACTAAAACTAAACATAAGTAAATTTTATAATTTTTATTCAATTAATGAATTATATTTATTCAAATTCAAATGGGAAAATTTAATAATATAATAATTAAAATAAAATATATAATAAAATTAGAAAAATAATTTATTAATGAAATAGACTTTTTAAACAATAAGTGTTCTCAATCATATTTAATACCAATTAATAATTCAATGATTGTTATCTTAAGTGTTTTTAGATTAAATCATTTTTTTAAAATATTTTTTTTTGTTTTAAATTTAATTTATTAATATAAAAATATGATAACATATATATAATTACAATTCCTCAAATATGGTCCTTTTTTACAATAAACTATTTTAATCACATCCCATATAATAAAATTATTTATCATATAAAAATTTAATTTCATATATTATTCAACATTATAATCAATCTATTTATTACATATATGATAATAACAAAAATTTGTAAGGAAATGAAATATAGAATTTTAACTATATTTTTATATTCCAGGTTATACAATTATTTTAATTGCATTAATTAGGAATCACAAATTATTTTAATAATGTATTAATAATTATCTTTCATTGTATATTATATTGTGGTTCATTTTATTTTTTGGTTTCATATGATACAATCTTTTAAACATAGAATTTATTTAATGGAAAACACATCGTAAAATATCAAATTATCATATAGATATTTCTTCTTACTTCCAAAACATGAAGATGAGGAGGAATTGTTTGATAGGGATCACCTTTGGAATAGTGGGTGTGTGGACCCATTATCTTCCTAGAATAATGAGTTGGTTTTGGTTTTGGTGGAAGTATGGGTGGAGGTGTTCCAATGGATTTGAGGGGGATTTGTTTGATGTATTATCTCAATATGTTTTCATGATACACCCTTTATGTTATATCATGACCGAGATTGAGTTAATTTCTTGCGTCTCTATAATTGAAACATGAACTTATCAAATGAAAGTCAGTGAGTTTTTCAAACTACATATTTTGATCGATGATCAATTTTGAAAGGGTTTTATCGTACAAAATCTGTCTCTAAGGGGTTCTTTAGTGTTTTCCTCTAATAAGGTCAATAGTATTCCAGAGTTTTTTTAATTTCCTATTAAACGAAAACTGTTTTTGTGATATATTAATTTTCAATAAGGATCGAGGATGAAAAAAATCGGTTTCATGATGTCAATATGTTGAGGATGAATGGAATGAATGTTAAATGTAGTTCCCACTCATATTAATATTGGTTTTGAAATCTTGGAATGGATTTGAATATTTGAAATATTTTTTATAATAAATTCTAATTACAATAACATATTTTATGAGGCTAATTGAATTTTCTTGTTTTCTTAATACATGATGGATAAATTAAATTCCAAGAAGAGATTTATGCTACCGTCACTAATTATGAAAAAAAGAAATTAAAAAAATGAAGTTTCTCTCTAATATTCATATGGATAGAGACACATGATGGAAAAGGAAAATGATAATGAATTTATGACTCGTTAATATCCACTAATAGTTCATAAATATGTTGGAAAAGAGTTTTTTATGTCATTTTACTACCCTACGGAATATGTGTCGTAATTTTTAAAGAAGTAACATTAAATATGTTTTGATTATAGGGATACTATAAATTTTCCGTGATAATTAATGTTGTTCTATATTATTTTCTAATAAAATTTATTATAGGATGGATGAATTTAGGTTTTGGGGTATATAAGAAATTTATTATTCAACAACTGAACCAAATTAATATAATTTAAAGGTTCTATTATATTTGAATGTTCCATCCATAAAATATCAATTTTATGGTATTGTGACCAGGTAATGATGAACTAATAGAAAATTATTCAAGATGTTTTTATATGATCTAAGGTGTCTACCCAAACCCTTTATGTGGTTATAGTTCATTGTCTCTGAGCTCAATAGGTTCTAGACATAGTTTACTAAATCCTATATTTTGAGGTCATGAGATTAAATTATCAAAACAATGCATCAAATGAATAAAATAATAAATTTTACACATAGGATATTCTGATCATGTAACACTTTTCTATCACATTTTAAAATATTCATTTATGCCGAGGAAGTTTTGATTAGACAGGAATTTAAAATTTAAAATATCATAATCATAATATAATTAGTATATATGTGGGCAAAAAATTCTTTGGATTCTAATGTGTTGATATGTTTTATAATTTATTATCTCTTTTAACAGTACATATGATGTTTTCATTTGAATTATACTATCAATTCCCATACCAAGTAATTAAAACATTCAAATGAGAAAATAAATAATAAGAAAAATAGAGATGTTAAGAATTTGAGAAAGGCCTCATTAATGAATGGAGTGAACAATTTCTCACTATTAATAACAGGTAATTAAAATAGATTCCACCCTAATATTTGTATTAATATTTTGTCACTTATAGAATCCTATGATAAGAATCCATCTATCTTAACAAAATAACATGTAAATAATTTTCTATAATATAGAATCATAATGGAGAAAAATCATGCATGAAAGAAGATAATTCAGGCATGTAATTAACTACCAACTGATTGGAGAACAATTATTCAACATTATATTCACCATCACTATAAGATAAACGGATAATAAAAATTTCTATTAAAAAAATATCATCCATTATATCAGAGTATAGGTGGTGAATATCATATCATCAAAGAATCATGTGATGAGGTATATGATTATTCATGTATTTATTTGATAATGGCCCTACATAACATTCTTAGATATGAAACCAAATTTATTTTTGACTCATTTCATGAGTTTAATGATTTAAAATTAAAATATCTATAAAATGGATTAATAAAAGTGAAGATAATACAACAATTATATCAAGGGTTTAAAAAAGAGTTTTCTAGAGATAGGATTTTCTAAAATAATCTAATCCATCGAATGTCAAAACTGAAAAATAAAAAGATACTAGTATTGATAAAACTATACAATAGATAGTCAAAAGAAGGAATGTGGTTATTATTTTTGTTATAAAAACATTATCACTATAGAATTCGATTATTGGAACTATGATACAACAAATAGAAGAAAAGTAAATCCTAATAAATTGGGGAAATACGCATGATACGGTAACATCCGAAAATAAAGGGGATTGATATATATATATATTAAATAGATTTTTTAAACTTCAAAAAAAACTATATTTCAGTTAACATGGTCATAAGTCTAATACATATTTGATTATTTAAACAGATCATGTGTCAAAATGAATTAAAAATTAAATACCATATCCTTTTATGAGTTAATGAGAGACAGCCTTGGGAAATAAAAATATAAATATTCAATCTATAATTACCTCATTATGAATCATATGTAGTGTGAGAAATCCTTGGGCAATAATAATAAGTATTCTGCATCTCATACAATGCCTATGAAGTAAAAAAATAGCCACTTACTAAGGATATATATCTACTTGTAATATTAAAAAATGGGTCATAACATGTACAGATGAAAACAATCCATGGATGTTTTCATTAAATTAATAACTCTATAGAAGAATGTAATATTTTCCCATGATTAAAACATAATGACTGGTTTGAGAAAAAACTCAAATAAGAGGCAACGTATAAAAATCCAGAAAACTGAATAAATATATTTATAATGATTAATCATTTGTTTATGTGATTATTAAATGGTAATAAAATTAGAAAGGTCTCATGAATATTATAGTTTTGAATGGAAAAAGATGATTCGACAAGAATAATATAATTTTAAATAGAGGATCGAAATAATTGATTACTAAAAAAAATATCAAATTTTATGTGGGTGGTGCCAAAAAGTTGGAGAAAACTCTTGGGATTTCTTAATTATCATATCACCGTAAGAATATATCTTGAAAAATATTATATTAAAATTAAATATTTCAAATTAATTGATGAATTTTATTAAAAATAATAATGAATAAATAGAGAAAAAATGACTTTATTCAATTAATCCAAAGTCTTCCATGAATTCCTAAACACCCCACATGTATAATTAAATTATATATAGAGAATAAAAGAAAAAACATCTCATGTATGAGAAGAAATTATTTTCATTTTTTATATCACAAAGGAAACAAAATTTCCCCTCTAATTATATATAATATGTGTTTTATTTGAGGTATAATCATGTAGGTAGTTAATGGTGAATGTGGTTCTAAAAAAGAGATCTGATGATGTGAATTATGCTAGAATGACCATTCCAAATATTAATATGTGACCATATTGATATTTTTTTACCATTTAGTATTCAAAAAATTATCTAATGTAAATGACTAGAATGATAATGTCAGAATGGAGTAAAAATATTAAGGGGGGTTTGAACATTACAAGCATACATACTTATTTATTGTCATATAAATATTATTTTACAGTTGTTGATTTAAAAATAAAAATTGAAAATTTTTGTATGACTATTATCTCTCCATGGTTTTCAATAATTTTTTTAGATATTAATTATGGAAAATATATATAATCTACGACACAGATTTGAGTAATTTTGAGCTTAAATCAAGGCTGATTTTAAACACCAAAAGCATGTACTTGAATGAACCTGATATATATGATGGGATGAGTATATAACATAAGTTTTTATTCTAATGAAAATAATTTTATCAGTTTATGTAACTTCATTTTAGATAAATAATGTTTTGAAACCAATTTAATGAGGTATGATGATATGTTTTATCAATTAGTAATAGTTGGTATCATTTATTAATGATCAATTGATATATTTGTGGTCAAAATAAAACCCTTGTGTTATCTACATAGAGCATATATCACAAAGAATCAGAGATTAATGATTAATGAAACAGTTTCTAAAAGGTATTTGTTACAATTTTCTCCAAAATATTCCCTTTATTTTTTTTCAATAAAGGGGGGATGAAAATTTTAGAAAATATGTGAGAAAAATATTTGAGATAGATAAAATGGTGTAATATCATTTTCTAATAGGTATAGTCATAAAAATGTATATTTTTAACATATTAATTTTCATATTTTTTGTATATAAGGATCAATGGTGTAAAAGAAATGTTTCATGATGAAAATATTTTTATGATGAATGACATGGATTGTTTTATAAATTTTCATTGAATATTGATGATAGGTTGGAAATCATAGAAATAATATTTAATTTTCTAATATTTTTGAGAATAATTGGTGTTACCAATTAAGGTGGTATTATATGATGTTAATTTTGTTGATTTTTTTCTTATTTTAATTAATGTTGGATCCACCATTAATTATTATGAAATTAATGAAAAGATTAATGTGTTCAGGTTAAATTCAAGAAGATTCAATCACTTTATGAGAAACGAAAATGATCATGTTGTTGATTCTTTTCAAAATATATAAATGGTTAATATATATAATTTAAATGATAGATTCAATTTATGATTAAACCAAAATTAACTATTGTGAAAATGTTAAAATAAGAAATCATTAATATTATATGATTATGGAGATACTATTGTGAAATTTCTATCTATATACTTTAGTATAGGTTAGGATATGTTAGTTGGTGAAGGATATTGGAAATCTATTCTTTATGAAATGAAGTTATCCAAGTATATTTGAAGGTTTTATTATATTGTATTATCTCAACCATAAAAAATCATCTTAAATTGGCTATAAATAGGCAGTAAATTCTTGATGGATGATGTTTTTAAATTTTTTTGAGATTTATATAACTATTGAGTCAATAGTTAAAATTATGAGTTTTCTAATTTTTTAGTTTCATAAATCAAAAAAGCACTATTATTTACATGATTAATTAAATATCATATCCAGTTTGTTTTAGAATGTTATGTTTTGAAAACATAAAATTTTATCATACATAGAAGAAAATATAATTAATTGTGAAAATAAACACACATATCTTCATTATAACTGTCATAATGAGTATGGAGCTAATAAACATTGATTCACTCATAAAACCTAATGTAAGAATTCTTTATTTTACTTTATATAGGTGATTCACTAGTAATTGGACTAATACTAGGGCCGACGAATATCAGACTGATATTCATAAAGTATATGGAATTGGAAATTTTAAATAATTCAATCACACTAACATAATATTATTATCGTTATTGGAAAAAATATTTATAATGTAAGGAAGAATTTTATCACATTAATTTAATAAATCTATTCTAAATTGTAAAATCAATTACAAATGATGTGGTGATTTGAAAAGTTTCCAATTATCCGAAACAAACATGGAGAATTGTTACTATTGGGAGAAAATATGACAATTGGGAAGGTTTCCAATAAATACCTAGTCCTTCAAAGATTTTGGAGATGGCTAATCGATTCTGTTGAATTTTTAAATTACACGAGATAACTAATGATTTTACTATGTAAATATCTTGTTATTAGTCATTATAATATTCCTAGAGTTTTGTAATTCTTTGTAAACCTTGGCAAGGTTGTCTCCCTATTAAAATTTTCATTGTAATATTGTGTCTGATCATTAATTATAATGAAGGGCTTGTAGGGATAAATATATAGAAAATTAGACCTTCAAATTGTGGGAATCTAGTGAAAACAAGACTAATCTAATCCGTAAAATTGAGGGAATATGGGGATTGGTGGACAAGAAATATGACAATCATCTTATATAAGGATTTCCTTATCGAGGAAAGAAAAAATTTATTCTAATAATAAAACAAGTAATACCTTTTTCCAAGTTTTATGGCCACCTTAATCTTAATGTTAAAAGAGATATACTCTTTTTAAATAATTCTAAGACATTATATCATTTTTATTATTCTATTAATTTTTTCTTACAAGTTCTATAGATCCCAATTATTATATTGTATAAGTTTTATCATAATGATTCTAAATAATATAAATACAGTTTGAACTATTATTTAAATCAACAATAAATTTGAATCATTCTGATGTACTCATATCCACTCTGATTAGGATCTTTATACATTGATTTTATTGAAATAATCATCATTTTAGTACTTTAATAATCGGAATATGTACTAAGTATGAATCCAAAATATTTACTTAAATAGGATTGTTAAATTTTTTAGTTGAATCTATTTTAAAATATAGTTTATAAAACTACAATTCACACTCACCCTCTTCTAATTGTTCCATAAAGAACATATTATTTTGATACTAATATCAATATAATTCGTATTGATATCCAATCAATTTTATGAATGTATGATTCCACTACTCATGTACTTGATATGTTCATACTAATTCTATTATGGCAAGGTTACTAAAATTTTAACATAAACTCTATGTTTATAAACATTAATATAATAATATATTATTTTAAATTAATTTTTTTCTATTAAGTTGACTAGACTGAATATCAAATTCATGGAAAATATGAATCACAATAAACAAATAAATTTTGATGGTGATGAATATGAATATTAAACAAGCATAATGTGGATGTTTGTAATCAATGCTTGAGTTGATAAAGTTGTGATCCTCACTCAAAATTAGAAAATTCATGATATGGATCTATTGAATTTAAAAATATAATGAAAAAAGAATATTATATTAATTAAAGTGTTTGAAATACATAGTTTTTTTCCATTAAAATATGTATCTATAGTCAAAATCATCTTCTAGAGATGATAAATGTATTTGGAAAAAATTTATTTAACACGTTTTTATCTTCAAAAGTTATAGAAACTTGGAGCTCAATATTGAGAGCTGAGTATGAATGATTTGATATTCTACGTGGATAATCTGTGACCAAAATTCATATGATATTTATGATGATTATTACAAATTTATAAGCTATAAGAGATAAATAGTAGTATAATGAGATCATTGTTGAGATGAATATAGATATCATTCCCATGGAATGGGAGTCCGAGAGATCAGTTGTGGATGAGACTAAAAATTTAATCAATCATAGACATGATGCTATTATTGGAAATATTATGAAGTGTGAGGGATGATTTCAAAGACAATATAATAGACTAAAAAACAATAATGTTTTTTTCTACCACATCAACATTACCTACTAAAGATCAATCTTTCAAAAAGGATTTGGTGACTTCTAGAATAAAGAATGTAATTGTTAAATGTGATTCAGATACTCTTGACCATTTAGAAAATGATTTACTTAATTTTGGAAATAAGGGTGAAAAAAATATTTGGAAATAAAAAATTACAATAAAAATATTTTAAATCTTATAGGAATTGAGTTAATGAGAATTATGAAGTTAATTATTGTGATTGCAAGAAATATGGACATATTAGACCTAATTGCACTAATTTGAATATGAGAAATAGGAATGATATAAATTCTTAAATATATTATATAAAGTATGTAAAATAAAACATAATGAATGTTCTAAAACCCCAATCACATGGAGTGCATGGAGAGATGATTCTTTTGATGTAACTTATATGAAAGAATGTTCTAGACAGTGGAACATAGGGATTTTTTAAAATATACCAATTTAAAAAATATCACGTATAAGGTACACATTGCTGATAATATCAATAATATGTTTTCAAATTCCAATTACCCTCATGAAAAGAAATAGGTCTCTTATGATGAAAAATATTCCTTATCCATTGACAATAATAATCTTCTGTATCATTAATATGATTAATATTATAGAAAATATTTTAAAAAAGAAATTTTAATTTTTTTTTATAAAAATTACAAGTTTAATAGAGGAATAAATGTTTTGAAGAATGAAATTTCATATGATTCAAAGGACCTCGATAAGATTATTACCAAAAAGGATACTATTTCTAATTATTTAGAAAATTTAATTTCTGAAAAGGAGTATTTAAAATCAATTTTTGAAAAACCGAGTTCTATAATTATTAATAAAGTGGGTAAAAATTTCATCTTAAAACTAAATTATTATGTTTATTCCCCAAATATACTATTATGAAAATATACTTCTTGTGAATAAAACTTTGATAAAATATATATACAACATCATTCTCATATGCAATGTTTTGGAAGGGGTTATACTTATAAAAACCCTATTGTTTGTACCACATAATTTATTCCTTAAAATTCACCCTTTTTAACTAGGTTTTAATGTGTTGAGAATTGGAAAATGAATTTTTATCATAATAAATTAAAATACCTAGAACCTTGTTTGATCGGTTAATATCATTTTTAATAAAAAAAATATTGTAATGGGAGATATGGATTCAACAATATTAATTTAATAAATATTAAAAAAATATTATCATTTCCAAATATATGTTTATGGAATTTTATTCAGATCAACTCAACAATCATGAATATATTTATTTAAGAATCTTATTAAATTGAGTTTGAGATGAATATGATGTGTGATATGATATATTTGTTTTTTGAAATTATTAGAAAATAGAAAGAACATATATAACTAAATATAATTAAAATAAATATCTCGTAAAAAAATTTGGAGATTAGAAAACTAAAAGTATTAGTACTCCCATAACTACCTCAAATTCACTTTATATTGATAAGGGTTGGAATCCACTTGTTCCAAATATATATAGAGTTTTGATAGAAATTTTACTATACTTAACTGCTTGCGGTCTAGAATTAATGTTCATTATATGATTATGGGCAAGATATATATTTAATGAATTCGAATCCCATTTCAATGTCGTTAAAAATATTTTTTGTCATCTTAAGGATACTATGGATTTATGAATTTCTTATTTTTTGAGAAATGTTTTTGAATTTTAATGTTTTTTCAGACGCTGACTCTTGTAGTTTTAGAATGGATAGGAAATGCATATTAACAACTTTTCATTTCATAGAATATTCATTAATTCCATTGCTATGTATGAAATTTTTTTTTATAACTTTCCACTTCTGAGAATAAATATGTATAAGTGAGAAGTTGATGTGCTCATGTGTTTTGGATATAACACAGACTCACTAACTATGGATTGAATTTTAATAAAAATTAAAAACTATGTGATAATAGTAGTGTCGTTTCTGTCACGACCCGTCCTCGGGGTCCATGCCGTGACTACCCCAAGCCCGCCATCCATAGGCCAGGGGCTAGAGACTAGCACCAAAGGTGTAAATTCCGATAACTCGGAAGGAATTGCCTTTATAAAACTAAACAAACACTACATAGTACAAGCGGAAGTAAAACACTAAGTACAAAAGAAAGTGCTGAAAAGAAAATGGGCCACAATACAAACCCAACTGAAAGTGCAGCTACAACTGTACGAATGTACAACAGATAAAGACAAATAGCTGAAAGAAGGAAGCAGCTCCTGGGGAATCCTCCTCGGATCCTACCTGAAGGGTAGGTACAGTTAGCGCAGCTCCTGGATCATCCAGCATGGATCCTACCTGAAGGCTAGGTACAGATAGCCTCCTCAACGCTCTCTCCTGTCAACCTCCTCTGTGTGTCGTCTCGCCATGAAGTCCACCTCCGGATACTGACTCGTCATGTAGTCCACCTCCGGGTATCGTCCAGTCCTCGAACACTCGGCCTCCGTCAGCACTACCCGTCGTCTACAACCAACACAACGAGGTGCGGGCATAGCCCGTGGAGTGGTGAGTATAACGATACTCAGTAGGGACCCCGAGACCCTCAAGGTCTCACTAAAACCAACAAGTATAACCACATAGACGATCTCAACAGATAACCTCTAACTAGGTATATTCCCATACATATACCTAAGTCATTATGTAACCCATCTCAATCATGAGGAAACACAAGGATCATGAAATCAATGGATAACCACTACCCAGGTATATGCCCATACATATACCTATGTTAACATGTGACCAATCTCAATCATGAGGTAAACACAAAGGTCAAAAGTCTTAGCTGAAACCAGGATTTTCATTATCGAAACCGTAACTGCTGAAGGGCCCCGTCTCTGGAGTGTACAGTGGTCATGTCACGAATCTGAGGTACTGCTCACTAACCGAAGACTGCTAAGGTACACCTCCTATCGAGTACTGCGTGTTTGCGGCCAACTATCGGGCGCTCCGTCCGCTGAGGGTGTGTCGCCAAATACCGGGAACTCCCCCTAATAGCCTACAGAGGTACTCCTCCTGTCGAGTACCGCGGGTCTGCGGCCAACTACCGGGCGCTCCGTCCGCCGTGGGTCTGTCGCCAAATACCGGGCGCTCCATCCACTGGGTTAATCGACTCACTCCAAGTTAAGTCGGTCAAGCAGTCGCCAAGTCTCAGCCGTCTACACGGTCTCCGTACTCCGTACGATCGTCTCCGGGAGGGTCCGCACCATGATCTATAGGTCGATACTCCAAGTATCACAAAGTCACACGAAGAAGTATCTCAAAGAAACGCCTCGTCATAGGGGTCTCAACGCAACAGATGGCGCGTCAATCGGGCGCCCAGTCTGTGAGTTGTTAGCCTTTTCGTTCCAGGGGCCCGGTTGGTTTCGTGTGCGAACCAATCCGGCCGTAACTCATCTATTCCCCGAACACACATAGGGTATACACATAGTGACCGTTTCTCAAGCTGATCACCGACGCCGCTGATGGTTCGTCAAACGGACGTCTGGTCTGAATGATATCAGCATTTCCGTTATAGGGCCCCGGTTGGATTTCGGGTAAAATCCAACCCGACCACTATCCAACAGCAACCAAAACTCAGGCGAAGTATGCCAAAAGTTCCGTCTCATCAAAAGGAAAGCAATGAGACAGACGGTGCGTCATTCGGACGCCCGGTCTGTGAGTTATTGGCTTTTTCGTTCCAGGGGCCCGGTTAGTTTCATGAGAGAACCAACCCGACCGCACTCCGACGACATCCAAACCTCGAGCGGAGTAAGCCAAAAGATCTGTCTCACTAAGAGGAATTCAACAAAGTCAATGGCATGTCATTCGGATGTCCGGAGCTAAAGATATGAGTGTTTCTGCTCTGAGGGCCCAGTTGGTTTCGTGTACAAACCAACCCGGCCGAACTCAATGTATTCCGAAACCTTTAGTGTGATATACCGAAACGACCATCTCGATCCAAGGATCTCTTTTCCTCTGATGGTGCATCAATCGGAGGTCTACAGCTCATGATATGGGCATTTGACTGAAAGTGGTCCGAAAACGGGGGTCTGCGCCCGGGCCGACCCGGCTGGGCCCGGCCCGGCCCGGCCCGGTCCGGTCCGGCCCGACCGGCCAGCCGCGGACGAGCGGTCCCCGCAGAGCGGCGGGGGTGCGCGCGGCCACCCCCCATCGCTGCTGATTGACGCCGACGGCAACCGCCGCCGGCAACTTCTGGCGGCGCGCCGCCGCCGCCTTCCGCGGACCACCGAACGCGCTCCGGTGGTCCGTTTCTCCTGCCATCTTCGCCTAGGGTCCCCCCAGGACCCCACCTTCACTGCGACGGGATCCCAATTCCCAAACGGCCTGCTTCGTCATATCCCGTCAATCCGCACATCAAACTATTTGCGTCGTCTTTGTAGTTTTCCAGCGCGACCCGATGGCGCCGCGCCCCTTCGTCGTGGCCCGACTCCGACCGCGGTTCTTTGGTTTTCTTCAACGTAGCGTGACGGCATCACGTTCTTAAACTTCCTTCCACGGCGCAGTGCGACGGCGCCATGCATATCCTTCCGCATTAAAACCGCGCGGTGCGACGACACCACGCCTTCTCGTACCAACCACAAAGGAACCATCAAGAAAATAAGGAGGAGGGTCGGCCGTGTTTGTGCGGTCCGACCGCCTCGCGTTATTCTATAACAAATGGTTTAAATCCACGAAGATCATCAAGTTGGTATTCACGAATCAAATAAATAAATAAAACCCCTACCTTGGTTCAGGAACGGTGTTCGTCAACGAGCAGCGGAAGACGAGCGTCACGGAGGTCGGGCGTCGCGGGAAAAGAATGTCGACATCGCGAAGCGAGGATTCAAAGTCTTTGACGGCGATTTCGTCGCGGAAATCTGTCGTGGAAGAGATGACACAGAACAAGAACATCGCGTCGCGGATACGGCGTTGCGGAAGAACCCTGTTCTTCGGCGGAAAAGTTCTTCATTGAAGAACGGTGTTCGTCACGTTCTTCGTCGAGGTTAAAGAAGACGAAGACTTCACACATCCCAATCCTCTCAAGGTGGAAAAAATCTAACAATAATAAAATAAGACCAAGTCTTATTTTATTAACACAACCTAACCATTTGAATTTCAAGAGTTTGAAATTCAATTTAACCACACACAACTCACCTCATTAAACTTATTACATTAAAGTCATAAGTTATAACTTAAGTTAACAAAATTAAAGAGGGAGTTGAGGGGGGTTTTAGAGAATATGAAGGGGTGGGGTTCGTGTGGGCCCCACAACCCTCAAAAACTCCCAAGGGAGGTTGGGTGGTTACCCAACATCCATCAAGAACTAAACACTTAGAGTAAAAACAATAAAAATTGTAGATTAATTATAAAATAATCTCCCACAATTTTTATCATCAACACTCGTGTAAACGCATCTCCAGAATAGGAGTTCCTAAGAAATTACCGGAGCTGCGGTTCTATCAGTGCCCTCAGAATTTGATTCTGGGCACCGGTTCAAAAGTTAGAAATTCCCGCACGTTCGTTCACTGAACGTACCCGAGCCAGACTTCGAAAATTGATTCCAGGCACACCGGGCCTTGGAATCAGGCGCCATCAGAAACTGCGTTCTTGTAAAATTCCAAAGAAAATTAAGAAAAAAATTTCCTTGAAATTTCCGGGTCTTTTCATTACTCCGACCACAGGACTTTACGTCCCCGTAATGTTTCAACACAAACTAGGGTCACAAAAGTGGTACATAGCACACATCTGAGCCTTCTGCTCCCATGTGCCCACCTGGAGGTTCCCGTACTGCCAGAGAAAGTGCACCCAAGGAATCGATCGTCCTCGAAGGATCTGCTCCCATTGACCCTTGATCCCCACTAGATCCTCCGTGGAATTAACCTCATCGCCATTGTCCTGCTCCTCATGGTCGATGATATGTGAAGGGTCGAGCATGTATCTCCTTAGTTGAGATTCCTGGAAAACGTCGTGCACCTAGTGAAACTTAGGTGGATGGTTCAAGCGGTAAACCACCACGCCTACCCAGCTGAGGACCTAGAAAGGTCCGTTGAACCTCGGAGATAACATGCCTCCCTGGCCACATCTCCGTAAACCTCGTCGAGGTGAGACCCGTCTAAGGACGTGATCGTCATCCTCGAACTCTAGAGGCCTCCAAGTCCTGTCAGCATAAGGCTTCTGTCGACCCTGTGCTGTCCTCATCTTCTCTTGGATGACCTGGACCTTCTCTAGTCTCACAAGAGCTGCTATGATTTCTTCTTTGCCGATAAGAGAAATCCAGTCTCATCCCCTGGATGAACCACATTCATGTCCTAATACAGTCAATCCTGACATGAATGATGCATTCATGCAGTGGATGACTTCGTAAGGCCTCGACGTAACTACCAAGAGATCCAACTGTCACTCTCGCCTCCAAGGGTCGAGTCACACTGTCAGCATCAGTGTGAGATCACTAGGTCTCCTCTAGTAGAAATCTTGAAAGTGATGGTCAAGTCAATAGTCTTAACTGGGACCACTCAGTATCAACCCAACAAAAGGACAGGAAATTAAAAATCACAAAGATAAGTGTCTTTTTATTATTGCAACTCATAGTACAAAGACCCGAAGAAACTACAAAAAAGCATCAACAAAACTAGATGCAACAGGATTAATAGCCTCCAGGTCTGGAGCTAGTCCCACTCCTGTCCATTTGCTTCCGGAGCTCCATGACCATAGGCCTCAGCTGCTTGAAGTTGAGCTCTCCCATGTCCTCCTGTCCCCTGTGGTCGGCCCTGATCAAACCTATGCCTCTGGCTGGGAGGTTCTTCATTTAACCACTGGTCATCTGCATGGCGGGTCGGTCATTCACGTTCCATGTGACCAATCCCGCCGTAGGAGTAACACTGACCACTCTCAGAGCGACTGGCTCTGACTCCACCCCGATTCCCCCGCACAACTGAACCTGAGTCATGCAGTTGGCCACCAGTAGGTCTGGTCCTCTTGGACCTCTGCGTCATCTGTCTACTGTCTGCTGTAGAAGACTCTGCCGCAAGCCGGTTAGTGGTGGGTCGTGCTGCTGGAGACTGCTCAGCAAGGAAACTCTCCACCAAGAGGGCTCTCTCCAACACCCATGTCTGCGTCGGAATGCTATGAGAAACAACAGAAGCTCTAATCTCTCGTTTGAGCCTCTGCTCGAAGGTTAGGGCCCTGAAGAACGGCTCTTGTACCATAACTGTGGAGTAGCGCGAGAGGTCAGTGAACCTCGCTGAATACTATGCCACTGTCAAGCTGCCGTACCACAGCTAAAGTAGCTCCTGTATACGCACCGCTCAAAGGGTGGCTAGTACAAAATCTGCCCAGAACAGGCTCTCATAGTCTGCCCAAAGAAGTGTCGCCTCATCATGCATGTGGAGCATCAGGCTCCACCATCTGCCTGCTGCTTCCTGAAGAAGGCTGGAAGCAAGGATCACCATGAAGTCTACTGACGTCCCCACTGGCCTGAAGACTCTCACCACAACCTCCAGCCAATCCTTAGCCGCCTGTGGGTTCATCCCTCCCTGGAACCTATGTGGCCTCTGGCGCTGGAACTCATGCAGCGCGCTCAAGCGACGTGCACCCTCTGCTGCTGGGGCTGGTGGAATCGGTGGCCCAACGGGTAGTAGTACCGCTAGTGCCTCCCCTGGTGCCTCAACTAGAAAAGGGCCCTGTACTGAGGCCACGTTGCTCGGCGGGCTGTCAGTACGAACCACTCTCGAGGCTCTAGCTGGTCGTCCACGGGGAGGCATCCTGAAAAAAACAACGTGACACAGTAAAATGATTTATACATGGTGAGCTGACCTTGTTTTAGCTGATATTCAAATAAAACTTCTGGAAACACAAACACAATCAGTATGTTCGTGCACAAAGTCGGAAATCAGTTGTCAGGGTCCTGGTGTATGGATACGTCAGCCGCCCCCACCAACACTGGACTCCCTGAACTGAAAACCACACTCGCTACTTTTAACACTATTTCTTCACAGAAAGAAAATATCAGAGTTATATGTTATGCGGTAGAACCGACTCAGTTGATACCAATTTGTCACGACCCGTCCTCGGGGCCCGTGCCGTGACTACCCCAAGCTCGCCTTCCATAGGCCAGGGGCAGGAGACTAGCACCAAAGGCGTAAATTCCGGATAAATGGGAAGGCATTGCCTTTATAAAAGTAAACAAACACTACAGAGTACAAGAGGAAGTAAAAAACTAAGTAAAAAAGAATGTTCTAAAAAGTAAATGGTCCAGAATACAAACCCAACTGAATGTGCAGCTACAACTAAATGAAAGTACAACAGATAAAGACAAACAGCTGGAAGAAGGAAGCAGTTCCTGGGTCGTCCTCCCCAGATCCTACCTAAAGGGTAGGTACAGATAGCGCAGCTCCTGGATCGTCCACCACGGATCCTACTTGAAGGGTATGTACAGATAGCCTCCTCAACGCTCTCGCCCGTCAACCTCCTCCATGTTTCGTCTCGCTGTGAAGTCCACCTCCGGATACTGACTCGTCATGTAGTCCACCTCCGGGTACCATCCAGTCCTCAAACACTCTGCCTCCGCCAGCACTGCCCGTTGTCTGCAACCAACACAACAAGGTGAGGGCATAGACCGTGCAGGGGTGAGTATAACGATACTCAGTAGGGACCTCGAGACCCTCAAGTTCTCAGTAAAACCAACAAGGATAACCACATAGAAGATCTCAATAGATAATCTATACCTAGGTATATACCCATACATATACCTAAGTTATCATGTAACCCATCTCAATCATGAGGAAACACAAGGATCATGAAATCAACGGATAACCACTACAGAGGAATATGCCCATACATATACCTAAGTTAAAAAGTGACCCGTCTCAATCATGAGGTAAACACAAAGATCAAAAGTCTCAGCTCAAACCAGGATTTTCATTATCAAAACCGTAACTGCTGAAGAGCCCCGTCTCTGGAGTGTACAGTGGTCATGTCACGACTCCGAGGTACTGCTCACTAACCGAAGACTGCTGAGATACTCCTCCTGTTGAGTACTGAGAGTTTGCAGCCAACTACCGGGCGCTCCGTCTGCAGAGGGTCTATTGCCAAATACCGGGCACTCCCCCTAATAGCCTACCGAGGTACTCCTCCTGTCGAGTACTACGGGCTGCGGCCAACTACCGGTCGCTCCATCCGCCGTGGGTCTGTCGCCAAATACCGGGTGCTCCATCCACTGGGCTAGTCGACTCACTCCAAGTCAAGTCGGTTAAGCAGTCGTCAGGTCTCCGCGGTCTACACGGTCTCCGTACTCCGTACGCTCGTCTCCAGGAGGGTCCGCTCCACGAGATATAGGTCAATACTCCAAGTATTATAATGTCCCACTATGAAGTATCTCAAAGGACCGCCTCGTCATAGGGGTCTCAACGCAACAGACGGTGCATCAATCAGAAGCCCGGTCTGTGAGTTGTTAGCCTTTTCGTCCTAGGGGCCTGGTTGGTTTTGTGTGCGATCCAATCCGACCGTAACTCAACTATACCCCGAACAATCATAGGGTATACTCATAGGGACCGTTTCTCAACATGATCACCAACGCCACTAACGGTTCGTCAAACAGACGTCTGGTATGAATGATATCAGCTTTTCCGTTCCAGGGGCCTGGTTGGGTTTCAGGTACAATCCAACCTGGCCACTTTCCAATAGCAACCAAAACTCGGGCGAAGTATTCCAAAAGTTCCGTCTCATCAAGAGGAAAGCAATGAGACAGACGGCGCGTCAATCGGACGTCCGGTCTGTGAGTTAATAGCTTTTTCGTTCAGGGGCCCGGTTGGTTTCATGAGCGAACCAACCCGACCGCACTCCGACGGCATCCAAAACTCGAGCGGAGTATGCCAAAAGCTCCGTCTCACTAATAGGAATTCAACAAAGTTGACGGAACATCATTCGGACGTCCGTAGTTCAAGATATGAGCGTTTCCGCTCCGAGGGCCCGGTTGGTTTCATGTACGAACCAACCCGGCTGAACTCAAAGTATTCCTAAACCTTGAGTGTGATATACTGAAACGACCATCTCGATCAAAGGATCGCGTTTCCACTAACGATGCATCAATCGGAGGTCTATAGCTAAAGATATGGGCATTTGACCGAAAGTGGTCCGAAAATGGGGGTCTAGGCCCGGGCTGACTCGGGTCCGACCCGGCTGGGGCCGACCCGGCCCGGCCCGATCCGGCACGGTCCAGTGCAATCCGGTCCAGCCCGACCGGCCGGCCGCGGCCGCATGGTCGCCGCGGAGAGGCGGGGGTGCGCCCGTCCGCCCCCTTCGCCGCTGATTGATGCCGGCGGCGGGGGCGCGCCGCCGCCGCCTTCTGCGGACCACCAGACGCGCTCCGATGGTCCATTTCTCCTTCCGTCTTCGCCTAGGGTCCCCCCAGGACCCCACCTTCACTGCGAAGGGATTCAAACGCCCAAACGGCCTGCTTCTTCATCACCCGTCAATCCGCACGTCAAACGATTAGCGTCGTCATTGTAGATTTCCATTGCGACCCGATGGCGCCGCGCCCCTTCGCCGCGGCCCGACTCCGACCGCGGTTCTTTGGTTTTCTTCGATGCGGCGCGACGGTGTCGCGTTCTGAAACTTCCTTCCACGGCGTGGCACGACGGCGCCACGCATATCCTTCTGCATGAAAACTACGTGGTGCAACGACACCACGCCTTCCCGTACCAACCACAAAGGAACCATCCGGAAAATAAGGAGGAGGGTCGGTCGTGTTTGTGCGGTCCGACCCCCTCACGTTATTCAATAACAAATGGTTTAAATCCACGAAGATCATCAAGTTGGTATTCATGAATCAAATAAGTAAATAAAACCCCTACCTTGGTTTAGGAACGGTGTTCGTCAACGAGCTGCGGAAGACGAGCATCGCAGAGGTCGGGCGTCGCGGGAAAAGAACGTCGACGTCGCGAAGCGAGGATTCGAAGTCGTTGACGGCGATTTTGTCGCCGAAAACCGTCACGGAAGAGACGATGCAGAAGAAGAACGTCGCGTTGCGGATACGGCGTCGCGGAAGAACCATGTTCTTCGGCGGAGAAGTTCTTCGTTGAAGAACTGTGTTCTTCGCGTTCTTCGTTGAGGTTGAAGAAGATGAAGACTTCACGCTTCCCAACCCCCTCAAGGTGGAAAAACTCTAACAATAATAAAATAATACCAAGTCTTATTTTATTAACACCACATAACCATTTGAATTTAAAGAGTTTGAAATTCAATTTAACCACACACAACTCACCTCATTAAACTTATTACATTAAAGTCATAAGTTATAACTTAAGTTAACAAAATTAAAGTGGGAGTTGAGGGGGGGGGGGGGTTTAGAGAATATAAAGGGGTGGGGTTCATGTGGGCCCCACCACCCTCATAACCTCCCAAGGGAGGTTGGGTGGTTACCCAACTTCCATCAAGAACTAAACACTTAGAGTAAAAACAATAAAAATTGTAGATTAATTATAAAATAATCTTCCATAATTTTTATCATCAACACTCGTGTAAACGCATCTCCGGAACAGGAGTTCCTAAGCAATTACCGGTGCTGCGGGTCCATCAGTGCCCTCGAAATTCGATTCTGGGCACCGGTTCAAAAGTTAGAAATTCCCGCTCGTTCGTTCACTGAACGTACCCGAGCCAAACTTAAAAAATTGATTCCGGGCACACCAGGCCTCGGAATCAGGCGCCGTTAGAAACTGCGTTCTAGTAAAATTCCAAAGAATATTAAGAAAAAATTTTCCTTGAAATTTCCGGGTCTTTACAGTTTCCATAAAAATCCCCATTACATCACTCATGTTAAAATCATATAGACATAATTCACTATTTCATTATAGATCACACACTAAAATGAGATATCATTTTATAATTCATCAGAATGAAAGATAATCCTGTGGATATTTTTACAAAATATTTATCTTCTGGTAGATTTAAATTCATTAAAGAGAATAATGGAATGGTAATTGAAATTTAATAATTCATATCTATAGATTTTTTGACAATATCCTTACGTCAAGTTACTCATTTTAAAAGGGTATGTACATAAAAATAATCTTAAGTACAAAAAGTCATTTTTTCCAAAATAAATATTAAAAATTTCCTTCATGAGTATCTAGACTCTAATTTCATTATAAATGTTTTTGGATTCTGTATTTCGAAAAGTATCGGCTGACTCTGAAACTGTTAAAATTTTTAAAGACACTTGTTTTTGTAAAATCTTTTTTTATATTAATAAAATTCATAATTATTTTTTATTTCTAACATAACGAATTCTATTTTACATTCGAATATTATTATTTTTTATTTTAAATTATTTTATACTAAATATATTATATTCATCTTTTTTAAAAACATATGAAATTTAATTTGATTAAAAAATTAAAATTAAATCATTTTATTCATACCGAAAATACATTTTACTCTTAATGGTAATCTTGTTGTGTTTTAATTTTTCACTAATTTATAACATTTCATTATACTTCTATTGTAACAATTCTAGTTTTAATAATAACTATTTTTTTTAATAATTTTTCTTATTTTTTTAGCATCATATTAAGTATCAATACAATAAATATTTTAAAAAAACTCAAGAGTTAAAAATTATTTAAATCTTTCTTCGAATCATTCTAAACCCTCATATAAGATTTGTTTTCAACTAACATTTAAGATTTTATTTGGAAGGTAAATAAACAATCCAATATATTATATAATGGGTTACCCCAACTTCCCACATTGATTGTTCAATGAATTTGTATTTGAGATTCTACTATATTCTAAAGACCACAATCTAAAAACATTCATTATTCCGAATCACTATTTTCTTCACTGAATACGGTGGTTTCTATTATGGATATCAATGATTCATTCATACTCAGAGAGGGGATAGTATAAAAACCTTTTATTTGAAATATTATTCTACCTGGAAGAATATTATAAGTTTCCATGGTTGGGAGTGTCTCTGTGTATTAAACTCTAATTAGGATCATGATTTTAAATATATTAATATTATTCAATAATTTTATATTTAATTTAGGTTTCTCAATGATTAAGAAAAAATATTTCATTCATGATATTTGCAAAAGGGTGTCATATTTCATATAGGAAAGTCCCACTTTTTTCAATTTCCATCAGATGTGGAAAATATTTTCCATCTCATAAATTATCAGATAACCTTGGTTATTTGGATAAGAAAAGTTAAACAAATCCTTATTTGATCATATCAAAACAGTTTAGAAAATATCCAACATAAATCCATATATTTTATTTGTTACTCTATTGATGAAAGGTTTCCTAATTCCAAGGAAGGGATATTGAGACACATTGAATGTTTGGGATGTTTTTATTTATGATTTGTTAGTCAGCAATGAATAAATTGATATTAGGGGTTTAATTTTTATTAACATTGATAATTTCATTACTATATCAATTAAATAATGTATTATTATGTTTATAGATATTATTATACGGCTTATTGTTGAGTGAATAATGTTTTCAACATTTTAAACAAATAATAAATGAATAATATGATGATACTTTTCATTAGTGACGATGCAATCAAAAGGATGAAATTTTATTTTGATGTTGAATAAAAATTGTTTGATCATAAATTATAAAAAAAATTACCATAAAATAATTTTGAAAAGGGTGACTAGGTGATGAAAAATAATTTTTATCATAGTATTCCTAAAAAGAAAAGGAAAGGAGAGACACCCTCACCTAGGAATGAAAGGAAACAAAATAAGATTTCTAATATTGTATAACAAGAGAAGATAAAGTATAAATTTAAAAATAAAATACTTGATCCAGAATTATAACATCACATAGCACAATCTATAGATATAATGTTATATACTAACTATACTCTAGACAAATAATCAAAGAAAACATAGCTAAATAATTAGTTATTTGAAGTTTAGCAATGAGATAATTGTTTTTAACAGTGTTGAGGAAGCCTCTAGAATTTTGATACCTCATTATCAATATGATCATGTGAATCTAGATTCTAGATTTCCTTTTTAGGAAACCCATGTAGTATATAATTTATATCCATCTATCATAGTAAAGTTAAAGGATGATGTAGTTAATGAATAATTGGTACATGAAATTCATGAAAATCCCTCAAAATAAATTACAACTGGTAACCATGATTTAATAAGAAAAATTCCACATTACAAATATTTCTTTAAATAAATGGATAAAAGTGCTAATAGGAATGATATATTATTATAATAAGGAGAACATAAATGAGGAATTGAAAAATTATAATAAGAACACATTTATGAAGAAAAGGATTATGATGAATTGGATATGGAAGTGGAATAAATTTTAAATAATGATAAATAAAAAATTCAATCTAAAAATATTTCATCGTGAAAATTATACATATCATCCTTACACTCCAACATTAATAAATTCAGTGAAGATGAATATTTTTCGAATAAAAAGTCACCATAGGTTCAACAACATTTTTCATCAATGAAATATGAGAATCATCATAATTTAAATACAATGTTTAATAATGATGATAATAACAATGATTGGATCATTGAATTATCCTACAAAAAATATATTTTAGAAAAATGAGAGAATTAAAATTCAATGTATTATTATAATGTGAAATGAAAAGAAGTAGAAATCATAAAATTATTCCTCAGAACCCTAAAATTGAGAAATAAGAATTAATTTTAGTAAATACGATAAGTGAAAAATGATTAGATTGTATCATTAAATACATGAAATGAATTGAAGTATTATTTATATATTTCCTAAGACACACCGTGATAGGTGAAATGATTCAAGAAATTATTGATCCAAAATTTTAATTTTTAATGTTGTTTATAGAGACAATGATATCGTATGAGGCAGATTTGAAAATTTTAGAAGAAATTTGTACTACCCATGGGAAAGAAATATGTCTGGTGGTAAAGTTATCACATCAAAAAATGTTAATGTTAAAATACATGACGATAGTGATGAAAAAATAAATTGTCTTATGAATGAAGTCTCCAAGGATTTCCATAAATTATCTAATTAAATGGAAGCAAGATTAAAATTTTTGTAATAGTATAGAGATACAATTGACAATAAGACATAGGAAGTGAATGAGATAATAAGAAAAAATAAATATATGTAGTTTTAGTTATCAATTATCAAATATTATAAATTTGAAATCATTAGTATAAATAATAAAAATGAATAATCACATTAACTATATCAGATTCACAGAGAGAAGTTTACGTTTTAGGAAGAGAATATTACGTTTTGTGACGAACAAACATGGGTCAACCCTGAACCGGTCACCTGAGTCAACTCATGGCATGGCATGAAGGGAATTATCAATCCCCACAGGCTACAAATAGTTTATGGAAAACAATGAAACATGTGGGAATGATTTAGTACATAAATTATAAATAACTAAATAAATGAAAATAAATAATGAAAATTTAAAATAACAGGGGTGAAAAAAATAAAATTGTATATACCTCAATTTGACACTAGGGGTAACCACTGTCCTCAAATTATCATCTCACTATATAGAAAATATAGTATAAATAAGCAGTAACCAAAGATAAAATTAGATATAAAATATAGGAATGAGTATTAAAACATAGTAGGCATTCCCAAACAATCCTTTCTTAAATGTTTTTCCATTAAATAAAAGATAAATGAATTTCATGTTTTAAAATGTATTAAACTTGGTTTTCACATAGTTTCTAGATAACGAAAATCACATTCCATGTCTCATTTTCAAATAACAACAAGACTCCCTTTTTTACGAAGTAGACAATCATTTTAAAGGAGGTGATGTTTACTCTAAAACGGGAGGAGGGAAGTGTAAAACTTTTTCAAAAATATATTCCATAAATAATTCAAACTATTTCATCTATTATAGAAGCAAGCTCAAATACACAATTAATCAATATCATCAATCATACAACACAGGTGACAAAAAATAAGCATATAAGAGTAAATAATTAGCACATGCATCTCAAATATCTTCCATAGAAAACTATGTACTAGGAATCATGGGTGAACTAAAGATATTTCGATTAATATAGAATGTACAACACATGTGTCTCATGTGGAAGGAATTATGTATTTGATGATATCATAATTCCCCAATTCTCGATAGTCTCTCTACCTTTCTAACCGAGAGTCCCAATACCATATTAATAATTACTAAATATCCCTCTATTATGAGCCACATTCTAGTGTGTAATCTAAACTACTGGAGTAATAATTCCTTGTAAAATTGATTACTATGCTAGGTTACCATTCCAAAAATAAAAATATGGTGATCTAATAAATTTCATCCAATAAATGAGTCATGATAACATACATATATATCGCACATAATAAACTCACACAACATGTCATCCCTAATTCACCCGAAGGAAATATTTTTTTTCCATTTGACTATTTGATCAAAAGGAAGTCCTACATGGATGACCTCCAACAAACATACACATATTCAAATAAATAAGACCATACAAGGATACTTTTTTGATGAAATAATATTCAATGTGCTAACTAGATCACTCAAAACCATTAAAAGATAAACTACTTTTTAAAGAAAAAAAACACAAAAAATAATTTATTATGAATAAATCAAACACCACATCCAACATCAAAACATGCATATTTAAAAAAAATATAACCATACGATTAAAAAATAGACAATTTATGAAAAACTAAAATAGAACCATTTCAATTAATAACCTCTTTATTTCATAGCTTATAGATATTCTATAAAAATAAAGAAAATAATTTAAAAAAATCATGAAATTATAGAATTCAAAATAATGGAATAGGAATGGGGTTCCTACCCAATTACAAATCAAAATTATATATAAAATATAACTAGGGATAAAATATTGTAATTGATCAATTTTGTATTTAAAACGAATAATTTACATGTCAATCAAACACCTCACATACATCACTATAAATAATATATGATTAAATCCTTAGAAAAAAAATTCCACAATTTTTTTCGAACACAATAACTCCACACTGGCCTATGTAAATACATGTAATGTATAAAAATTACAATTTCATAGTATTTAAAAATATGGAATAATAAGTGGAGTGAAATCGAAAGGAAAACAATAGAATCACCTTCTTGACACATGTTAATTTTTTATGACGACTAGTCGAAGTGACACATTTCACTTATAGACTCATGAATTTATACGTATATATATATATAATAGACATATGTGAATTTAATGTATTCCCCACTCCATGAGAGAATATGTAGAATATGGTCATGTATATATATATATATCTCTACCAGACCCTATGCATTTACATGTATGAACTCCCAACACCCACAGTCCAAACAAACCGCCCTATTGTTGACCAACATACCTTTTGAAATTTACCAAAAACTCAAAACAAAGAGAAGTCCAAAATAAAAATTAAACTAAAAAATAATAACTACAATAACTTAATGAATATAATAGCAGATGAGCCAAAATGGTCAGAAATACATCACATTCTGTGATGGTTGTCGGAACACTAAACAACGTCACCCTAAAATACTTAGGAAATTCTGTCACACACAAACGTAGGACGGAGGAGATGCCACCAGAGGAGGAGGAGGAGCTACTGGAAGGATATGAGGTAGCTCATTGGGAGGCCTCAACCACAGAGGAGGGGGTTTTTCCAGTTGAGGGGGTCATGATTAGGGAGTTCGTGAATAGTAGGGGTTGTGAAGGGAATGATCAGCAACTAGAGGGACCAACATAGGAGAGGAGGGCCACCAGGAGGGAGTTCTAGAGGTGTAGAGGTGTGTATGTGGTAGGGGGTGGTGGTGATTACTCTCACCACGTAGTGGAAGGGGGAGAAATGGGGTCGCGTGGATGAAGGGAGAGGGAGGGGTAGAGAAACCCCTTTGAGTTTTGAAAAAATCCAAATAAAAACAAAATATATTAATAATATAATTATTATTATTTTTAATATTATAATCATAATAAATAAATTGACTTCATTTTTAATAATAATAATAATAATAATAATAATAATACCAATAATAATAAAAATATTATTATTTATATTAATATGATTTTTCCATAAAAATAACATATTTTAAAAATTGATATTTCATATGGTTACCCCGTACAACTCAAGAGACCATGCACGATTCGTGCAGTAGCATCTATCCAATGCTAATGTGAAATCATGGGTACCAAGGCTGCCCACATGGTTTCTAGAAACTGTGGGGTGCTCACACACCAGCCTAAAACCCACCCAAAACACTCAATACTTGTAAATTTAAACCCAAAATCAAACATTAGATTCTACCAAAACATCCATCATTGTGAGGTAATTAAATATAAAAAACATGTGGTTGGGGTTTGACAATTCTAACAAAACCATTATTCTCCCAAAATGGCACAATGGCTAAGCATAATCAAAACATGATTATGTTTCCAAACAAAAGTAAGTGTGAAAACCAGAACCACAACACAAATATTCACTCTACAAGTCAATATTGAATGATTAAGAAGAATCCACACCCTAATACGGGGGGTTGTAAATGTGGGGGTTCTCCCCAACCCCAGAACTCAACAATCATGAGATCTTGAAACCCAAACACTCCACCATGGTGAGGGGCCAATGAGAGCACTCCTAACCAATCCAAAAGAAAATCCATACCATGAGCGAATAAACTCCACCACTTGAAATAGAAACGTTTTGCATAATAATTGGACCTACAATGTTGGGGGAAAACCATGAAAAGAAACTCCAACTATTCGATGGACTAGAAACACCATTAAACAATCTCACAAAACCCAAACATCTCTAAATTAACACATCTATTCCGATTCTATGACTTCAAGGTCTAAATACACATTAGTAAAAATGTACGTTTTAGAAAACCTTATTTAGAATAGATGAGTCCATTTGGGTTGTGATAGATTGAGGTCATCGCACTATTACAATAAGATATGAAATTAAAATTGTAGGAGAACATGAATAAAGAATCATTAAATGTATTTGTTCTAAAATTTGAAATACTAAAACAGGACAAGGTATCACATATCCTTGGAAACCATGATTGTGTGTGAGTTTCAAATTAAGAAATATGGTTGGGGATCTAATGGATGAATAATCTCCTAACTCTTATTTAGTTATAAGAATCCCTTGACTGGAACATCTTCTTTAGTCAAAACATTCTAAAAAACATAATTAAATGACCCTGACAATAGGAACAATGACATGTCTTCAGAGGGATGTGATAAGATGGATTTGAATGACTGAATTGGCCACACTTGTGGCACAAAATAGAATATAATGATTAATATGAATTCAATACTAATGAAGAGTAATCCCTAGAACATGTTCCACTAGTATGTGCTATTCTCCTGATATGGATCCTTCACGAGATCCAACAACCAATGTATACTCACTATGAACTTTCTTATCCACGAATGACCCATTCAACAACATCTAAAATAAATGTTCCATAGAAGAGAAGAATCATTACTTGGTCTTGGAACAAATACCCCCAAGAAAATGAGAAGTATTCATCCGATCATGTGACACCACCACTTGATAAAAGGAATCCATATCTTTCAAACTATCAATGTTGGCCTTCACCATCCACTATCCTTGTTTAATACACATGGATTCTTCTGTTTTCATTATCTTCACATCCTCGAGTATGAACCACTAGATGAAGATATAAAAAAACATCCAACATCATCCAAACATACATTGACAATGGGGAGATCATCTCACATTCTTCAATAAAATGACCTTTGAACTAAACCAAAACACCACGTGATAAGATATCATTGGTAGTACCCAATACCCTGATAATGTGATCTATTTCGTCAATCCCGAAAACTAACTCTAATAGTCCTCGGTCACCATGAAGAATAAGGAACATTTGAGAAAAATTAATAGTTGTGTGAGACACCATTAAAAATATAGAATCATTTCTGGGTGGTATTTACTGAACAACATAGAAAAGAAAAACAAAAACCGGAATCTAATAGATATAAAATCAAAATAATCATCCTAAGAAAAAATAACAAGCTAAAAAAAACAAGTACAAATCCAATAAAAAAAGTTTCTTTTAGAAGCCACCATTTTAATTTATATTTAAAAAATTCCTTCTTTCGATGCTAGTATACAAATACCAAAATCAATTTTTTAATCCAAATTCAATTTCCAAAAGAGTTTCTCCTTCTAAATTCACTTATGAAAAACCATTCCATGAACATAATTTCAAATAAACACCCCTAAAATCCCATGAACCATTTCACACATGTCCATCTATATCCATCCATGTGTTCCAATATAGATCTTCCACACACATCCCACCACCCACATGTAGAATCATTCATAAATAACACCATGGGTAGCTCCAATAATTTTACATTCCAATTCCAATCATGCTTAAAATTTTCATATCTAATAACTATTAAATTTAAAAATCACTTTATCATTTTTAATACATTGAATAAATCATATATATTTCAAAACCATTTTCATCTATAAAATCACACATAATCTAACCAAAACCATTAACGATAACAACTTACAACAAACTATAGGAAGGAGGGACTAGAATCTACGACTAACTGAGTGACATGGTAGTGGTCCATGTAACAAGTAGTTCATAATGCTATGTTGGACTCGAACCATCCACCTAGACTCCATATGGGTCACTACTTGATGTGATATCACAACATGACACATGATCTCTTCATTTGACATCCCTAAATCCTATACAAATACATAAGACTCAAATCCATGAATACCCATGGAAACTAGAATCTTCAAAGAAGAGAGGGATCATCATGCCCTTCTTGTACCAACCTCATGAGTTTTGGAAGTCGTAATCTATATCTACCAGACAAATTAAATAATAAGGGACTCCTTGGATACTATTTTTTTGTAAACCAGCCTATGAAAACTATGTACAGGTCACCCATGCCAGCCCATGACATGGACCCAAATGTGTTCCCAATCACTAAGGGTTGGAAACTAGTTTCACACATCAAATTTATATTGGTGTGAATGATTTGGACAATAAATGAATGAAAAAAATGAAAAATTTATTATAAAATTGGATGATTAATGAAAATAAAATTATAAATTCCTCCATGTTCCTTTATGGCTCACACCCACCCTCTAACCGAAATCGCACTACAACGATCGAATATAAGTAAGAAATATCGCCTAAAGATAAAAATAAATATAAAATACTGTCATGAGTAATAAAACTCAATAGGAATGGACAAAAAATAAATTCCCATATTCTTTTCCATTAAATAAATGACCCATCAGTGTAATTTTTGAAATAAAATGTGTAAAAATAGGTTTTCACACATTTACTTCTTATGAAAAATCACTCTCCATTTACCCTTTTCCATTAAAAACATGATAGCCATTTTTAAAAAGTAGAAATTGGAATTTCAAACTAGGATATTTATACACATAAATGGGAGGAATGAAGTGAAAAAAATTAAAAAAAACCCTTTTCTATAAACACATGAAACCATTTTTTCACTTGTATCATGCAGAAACACTATGCAAGGAATCCAAATCAATAAATGTACAACAAATGTAATAAAAAACAACACATAAGAGTAACCAACAATCACAGAAATCTCAATCATCATTTGCATATAACTATGTACAAGATGACATGAGATACCATTAGATATCATGAATAATCTAGAACATATTGTTCATGTGACTCATCTAGAAAGCACACCCTACATGATGAAATCATAAGACCCAAACACATGATCATCACCCTACCTGGGATGATTGAGGGGCCCAATCACAATTAAATAATAAAAGAACAACCCCTTATTTTAGGCCCCTAGCCAGTGTCGAATCAAAACAATTCCAGAAATTGTTCAATGAAAATTCTCTTGCAATTCAAGGTTACCAAGTCTCAAATAAAATGGGGCTAATCTAAAAAAATTATACCAATAATTGTGTCCCAAGAACATACATATATACCCCACATAATCTACTCACACAACAAGTCACCCATATGTCTCCCAAACGAACATGGCCTCTGCCATTCAATTATTTGATCTCAAGGGAGTATTATATGGTGGAACTCCCACAATATACACATAACCAATGGAAGAGGAAAATCCATGGAGAGTATTCTGATGAAACCATGTTAAAAGTTTCCACCAGTCCTCACACAACAATCTCATGCTAAACGATATCTTAAAGGACCACATTCCCACCAAATAATTTTTGAAAAATCAAATGAACACCATGTACAATTTCAATATATTCATATTTAAAACAGAAAATATAACCTTTGAATCTTATAATGTTCATGGAAAATGAATTCAAAACGTTCTCAATTAATCACAACCACATTTCGTAGCTTAGACTTATACTACGAAAATATAAAACATATTATCAAAACAATCATGAAATTGTGGAATTCAACAAAATGGTTTAGGAATAGGGAACCTACATAATTAGGAAACAAAATATTGATATAATATGTAACTAGGGACAAAAATTATTTCATTTAATAAAATTTATTTTTAAAAAGAACAATTTTATTTTAAACAATCACGTCACCTACACCACTATATAGAATATTGTTATAATCCCATAGAAAAACACTTCCACCAATTTATTCCAATATAATAACTCGATAAATTATGATGTAAATACATGGAATGTATGAGAATCATAGTTTCATATTAATTAAAAATAAAAATGCATCAATGGAGTAAATTAGAATGGAAAACCAAGGAATCACATACCTCAAACATGATCCTTTTTGTTGATGAATAACCTAACTAACACATCACACTTACACACACATGATTTTATAAATATATATATAACCATAGATTCATTACCCACATTCACTTATCCATGAGTGAATACATAGAAGGAGGTTATATATATATGCCTTACCCTACTCTTGTATATATAATAACTCTCAACATCCACAGTCAAAAACCACTATAGTGACGTCCAACACACACTATTAAGATTACTGAAAACTCAAACCCCAAAAAATTACTAAATTAAAATAATTGAAATGTGAAAAAATTTAAAACCATTAGGGAAAATAATGGTAGGTAGACTGAAATAGTCTTAAAGGTGTAACCTTCACTGACGGTTGCTGGAACACTGACCAACATCACCCTAAAATTCAGCGGAATTTGTTCCACACCAAATCCTTTACAATTAGGGTTCAGTAAATCCCCATACACCCAATATAATTATGGTAAACCATTCACTATTTTATGGGGGTTCTCACCCGAGGTAGTGTCGGCCACGCGAGGGAGAAGCCACCGCCATGGGAGGGGAGGCTGCTGGATGGAGTGGATGTGGTGTTCTGGTAGTCTGAGTCCATAGTGGTGGTGGGGGGTGGCCAATGAAGGGGGTCATGATTAAGGAGTTAACACAAGTTAGGGTCTGCACAAGGAGGGATGTTCCTCAAGAGTGAGAACCTATGGAGTGGATGGCTACTGGGAGGGAGTGCCAGAAGTGGAGAGGTGTGTAGGTGGCAGGCGGGTCATGTCACGCAGCGCAGAAGAAGGGTAATAAAGAGGGTCACATAGAAGATGGGAGAGTGAGGGAAGGTAACCCACCTATGGTTTATAAAACATAAAAACTAAAATAAAATAAAAATATAATAATAAAAATAATTATTATCATCATAATAATACTGATTTTATTTTTATTAATAATAACAATAAAAAAAGTGATCATAATAATAATTATTTTATTTTATTTTAATTCATTCAATTTATTGATTTTAAACAATGAGAAACCAAACTGTTTCCTGGAATGGCTTAAGATACCATGAGTGAACCATGTGAAAACTTCTTTCCAATAATAAATCGGTTGCATGGGTACTTGGTTTGACCACACGGTTTCTGCTAACCACGCGGTTCCCACTCACCAGCCTAAAACCCATCGAAACCACTCAATCCTCAAAAAATTAAACTGGGACACAAACCGAAGATTCGACCAAAATATCCAACATTAATAAATTATTGATAATAAATAAAACCCATTTCCAGGGAGTGACGTGATTAAAGGATAAAATATTGAGAAGCTGAAGCATGATTGACACAAGTTTAAGAATACCAAATTGTTTGTCAAGAGCCATTTGATTGAATGATGTTTTTTTGAAATATTTATTTATTTTAAAACATTTTACTGATTATTAATTAATTATATTTTTAATGAAATTTTATTCGATTGAATTTTTTTAAGGATGATTTTTTATCTATTCATTCATAATATTTATGGATGATTTTACAAATCATTATAATTTTTTCCATAGTTTCTTTTCAATCTATTTTCAGGAAATTGAAGACCATTCCCCAAACATTTATGTAATAAAAATAGAGTTGAAATATTCTTATATTGGGTAGATTCATATAAAAATCAAGTGAAAATAATTGTAATAGAATATTTCTATATTAATAGGGAAAATATGCCTCTTGAATGGTATTTTTTTACCATGGAAGAGATAATTGTATTTGAAATCTATGTTGTCATTACCCCTCCCAGAGGGGCCCAAGCCATGTATCCCAAGGCCCACCTTCAATAGGGTAGGTGGTGGTGACTAGAACCAGGAATGCATATCACTGATATGGGAGGCATTAGACTAAGTACTTATACATACTCAGACATCACTATGTTCTTACAATGTTGATAGATAAAAATAACTGAACAACCATGGAAACATACATATAATTTCTACCAAAGATTATGATAAGAATCAGTGGAATGTAAATGTGGAAAAATTAAACCCCCATAAAATTGAAAAAAATAATTTCTATACTGAATTTATGTACTAGGAATGTAGTCAGAAATAAGTTGGAAAACTCTTCAGTTTTTTTGGTCCCAGCAAGAATCATATTGTTCTATTCCACTAAGGACTCTATCAAAAGGTCACACATATACTCAAGAAAATTACATGTTAGAAAAGGTATTGTAGTTGTGGGTATAACATTACTCAGGACAACACCAAAAACCCAAAATATCATACTGAAAAGTAAATATAGATATATCAACATATGTATATGAATACAAGACATGAAATATGAAAATATTTACATACTCAAAAATGACCCACAATCTGAAGATAACTCCCAATAATTGTATACCATCCTAGGATTCCAGCTCAATGTTTCCATAAAGCACATGGTCTTGATAACACACCCCTGATTATGATAACATTGATTACTTCCATCCAAGAAGTATCTCTCATTTGGTCTCACAATAGGAAATATTTGTTGATACTATGAAGACAATAACATATATATGTGAGTATCACGGCCAAAGACATGGGTCAATACCAAAATACATAATCTAGATTAAACCTCAATGTAGAGAATTGATGACTATGTATCATTGGTCAAAATGATACCAAGAACTGCACCTATGGAATGATGATTAATATAGGATATCACCTCGAGCATCTCTTATGTATTGCAAAGACTCCATCCATGATATAATACTGATGGAATCATAGTCATATGAGTAGAAGATGATCCATACTAACCATGTGGGAAATGATAAAGGGAGTAAACCATAACAAAACTCATATGAGAAATAGAGGAAAAATTCTCCAATCTATGTATAAAATAGTACATGTCATGTAGTAGGGGGTCACAAATTGTGTCCCATCACATCAGGTCCTATCTAGGTAAACAACCTATGTCTTCATACTATGTCTTTGTAGATGAACACAACATGTAGGCTACTCATGTAGTCTATCCATGTGTCAGTACATGACATCGACCAATATACATGTTCCTATGTACCAGTACATGTCATATCTCATATACAATGTTCACATTTTATGCATGTTGTAGAGAACACACCATTCTCTAACTCTTGTACAACATACCATGTTAATATACTCTTGAGGTACATGAAAAGTATCTCAGGAGGGACCACATGCCATATGACAAGGGTCACACACTTTATGGTACTTAAGTTCCACTAAAACCATATCCTCCACTTAGGGGCCTCACATGGGGTGAAGATATGAATTACATAGCATGAGGATTAGGATTTTCTAGAAACCCATGATCCATTTTAAATTCATTCTATCACCATTGGAAGATTGAAAACTAGATCCAATATCACTAAAAAGAATTTATTAACACCATATGAACCCTATCACAGCCAGTCACTAGATTATGACCTTCCAAATATTCAAAAAATGAATTTCATTCTTCTAGAACATCGTCTGTACATCCCACTAAATATCAAGGGTTTCCAAAATAGTCTAATATGTTCTTCGCTACCACCTTGGAACCAATATTCCATCATGTTTAATTAGTATATACAATATATTATTGTTGTTCCAGGAAATGGGGAGTGAAATGATCGATTCGTCAATATCAATCGAACCTTGGCCCAAATGAACAATACGCATAGTGAATGGATAAAACGAGGGAGAAATTCACAAGAACAATCTATAAGAACAGACCTCAAGTGATGTTATTTTTGATCTAGGTCCATTTCTAATAGAATGGTAATCAAATAATCAAAAAACATGATGGAATTATCCCAATAAATTCTATGAATATAAAATTTTCTTGCACAATGATAAAATTTCATTTCAATCTATTCTTTGATTGATTTTTTCATTATAGAAATCCTAAACATGGATGATTCAAATTAATACACATTCCCTAACCCAAATTGAATCATTCAATGATGAATAAATATCATTCATTATTGTCATTGGAAATATCCTTTGATTCTATTATGCGTAAATCATTGCTCCACTATCTGGTAACCATTCATGTGAGGGGAATCCTCTTACACTCTCCAATGGATCTCTAATGGTTCAAAGGTTATGAGGATAACCATCATAATTATCCATAATGTTGTATTATTATACTAACTAATCCTTTCATCATGAATTTTAAGTAAAATAATTTTTTAAATTTTTTAATTCATTTTTACTCTCACGATGACTTTCCAACAATGACCCACACCTGCCAATGTTTAGTGGTGGATAGCGTAAACCCAACATAATATAGTCAATGGTACCATCTGATTTCTAATTTGGGAATCTTTTTTGAAGTTATTCCTATTGTTCATGAAAATTATGTTGCTTTGACAACTAATATATATGTAATATATTTTAGACGTTGATTCAAATAACACTGGGACTCAGAATTGCAGATTTTATTATCTCTTATTGTCAATAATAATCCATATAATAAGAAAAAATATTTCACAAAAAAATATTATACATTACATTATCCCTTCCTTGGGGTTTTTCATCCTTGAAAACCCAAAAAAAAGAGTGACTCCAAAACATGTGGGTACTAAGAAGGAAAATGAGCATGCATCTCCAATGTCCTCTCTTAAATATTCTCATGTTTCCATTGGTATTAAAACAAAGGAATCGATATCCCATGAAAGATCATCTCCTACCGACCCCAATCTATATCGTGTACTCAATAATGGTGGTTCCATCTTCTATGTACAGCTATTCGAAGTCGATCATGTTTGATGGGTCATCCTTGTACCTCTTCATCAGTGACACATGGAAAACGTTTTTAAAATATCTAAATACAATGGTATTTTTAAGTGTTATTCCACCTCACCAAATTTATTCCACATATGGAATAGTCCATCAAATATAAAACATAACATTCCACCACGACCAAATCTCTATAATCCCCATCGAGGTGAAACCCATCAGAACACATGGATTCACTCCTCGAACTCCAATGGATTTCAATGACTATCCACATAAGCATTTTAATTTCTTTTTTCCATCATCATCAACTCCATAATTATTTATACCTTCTCTATTTTATCTGTCACAAATTTCATTCCCACAAGTTCTAACTCTCTTGGGTATGTCCATCAATGTCGTGACATGCATGGTTGCCCGTACAATGCCTTGAATGGATCCACACCAATAGTGGAATAGAATATATTTTTGAATGAAATATACGCAAATTTTTTTTGATACACGAAACTATGGCCAAATTACAAAATAAAATCTCGTAGAAATACCTCTAGAACATGAGTGTTTGCACATTCTAGCCATCATTTTATGGGTGAAAATTTATGCTCAAGTGTTACTAAGTCCTAAAAATTTCCTATAATATCTTCCACAATCGGTATGATTAATTAGTATCCTGATTCGAGATGATCATTGATGTATCTCCATGGATTATTACTATTGCATGATTGTAGAGGTTTTCCAATATCTCTACTGAACAATATTCTAGAATTTTTATGAAGGCAACCAACTTAGTGATCTTGACTATGATCACCTAGATTGAATCTTGTCCCTTGAAAATATTTGACAATACGTTCATGAATTCCATGGATATACCATACCATATTGGCTCTGGAACCAAAAGGGGTTGAGATATTCCCGTTGGAAAATGGAGTTCGGTATTCACTTACTGAAATTTAAGGAACCATGAGACAATTTATGAAACATCTTTCATCATTCATGGCCACAAAAAATGAATTCATAGGCCCTGGTACATCACTAACACAGCTGGATGTACCTATAAAACAGATTTATTAAACTATATCAGAACCTCATCCTGCAACATCACTGGTACCATATTACATCCTCAAAAAATAACAATGTTCTCCCAACATTTAGAAAATCTATCAGGATAATTGATTATTGAAATATGATTTTTAGGGTCTCAAAGATGGTAACCCCACTCTATGCCACTCTAAATCTATTCAGGAGTATATGGGTGAGAATCCTAAACTAAAGGTAATATTCTCAATCTCCATCTTTAAATGATAACTACAATGTGGACACCTACTCTGACTCCTCACTCAACAATTGTGAACAATAAATCATACTGATAGCATCTTCTGCCACATTCACTTTCCTATGAGTATAGAGAATTTTGAATTAGTAATCCTAGAGAAAATATAACCATCACATATGTCTCATGTTATGATCCTTATTAGAAATTATATACATGATACAATCACGATCATAATAGATGAAAGCCATACATCCATCAGGTAGTATTTCTATATCTTCAATGAAAAGACTTGGACTGCTAACTCATGATCATGGGTAGTGTAGTTTTTCTCCTGTGGTCTCAACTGACATGAAACATAAAAATTCACCATATTAATCCGCATTAGAACACAATAATATCTGGTTCTTGTTTTATCACATAACATTACACACTTGATGCCCTCCTCCGGAAGTCTCAAGATGGGGGCACTAACCAATGTATGCCTCTACTACTGAAAATCCTACTAACATGAATCTATCCAGAAGAAAGTTTGTCCCTTTTAGGTCAATGTTATCATGTGTACTGGTACAATGGAGAAATAAATTTTGAATCTCTTGTAATACCATTTCAACACAAGGAATCTCTGAACCTCTCTCGCACTCTATGGTGGATCCCATGATAGCACTTTCTTAACCTTGGTTAGGTCCAAAACCAATCCATCTTCTATGATATCATGCCATAGAATGTGGAATTATTGTATCGAGATCTAGGACTTAGTGTGATTTCAATAAATTTGGTGATCTCAGAATATGTTTAGAACTGTTTTCAATGGTCTCACATGCTCTTCCATAGACACTATGTACATAAGGTTTTCCTCAATGAAGAATACCATGAATTATTATAATAAATTATGATATATATGTTTAATGAGTCCCATAGATATTGTTGGGGAATTATTCATTCCAAATGTAATAACCAAGTAATCATACTAATGGTATAAATATCGAAATGTCTTATTTTTTATATCTTCATACATCACTCACAATTGGTGATAAGAACCACCATGTTCCTATCAAATTGTTAATGAGGTCATTGATCATCGATTGTGGAAACATTATATTTATAGTCACACAGTCTAAGAACCGGTAGTCCTCACATAACCTCATGCTCTAGTCCTCCATGAAAAATAATTGGGGGATGAATAGTTTGACACACTAGGTATAACCAAGTCCTTCCACTATATGTCATCTATCATCTACCTTAGATGGTGAATCTCTAAAGGATACATCTGATATACATGCACATATATCATTAACTTCTAAATGAAATTATCGATGTCTAATTCCATCTCATGGTGGGGTGGTAAACCTTTAATTTATATAGGGAATACATACTCATAACTCACCACCACTGCAGGAAACAAAAAACACCTAAATACACTACACAGTAGATTAGGAATTCAAACTGATGAGTAATTGGAAGATCCCTCTAATGCATGATCCCATCCTACGGTGCTTGAGATAAGTTTTAACTAATAAAGGAGTACTCAGTTCAACCATTGTGGACACAATGAACCCTTCACCTAAAATATTTAATATAGGGATGATCTATAGATAACCATTCCATACCTTGTATGACATTGTAAAGCCTCTGTACTACTACAAAGAGATCTCAATAGAAAAAATCACCTCCTAGTGTCATGTCACACTATTGGTACAAGTTTATGATCACTGAATGATATCCAGGTGGATTATCCATGTGTGAGGGTCAATCCATGGGAAAAATTGAAATCATTATGTCTTTTATAAGGGATGTATATATAATGTATTTACAAGAACCTATGTCCATAATTACTGATGAAATGGTAAAAAAGTCACAAATCATACCACAAATCATTCCCAAAGACTCTGGGTCATATGATTTGACCTCCTACAGTTGTCCCCGCCTTCGTCACCCAACTCCATGAGCCTGGTTTGGAGCACATGGTGGTGGTGGTGGTAACTTATCAGAATTTAGAACAACACCTGCTGCTCTCCCATATCCCCTACCTTGTCAGCCACTGTAAAATCATGCCTTATCCTATTGTTTCCTCAGAACTGGTGGCCCTCATACAATCTCTTAGTTTTCTTCACAACGGGTTGAACAATTCCAAGCAAGATGTCCCCATCGATCAAATGAGTAAAATTGCCTCTATCTATACTGACTGGAGCCACCCAATATGCCATGTATTATAAAAAATATATCATTAGTCTTATTTTAGAAATGTCTAGTAGGACCAATTCCCTATGACTGACATCATCTCCCCACTAACGAGGTATTTTCTCCTACATTCCCTTTGTTGAAAACCACTGGATGTATCTTCTCATCCAATAAACTCTTAACCACCAAATCTCATTGTAGAAAAAATACATTGGTAGGAATTAGAATAGGGATAACACTGGCTAAGATGTCTCAATAAAGACTTATCTCATAGGTTCACGATTAGAAGAACTAATCGTGAACAAAATATATCGAGTACCTAGACTGGTTTGTAAACCTTAATGAATACAATGCTACCATCCAGATAATATATTGGAGATAGAGAAGTTTATGAATTCGTACAACCCTTAATGTAGCTGGTTATGACTCCTCTCTAAAAAGGTCATCAAACTATAACATTTCAAGATTCATCCTATCATAATTATGGGTCACTAAAGCCCACCATCACCCTATTGAATCCTTAAGAAGGATCACTACCAAGACCACCATATGATCTGAATGTTTCTCAACTATAAAGAGCATAATGGTCACTACCTCCATCCATTCATTATCCACATATGGTATGGGCTCTACTCCGAACCCGAGGGGTACGTGTCACTGAAGCTCATGAAGCATGATCTTCCTGTAGACTTCACCCGCTGGTATTGTGGGTTCCATGAGAGACTCCATAGGTGGTGGTATAAGAGGTGCACCACATGGTGGATATTGATAAATGGTCTATGTATCAGACACCACATCACATACGGTATCATCCTCATGATCATCATACCAAATCTGGCATCATGTTCATTGTAGAGGAATCTTGGACCAATAATTTGTACCACAGTTAATGAGTATATATATAGAGATAAATCATGAAGTACATGGAAACAAATACCCCTTTAAATATGATGAATGTACCACCACTTTCCAAAAAACCAGTGTTCTCATGAATTATGTCAAAAAGTAGGTGATCTTAGTCCTATTGTATGGATACATCAACAGCCAAACCAACACTGCTGTCCCTGGCCTAAAAGACGAAGTCGAAACACTAAAAATTGTTTCCTGAAACCAATATCATAGACTTTGAACCTAAATTTGATCCAACATTCACTGATACAACTCCCTTATTACCCTCCCTATAAGATCCCTAACTTTGATATCCTAAGACCCCTCCAATAGGCTAGGTACTAGTGACTACCACTGAGTAGTAATATCACAGACATGGGTGGCACTATCCATAGTACTTGTGTACACACACATATCAACATGCCCATAAAAATCTAAAATTTAAAAAAACTACTCAACCACAAATTGATACATATAAATTCCAAAACATGATTTTGACATGAAATAATGAAAATTAAAATAGGAAATATACAATCCCAGCACAACGATTCTAAATTATAAGTCCAACCTGAATGTGTGTACCAGGAATACGGTGAGAATGATGTCGGAACACACCTCAGTCTGTCAGATCTCCCTATGAACCATTGGTGCTAGGATATGAAGTAATCTGTAAAAATTATGATCACCCGCCCAAGGCATAACATGTTTTGAAAATAATATGTTTGGGATAGTATAAATATGCTCAGTATAACACCCCAAAACTAAAATTAATATATTAATTCAAATATAGTCATCACGACACAAGAGTATTTCTATGATACATATAACAAGAAACTCCGTATATACTCAAAAAAAACACATTGTCTAGTGGTAAGTCACGACCATAACATACGAGCATAGGATTCCATCTCAATGATTACACAAACAACTCGTCTAGGAGAACACACTCTTGTGTATGATAGCAATGATGATGTCCATTTGAGAGGGAGTTCTTGTTGGGTCTCATCATAGAAAAATTTGTTGATATTCTAATGAGTATAAGATAAACGTATGAGGATCAAACCTAGGGACTTAGGGAAATACAAATAAACTCAATCAATATTAACCTTCTATATAGAGGATAGATGGATGTGTAATGTTGGTCACTGTGATACAAAGATCTCCACCTAGGGAACAAAGATGAATATATGATCTCACTTCAGGCATTTTAATTGATTTCAACAACTTAATTAAAGAAACCATGGAGAAGGAATCATGGTTCTAGGAGTAGGATATGATTCCATACTAACCCTTAAGGAATGTAAAAGGGTAAATAACCCAAATAAATCTTGTTGAATATATTGATGAAAAGGGATTTAATCCATGCATAAAATCATACACGATATGTAGTGTGGATCATATATCATGTCCCTTGAACCTAGGTCTTTCCCATGTAAACAACTCGTTTTTTATCCCTTTTTTATGTAGACGTACATGGCATGTTAGCTACTCATGTATTACACCCCTATGCACTTAAAAATTATCATCCCATGTACATGTTCCCTTGTATAGATACAAAACGTAGCTCATGTACCTAGTCTAGTTTGTGTTTGTTTGGGGGAGTACCTAGTGTGATCAAACTCGTGTACTCCATCCTGTTTCCATGTACCATTGAAATAAATTATGAGTCTCTAGGGAAGGACCAAACACCATGTGACAGTAGTCAAATTCATTGTGATACTTATATTCCTATGAAACCCTAGTAACCATGAGGGTTCCGACATTACATGTTGAACTGAAATAAGTGATCAGTGGATTATGATTTTTCAAAAAACCACAATCATTATTCTATGCACCTACACCATCGTCACATTGATATATAGCTCTAATATTGATGAAATGACTGGATCTACCCTTATGAACCATTCCATAGTCATTCGTCGGATTCAGACAGTCAAATTAATTTACTAAATAGATTACATTCATTCGGATAATAATCTATATTTCATGCAAGATATCAGGGGTTTCTAAATAGGTTTGATCTATTCATCACTACAACTGTCACACAACTATTTCATTATTATAAATATGGATCTTCAATCTGATATAGTTGTTGGATGATACTTTTGTACAACAAAACCATGCATTGGTATTCATGGACCCCCAGTTCAAATGAAGAATGTTTATAGTTAACAAATATATAATGGGAAAATAGATAAATAAAATAATTTGTAATGGACCTTGATCAATGTTCATTTAAATATTAGTTTATTTCCATCAGAATATAAATTTAATATTCATAAAATGTGAATAAGTTCTCCAAATAAAATCCTTTCAAAATAAACCCATATTTCATATCGATCAAACCACAAATCAATTTTTTCATCAAGACACATGTCCTACCTCAATTTTGATCAATATATTATGAAAAATGATCTTATGACATTGTTGTTGTTGAGATCATTTGATTCAATTTTTTGTCGATCATTGATCCATGATCTAGTTGCTGTTCATCTGAGAGTAATCCTCTAATTCCCTTTATTGTCACTCCAATGGTTCCAGGGTTATGCAGCTTACCTTCGGAATTACCCATAATAATATATTTAAAGTCTAACTAATCATTTCATCGTGAATATAAAATGGAATAAATTAGTTTATTCATTTTGGCGCCTGTGATGAATTTCCCACAATTACTCATTCCAACTAAGGTTATGTCAGGACTATGGTAAATAAAACAACCCAAAAATTTATGAATAGAAATCCCCTTATTTTAATTAAATGTCGTTTTATAAAGATTACATAATAACTCCATTTGTTTTATTATATCGAATTATATTAAAATGACCATTATGTGTCCTTACCATTGATAACTAGTCCATTAAACAAAGTTCACATGTCTAGTGTATATATTGGATTTTAAATAATCTTTTTGACACAGGAATATGATGTGATGTTTTCAAAAAGAAGGATTGTACCCTTTAAGGCCCATTTATCAGAGATTTTAATGGAGATACTAATTTGGGGATTTTCCCCTATCCAATCGCACGAAAAGATACTATAACATAATAAAAAGAAAAAATTTCATTGGTTGAAGATTAGGCTCATCGAGATCATGACCCAAATCATGTTCACCGAAAGGCCCCATGAAATCCCCGTCTTCGCACACCATACTCATAGGGAATATCCTGGTGTAATAAATGGATATGTAATAAAAACCTAGAATTATGGATATGTAAATTATTTTTGCAGAGAATAATGAATAGATTTATACTATTATTGTTACATTGTAAATTATTTTTAATGTACAAATAGTATTTTTTTTGTTAATTTTCAAATTAAACTACAAAATATATTTTGATGAATTAATTTAATTTTTAACCAAATAATAATTTATTAAAATATTATTATTAATTCATCTTTTTGAAATATAAATTATCATATAATTATTATGAATTCAAATGTAATTTTTTTAATGTTTGAAAACGTTAATTGTCAAATCCTTCCAATATTCAATAAATATAGGTTTTTATTTTCAAAGTGATAATTCAAATATCTATAAAATAATTTAGACTAAAGATATATTTTTTAATAATTAGGGCATCGAAATTATCCAGCAGTGAAATTTTAATAATTTTCTGAGATATTTAAAATTTTGGGTAAATATTAAATATCATATAAATATATAATGTGTTTCATCACATCATACAGACCCAATAGTGATGTAATGAAATACTATAAAAGTTATTTTCACCCAAATATATTTTTTCCTTTAAAATAATCTAATTTCATGTTTATTTAATTTACTTTATAATGCCTTAGTGAATTCTCAATGACATATAATATATTTAACGATTTTAAAAAACTTTCTGGGAATGTGTGACTCATATACACATAAGAAAGCTAAATATTTTAATATATTAGGCCATTAGCCATATAAAATAATTTATACCACTCCCCTTATCCATAAAACATGGGAAAACCTTGGGATGGTTTGTGGTTTTGAATATTTTAGTGTGTAGTTTCCAAAAGTTAAATAATTATGAAATTCCCCATATTTCATGTATAAAACCACCCAAGATCAAATTATTATTCACTAATGCTCAATTATGATCAACCAACCACTTCCCCTTACTCCATATAGTCCTCCCCTGGCTCCCCCAATCTCCCTTTAATCCTCCACCATGCCTTTGGGATCTCACATCAAATTAAAGGATTTTACACCCACTTCATTATCGAGCATTCCTTTCATGTTATGTCATTTAATTTTCATTATTACAATGTTGGTATAAAACTTTTCATTTCACCCTAATTTTATAATTAATGTATAAATGATTATTTCTTCCAGTCACTCTCATTAATACCTCATATGATCCTATATGTACACCCATTACAATGGAAAAATTATGTACGATATTTCTCTCATCTCATTTCCATTCAAGGATTTCTTTTATATTATGCATTTAAAATTTCATTTCACCTATTGGGATATAATTTTACATTATCAAATTATATTCCATCCACTGAATAAAATATTAGAGACACATTTCTCTCTTATCAACCTAATTTATGAATTTCCATATGTGTTCGTTTTGCTGCCAAATTTGCACCACGGTTTTTCTGGACAAAATCATCATGTTGTGAATTCCATAACCATTCCTCTATCAAGGGTATTCAACATTATTCAGATGTAATTGTATAATAGTGACATACATGTATGAATTCCACATTCCCCAATCATAAAATATATTTTGTTATTGAAAAAATACATATTATATGTTCTATGTGGCACCCTTAAGTATGAGATTGAATGAATTATGAATGGTGTGGCCTGAGAACGCTCTAATGTATTGGGTAATGTTTAGATTCATGATAGGTAATTTTGGTATATGGGTTTACATGATTACATTATAGTAATTTTGTGCACTATGGTGTGACATGGGTTTACCAGATTCCTTTAAGTTAATGATTCAATGTTTTATATTGATGTCACCTTTCCATGTTTATTAATCATGTCATATCATGCAATAATGTTCATGTTTATCTTGTTCTCCATTTACATTCCTATATCCTAACATGATATTTATTCTTAATGTTATTATTTTTTACATAGTTACTAGGCATTATATCACACCCTTTTCTTATGTATTTCCTCAGGATATCCCTTGAAATGCTATGTATGAACGAATGTTGTGGTAATGTAAAAGAAGTTCTCAAAATGGATGCGTATTTCAGTTTTTATGTTTTTATTTAATGTTGATACTCACTAAATACACTATCCCTCTCAATATTTTGAGTTTTATTAAGTGTATTTTTATGAAAAAAATTATTAAATATGAAATAAAGAGTCAGGTTATTATAGTTAAAATCATAGGATATAAATAGATATTTTGGGGATTAGGAATAGAAAATTATAGTGAAAGACATGGAGAGATGTATAGTTATAAGAAAAAAATCCCTAAATATTGGTGAAAATAGAGTTAGTGATTTATCAAGAAAATAAATTTTTTTCATTATATGAATAAGTAGATGTGGTTCTAGCACAAATGTATATTGGTATAAAACCAAAAAACACCACTTTGAGCTATACTATAATGGGAACTAGTGCATGAAAATTGGACTTGATGCACTCTAGGTATGACACTCTCATGGGACATGATTCGGTAAATACAAAATCATAGTATGAACCATTATTAACTTAACGAAAAATCCCTTAAGAAAATATGTTTGGATGTAAATGATGGATAACAAAGATTGAGGCCTAGAAATTAATATGTTATGAGACAAATGTAATTTGTAACCAATAAATATAATATCATTCTATTCCCATTTTTTCATTTAATAGTTTATAAACACAACCATTATTTCCCTTTTATTATATCCAATGGCTGGTAATATGAGGAATCATGCAAAAAACTAATATGAAGATCGATTTGATGACAACCTTAATGAGATTATGAATCTGATGGGAGAATTAATCAAAAACATTATCAAGATACTCTCTCTCAGTTAACTAAATTTCGGAATAAAAAACATGGATCATGAAAAACACCCTCCCCTAGAAATAACAAGTTGAAATCGAGAGCTTCATTAGATGAAGGCCACCTACTTTCAATGTATCATCTGATCCCTTCATCACTGAACAATGAATCACCACTATTGAGAAGATATTAGAAATATTTATATGTTCTGAAAAATTAATGTTTATTATATTTATTTATAGTATAGAGGGTGTATCTAATCAATGGTGGGCATTTATTAAAAATAAAAATCAAGAGGAAGATATTGATGTGATGGAATGGAAGGATTTCCAGAAAATTGTTTTAAATAAAAATTTTCCCTTCTCTCTCCACGTTAAGATGGAATGATATTTACTTCCACTAATGAAGATGGAAAAATATATATTGCAGTGTGTGAGGAAAACAACACCATACACGCTTGATTTGCCTCTGGTTTTTTCATTACGCCTGATTCCTAGGTTCACTGCTTCTTTGGCGAGCTAAAGCCTAGCCCGCAGAAGGCTATAAAGATCCAAAACAATGACAGCTATGAGGAGATTTTGTGACGTTCCCTTAAATTCACAATGGACATAAATGAATCATAGGGGTATCAGGGGGATATTAAAACAAAACTGGACTTTATTCCAGGAATTCCAATGTATAAATAAAATAGTGCTATGAATTTTCATCACCCTGCTTTCCAAATATGTGGAAAGAAAAATTGGTGAAATTTCTGAAGGGTACAATAAAATGATGTAGGTTCGAGATGTAAGGGAATTAAGCAAGTGATTTCTAGATAGAAATACCCACTACTATGATAGAGTAAAGTAACACTTTGTTCTATCCTCAATACATTGTTCATTTCTACAACTGTAAGTAACCATGGTACATTGCAAACATGATTCCTAGGTTAATGGTTTTCAGAGGAAACCAACAACATCCATAGTATTAAGGGAGATAATTTTCAATAAATACCACCATATTGAATCCAGACTGTGATGTGGTGATTGGTATGATGGTAATTCATTCATGAATAGAAAAATTAATATTTGATTATGGTTCTACACATTCTATTATATCTGTATCTTATATTAGAACAATACATACACCACCACAACGAATTGATGTAGAGATGTTAGCGGAAATAGAAAATAGTGAAATTATAGAATCCATGAATATGACTCCTCCCCTATCACAATGTGTGGATTGAAATTCCTGGGGAGTCACTTCTTGCTTTCCTTGGAGGAATTAGTTGTAATTATGGTCATGGGTTGTCATTCACTATATAGAGAAAATACATATTACCGTTAGAGGGATATCCCTATCTTTATAGTGAATCATACCTTAATTATATAACTGTGAAAGGAGGATGATGAATGTTATTTAGAACCATAATCTCATGAATGGATATTACTGACCTATGAGCACATTTATCATTCTCATATTATTGAGTCTAAGGAAAGAACTACCCTCAAAGGAATTCCTATTGTGAGGGAATTCATAGATGTGTTTCTTATGAATTTCATGGTATTCTACCAAGAAGATATGTTTATATTTCAATTGAAATTATATGTGTGTAATTACCGACATTCAATACTCTGTGTAGAATTGATGTTGTTGAATTTGATGAAATAATGAAACAACTATAGGATAATCTGGATAAATGGCTTATACAAACTTGTGATTCACTACGCGGTGAACCATTCCTATTTATAAAAAAGAAGGATGGGTCAATGCTTCTTTTCATTCTTTGTCATGAGAGTAAAAAAATCAAGTTAATGTACGTGTAATCATTTCCATGAACGGATGACTTGTTTTATAAGCTATGTGGAGCACGATACATATCTATAGTGGATATTTGGATAGGATATTAACACGTTTGGGTGAAGATAGAGGATATCTAAAATACTTATTTTCATTTGAGGTATGAGCATTATGAGTTCATAGTGATGGCATTCAGACTGATTAAAGTTATAAAAGTCCTCATGGACATGATGAATAGTGTCTTTAGATATCACCAAAAATATATTTGGTTGTATTTATATATTATATTCTAATATAAACCCAAAATGAGGTGGTGAATGAGGAGAATTTGAGCACTATTCAAGAGACCTAGCGAAAGGAGAATCTATTTGAATGTCTCAAAAGTGTGATTTTTGGTGAAAGGAAGTATCATTATTAGGGAATATTATCACAAGAAATAGGATATCTGTGGATCCTTCCAAAATAAATGAAATTGAGGGATGGATGAGGATCACATTTGTGACATATATCCTAATAATTCTAGGGTTATAGGAATGTTATAATCGATTTGAGATAAATTTATTATGATTTTAAAACACCCTTACAAATCTAAATCTGAAGGTTGTTATTTTTTTCATGGAATAATGAAAGTGAATAATGATTAATGGATTTCAACAATAGGCTTTTTACTGCCCATATTATCACACTACCCACATGTGGGGAGTGTTTTGTAATCCTCAGGGATGATTCAATGATGGGATTGTACTATTTGTTTATGTATAATTAAAAATTCATTTCATATACCTTAAGGAAGTTGAAAATCCAGGACAAAATATATCCCACACATGATCTAGAGTTGGTAGCAGTGATCATTGCATTGAAAATCTGTTGGAATTATCTCTTTGGGGGGATGTGTGAAATATATATGGATTCTAAAAGACACAAATATATTTTTTTAAAAAAAAGAGATGAATACTTTTCAATGAAGATAGTTAGAGATCATCATGGATTAAGATTACTCAACCGGTTACCACCATGGGAAAGAGAATGGGGTAGATAATGATCAATGTAGAATGGTCCCACTAGTTTTTTCTTTCATGATAATTGAAAATGATACAATCTACTTATATATGATGAAAATGGACATGGGAATCAAAAAGGGAATGTCATAAATCTTTTTACAAATTATTTCTCAATGTTATATTTTATAATTTTTAAGGGTGGTTTAAAAAGATGATGTATGATTTTGGAAGAAAGTGGAAGCAATAAAAAATGGGAAGTCCACAACATTCAAAGTTAATGGAGAATGACTTGTGAGATTAGGGTCAAGACTATGCTTTCCATTAAATCAAGAGTAAAATAATGAGCCTTTAGATCATTCACATAGTTCAAATTTCTCCATTCACTTATGAAATACAATGATTTATTGACACCACCTAGAGAACTATTTATAGGGATAACAAGAAGAAGGAGGTTGCAAAATATAAATCAAAGTGACTAGTATATCAAAATGTAAAGCCTGAGAGGAAGAAGTCTAAGTGGATGATGCAAATATTACCCATACCAACATGAAAAATAGAAAAGGTCCCCATGGACTTTTTTACCGGACATCCAATGACGTCCAATTGAAAAAAGGATTTCTCGGTTGTTTTGGATTGTCTTAAAATCACTACACACATCATTGAAATATGAGAGGATTTCACACTCGAAAAACTATCTAGATATACATTATACAAGTATAAAGGATGCACGGAGTACCAAAATTTATGGGGTTTGATCGAGAGAGATGATTCACATCTAAATAATAGAAGTGTATCGAGCATTCTCTAAACACCGACCATAACATTTGTATGGATTAACACCCTCAAACTGATGTCCAATATGAGTGGACTATCCAAATACTTTAGAAAATATAGATATCATTATCAATAGACTTAAATGAATATTGGATTAACATCTTCCTCTATATGCGTTATCTTACAAAAATAGTTTCCACTGAAGCATCCAAATGGCTCTTTAGGAGGACCTTTATGGGAAGAGGTGAAGAACACCGACATGATGGGATGATGTTTGGGAATGAAAATATTTATGTCCATAAATGGTTAATGATATTCGGGAGAAGGCTATGATCATCCAGAAGCAGATCAATGCTTCCCAGATTCAACAAAAGAACAATGCTGACAATCGTCGACGAGGAAAAGGTGTCGATGTTTGATAAATTCTATCACTACTGGAAATTTTATCATTACCAATGGTTTGAAACCATTTGTAAAGGCTGTAAAACCATTGGTGTAATCTATACCAATGTTTTTCCAAACTTTTGGTATAAACTATACCAATGATTTTCCAAACTGATGGGTCTTGAGTCGTAGGGATAAACATATCCCAAAAGATCTATGAGTACCGTAGGGATAAGTATGAAATAATCGGTATATACCAACAGTTTCATTAAACTTTTGGCATATTTTTTTTCCAATAGTTTTAAACCGTGAGTATTTTCATGAAGAATGTCTATAAAAAATGTTTTCTAAACTGTTGGTATAGGATTTTACCAATATTCATCCACAAACTGTTGGTAAATATGATATAAAATTATCTATGCCAACATTTTATAAACCACTGATATATGTTCTGCTTTTACACATATACCAACAATTTTGAATCGTTGGAATATCTTTTTTATACCTGCAACAAGCCGACTTGTTGGCCTCCCCTTGTTCTAGTGCATCAATTCCACCAGCTGGCCCCCTATGGAGCTGCATCAATTCCAAAAGCAGGCCTTTATAACTCATAGGTAACACAATTCACCATTCACAAGTATACCTGAATAATACATAAAAAATTTTAAATAACATACATAATTCTTCCAACACATAATTCAAATAGAAATCTGAATACCCCCAATTCAATATTTAATTGTCCTATATACACAAACTGAATTAACACATAAATCAAAAAGTAATTATAGATATTATACACATACAACATGTATACCCATACACCATTAACACATAAATCATAAGTTAATTAAACACATATAAAATTCAATTCAAAATTTTGGGGGTTGGTGGTGTTCCGTGGTTATGGGTGGCTATCTAAGGGGGTAGGGGTGTCTAGAGGGGTGGGTTTATCTGGGGAGATGTGGGTTTCTGGGGGGTTTTGGGGGATGTCAGGGGGGTTGTCTATGGGGGAGTCCTGAGGGTGGGGTGGGGTGGTGTCTAGGGTGTTCGATGGATTTTTACGGGGTGGGGGTATCCAGTGGGTGGGGTGGTGTCCAAGAAGGTGGGGTGGTCTAGGGGTTGGGGGTTTGTCCAAGGGGGTGGGGTGGGGTCCATGACAGCGGGGATGTCTAGGGGGTGGGGGCTATCCCAGGGGGGTGTGGGCGGTCCACGGGGGTGGCAGGGCTGTCTAGGGGGTCGGGGTGTCCAGGGTGTGGGTGGGGCTGTCCCCGGGGGTGGGGACTGTCCAGGGGTAGGGGTTTCCACGAGGTGTAAGGGGAAACCATGGGGGTTATGGGGTGTCCATAGTTTTAGGAAGGTTGTACATGGGGGTAGGGTTGTTCAGGGGGGTGGGAGGGTTGTCCACAGTGGGTGGGGGCTGTCCATTGGGGAAGGGCTATCCAAGGGATAGACAGGGCATTCCAAGGGGTGGGTGGGGCTATCCACAGGGTTGGATAGGGATGTCCAGGGGTTATGGAGTGTCCAAGGGGTTTGGGGGGGGGGCTATCCATGGGTGGAAGAGTGTGTCCAGGGGGTGGGGAGTCTGTCCACTAGAGGGGGGGCTGTCCAGGGGGTGTGCTGGCTGTCCACGGGTGTGGTCGGACAATCCAAGGGGTTCGGGGTGTCGAGGTGGATGTTTGGGAGGAGATATTCATGGTGGTGGTCTTTCAAGTTAAGGGGAGGGGGGATATCCATATGGGTGTTCATGTGGGGTGGGGTGGTGTCCGAGGGGTGGGGGTGTCCAAGGGGTGGGGTGGTGTCTGGGCGGTGTCTTGTGGGTGGGGCGGTGTCCGGGTTGGCATGGTTTCAAGGGAGTGGGGTTGTGTCCAGGGGAGGGGTGATGTCAAGGGGGTTGGTGGGGGGGCCTTCCAGGGGTGGTGGTGTCCAGTGGGTGGGGGTGTCCAGGGGGTGGGGGTATTCAGGGGGTGGGCAGTCTGTCCATGGGGGTGGTCGGGCTATCCAGGGGGTAAGGGGTGTCCACAGGGTGGGTGGGCTGTCCACGGTGATGGGTGGGGATGTCTAGGGGGGTACATGTTGTAAAGGTGTTGGGTGGGTTTTCAACGGGGGTGGGTGGGCTGTCCAGGTGGTAGGTGGTTTCCATGGGGGTGGGCATGCTATCCTCAGTGGTGGGGGGTTGTCCACAGGGGAGGGGTGTCCATGGTGGTGGGAGGTCTGTTCACGAGGGTAGTCGGGCATTACATTGTGTACGAGATGACCAGGGGAGGTGGGTGGGTTGTCCACAGGGGTGGTTGGGGCTTTTTAGGGTGTATAGTGTGTCTAGGGGGTGGGGGTTGTCCATAAGGAGGGGGGTGTCTAGGGGGTGGGTGGTCTATCCACAGGGGGGGGGGGTGGTCGGGCTTTTGAGGGGGTGGACGGGCTATCTAGGGGGTGTTCGGGTGTCCATGGGGTGGCCATATGTCCATGGAGGTGGGCATGCTATCCACAGGGTGGCTGGACTGTCCATGGGGGTGGTCGGGCAGTCCAGGGGGTGGGTGGGCTGTCGATAGGGGCGGCGGGGCTGTCTAGTGGGTATGGGGTGTCCAGGGGGTGGGGGGGACTGTCTAGTGGAGGGGTGAATCAGTCGCAACAAATCATCATGTCAATATTTATTATTTATAGATAAAAATAAATATAATGTGACGTACCTAATCTCCCATATATTCAGGGACAACAAATCAATAAACATCAAAGGCCGGTAATATTAGTAAAAAATGTAACAGATCAATCTGTTCCTCATCACCATCACTATCATCACCATCATCATCACCCTCACCATCATCCTCATCGTCGTACACATCATTGTCGCATTCCTCCTCCTCACCCTCATACTCATCCTCGGTCTCCTCATCTCCCTCCTCCACTGCCTCAGCCTCCACCTTGCCCACCACCTCCACCTCGGCCTTCTCCTCTCCATCATGTCGAACACCACTAGAACTTCCACCCGGTGCACCATATATAGAACACATCAATTAAATTTATTTATCACAAGTTGTGCTGGCCTCTGGTGGATGTGTTGGATGTAAAACATCCATCAGTTTCATAAATGCAGTGTTTTACCTAGAAGAATGTTATGCCATATCTGTGGCCCTTTTTTCAACTTTTTCTGCCTATGATTTAACCTGCAACAACTTTGTGCCACTACAACTCATACATGAGGATGGCCAATACCTTTTTATAACTATACTCTTCCCATGTCAGCATCGTACTCTACTAGCCTTCTCATCTCCCAACACCTGATGTAAGTGATCGTTTGGCAAAAAAAATTCAGGTTCTTGGGCATCAAGGGCCTCTATTGTATCCTGTTACAAATTTAAATAGATTATTAAGTTACAAAATAGAGATTAAAATTTTAAATCTACAATGTAAAACATAAAATCTTGTAATGAGTCAGTTCATTAGTCGCACTTCCATCATTCTTCTTTCTACTCGAGCAAAAAAATGTTTCTCGAGGGACACGTCCATATATATTCAATTTGTTCCATTAATTGAAATTAAATATAGGAAACCATAATTAAAAACAGGATACCAAAAACACATTACTTCCATAACTAAAACTATATAACAACTTTAGTAATCAAAAAAATTATAGAGGAAGCAATATAATGTGAAAGTCATAAAGAAATATTATAAATTTTCATACATGCTGCCTCTCAGGATCTAGCATCATAGTACGTCCAAATGAGTGGACGTATTTCTTACCATCAATTTTTTCATTTCTTATAAATTAATCCTAAATAAAATTAAATAATTGGTATTAGAAAACATGAAAAATTTCATTTAAATACCTCTAATTTGATTAATATCAATAGTTGGCTAGTCGTCCAATGAGTAATAATCTATCAGTACTCTTCTAATAGATAGTCATCCATGATATGGACTGCCTCTAAATCCATTCTCACTCTAGCATGCCAACAAATGTATAACTCATGCTTATAAGCTCTCTAATGCTCACCTAAAACCTTTAGACTTCCTGGTCGTGCACCCTCACCATCGGGGAAATTAAACCGCATTTGACACAAAAATATAAATTCTTATAAATAAAAAATTAATATATTTAATTAATTATAAAAGATTTTTTTACCTATATCTATTTCCAGGCATTATCCTTGACTTCATTTTTGCAGATGTCTCCATGAGAGCAGGCTAATAGGAATGATGTCAGAGTATTTGGCAAGCGTCGCCAAAAAAGCTGACATTACTGCCTAGATTTTTCTATCATCTTACTTTCATCATTATACTCCACTGTCAACTGCGTGTGGCATTTCTACACCGCACGGATGTGTGTACGCACTCTCCCCTGCCTCCTATCAGTATATTTATCTATTATAAACAAAAAAAAATTTATCAATACATGTTATAATGAAAATGTATAATGGTGTAATTTTTTTAGGGGTGTACAATTATAAATGTGGTAGTCTAATCAATGGGAACCTCTAGATCCAAAGAAACTGAAGGAACACCCTATATAGATGGACAGGGTCCCAATGTTTGCTCCAAAGGAACTAACTCTGGCATAGCAGGAGTCAAAGAAGATATAGTATAAAAGCCCGGAGATATTGAAGAAGATGTAAAAGAAGATGACCGGGATGGATGGTCAAATATTAGACATCTAGTGGGAATCATCATCTGATATTCTACAGACAGGTGAGGAGGTTCATATGTAAAGAGTGGTGAAAAAATGGGAGGCCTAAATATCCAGTATGTCCCTAACAATACACCGGGATCAACATGTGGGATGGATGGTATGTCAGTGGGAGGGGAAGGGTCTAATTGGATATGATGACCATATCGTGTAGCTCTCATACCACACCCCTTGTATGAACACACTGAGTATATGGACCACTACTAGGGTTCTCATCAAATAACGGTCTCCTAATAGGTGGATCCTAAAAAATTGTTTTAAAAAATTAATCACTTGACATTATATATTATTAAAATATATATAGTTGAAATAAAATACTCACTCCATGAACTAGTGGTGGAATGTCCATCTCAGTCATGTGATGATTGTTGTCCATAACATGCTTTCATCGCCTCTCTTCAATTGGTTTCATTTCATGCATTTGAAAACAAATATATAATTAAATAGAAAAGTATAAATAATGTGAAACCCAAAAAACATAGTAAATGAAATGGAATATATGGATTCATGGATAATTTAATTAATAGTTGTTTTAGGTGAGGTTTAACAAATATAAAATGAAATCAATAAATCATACAAGATGTAATAAAGAATTTTTTTAGTAGGATAATTTTTTAATAAGAATCATCAGTCTATTAAAGTCATGGAACATTGATTATACCGGATTCATAAGTGGTAATGTAGTTCTCAAAATTACTGAAAATTTTAATTTCTTTATCTCAGTTGGATGATTCATGTTTCAATACATGTTTTGCAGAAGAATTAAATCCATTGTCTTCATTATCTAGAAAATTTTTTAAGAGTGGTCGTAGAGACGTAAAATTTTTATTCAAATCACAGTTGAAGCATTGAAATGTTCACAGATTTTGAAATTTTGGTTTCGACGGTTTGAATATAGTTCAATTCCAAATTAGAAAATGCAATTCAAAATAAATTGAAACCAATAATAATTGAGAATTCACATAATGGGCAAGATAGATACAACATATTTTTAATCAATATTAAATAAAATTTAATAGTACCAACCTTAATTGCCCATGCTGAGGAAAACAAAAAATAATTGAGAACATTAATTGATGATTTTATATATCTCCCACCACAACATCAGGTTCAAGGTCAAACCTGAAAATTGATCTATTGGATTAATAAAAAGTAATATATTTATTATTTCCAATGCTAGTAGGGATGGTATAAATTCCATCATCACCGTAATCAATAATATGTCATGGAATTACTTCAATAAAGACACCATATTTAGGTCAAATATGGTCATTGACATGAAAAATTTGTTTCTCCATTGATGCCAATACATGTGGTTCATCGGTATCAAGAGTGTGAGTCATATCAATTAATCAAAATCCACAATCATTAATATATGTGCCCTGCCTCATAATCAATTAAAACCACTTAAATTTCATTAGTTTGACTTTTCCATGAGAATAATAATCAAATCTTATTGTTTTTTCAATAACTCCATAATAACCTACATTTTCAAATCACGGTCTACTATCTGATGCACTACCATAACATTCTGTTGTGGAAGTAACTATAATACCATCATGTTGTGTTCTCATGTTCTTTGCACGTTCATTGATAAAAAAATTGTACCCATTGATAACAATTGATTTAAAAACATGAACCAAAGTATTATGACCAAATCCAAAGCTCTTATTTCCATGGAGAGAAACTCAGCAGGAAAACTCAATATCTAAAATATAAATCAATATTAAACACAATTAATTATTGTTTAAATTATTTTAAACATTACTATCATTACATACAATTTTATCCTAGTAGAAAACAATTTGCAATGATAAGTGACCCTCCATCTCAATGATAAAGAATTATTCATTCTATTTATCATCTCTTTATGTTCTCTATAGATAAAAATAATAATTGTTTAAAATATATATAAGATATAAATATAAAATTTAACTATAAGATCTAGTCATCAAACATGTCAAAGTTGATGAAAATTGAGTGATGTGCCATCTCCCTCCTTTTAGGCCTTAATGTCGTAAATGTATATGATCAAGGTATTCGTCTTGTTTGATGATGTAATATAATACTTGGTTCAATTTTCACATATTGTTCTTCTTTTTTACTCTTTGGTGTGTTATTTATTGTTTTAAGATAAGATAAATACATTGATCATAATTTTATACATTCTTGATCCAAGTAACCATTCATGATAGAACCTTCATGATGATTCCAATTACAGACATAAGAATTTAATGTGTACATATTTCTTTCAGTTGGATACATCCAAATAAAATAAATAGGTCCTCCTAGAAGTATTTTATTTAGAATATGGACTGTCATATGCAACATTCATGTGAAAAATGATCGAGGAAATATTTTCCCTAACTCACAAAAAAGTAATCGGAAATCTTCCAATTTTTTTTGAAAGATATACTTGGAAAAATTCTTAGGACAAAAATTTCTAAACCAATGGAACAACCCAATAACAGCCACCATTACATTTTTGAAAAAATATAAAGAATTTCTATTGGAATCAACTCATGTAGATGGATTGATACTCATGATTCTTCAATTATTTTAGCTTCATCTGTCTTCTATTGACCAATTTAGATATGTTTCTTGAATAGACATCTTGATAATTAATAGTCTATAGTACTTCCATAATTTTTTTTCTATAGGTGTTATCACATAAGAAGCACATAGAAGTTGCCTTTTATTTTCACTAATACACAAAGGATGCAATTTTGGTGTGATTCCCCAATCCACCAAGTCACACCGAAACCATAAATCATATTTTATCTTTTGCTTAACATTTTAAAGAATCAAAATCAACATTTCACAAATATTTTTTATTTTGCATTAAATCTAAGAAATGAAGTATCAAAATTCTTGGCCAATAAAAAAATCATAGAATATACTTCTCTTCATCCAATTGTAATAGGTTTCTGTGGAAACATTCTTTCTCTTTTTAGATTTCATTTGACTCTTCCGAATTGAAAAACTGAAATCATTCAATTCATTAAGCACATCAATTCCAGACATACGCTGAGGTGGATCATCAGTCTCCATGGTATTGTCAAATCATCGACGATTATTTCTCTATGGATGGTCCATTGGCTAGAATCATCAATGACCCATAAAACTGAAACTATAATGATGTTTCGGTATTCAGGATCATGTATTCTTTATACAAACAATACATGATAGTTTTCCCTTCATTCTCTATCTGGATATTATTGCATAAGTAGAAAAATCATTGATCGTCCACATAAGCACCACACACATCTGGAATATGTCTTTCAGACATGCATCTTATGTGTGCACACCCACATCTTAAAGAATATTCAACTCTTTTATTAAAGTATTCATGTGTATGTCTATATCATTATCAGGATCAGAAGGTCCATATATGAGTATACTCATGAATGTGAAAAATTTTTCATAGAAAACCATGGGGGGAGACTATAAATATGTATAAAAATCATCCATGTGCTATGCGAAATAAGCATTTGAAAAAAATATATTAAAACTATCACATGAAATACACAACCTCACATTACGCACATTAGTTGAAAAATCAGGATATCAAGCATCAAACCTCTTCCATGCAAACCCATCTGCAGGGTGAACCAACTCATCATTATTATTCTTTCTCTCGGTATCATGAAATCGCATTTTTATTGATATTTCATCCGAAATAAAACTTTTTTAGAGTACGGGGATCAATGGAATGTTCCTCCTTACCTTATGTGGAATAAGGGATGGTGTTCCATTAGCTTTTGGCTCTTAGAGGGATGTGCTACATTTTATACAATCATTTAGTAATGAATTTTCCTCTTAGAATAAACTGCAATATTTCAGGATATCATGAATTTTGTTGCTTGAAAATCCATTTTCCTCAACTAACATCCATAACATATAGTGTTTTGAGGGAATATCTTCATCATTTGTAATTAACTCCTTCATGAAGGTAATAATGTAATCAATTATAGTATTAGAAATCCCATAAATACTTTTCCAATGAAACAATCAGATTAAAAATTCCATCTTTTTTATTTTATTGCATTTTTGGTATAATGGATTCATGGAAGTATCATTCAATTTTTTCACCCTAATAACATCATATTTTTCATTAGATGTAGCATGTGATCTTATATGGAAATCTTCTTGGGTCAGAATCCTTTCTTTTACATGATGATGAATAAACAGAAATAGGTCATATAACAAATTATCCAATCTATTCATCTAATTTGGATTATTAGCTGTTTGAGATGTAATGTTCTCCCCATTGTGATACTAGACAGAGTAGTTTTATTGAATGTCATTTTTGGTTATGTGGTTGATGCCTTCTTCATGGCTCATCCAAGGTCTTATAACACACTTGTGATAGGGGTAGTGTATCTGACCAATATCTAAAGCATTCTGAAATGAAAAAACTAAAAATATCTCCAAATTGTTTTGAAAATTTCTTTAGATCCAATCTATTTCATATATCCATCATCTATGCATTCTAAATAAATTGTTATAAGTCATTTCGTCAAATTAAATTCAATAAGATTGAAGTTTCCTCGAAAATATATTTAAGTAAATGAGAATTTTTCACATTATATGAAACCATAACAGGAACACAACTCTATATGAGAATCATAATATTAAAGGAAACAAATTAGTATATTTATAACAAAATACCTTTGAAGAACTATATAAGACTATACAAGATCATGTACCCTTGTAGAGGAGACTCATTCAGTAGTTGACTAGATTTTAGATTGAAGAAATTTCATATAATAATAGATAATTTGGGTGATCACATACATTTCCCAAGGAGGTTCGGGTGCCTAGGGGGTGCAGGGTTTCTAGGGGTGGTGGGGTTGTCTAGGGGGTCGAAGGTGTCAATGGGGTGGGGGCTATCTAGGGGTTCCAAGTGACCATGTTGGCAGACTGTCCATGGGGTTGGGGGCTGTCCAGGGGGTACGTGGGGTCCAGGGTCTGGGCGGTCCTTCCACAGGGGTGGTGAGGCTGTCTTGGGAGGTTGGTATTGTCCAGGGAGTCGGGGGATTTCCATCGGTGGGGGTTTTCCTGGGGGTACGGGGTGTCCAGGGGGTGAGTGGGGTGTCCAAGGGGTGGGCGGGGATGTCCAAGGGATACATGGTGTCTAGGGGGTGGGCGGGCATTCCATGGGGGTGGAGGGGCTGTCCAGGGGGTACGGGGTGTCAAGGGGTGGTGGGCGGGATGTCCAAGGATGTGGTCCGGTTATCCATGGGGGGTGGTCGGTCTGTCCACGTGGGTGGCAGGGCTGTTCAGTGGGGTCGGGGGTGTCATGTGGGGTGGGGGTGGGGGGCTTTCTAGTGGTGGGGGAATCCGGTTGGATGGGGTGTCCAGGGGGTGGTGGGAGAGTGTCCAGGGGGTGGGCAGGCTATCCTTAGGGGGGGCTGTCTAGGGGGTACGAGCTATAAATTGGGTGGGAGGGCTCCCCACGGGGTGGCGGGGCTATCTAGAGGGTCGGCGGTGTCTAGGGGGGAATTCCATGTATTGGGGGATTTCCAAGCGGTACGATGTGTCCAGGGGGTGGGCGGGCTATCCAGGGGTGGAGGGGGTGGTGGGGTTACCCCAGGGGGTACGAGGTGTCCATGAGGGGTGGGCGGGCTGACCACGAGGGGTGGTATGGCTATCCATGAGGGTGGTAGAGAAGTCTAGTGGGGTCGTGGGTGTTTAGGGGGTGGGGGGTTAGGGGTTGGGGTGTACGTGGCATGGGGGTGTCTGGGGGGTTGTGGGTGGCTGTCCAGGGGGCGGGGTGGGTGGGAACACTATGGGGGGATCGGTGTCCAGGGGGCAGGACGGCTATCTACGAGGGTGGCGGGGCTTCCAGGGGTTGGGATGTCTAGGGGGTGGGGGGCTATCTATGGTGTACAAGGTGTCTAGGGGGTGGGAGGGCTGTCCAGGGGGTGGTAGGGCTGTCCAGGGGGGGTATGGGGAGTCCAAGGGGTGGGTGGGCAATCCTCGGGGTCACGGTGCTATCCAGTGGGGTCAGGGAGTCCGGAGGGAGATGGGGCCTTTTTGGGGTGGGGGATTTCATGCGTACGAGGTGTCTATGGAGTGGGCGGGCTATCCAGGTGGTGGTAGGGCTATCCAGGGGGTATGGGGTGGGTGGGTGGGCTGTCCACGGGGCTGGTGGGGCTGTCTAGGGGGTACAAGGTGTCTAGGGGGTGGGAAAGCAATCTAAGGGGGTGGTCGGGCTGTCCATGGGGGTGGCAGGGCTGTCCACGAGGGTGGAAGGGCTTTCCAGGGGGTGGGGGTGTCCATGTGGTGGGGGATGTCCAAGGGGTGGGATCTGTCCAAGGGGTGGGTTCTGTCCACCCCAAATCTAGGGTTGTAAAATATAATATTTATCCAATTATAGCATTATTTAAAGCCTATTACAGATGACTGAGTAGAATATTAGTGTAAAAAATGAATATTATACATATAAATCACAACACACCCTATTGTAAACCCACCATCAAATATCATACATGGATTGGATTTTATGAGCCATGTCTCAATGGGAGACTAATTATAGGAGAATGAGCCTTGTTATATCATTAGGTGATAAAGAGTTGTACGAATATTATATTTGAATGAGATCAAAATGGATAGAGGATAATAACTTGACTGAGATTTAATTAAATATATCACTTATTCATTGAAGGGTAAGAGTGAGTGTTGGTATGGAACATCAAGAAAATTCATAACGTGTGAATGCAACTATAAATTGGTTATATTTGATTCCTATTTTTTCGTACAGTATCGGAGTGGAAAACCCACCCCCACATTGGACATCCCACAACCCCCCATACCACTACAACCTCAACCCCACTACACCCCCCTGGATAGCACCCCCACCCCACGTAGACACCCTCCTCTTCCGTAGTCAACCAACACTCCCCTCACCCACATGGATTGACCACCCACCACCACCCCTGGACAACCCACCCCTCCCTGTGCAGCCCACACCCCCTCCACTGTTTCCCCCCCAACAGTCCCCCACCCCCAGGACAGCCCATTCCCCGCACCCCCACTAGAATGCCCCCTGCCCCTACCTGGATAGGCCACACCCCCTCTCCTATATCCCTACACACCTGGAAAACCCCCACCCCAACATGGATAACCCACCACCACCAGGAAATCCCACCCCATCCCCCACCTAAACACCCCACCCTTACCCCTTGGATATCCCACACCCCTCCTTGGTGCAGCCAATAACCCACTCCATCAAACCCCTATAGCCCCATAACCACTCTACAGCCCCTACCCCACTACAACTCCCCCTTAAGGTATTTTTATTTAAAATAATTTTATTCATGAATAAAGATAAACTATAATACATTATCCATTTCTTTCCAAATAACACATTAAATTTATAAAAACATGACAAATAAAATTTATCAAAATATGAAAAATTCAATTTATAAGGCTCTATGGACACTTATAAAATTCCTTTGAGAAAAGGGGAAATCAACTACATTATTAGTTAAAATATAAAAACTGGGTTGTCCACATAGGAGGTTTGGTGGTGTCTACGAGGTGTGGTGGTGTCCAGGGGGGATGTCAATGGATGAGGGGTAGGGGGTCTCCAAGGGGATGGAGGGTGTCCAAGGGGTGGGGGTGTCTAGGTGTGGTGGGTTGTCTAGGGGTGGTGGAGGTGATGGGGGCGTTCATGGGGTTTTGTGTGTGTGTGTGGGGGGGGGGGGGTATCCAATGGGGATGAGGGGCATCCAGGGAGGGTGGGGCTGTCAAGGGGGTTAGAGGAAGGGGTTTTCCAAAGGGTGAGGGAGTATAGGGTGTGGGGGGAGGGGGTTGTCCAAACAGTGGGGGTGTCCAAGGGGTTGGGGGTGTCCAGGGGGAGGAGCTGTCTAATGGTTGGGGGTGTCTAAGAGGGTTGGGGTGAAGGAGGTTGGGGATTGGGGGCTATCCAATGGGGGTGTCCAGGGGGGGCTCTCCAGTGGAGTGGGAGATGTCTAGGGGGAGGGGGAGGGGGTGTTAAAAATTTTAATCCATCATCCAACCAACGCCAAACTCCAAATAAAATTTTCAACTAAACTAATGTTCATAAATCATAATAAAAACCCACAACCCCATGCACTAATCAAACCCAAAAAAAAACATTTACCATGTTTGATGTGTAGAACAAAAAAACATAAAACAAACCAAATTGTTCGGTACTCCAAAGAAAACATTTACACTAAGTTAACCATAATCAAAACATAAAATAGAAAAAAAAGATAAAGAAAACTAAAACTATGGTATCACTTACTAATTTAATGTTAAGAAATAATTTTTTTGATTGATGATTTATCTACGGTTGAAAGGAGTTTCGTGGCTGATAAGTATTTGTTAGGAGCTCTAGATTAGGTCTACAGTTGGACTGATTGGGAGCTGGGGCGCTGGGAATTTGGATGAAACATTCCCAATGGTTTTTAAAAACTGAATGGAAATCCTCACTTTACCAACAATTTTCCACAACCGTTGGTATATCATAGAGAAAATATTTATTTCCCAATTGTTTTGGAAAATCGTTGGGAAATTTTTGGCATTGCCAATGGTTTGTTCAAACTGTTGGGAAATGATTCCTTCTATTACACTATAGCATTAGTTTGAAGAAATCGGTTGTATATTACCATTGGAAAAATACCATGTTCCATTATTGTATCCTCTTCATATCTCTATGTTATAGAGTTATTAGATTTTGGGAGAATGGAAATATTAGTCCAAGGTACATCGTCCCATTTCAGATCCTCGATCACATTGGTCCAGATGCCTACCGAAGATCACTCCCATAAAAACAATATCAAATTCATGATTTATTCCATGTATCACTCTTGAAAAAGTAAATACTTGACCAATAACTTGTACTTAATCTAGAGGTGGTACCATCGGAGAACGACCTCTCATATTCAGATAAGCTGGCGAAGATATTACACCATAGAGAAAATTATCTATGATATAACAAAATTCCACTAGTAAATGTGTTGTGGAGAGTCGTCTAGTTCGGTGAAGAGACTTTGAAATAGGATGATGTAATGAGGAATAGTTACAATCATCAATTTTTGTTTTGGAAAAGGGAATTTCTAGGGAATTATTTCTTATGGGGGGATGGTTTTCACATCCCAACCATTTTTGAAACAAATTACTTTTCATTTAATTAAATTTCGTATAGATATAGAACACACACAAACTAATTTTGGTTTAATATATCATATTCGATTTATATGACCATAAAATATCATTAACATTGATAATGTTTTCTTTGAACAGTGATCACATGATTAATATAAATATAGGATTTTAACTAATCCTTAAGACACAAAAATTGAATTGAAGGCCTCAACCAATAGGATTGTAGAATATGAATCCCATTTATCGGAGATTTTGATGGAGATAACATTTATGGGGTTTTCCCTAGACCAGCCCCATTCTGAGATCCATTGACTTAGTCATGGGAGAAACCATTTGTGGGAGATTTTCAAGCTCATCTCTAAGATGACCCAAACTATGTTCACTGAACGACCACATGAAATAACCCCCATCAAAAACCTTACTCATAGGGTTTATTCTTGGGTAATGAAGTGATATGTATCAAGAACCATGCATTATTGATATGACAATTATATTTTTATAGAATAATGAATAAATTTTATCTATTATTGTAACTTGTTATATTCATTTTAAAGAAAAAAATATATTGTTAATTTTAAAATTCAATTCAAAAATCATTTTTCATGAATTGATTTATTATTTAAATAAATAATATTTTCAATAAAATATTTTTTTTAAAATTATTTCATAAAATATAAATGATCATATAGTTTTGATGATGTCAAATGTAATTGTTATTAGTAAATGAATACAATTTTTTCAAAACTAGTCAATTTTCAATAAAATTCAGATTTTAAAGAGAAAATTATCATATTTTGAAGATTATTTAGATGAAATGAATATTATTATTAAAATCAGGATGTTGATATTATCCAATTTAATAGTTTTCATAATTTACTGAGACAACGGAATTTTTAGTTAAAAATTAAATACCGTATAAATATATTATGTGTTTTATGACATTATAATAACCTAATAGTTATGTAATAAAATTATACAAAACGATTCCATGGAAAAATAAATGTTTTTCCTTTAAAATATTATTATATCATGTTTATTAGATTCATTTTTAAATTCTTAGTGAATCCCCCATGACATATTAAATATTTTATGATTGTAAAATCATTTCATTGAATGTGTGACACACCTGAAAATATGTAAGGGTAATATTTTAATATATTCAGCCCTAAGAATTATTAAACAATTCATACCACTACCATTTTCCAGAATCCCTTTGAAAAAACCAATGAATGGTTTGGGGTTTTTCATATTTTTGTGTGTAGTGTCCAAAACCAAAATAATATTGAAATCTCCCATCATTACAATGTAAACCCACCAACACACCCATCCCTCTTCACTAAATATCAATGATGTTATGTCTCTTTATTCTAGATACACCCTAGAGTCCTTTTAATTCACCCTTATTCTCCCATGAAGCCTCATCCAATCCTTTGGTATAAAAACATCTAACTAAGGGATCTTACAACCTCCTCATTATCATGAATTCCAATAATGATAGTTTATTTAATTTACATAATTCTTATAATGGGATATAATGTTCCATGAACCCCCTATTGTAACATTGATGCATAAACGATGAGATCATTATTTCACTCTCATTAATCACTCATAGGATCATTTATGTTCAACTATCACTATAATGAAATTTCTTATAGAATTTCCCTTTTCTAACATCCGTTCAAGAATTTGTTTTATAGTTGGAATCTATAATTAATTTTCACATGTTATGATATTATGTTTTATGATCCAATTACTTTCCATCCATTATATAAATCATCAGATACCACTTTCACTATCTTCAGTATAATTTATGAATTTTTATATGACAATGTTATGGTTTTAAAATTATACTGTGATTTTCAATTCCAAAATCATCATCTAATAAATACCATTACCATTCATCAATCAAGGGTATTCACCATTATGCACATATACTAATCGAATTTTGACATACATGTATGAATTCCATATTAATTTATCTTGTAGTAAATGATAATGTTGAATAAATCCATGTTATATGATCTATGTGGATCACATAATCATGAGATTGATATAATTATGAAGGGTTCACCCTAATAGTGCTCTAATGAATTTGGTAATGTTTTGTATCCAGATACATAATGATCGGAATTAGGTTTACCTAAAACCTTTATCGGAATTTTTTCCACCATGTTTGGATAGGGGTTCACTGGATTCATTTATGTTAAGGATACATTGTTTTATGTTGATGCCATATTTCCATGTTATGGTATTCATGCTATATCATGGATTTATGTTCATGTTTCTTGTATGATCCATTGATATGACTATTAACTAACATGTATTGTATTCTTCATGATATTATTAATTTAATCCATTACATGGCTTTATATCATTACTTTTTTCTTATATATTTCCTAAGGTTATTATATGAAATGCTATGTATGAAGTAATGTTGTGGTCTTATAAAACAATTTTTCAATAAATATGCATATTTCACATTTTAATTTGTTATGTAATGTTCATAATCCCCTAACACACTAGTCTTATCGATCTAATGAGTTTTATTAACTGAAAATTTATGTAACAAGTCATGTTTAAATATGAAATAAAGAGCACAATTGAAATAGTTGGTATTTAAGGATAGGTTTTGTTATTTTTAGAATTGGGAATTGAAATATCAAGTGAAAGACGTTGGGATAAGAATAATAAAAATAATAACATCAATAAATTTTGGTGATTATAGAGTATGTTTCTAATCCTGAAAAGACATCCTTATCTAGATACACACATGTAGAGGTCGATCTGGCATTGATGTATCTGAGGGTAAAACATTAAAACACCACATTGAGATAAACATGAATGGAAATTGGTTTATTGAAATTGGCCTTGCTGCACTCTGCGTCCAACAATCCCATGGTATATGATTTGGTAAATTAATAATCTTAGTATGATCCATTATTAAGGGGAAACAAATAATTCCCCTAAGAATATGTGTTACAAAGTAGATCATGGATAACATGGATCGAAGCCTATAAATTTCTATTTTAAGGAGATATATGTAATTTATATGTTATCCATAAAATATAAATATATTCTCCTTTATTTGATTATTATATTAAAATTATTACCAACAATTTTCCTTTTATTGTATCCGATGGTCGCTAATATCAAAAATCAAGCCAACAACCTATGCGATGATCAATGTGATGACTACTCAAATGAGATGTTGAATATAATGGGAGCAAGAATCTAAAAATTTTCATGATAATCTCTCATTCATCTTCTATTTTGAATTGAATCATGGATAATATGGAACGTTCACCCCCCCCCATGATGGAATAAGTTGCAATTGAGAGCTTCATCAGCAAAGGCCTCTAACATCCAATGTATCATATCATCACTTGATCACTGAACAATGGATCAACTCCATTGAGAAGATCTTATCCATACATCACATTTAAGAATACTTGAAGGCTCTTCTAGCTACTTGTCGTAAGAATGTTGAAGCTGATAAATGGTGTACATTGATTAAAAATATGATGCCTGAGGGAGAAATCTTGGCGATGGAATGGAAGGATATTTGGGACATATATTTCAATAAATATTTTTTCTAGACCACCCATATTATGTTGGAAAGATATTTCCCTGTACTCATAAAGATCACCAACTAATCTATTGGGGTGTAACAGGAATATATCACAAGAATTTCATGAAACACCTCTGGATTTATCATTTCCCCCTGAAAGTATGAATGATCTCTTCTTTGGTGGTATAAATCCTAGCCCACAAGAAATCCCTAACAATCTGAAACTTTGAAAATAATAGGGAGATTTTAAAAGGTTATCTTAAATTAATGTGGATATTAGAGAAATATTGCAGTATCACATAGTTAATAAGTGGAATGTGGACTTCATTCCTGGTGGTCCAATTGAAAAATGTAATGATACTATGAAATCTTGGCACCCCCGCTTGAAAAAGTTGTGGAATGAAGAACACAATAAATTGCATGATTGGGACGAGGTAATGCACTAGGTGAGGGATGGAAGGGAACCTTTCCATCTATTTACGGTATGAAAAACCCACTACTATGATATATGAAAGGAATAATCTGTTAAATCCTAAAAATATTATTCATTCCTACAACAATGTTGGATTATTTCACATTGTGAACTAGTTCTCTAACCCAAGGGTTTTCAGAAGCCACCAACAAGCTCCAAGGAAGCAAGGGAGTCCTTTTTAAATTACTACTACTAAAGTTAATCCCGAAAAAAATCTGTTGATATGAATTTTAGTTATCCATTCACGAATAGAGAAAATATTTTTTGATTTTGGTTCTTCATATTCATTTATATTTGGAATATTTAGTATAAAAATCCAGAAAACACCACAAAGCATAGGCGTATAGATGTTGGTGAAAAAAATGGTGAAATTATATAATCCCATGAATATTACTCCACCCCTATCGTAATATGTTATTTCAACTTATGAAAGAACTCTTCATACATCCCTTAGTGGTGTTTTATGCAATTAATTAGATAGAATGTCATTCTATATATAGATCCAACAAAATTTACAGTGAGAGGAAACCCACACTCCATTTGGTGAATCAACCGATTATTCTATACATATCAAGGAGGAAGATCAATCTTCTTTAAAACCATCATCTCATGAATTGATATTAATGGCCTATGAGATCATGTAAAATTCTTAGATTATGGATTCCATGTCAATAACCTACATGAAGACATGCCTATTGTTATGGAATCCACTGATGTGTTTTCCACGGAATTCCCTGGTCTTCCTCCTAAAATAGACATTGAATTATTGATTGATCTTATACCTGGTCCATGTAAAATATCTAATACTCTATGTAGAATGGATTTTGTGGTACTTGATGTGCTAACAAAACAACTACAAGAGAATATGGATAATGGGTTTATACACCCATGTGCTTCGCCATGTGGTGAACCAATCATCATCATTAAGAACAAGGATGGGTCAATGAACCTTTGAAATGATTATCATGATCTCAACAAAATGACAATAATGAACAAGTATCCTTTTTCCTGGAATTGAGAACTTGTTAAATCAACAATGCATTGAAAACTACTTCTCCAAGGTGGATCTGTAGTCAAAATATTACCACGTTAGGGTGAAGAAGTATAATATCCCCATGATTACTTTTTGAAAGAGGTACACAAATTATGAGTTCATAGTGACAGAATTCAGACTCACTAATGTTCTAGAAATATTCATGGACATGATAATTTTATTCTATAGACATTACCTCACAAATTTTGTGGTAGTATATATAGATGATATTTTAATGTACTCAAAATCAAGGAAGAGCACGAGGAGAATATGAGCACTATTCTAGTTCCCCTGAGAAAGGAGAAGATCCATGTAATTTAATGAATTATTGAATTCTGTTTGAGGAAAGTCTCATTCATGGGGAATATCAACACGAGAAATGTTTTATTTGTGGTTCTTTCCTAAAAAAGTAATTTTGGGATCGTCAGGAATGAAATACATGATGGATATCTATAGATTTATAGTTTTAGAAGGGTATTATCTCAGATTTGTGAGAAATTCATCACAATTTTCAAACCCTCTTACAAAACATAATCAGAATAGAGTCATTTTTTCATGGATTGTTGAATGTGGAGAATGATTCACGGAGTTGAATATGATGATTATCACTAGCCATGTTCTCACAGTATACAAAAGTGAGGTGATTTTCGTATTGTTCAACATTGTTTAAAAGAAGGGTATATGCTATAAGTTGATTCATAATAAATTGGTAATTTCCTATGACTCAAGACAGATGAAAGTTTCTAAGAAAAACATTCCCACACATGATCCGAAATTGGAACCTATGGTAATTACATTGAAAATTCTTCGCCATTATCCCTTTCTGGAGAAGTGTGAAATATATATGGATCATAAAATTCTCAAATATATATACCCACATAATGATAGGAAAATGAACAAATGTAGAAGGTTAGATCTCATCAATGAGTACGACTACTTAATAAATTACCACCCCTAGAAAGAGAATAAGGTGGCAGATGCTTGAAGTAGAAAGGACCCACCAATTATATCATTGATGAATATTGAAAATGATGCAATATTATTAGATTTTATGAAGAAGGACATGAGAATAATAATGAAGGTAACTTCATCAATACTTACAAAAATTATTGGTCAAATGTCTCTTTTAGAATTCTTAATGATTTATCAAAAATATGATGTGGGATTTCAGAAGAAAGTGGAAACTATTAGAAAATGGAAATCCTTGGAAATCAATGGTAATGAAGAAGGAATTGTGGGATAACGGTCAAGACTATGTGTTCCATCAAATTAGGAGATAAAGAATTATCTTTTGGATGTTTCACATATATTGAATTTATTCATTCACCCTAGAAACACAATTACGTACTGAGATATCGAAGAGAACTATTGGTGAGATAAAATGAAGAAGGAGATCAAAAAATATAAAATCAAAGTTCCTAGTATGTTAGTATGTAAATGATGAGAAGCAGAATTCTTAGAGGTTTATGAAACATTACCCTTACCAAAATGGAAATGGGAAAGCATCACAATGGAATTTTTCACCAGGATTCCTAATAAATCTATAGGGAACAATGCTATCTGGGTTGTTTTGGATCATCGTACAAAGACTACACACTTACTTTGAATATGATATGATATCTCATTGGATAAAATAGAATTTATATATAGATGTGAATTTGTAAGCATTCCTTGAGTACCACTATCAATTTTGTTCAGCCGAGTTCCATGACTCCTATCTATTTTCTAGAAGAGACTCCATCATGATTTAAACATAGATATGTACATTAGTATGGGTTTTAACCCTCAAACTTATTTCCAACCAGAATGGACTATCCCAACACTACCAGACATGTGGAGAGATTTCTCAATGTATTTCAAAGTAGGATGAGATCAAAATCTTCATCTGGTTGATATATCTTACAACAACAATATCCACCCAGGCATACAAACAGATCATTATAAAGCCCAATATGGGAAGAGGTGAAAACACTAGAATTTTGGGATGATGTTAGAGAACAAATTTCTTCTTCCATAAATGTTTCATGAATGGGTGGAGAATGTTAAAACCATATGTCACCGCATAAAAGTTACATAATGTCTACAAAAGAGATATACTAAAAATAATCCATGAGGCCGAGAGTCTATGGTTGGTGACAAGTAATTCATCTATATATATCTATTGAAGTGAGTTATGAGATTTGGGAATAAGGGAAAGGTAAGTACAAGGTACATCAGCTATTTTTTGATCATTGATCGCATTAGGGAAGTGGCCTATCGACTTGTAATCCAATCTCACATGTATCATGTGCATAATTTATTCGATTAATCACTTTTCAAAAATACATACCTAACCCATCACATGTACTCAATATAGAGGTGGTTCCATTGGAGAATGACCTCTCTTATGAGGATAAGATAATAAAGGTCGTAGAATGGAGATAAAATAATCTACAAAATAAGAAAATGTCCCTCGTAAAAGTGTTGTGGGGAAACAACAAGTTTGAAGAAGCGATGTGGGAACATAAGAATGTGATGAGACATAGTTACACTCATCTGTTTTGGTTTGGGAAAAAGAAAATATTGTACGAAAAAATTCTTAAAGGGGAAAGGTTTTAATTAACATAAATTTTATGGATAAAATTACAATTATTTTAATTAAATGTCTTATGAATATAGTAAACACATGAACAACATTTATTTTATTATATCAAATTGGATTTATATAATAATTAGGTATCGTTAATGATGATAATATAATCATTGAATATGGATATTGTTACTAGAATAAGCCGGAGAGACACAATTTACAGGGGAAGTTCAATGTCATTTGGATCACAACCCAAACCATGTTCACTGAATTACCCCATGAAAGCCACACCATCGCACACCATACTCTTTGGGCATATGCTGGTGTAATAATCCAATATGTATGAAGACTCTATCATTATTGATATGTGAATTTTTTTTCTGTAGAATAATTAATATATATATTCTATTATTGTTACATTGTAAATTATTATTAATGTATAAAAGAGTATTTGTGGTTAATATTAATATTAAATATAAAAATATATTTTGATTAATTAATGTACATTAAAAACATATACTTTTTTTATAAAATATTATTATTGAATTACATTTATTAAATATAAATTATGGTATAATTTTTATGGTGTTAAATGTAATATTTATTAATGTTTTAAAACTGTTTTTGTCAAAACCCGTCAATTTCCAATAAATGTCAGCTTTTATTTTTAATGATAAAATAACATAAATGAAACCAATTATTTAGATACAATTCATATTATTTTTGAAATCAAAAACTTGAAATTATAAAATTTTTATTTATTCATAATTTTCTGACAGTTGAATTGTGGGTAACTAATAAATACTGTATAAATATAAAATGTGTTTTATGATAATATAATGACCCAATTGTGATATAATAAAACAATGTAAAATATTTATTCAAGAAAATATATGTTTTTTATTTTTATTATACTAATTCATGTTTATTTGATTTATTTTAAAAAGACATACTGAATCCTCCCACACGTAAAAAATATTCGATGAATTTAAACCCATTTCCTTGAAAGTGTGACACACCTCCACATATGAAAGAGAAATATTCTTATATATTCTTACCATAGCCTTATAAAATAATCTATATCAATCCCATTTTCTAAAAACTGTGGGAATAAATCATGGGATGATTTTTGGTTTTAAATATTATAGTTTTTAGTCTCTAAAACTAAAATAATAAATAATTTCCCCACATTTGCTATAAAATCAAACAAAAGATCCCATTCCTCTTCACTATAGCTCTGTAAATCACAACAACCATCTACCCTATACTCCATAGTTTCCTCCATTGGAACCCAAATTCTCCCAATAATCCCCCATAGCCTATGATATCACACTTCCATGTAACCGATATTCCACCCTCCTCATTACCCTGAATTTTTTCTTGTTATGTCTTTTAATTTACATTGTCCAGTATAGGGATATAATGTTACGTGACCCCATAAAATACAATTTATTTATAAATTATTATATCTCTGTTTCACTCTCATTAATCCCCCATTTTATCCTTTAATTACATTTGTTACTATGCTGAAATTTCAAAAAGAAATTTCTCTCTCTTTATTTCCATTCTAAAATTTTGTTTATATTATGCATAATAAATTACATTTCACATTTTTTATGTTATGTTTCATAATTACCCTACATTTAGTCCCATGAATATATGATTATATACCCCTTTTTTATTATCAACAGTGTTTATGAATTTCCACATAACGTTGTTATACAACAAAAATTGTTCCAAGATTTTCCATTTGAAAATAATCGTGTAGTGAATACCAGTCCTAATTCTCTGTCAAGGGTATTCAACTTTGTTAACATATAATTATATAATTTAAAATTACATGTACCAATTCCACATTATTTGTTCATGGAATAAATAATGACATTGAATGAATCAATTTTATATGATCTACATGGCACACTTAAGCATGATATTGAAATAATTATAAAGGGTGTGCCCTGATGGGTCTTCAATGCCTGGGGTAATTTTTAGTAATTGGATAAATCAGTTTGTGATAGGGGTAAAACAAATTCATTTATAGGAAATTTATCCACCATGTAGGGACATGGGTTTACCTATTTTCATTATGTTAATGATGTAGTGTTTTATATTGCGACATACCCATATACTACTTCATGTGAAACTTTCAACCACTTATCCCATTCAACAGATGAAAATCACATCTCCTTTCCATTCAAAAAATAAGTTACTCGCTTTTCATTCTCCGATTCTTCAAAGGTTACAAAATCCTAAAATTGTTTCACTAATTTTGGAAAGTAAGGACCATTGTTGTTCGAAAACACTCTACCCATTATTGATCTTCAAGAACATCGAGCACTAAGGACCTTCTAGGTACCATCCATTCTACACATAGTTCCTTTTCAATCAAAACAACTCGATTTTGAAGATGAGGATTCACTGGTCATCTCCCCGACCTAGTTATAGAAACACCTCCACTACCACATGCTTCTTGCTCGATCCTTTGCATCTTTGTTCTCGGCTCAGTAGAGTCATCTCTAACGGTAGGAAGTTTGTTTTTTCCCATCACTGGTTTGAAGGATTTAGGGTTCTCTAAGGATTCATGATCTAAGGTTCGAAGGCTATGGTTTGAGGCTCAGTGGATTTATAAGTAGCTCGAACATTAGTTTTATCATTTAGGAAAATAAAATAAATAAACAAAATGAAATAAATTAAAAACGATTCAGATTCTGGTGACAGACAGAAGTTTTAAAATGGCTGCAAATCGGTGAGAATTTCTATCAGCGAGATTACATCGGTGAGGTTTTACATCAGTTAGGTTTTACATTGGTGAGGTTTTACATCAGTGAGGATTTCACATCGGTGAGAATTTCACATCAGTGATAATTTCACATCGGTGATAATTTCACATCGGTGAGAATTTCACATCGGTGATAATAGCTACCAATTGAGGTTAAACTTTCCTAACTCGTGTCTAATGTAAATTAACCTATCCGAACTCAAAGGATTAGTGAAAATGTCGGCTAATTGATGTTCAGTGCCAATAAAATCAAGAGTAATATCACCTCTTTGGTAATGATCTCTGAAGAAATGGTGCCTTATATCAATGTGTTTGGTCCTAGAGTGATACACAGGGTTCTTTGAGATATTTATTTCACTAGTATTGTCATAGTTTATTGAAAAATGTCTAAAGTCATATCCATAGTCCAAAAGAGTGTGTTTCATCCTCAGAATTTGTGCACAACAAATACCAGCCGCAATGTACTCTACCTCGGCAGTAGATAATGCTACAGAATTCTACTTCTTACTACCCCAAGATACTAAGGACATTCTTAATAAATGACATGTTCAAGAAGTGATCTTTCTACCCAACATGCAACCAGCAAAGTCAGCATCTTAATAACTCATTACCTCAAAGGGTTTTCATTTTGGGTAAACCAAACCAATGTTTTCAGTATGTTTAAGATACTTAAAAATTATTTTAATAGCAAGTAAATGCGATTCTTTTGGATTAGAATGAAATCTTGCACACATACACACACTAAACATAATATCTTGTCGACTAGCAGTAAGGTAAAGTAATCTTCCAATCATACCTCTGCAATTGGTTTGATCCACTGGTTTCCCAGTTTCATCTGCATCCAATTTATAAGCAGTACTCATTGGAGTTTCACTTTCCTTAATACTATCTAAACCAAAACTTTTTAAAAGATCCTTTTTATATTTACTTTTATTTAATAAAATACCATATTCATTTTTAAATACATGAAATCCAAGAAAATATTTATGCTCTCCCATTAAACTCATTTCAAATTCATTTTTCATATTCTTTGAAAAATCAGTACATAATGAATGTTTAGAAGATCCAAAAATAATATCATCAACATATATTTGAACTATTAAAACATCATTAGAATTTATTTTAATAAAAAGAGTTGGATCAGCAATCCCTTTAGTAAAAATTTTTGGAATAAGAAAATTACTAAGTCTATCATACTAAGCTCTTGGAGGTTCTTTTAAGCCATATAAATCTTTAGAAAGGTTAAAAACATGATTTGGAAAATTAGGATTAATAAATCCCGGTGGTTGTTCAACAAAATCATCGTCAATAATAAAACCATTTAGAAAATCACTTTTGACATCCATTTGATATAACTTGAAATTCAGATTAGCATCATATGCAAGTAAGATCCTAATGGATTCAAATATGGCTACAGGTGAAAAGGTTTCCTTATAGTCTATTCCTTCTTCGTGAAAATATCGTTGTGCAATTAGTCTAGCTTTGTTTCTAACTATATTTCCAAACTCATCAACTTTGTTTCTAAAAACCCATTTTGTGCCTATTGTTAAAGTGTCCTTAGTTATGTAAACTAATTCCCAGACTTTGTTTCTTTCAAATTGATTCAAATCTTCTTGTATAGAAATTACCCAAAATTCATAATTGATATTTTTAGGTTCTAGCTATGATAGAAATTCTTGATGTTCAACCTGATTTCTTAGAGAAGTTGTAGTCTGTGTCCCTCTATCATGATTACCAACAAAAACATCCAAAGGATGATTCTTTAGAATCCTTGTTGATCTAGTAAAGGAAGGACTAGAAATTTCAGGTTCACTTATAGGTTCGGGTTCCATAGTAGTAGAATATGGAATATGTCCATAACTGCATGTTTTTACAGCAGGTTCTTTAGATTTATCATTAAGATTCAGAACACTTAAATCTTCTTCAAGATTTTCAAGAGAGGTTTTAGGATCATGTGGATCAGTTTCATCAAACATGATGTGAACAGATTCTTCCACACATGTGGTTCTTTTATTAAAGACTCTATAGGCTTTTCTAGTTAAAGAATAACCAAGAAAAATTATTTCATCACTCTTAGAAGCAAACTTTTCCAGATTATCTGTTTTATTAAGAATAAAAACTTTGCAGCCAAAGACTCTAATGTAACTAACTTTAGGTTTTCTATTATTCCACAACTCATAAGGGGTCTGCTTAAGAACTGGTCTAATTAAGACACTATTAATAATATAACAAGGTGTATTCACAGCTTCAACCCAAAAGTAAATAGGCAAGTCATATTCATTGAGCATGGTTATAGCTATTTCTTGAAGGATTCTATTCCTTCTTTCTACTACATCATTCTGCTAAGATGTTCTAGGAGCAGAAAAGTTGTTACTATAGCCATTGTGTGATCAATAAGATTCAAATTCATGATTTTAAAACTCATGGCCATGATCACTTCTTAGATTTTTAATATTAAGTCCACTATGATTTTTAATAGATTTGGAATATTTAACAAAATAAGAACAAGCTTCACTCTTGTGACCTAAGAAGTATACCCAAGTATATCTAGAAAAGTCATCTACTAGAACATAGACATTGTGATTCAGATTTAAAATAGAAACTCTTGATTGTCCAAACAAGTCCATGTGAACCAACTCGAGAGGTTGAGATGTTGAAACTTTTTTATATGATTTAAAAGAAACATTATGTTGATTTCCCTTTTGATAGGGATTACAAACTTTGTCATTTGGGAATTCATGTTTAGGTAGGTCTCTAACTAATTGCTTTCTAGTTAGTTTTATAATTGAATAGATGTTGTAGTGTCCTAATCTTCTATGCCAAACACAATACTCTTCATGAAAAGCATTTAGGAAAGTAACAATTTTCTTAGCTAACGAATTTAAATTAACTGCATAAACATTTTCATTCCATAAAGAAGAAAATACTAAAAAAAATTGAATTAAAAACATTTACAAGTATCATTTTCTAACATCACATTAAATCCATCATCACATAATTGAGAAATACTTAACAGGTTATAGATATGTCCATCAACAAATAAAACATTATAAATTAAAACTGAATATGTGTTACCAATTTGACCTAGGCCGATGATCTTTCCATTAGAATTATCTCCAAAGGTGACATGGCCTCCATTAACCTTTATTAAACATTTGAAACATGAATAATCTCTAGACATATGTCTTGAACATCAACTGTCCAAGTACCATACTTTCTTGTGAGAATTCTTTAAGCATGTTTCCTACAAAACAGATTTAGATAGGGAATGATTTTGGTACCTAGATCTTCTTGGGTCCATAAAGGTTAGAAATCAAAGCTTTAGGTACCCATATTTGTCTTATGGGTCTCATATAATTTATAGAATCAAAAGTTTTTTAAAGATAAACTTTATTTGACCTATAACCATATGTATAACTAGTTGAAGCATATGAATTTCCAGAACTAGAATAAGAAGAATTTTGTGTAGACATAGGAATAAATTGAGTTTTAGTAAACTGTCTTTGTCCAGGTTAGTATCCCAAACCAGTAGTGTATTTAGGTGCAACTTGTTTACCTATCATTTGAGTAAGTGTGACTTTTCCATTTGTAAACTTATCTAAGTCTTTTCTAATTTTCTCATCTGACACTATCAGTTCAGTATTTTCCTTTAACAATTGAGTATTCTTCACTTTTTCAATAGTAATTTCGGTTTTAACAGTAGTAGTGAGATCATGTTGTTTCTTTAATGATTTATATTTATCCTTCAGTTCATTGCATGTCTCCTCCAGCATATTACAGTATTCAAATAATAATTTACTAGTCATGTTTTCAGAATCAGAATCAGATTCTGCATCATCTTCAAAATAATAAGAATTTAAAATAGGAGTTACCAAAGTTACCTCAGATGTGTTGGTCATGAAACACATGTTGGAATGATTCTTCTCAGAATCAAAAACTTTAGATTCACTTGTGCTATTTTTAGATGCACTCCAGGTTGCTTTCATTGCTTTCTTGTACTTCTTATCCTTATAATCATATTTCTTCTTAAATTTTAACTTTGGACAATCAGCCTTGATTCGTCCTTTCCTTTTACAATAATAGCATACTATTTCATCATTATGGCCAGCTTTCTTCCAATCCTTTTTCAAGTGTCCCTTGCTGTCATACTTTATTTTGTAGTTGGATTTCCAGAATAATTAATTCTTCCTATAAAACTTCTTGAATCTCCAGGCTATTTGAGCCATCTCAGCATCACTATCTGAATCATAATCTTCACTAGTTGAAACCTCAGTAGTTATTTTCATTTTCTCCTTTTCTTTACTCTTAGAGTTAGTAGGCTTAAAATCTATAGATTTTCTCTTAGGTTCATTATCTTCCTCTGTATTCACCTTGAGTACTTCCTCATACATCATTACTTTACCAATAAGCTCCTTTATTGGCAGTGCTCTAATGTCACATGACTCTCTGAATGAGACAGTGGTGCCTCTCTACCATTCTGGCAGACATCTCAGTATCCTCATAATTTGTTCCTTATCTTGAAAAAAATTTCCAAGTGAACTCATTGTATTGGCTATCTCATTAAACCTGATATACATATTAGAAATAGGTTCATCGGTTTTCTTTTTAAAATTCTCATATTTAATAGTATAAGTATTCAATCCCATTTATTTAACATTGGTTGTTCCTTCATGAGAAACACCCAATGTATCCCATATTTCAAAGGCAGTTTTACAAGAATAAATTCTATTAAACTCTTCATCTCTTAATGCACATTATAGAGAATTCTTAGCTTTAAAATTATTATTATAAGAAGTCTTTGTAGGTTCATCCCAGTTTGTTCTTTCAGTTTATAGAATTTTATATTGAGACTCTATAGTAGTATAAATATCAAAACACATGCCTTCTAAATGAATTTTCATTTTCAATTTCCACTGGGCATAGTTTGTGCTATTGAAGAAAGGTGGCCGATTAGTAGAATCACCCTGTAGTCTATTATCCATAAGTAGAATTTAGAAAATAGGTTTAAAGTTAAAATTTAGAACTAACAGTAATTTATGATCTTTAAAGATGTAACTAAAATCCTAGTTGCAAAACAGAGTATTTAAAAAATCCTTGAAAGAAAAACAAACCTTTGATACCAAATGTTGGTCGGAGTGGATACTCAAGAGTGGGGTGAATTGAGTTCCAATTAAAATTTATGTTAAAAATATTTCTCTTAAAATCCTCCAATTTAAAAACAAAGTAAAACTGTAGAGAATCTATACAGAGTGTAAAAGTTCAATTAGTTTCTCAAAGATTGATTAGGTCTCAGTTAACTTAATTTGAAGATTAAATTAACTTTTGAAACTAACTTACTGATTTACAATAAGTATAAAAGCTTTCTAAATTAACTATAAAAGTAGCTTTAAATAGTTTTTTATTTCAATGTAATAGTAGCGGAATTTGTAAAATAATTATGTAATACTTATACACTTAATATAAAAGCATAGAAAAGTTAACCAAGAGGTTCAGTCTCAAGCCAACACATAGTCCTCTCAACAATTTATATAAATTGATCCACACCCTGGATCAGGTATAAATAATAGTAAACTACTGTCCAGGTACAAATACCTCTACCATAGTTCTTTGTGGAAAAAACAAACAACAGCTCACAGGCTGTTCAGGTCTTACTCGACCTCTACCATCATCCATAGTGGGATACAAAAGAGTTATGGAGTTTGAGTGAGGATTTATGAATCCTCCAGTTTAGCACAAGAGATAGTGTGTGTGTAAAATAAACAGGGTACACACACTGCTAAAAATATAAATCTAGAATCACTATGGGAAGTATGATTTATTTTAGAAATTATTTAGTGATTAGCAGTGCAGCTCTGGACTCGTTTGGTTTATCGGAAATTCTTCTGAGTCCTTCTCTCGTTTTTCTCAGGAAACAGAGTGTCATTTTCTTCTTTGATTCTTGGTCCATCTTAGCAGCCAGAGTGCATGAAATGTTTGATGTAGTTCTTCACTCAAGATGCAAATTGTGTTATCCTCTAGAATAAATTTCTTCGTGTGTGTCCAGGATTCTTGGAGTATGGATGTAGACTAGAGAAAAATGCTCCACATATTAATGTTGTTCAGCTCTTGTCTCTTTCACCCTTCATGTGTGTTCGTAGTGCCTTTTGTGTAATATGTATCACCCATAGTGATTTCGAGGAGTGTGTTATTCATCTATGTCTTTCCAGTGTTCTCTTTCCATCACTTTATATCTATTTGGTTCGGCAGAAAAGAATACTCGCCTTTTGCATGGGTACTAGGTACGGTTCCCTAACATGTGACCAAAATCATTAAATAACATTAACTACATTAAAAAAACCAAATTTAACCCTTAGGTACATAAATAAATAGTATGATGTGTATACAGTTTGACTGGTTGTTCAAGCATTAGTAGCATTCTATTGGTAGACATGCACGGTGGAATTTGTGTCTCAGAACCTTCCATCGGTAGCTCTTTTGAACTTGCATCGGTAGATCATATACCGGTGACTTTAGTTCCATAGGTAGCTTTTGTTATTGGTATTTGTTTCTCCATTAGTATCTATCTCTCCATCGGTACCTCTTTTATCAGAAGTCTATCGGCAGACTTATACTGTCAGAACCCTTCTATCGGTAGCTCGATATATCGGTGACTATAATTGTATCGGTAACTATATGTGAACAAGCTCTATCGGTTGACTTCTGTTTATCAGTAGATTTCTGGTTTGTCTGTCAGTCGGTATCTTGGAAGACTGGTTCTATTAGTAGACTTCCTCATATCGATAAGTCTGGTTTGTGATTCCGTACTCATATCAATAGGCTTGCTCTACTGGTAACTATTGGTGGACATACACATCGGTAGCTCGTCTGTTTTGTCGGTAGACATTGTTTCTGCTTACCGGTAACTTTGTTTATATCAGTGACCTTAGTGTATCCGTGACTCTGTCTATCGGTAGACTTGGTACCAATAGCGCTGTACCAGTAGCTATAACACTTGTCTGTTTTGTGCAAAACACATCTGAATGTGTTAGAATTACTCCAGAACTTTTATAAACATGGATAAACATGTATTAACATATCTCAGGGATCATTTTAATATTATTATCATATAGATAACAGATTGAAATAATTAATACATATAAAAAAATTAGATTGTGATTATAAAAGTATATGAAAGAATAATTGAGATTATCATAACAGGTGAGTTCAACAGGTTGTATTCCAAATTGTCAAAGTGTGACATTTAGATAGAGTAAGTCTATTTTCTGAGAAATGTGATTTTGGGAAGGGGTATTTCAATGGATCTGGAAAATGTATAGTTTTTTATCTCGTAGAAACAACCAAAGAATTCCTTTGAGGGTGAGTGGTGTATTGTGATGCATCATGATTAGGGTTGGGGTGTGTTCTAATTCCAGGGAATCATGTGGTTGTGTATGGCTCACGACAGTTGAGGGTGCATGAGAAGAACTACCCAACTCAGGATTTGGAATTACTTATAGTGGTGCATGGTTTGAAAGTGTGGCATAATTATCTCTTCGGTGCGAAATTCAAGGTATATACAGATCAGATGAACATGAATCACATTTCCTCACAACTATTTGAACATGAGCCAGAGGAGATGGATAGAATATCTCCAGATGTTTGATTGAGACTTAATGTATACACCGATTAAGGCAAATTCGATGGTAGATGCATTAATTAGAAAATAATATGATCATGTGGTGAAACATGCATCAGACCAGTAGAAATTTATGTCACTTATAGATGAAATATGGTTAGAATGTGAGGTCCAGGGCGATAGAGTAGTCTTCATCTTAGTTTTGTTGATTCCTTACTTGGTTGGCCTGGTTGGAGAAGCCCAGATATCTGATTCTGAGTGTGTGACCATGAGGATGAAACTCTATGGTGGGGAGACCATTGAGGATTGGAAACTGAATGGAGATTCGGTTTTGTGTTTTAGAATCAGATAGATGTATCAGTTTCTTATCAGGGGATCTTCTAAGGAGGTATCATCTTTCCTGGTGGACTATTCATCCTAGGATTCATAAAATGTATAAAGCGTTGAAAGCACAATTTTGGAGGGCTGGTATAAAAATAATTATGTCTATGTTTGTTTTGAGATTCTTGACTTGCTAGAAGGTCAAGGCAGAGCATTAGAGGCAAGCGGGAATGTTGCGGTCTTTAACAATCAATTTTTGGAATTGGGAGAAAATATAGATGGATTTTCTCATAGGTCTCCCAATAATGGTCAGAAAGAAAGATTCCGTTTGAGTGATGGTGGATCAGCTGACAGAGTCGGCCCATTTCATCATGATTCTTGATTCTTATACAGCAGAGGATCTATCCAAAATATATATATGGGACAAGGTAAAGAGGCATGGTGTTCCTGTTTCAATTGTCTCAGAGAGTGATCTGAGGTTTACATCTCATTTTTTTAAATTCTTGTAGCAAGCCCTTGGGACACATTTGACTATGAGCACAACATATCAGCCATAGACAGATGGTCAATCAGAGAGGATGATAGAAAAAAATTTAGTAAATGATGCGGGATTTTGGCATGGATTTTGGTGGATCATGGGAGGATAACATGTCTTTGGTTGAGTTCTCTTACAATAACCGTTATTATGAATCCATTAATATGGATCCGTTTGAAGGGTTGAATGGGTGACCCTGTTGTTATCCACTATTATGGGTGGAGATGGGAAAGTCCTCGATGGTTGGACCGACCCTTCTCTAGGAGAATATGGAGAAGCCCATGTCAATCAGGAAGAGAATGGAGATGGCTCAAAGTCGTCATAAATCGTATGAAAATCATCATCAACGGCTATTGTCATTTGAGGTGAGTAATAATGTTTTCTGGAGGATATCTCCTTGTATGGGACATCTTCAGGTTGAGAAGCATGGAATGTTATCTCCGAGGTATATTGGACCTTTTGATATTTCATAGCGGGTCAGTGAGGTGGCTTATCATTTGCCTTTTCCACCTAGGATCAGTGTGTTCCACAATGTTTTTCATGTGTCATCATTGAAAAAGTATCATCCGAATCTGGGGAATGTTATTCGATAGGATCATGTTGAGCCAGGGTCGGATGCTTCATTGGTGCACGTGCTAGTGCGGGTTGTGGACATGAAAGATAAATTCTTACGAGGTAAGAGCATCGGTCATGTTTGGATTTTGTCATAGTATGGCTAGATCCAAGAGAAGACTTGGGAGCGGCTGACAGAGATGGTCGATCAATTTCCCGAGCTCTTTCAGCAAATGGTGGTTTTCTACTTTTGAGGACTAAAAGACCAATGGTGGGGAGAATGTAGTACCCCCAGTTTCAGGTATGTATCCTTTGTTTATGCATTTTTTATGTGTTTGAAGTGCATGGGATATGTTTAAAAGAGGTTGGGAGAGTTTGGAATGGTTTTGAATGAAAATGGAGGCTTTACATAGGGAGCATGATTTGATCATGGATTGGGAAAACCATACGGTTTTTCCATGAAACAATGTTGCGGGAGATAGTAGGCTTTGCACGACCCATGCAGGGTTTGTCAAACTGTGTGAGGAAACTGTGCAGACCCCTCCTCTCGGGTCAGTAGTGTGTGCACGGTTAGTGCATGGGTTGTCAAACCGTGAGTGATAACAGTGCGGCCACTTTAAAATTGTGTCTTAAAACCCAAGTTCACTCAGGATTTTATCATTCCTCTCCATACCCTCTCATACTTGAGCCTCACTCACGATTTTGTGTCCCCGGTGGATGAAGGTGATCTCCCACTAATTTTGGATACATTTTAAGAGGGTTCTTTGTCTATTTAAGGTAGTTTCTCCCAGGTAAGTATCCCCTCTTGGGTTCAATGTGATTTACTCTAGATCTACATCTCCCTCTACCTCAGTATTCTAGATCTACACCCGTTATGTGTATATCGTAGGTTGTGGTTTCCTTGGATGTTAGTTTTATGGATTGTAGGAGTTAGGGAAGGAGATCTAGAGAGGTTTCAGTGGTTTGTTAACTGGTTTTGAGGAGTGGTTTCTTGTGGGTCAATTTTTCCGAAACCCTAAAGGTAGGTGGATTCTCTCTCAACTCCACTTGGTTAAAACTAGTGGTTTGATTAAAATTAATTTGTGTTTAATAAAAATTAATTGTGTTTTTGATGCACAGAATCATATGGAAATCCCATTGATAATGGTTTGGGGGATTTTTGGGATAAAGGACTTTTGGCGAAATGCTCTTGATGTGATTTTAAAATTAGATTTTAAAATGAGTTGTTTTGTTCGTTTGATTATGATTAATTGAGAAAATGGTTTCCAATAATAAGTGTTGGATTATTGAAATAGGGATTGTCATAGAAAATCTAAAAGTGTGTTTTCCACTAAATGTTTGATATATTGATGTGGATTGTCTTGTAATGGAAATGGTTGATCGGACGTTGTTGTGGAATTGATGGGTTATATGCTCGGTTATGTTGGATTGTTTTAATGTTGTATGGATGTCAACGGGATGTATCACGATAAAAAGGGGATGGATAGTGGACATAATGGAAACCATCAACAAAAAATGAGAGGGAAGTACCACTATAAAAATAGGATGGATAGTGGATGAGAAGTGACACCATCAATACAAAGTGGACGAGATGTGCCACCATGGTTTATTGTGTGCATGGGGTGGACGAGAGGTGTCACCATGGTTAGTTTTGTTCTTGGGATGGATGGGAAGTTCCATCATGGTTTGTTGTGTCCTTTGTTGGATATGGTTGTGGATGGGGCTTGTGAGTGAATTATGAGAATGGTAATCGGCTTGTTGCGTGGTTTAATTGGCTTCCATGCTTGGAATGGTTGATTTGGCTTCCTTTTTTGGCATGTTTGGCTTATGGAATGTTTGCTTATAAACAATTGGTAACCTGGGTTTTCATTAAATAAAATGTTTTATATAAATGTGCTAACCGTCTTATCTTAGAGGTGTGTGTAGGAAAGTTATTTTGGAAAATTCAACTGAGTATTAGTACTCAACCCCTACATTGGAACATTAGGTGCTTTTGATTTTGTTGTATTCCAAGACACAGGTAAAGTTAAGGCATCTCATTGTTAGTGGTTCATGGTGATGCTTGGGAGAGGTTCTGGTTATTGGAACAATGAGCTTAGGGTGGAGTTGTGGAGAGTGACTTGGATTATTTTTGGGTGTCGTGTTTAGTCTTCCGCATATTACTCTAATATCGTTAGTATTGGTTTTGGGTTTTATTGTGGAACAAAATGGATTTCATTTGGGAATACATGGTTGAATGTTTTATCGACATGCATCATAAATTTTCTCTTAGTGGATGGTTTGGTCTGTTTTGTCTTATGGGATAATCGTTCCCCAATTTGTTCTCGAAGCCCTCCACATTTATTGCTAGCCTTTGGCGCCTTGGGAACATCACACAAGGCCAAGAAACCCTCACCACCTCTTCAAGTTAATGAGGTATTGGTGGGGTGTAAAATTAATCCTCAAATCCACTATGAACCGTAGTATATTTCCATAGAAATCATTGGGTTCAAGAATGAATGATTATATTGCTTGTGGCATTCATTATTGATCAAAAAAAGAATCACTTTGATGTCGAAGGATTATTTTTTTCACTCTATAATTGAGTGGGTGGAATATAGTGATCTATTTCAATTCAACAGAGTGTACTAGAGGAATATATCTCTAGGTATTTAAGGGATTCTCTCTAGAATTCATTATTCACAACACACTTTTTTTGAGGGTAATGATATAATAAGATATATATATATATATATATATATATAGAACAAGGTTTAGTGAATAATAATTAGAATGGGACCTTATTATTATATTTATAATTATAAAATTTAACCTATAAATAATAATAATAATAGGATTAATATTTACATGAAATATGTAAAGATCACATATATGTAAATAATATTTCTTAAATAAATAAATTAATTTTTATTCAAATAGTATATAACATATCATTTCTCACTACACTAATAATATATATCATAATTACTCTATGGTATATATAAAAAAAATTATTTATTATTTAAATAAATAGATATACATGGATTATTCAGTAATGATTAAATAGAAATTATATTCACAAAATGGTGAATCAATATTAATTAAATACTCAAACCATAAATATTCTCCTGAATAACTAGGAACCGAATATTTTTTAATCTTAAAAATAAGAATAATAATAAAACCATGGACATGAATAATATTTATTCAATATGATAACTTCATTAAAATCAAAACATAAGTTCTCTACACCCTTATTGTGTGGCTTTCCTGACCCATTTTAATATAGCAGGAGGTAGAGCCATCTAATGTCTACAGACCATTCCTAGAATTATTATAAGGCAACGATATAGAAAAATTTCATATATTATAATAAAAATAATAAGATAATAATGTACAATATGTAATATGTAACCTTTATCTTGATATCAACAACCATATATCTTGTATACATTTTTCATTACCTTATATTCCCTATGACTCTTCATATCAATATCTGGAAACGATCTTTCCCATGGAACACCATGTAAATGGACATAATTAGTTAATCATATTTCAATAAACGGACAAAGAGATCAATTTTTTTATGGAATTAAAGGGAAATATATTAACATTCTTTATTTATCAATTTAATATCAATCATGACACACCCAACGTATCTTACACTTTGATGATAAAATGTCATCATTGTTTTCATCAATACAAAAATGCATGTGTCACACGATATAATGTAATAATAAAGAATAACGATAAATATCATTACACATGTCAAAATATATGAATATCAAAATACACAAAAAATGTGCCCTTATTAATGGATGGTTATGTTTTTATAACCACTTTCATATAGATATTGCAAAATATTTTCATCATGATAAGAAGTCACAATGAATTATGATCCCCCTAACCAAGATATCGTGTATACTATATGGACCATCCGATAATATCATCCAACTATAGCACATGTTTATAAGAATATTCACATACCAAATCTATTTTCTCATCTTAGAGGGGTATTTGTAATGACCTTTCAGTGAAACATTTACCATTATGAGATTATTAAAATGATATCACATAGAAGATGGTCATCATATGATAATATATTAAATATATTGAAAACCGTGAATATTTGATTAATTGAATATATATAGTAGCTTGTTGTATGGAACCATCTCAAAAATACATCTAGTTTATAAGATCCAACAAATAACTACTCGGCTTGTTATAATCACTTGATAAATATGATTATATTGAGATATGATTATAGATATTGATCCAACCAGGCTACACAAGTAAGATCTTCTTAATTATACCTTACTTATCTAAAAAATCCATTAACATACAATATTATTGAGTAAATGATATTTTCATTTCTTGTCCCTAACATCTCAAATAATATAATAGTTAAAAGTTCATTATAATGTGATTGAAATTTTCTATCTATTTTTAACTCCAAATACTAAAAAAATGTTTACAATCTCACTTCTTATACTCCATAAAAAGAGAAAACATACTTAGTATAATGTAGATCTATAAAAAAATAGTTTTAATTCTAATTCCCCATTTATATGAAATTACCCATCTAATGATTCTAGATAAATATGATCTAAATAAGACTAGTTTATATCCCCTAAAAATTGTATTCTGATTCTCCAATTTCCAATAACCTATGATTTTTTTCATCCTAAAGATCAAGTAACTTGATCTTGAATCTATCTGATTCATTTCTAATTTACAAATTTTATATTGTTATTATATTCTTTATGAATAATGAATATCAATATTGTGTAAATATCATGGAATTTGATGTATATTTTGAATGTAATCCTAGTCTTATATTGTTTATAAATCACAATAATACAATATGACACTAAAAAATTCACGTTTCCTATTTCATCTTGTTTTTGTGAATACCATGTCAGTTATGTATAATGAATTGGATTAACAATCCAAATTATCTATTCCAAAATATTGTGTTCCCTAAAACATGGGTTACTATTTATGATTTCATGGATAAATTAAAATAATTTTCAAAAAAAAAAACAGATCTATTTTCTATTTTTTTCTATATGTTTTCAAAAAATATATTCCTGAAATCTATAGGAAGACCACTAACCACTTCTAGAAACATGGGAAAATATTCATATTAAATGATTATCCAATGACCATTCCATTTTCTATGATCCATAAATATATCCCTAAATCGTATATATCATATTGGTTTTTATTGGTGCCCCCACATTTCATGTCCTATCATATAGACATATACCATATGGAATCCTTCAAAGACCATGGTCAGTATATCATATACCAAATCAAATCATCATAGAAAGTCCTTGAAAATTAAATTTTGATTGTAATTCCACATTATGGTTGGTGAAAATGTATTAGAACCCCCATTATGTGGTTTATAGACTATGGATAGATTTTATAAAAAATTCATTATCCATCTGTACTATATTAATCTAATTTTAACAATCATAATATTGTATTATATTAATACCAATGAACAAATTTAAATTAACTATAAAATGTCAATAAATTAGGAATTCGAATTTTGTACATGGAATCATTATTTAATTTCAAATCATCTTTTCAACTATAACATGTTTTCCTCTTACTACATCAAATTGGAATCATTATTTCTATCAAATAGTTCATCTCCCACTATAGTGAGTATAAAAACACCACTTTGGAATTATCTCTTCTATGTAGAATGTGTACATTGAAAATTTCATCCCACTTAAACATGTGGCGATAAGTGTTCTTATAAAAACATGTGCCTATGGAGACATTAATTAATTGAAGCCTTTATTATTTCCACTTTATAAAATGATATTTCTATCACTCATATAAATTTAGACAGATTATTAATAACTTTTTATCATGGGGATTATAATATTTTTACTAGATTTAGGATAAATAACAGAGAATATTTTTTTCATTCATTTGATATACATTTCACATTGATCCCAATTATTATCATCAAATTACCTTAAATTGCGACACAAAAGAATCTTAATATTTCAAAAACATAAATGGTATTCATTAGTAAATTTTTTTATAATACGGGAAGTTGTTATGCTGTTATTTTAAGGAAAATATCTTAATGGAATCATTGATAACTTGTGATATATATATATATATCGTTGTGTGTATATGACATGTTATCAATTTACCATGTATTTTCAAAATCTATTTGATGTGCATATGGTATTGTCAGTTTAATAAAAACATCACTTTATATTTAATTATTTTTGAATACATTGTGGTGAAATAATTTTACAAACTATCCTATTGGATTGTATATCATTTATCTACTTAATTCATTACAGCCAACTACCAGACATAAAAAACTAAATGGATAAAAAGTGTTATAAAATTGTTTCTCAAACATAACCTCTGACTAAATAATTTTATGTAGTTTATAAACACCCAAATCACTATAAACTATGTTAATATCGAAAATATTTTCTTTCATAAAACATGATATGTACATTTTTTAATATACCAGTTGTTTTTGATCGTATTGACGACACACACTTCAAGGTATATACCCGAAAATTATTATCACTTATAATTGATAAATAATTATCCTTCCACAACATAATATGAGTCAGATATTTCATATTTAATCATTGACCTTTAGGTTGATCATATTTTATTTATGAATTTCTAAAGAATTCGTTACGTTTTACGAACTATAAAAATAATTATTTCATACATTAAGTATTTTCACACTGTTTTGAGTTAGAAAATGACAAAATATTTATAAAATTAAAAACAAAATAATAGTATAAGTTGAATAAATCTTCAGGGAAATAAATTATTGAGCTACTCATACTGAGATAAGAAGCACCCTTATTTTGTTAAATTGATAACACAAAATTATATTATTAATTATTTCATTATTGGTTTTGGTATATGAATAAAATATAGTATTTAATACCATAGAGGTGAAACATTATAATCTGTCATGAATATAATTAATGTAGATGAAATTCCATGCACCTTCATTAAATTATTTAAATTATTATCAAAATGACCTTTCAATCCACATGAGATGAAAATTGCCTCATATAAAAAATAATACCCTTAAATATTTTTACTCATTGAATGTTGTTTCAAAATAAACATTTATTAAAAAATCATATAGATTTAAATCATTCAATTTAGGTTGATCCCCATAGGGTTTTTAGAACCAAATTCCTCTCTACACTCATCTCTCTTATGAATCTTAGTCAAAATATTTCGGGTTTTTCCATCTATATTTTTCATTTTATAATACCATTTGAATAAATAAAAACTAGAACGTAATGATTTTAACATTATATTAATTGATAATTTCGTATCCATATAGAGGTGAATCTTTCCCAAAAGATAAATGAAGATCCATATATTGAACCTTGGAGTAATATGTAAATGGATTGTTCCAGTTTGTATTGAAATAGTACAATTACAATTTCATATATCTAAAGCATATAATTATCCTTCGAAAGATATATGATATTTCATATCGAGTAATAGTAATCAATGTAATTATGTAACATTATCAATTATTTTAACAGAACTTATATCTGATGTAATAAAAAATATGATCATACCAATATACCTTTTATCGATATGCTTATCTCTATATTCTTATTGAGGTGTTTGGATGATTATTGAAGATTATAAAAATAGATTAAATTTCTAATATAATAATTCAATGAATTAAAAATTGTACATCCCTTGAAAATATATGTTGGTGAGGACTTGTTCATTTCCTAAAATAATTTTAGGTTTATAAGGATTTCTCACACCATATTCAACATTAAGTAAATATAAATTTTAGGATTTATCTTGATTACTAAATTAAATAATGTAATATATTTAATTCGTTAATCTATAAATAATTAATCAAAAAACTATATCCCTCACCATAGGTTCTAGGATATCCTTTCATGATGATATTATAGTGGAATGGGTCCATATATATCTTCTCATAACCTATCTCCCAATCTATTTGAATTTATTTATTTAGTCATGCCTTACCAACTACAATCACATGATTATCCTTACACGGTTGAGTTGAAACCGCAATTAAAAAACCTTGGACTTGTATTTCTTTAACACTTGCATCTTATTTCCACTAATCCATACATGGTTATTCTCCCAGTGATGTGAACCATGTTAACATAACCCAAATCATAACAAAAACTCTTTGAAAATTTAAATACCCATAATTAGGCCAGACATGTACTTTGATCAATGGATTTATATTATCTTATATAGTGGAATAATTTAGTCACTAAATATTTTGATTAAAGGGATTTTATCATTGTTCATAACATCCTATTTTATCTTATTGAAAAGATTTTAATATGAAGTTTATTATAATTATGAGATTAACTAAGTAATGAAAAAAATTCATTCATGATTTTACTTATTTTAATTACATATATCATGCATCTCTATTAATTTATTTATCTATTCATATAAATCATCCATAAGAATGAAAAAGTAAACATGAAATAGAAATTAATAATATAATAAATATGTCATTATATTAATCTTAACTAATGGTTAGTTTATATAGTTGATGTTAAAATAACTCGTAACCTAGAGGAAAACTCCTAAAACCGAATCAGGAATTGAGTTGTAGCGTTCCACCTATAATCCAATGTCAATATTGAGTGGTTTTCTCCAAAACATTGAACTTGAACCACCTCCACACACCTCAGAACATCATCCATTATAAAATATTTTACTCACACACATGTGATGGGAACCAAGGGATTTGTTATCACATTTTTGTAAAATAATCATTGGAAACAAAAGTGGTAAATGATAGAGGAGTGGATGAAACAAGTAACATAATTTTATCTTAATAAAATAATTATTACAAAACTGATTGAATAATTAATAAATTAAAAAAAACACGGACCTGAATTAATCATTTTATGCACATTATCATCCATGTAGTGAGTATATTACATTTTTTACTTTAGATAAAATAAAATTTAATTCACTATTTTTTATGATAAATTCCCCCCAAATTCATTTAATTAATTATCTCATTATTTTAATTAATTCATTAATTTTATGTTACATGAGTAGCTTTGGAAATTCATTCATCTGTAATACAAAATACATGACATAAACTAATTTTTTTAAATTAAATAAGGTCATTATGAGTACATGAAGTAAACATAGAGAGTGGAACTGGATTAAGTGTGGAATTAATTTGAAATTTAATATTCATTAAATAATTTCTGCATGGATTATAACCAAATTAATAGCACATTTAATTTTATTTATATGATAAATAATTTATAATTATTTTAATACCCCTAATTATAGAAAATTTTTATTTCATTATGTATTTTGTTGAGCTCAGGATTGATTGAGCATAGTATTGGGGAGAGTTGGGATGGTTTTGAAATGTTTTTGAGGGATTCTTGGGGGAAACTGATTTAGAATGGTTATAGATAACCGTTCATATTCCCTAGATAACTGTTTGTTATATTATGGGAGTCAAGGAGGAGGACCATGTATGGTTTAGTGTCTTTATAAAACATTTTTTTTCATTAAAACCATGTAATATGGGACAAATGTGTTTTATGTAGGTGGATAAATGTTTTTAAAATCATGATTCCAAACCATGTTATGTGGGGGTTTTGAGATAGTGGTGCCCATGATATTTGTGAACACTTTGGTATATCATACATCCTATCCATGTGCTATCATAATATAAATATGAAAATTTTGTTTTAACCTTGATCCTCAACCAAAACAGTCATTATTTATTTCCTATCCTAGGACCTCAACAACCTTCTTTCTATAATGTGAGTTTTTGGACTCTCTCCCCCATTAAATCTAATATAAATGTATCAAAGTGCATTGGATCAAGGAGATTAAATTTAATATTCTATTCCTCTCAATTTTATTATTTATTTTCCAAATAAATTTTAATTCTTGATATAGAGCCTTATATTTGTGTTGTTATTTGAAAATCAATTTGATTACTTATGTTTTAAATTTTAATATTTATCAAATAAATAGGTAACATAGTCTATATTTGCAGGATTGTGACTTAATTAAAAGTGTATTATATTATTTTTTGTGATGAAGGTACATTATATCATTCTCCTCACACATTATAGAACCTGATGTTTTATATTTCTAAGTGGTATTTTTGTTCTATTATTATAATTCTTTTTATGATTTCTTATTAGTGAAACCTATTTTTTAATATTGTTAGAAAATAGTATATTTAAAGGATTTTGAATAAAAATTATTTTCAATAATTTAAATTTTATACCGTTAATTAACAATTGTAACATGTTTTGTGAAATTACTTCAATATTTATTAGCATAAAAAATAATTTTTGGAATGTGAACTTACCATATGTAGAAAGGTGTCTGTGCATTTTCATTGAATAAGGCCTTATTGGTATAGGTATGGTTCATGATGCCTCTTGGGGAACATAGATTATTATTTCGAATGTTTGTCTTAGAATAGGGATGATTTAACAATAATGAGTGTTGGGACTCTTAGAGAATTAATGTGTTTGTTTTTGTAAACATTTATGAATCATGTTAAGTGGAATAAATTGAAAATATTTTCTAAGATCTTATATATTATAGAAATAAAATTTTAAAATATGTTATTTTTTCTATCATTTATTGAATTTAAAATTTCAAATATGAAATAACATGTTCTTCTATAAGTGTCATTAGTTTGTATGTGTATTGGGGTTTTCCTATAGAGTTTTATAATAATCCCCTATATATTAACTTTGATTCATATATAAACATTTTTGTCATGATACTTGTAATGAAAATTTTAATTTTTTCTCTAGTGGAGAATCATGATTATACATTAAAGGGATAACGGTTAAAGATTGGGGATATTAATGTATAGTAGTAGTGGTAATGAAACCTCAGTTCTCCTATAATGGGATATATTTTAGTACTGTGTTGTTTGTTTTTATTCACATTTTTCTTCTTTGATGATATTGTTTAGTTGCAAGATATTGAATTGAAATATATAAATTTCATGAATTCTATTGATTTTGTGTGTGTTCTTTTATTATTTTGTGGAAAGGTTGAGTATTTTTAAGTTTAAAATCATCATCATAATTATTTTTATATCCATTGGAAAATGTTTGTCACCATTAGTGTCAAGGGAATGTCATGTAGGTTTGGTGGAACCTTGTATCTTTCCAATACAATGGTTACGGTTGGGATTTCACATATATATAGCATTAAAAAACATGTAAATCATGTAAATAAATTAAATCCACCAAATTTATATAAAAAAATGTATTAATGTTAATAATACTCCACATTTCAATTATCTACCCCATGTGTGAACTAATTAACCTTAGTGAGAATTAATTAATTACAATGCAATTAAATTAAGTACAGCTCATGTTAATTAATTAATTATTGATCATTTGAGTTAAAAAATATCATAGGATTGTTAATTGGAAACTATTTGTGAATTAATTACACACTACATGTGAATTATTTAAACAATACATGTGAATTAAATATAGTGAAAATTTGTTTCACCATGTGTGAATTAATTAAATGAAAACTGCACCATTAGTATTAAATACATTTTATTTATATTAATTAAATGACAACCATATCATGTGTATTAAATATACCATGATTATTAATTACGTGACCACCACATCATGTATATTAATTACCATATTTCTCATCAATCAATCTGAAGTATCTCGTAATAAAACGTGATGATTATTTGAAAAACTGATTATGTTATTTACTCTTTGAAAATGAGTAAAATACATTATGTATACACTAGAAACACATATTGTAATATAATAACCAATTTTCCATTATTCCTTGTCAACAACTGAAATGTAATAAACAAATTGTAAACTAACATGGTGCGGTGTGTTTTTTATGGTCATATCCATCCATATTCAGTTAACATTTGTACACGATGTAAATTTTATTGATACATTTCATCAGTCCATGTAATTCAGAAAGAATCTACGAAAACTCTAGATGGATTATGTTGAGTAATTATTCACTTAACATTTAAGTATAATTTTTTACATTTATGTGAATTATAATATTAAATTAATTATCATATTGAAATAAATATTATAAAAAATTCAAATACAAAAATCTAATATATATATCCATAATGAAAAAATTACTATAAATTATTATACAGAAACTATGATACCACATAAATTTTCTAGTTCACATTAGAAGTTGTTATTCCCATATCAAAATCTTTTTCTCATCCACTTCTTCAAATTTCTCCTTATATTTTCAAGAATAAAAAACCCCAAATTCAATTTGGTAGAAACATCCAAAATAATCTATTAATAATTTTTATCAGGATAATGATTTACCACTCATTGGAATTATTTATCTACTTATTAGTTAAATGAAACCTCTTGTCACATTTCCCTTACATTAGAGTAATCAAGCGTATATTACATAGAACATTGATCCACTTATACATCATGTAACTTTAAACAGCATCGTAGATATCCTTAGGTTCTTACATAAATGATTATAAAAATTATTTTCTTCATTGTTGATCAATAAAAAAATCACTTAATGGAGGGATGATTATTTTTTTTCCTGGTCATTAGATGGTTAACCGAAAAAAATATCTCTCTTCTTCACAAAATTATATAGTAATATATCTCATCATCAGCAGATGATGATATTTTGAATTCATTATGTAAAATAATTATTTCAGGTATAAAATGATATAATCTGGTTTATATTGTGTCAGTCTTAATTAATAATAATTTTAAAAGGAGACATACTAATAATTTAATTCAATTAAATCCCCATGTCTAAAAAATAATATTATATTAATTTACTTGTCATGTTATAAACTCATGGATAAAATAATACAATTTCTTGAATAATTAAGTTAAAATTCATTCACAAAATATTTAATATATCATTTCTCATTGGAAATTTTTCTCAACCAATAATTCCTCCTCAACATTTTTCATGCCTTGAATAATGAATATTTATTTAAACAAATAAATATCACTTCACTATTCATTAATGATTGAAAAAATATAATATTCACTATATAAGAAATAAATATTTATTAAATATTAATCTCACATATATTCTCTCGAATAACTGGGGATTTAATATTTTTGATATATAAAACATGAATAGTTAATAATCCATGTGAGAGGATAATAATTATTTAATATGTTAAATTCATATAGAATATTACTATGGTTCGGGAAAAAAAATGTGTTATCCTATAGTCCCCTTTCTTAATAGAATTTGGTAGATCCATTGAAATTCTATACATAATGTCTACAAATATGAGAAGTCACCCATTGATAAATGATTTAAATATATAAATAATAATAAATACATATGAATTCACATTATTAATTATTGTCTCTTAGTCTTGATATCTCGAATCAAGAAGGCTACATATCAGTCTTCCCAACATTTGTGCTCGATATCTCTTTCATTGACATTCAAGAAATGAACTTATTAAAAGAATTCCATATATAATGACATAATCAGGATGACTTATTTTCATCAAATGGGATTGGATATAAATGAAACGACCCAAAGTTTAATTAACCGAAAATCCCTCTTGATCTTATTAAATGTCTCTTCATATAATTTTTTTTATAAAATTTCGGCTTCTTTGGTTTTATGTTAAGAATTTTTACAGTTGCTAATATAGTCGTTGAACAGTGATCGCATGATTAGTATAAATATAGGTCTTTAACAAATCCAATGTACTCAGACAAAGTAAGAGATGGCCTCATCCAGTAGAATTTCCCCTTAAAAATCCCATTTGTCGTATCTCAGAAAAGAGGTGGGGTCGTTGGGATTCTCCCTTGACCAAGCCCAAGCTGAGATGCATCATGTCAAGCTCGAATGTGACCGTCTATGGGAAAAGTGGAAGTTGATTAAAATTACCACTCGAGCGATGTTATCCGAGCCAACCCAAGAGTCTATCACCATCGCACACCTTACCCTTAGGTCTTACGTGGCTATTTTGAGGGGTTATGTAACAAATAAGTAGTACTATGTTAATTTACATAATTTTTTATATATTAATGAATATAATTTCTAGTAATTTTTGATACATTGTAAATAGTTTTTAAAGTACAAATGGTCTTTTTAGTTATTATTTAATTAAGAAATATATTTTATTAAATTAAGTGATTTTTGAATTAAATAATATTTTAATAAAATAATAATATTTTTATTAAATTAATTTTCATTAAATATAAATGATATTATAATTTTATGAATGCAATTAAAATTTTTATTAAGGTTTCAAAGCCATTTTTGTCAAAACCCGTGAATTTTTTATAAATGTCGGTTTTTATTTTAAAAGTAAATATTAATATATTTAAAAAATTATTTAGGTAAAATAAATTTCATTTTTGTAATCAGGACGTTGAAATTATCCAACGGTGAATTATTCATAATTTTCTGAGACAACCAAATTTTTGGGTAAAAATTAAATACCGTTTAAATATATAATGTGTTTTTATGACATCATAATGAACCAATAGTGATGTAATAAAATACTCTAATCTTTATGTTCTTACAATAAATTTTTACCATTAAAATAATGTGATTTTGGGTGTGTTTGACTTACTTTTCAAAGCATTAATGGACCCCTCAAGACTTATTCAACACTTTTCCTTTTTAAATTAATTTCCATGGGAGTGTGAATCACCTCCACATAAGTAACCTTATTATTTTAAGAAGTTAGGACTTTTTCATTATAAAATATTGTTTTCCTCTTCCCTTTTCCAAAAACCATGGGCAAAAACCATGGGATAGTTTGTGGTTTGGATTAATTTAATATAAGGGGTCCCAAACCTAATTAATAAACAATTCCCTCACCTTTCCTATATAAACCCACCCAAGATCCCACATCCTCCTCACTCAAAGCCTTTGGAGTTCGTCCAACCACTGACATACTCTCTCTATAATCCTCCCAAGGTTCCCCAAGCTCCCAAGATGCCTCTCACAAGCCTCTCTCTAGCCTTTGGAAGCACACTTCGAAGTAAGGGTTTTTTTCTTCCTTTCTCATTTTTGTCCAATTTTCTTTAAGTTGTTTTGCCCTTCTAATTTCAATTATAAATGTTGGGGTATGGTTTCTCACCACCCTCATACTTCCCTCTTTATGTTTTGAATGATGGGAGACCCTTTCTCTCTCATTAAATTCCTCCCATGTTCACCCGTTACTATGCCGAAATTCCGAAATGAACTTCTCTCTCCTATTTTACATTCAAGCAATACTTTTGTATCGTGAATCTAAATTCCATTACAATTGTTGGGAAATGTTTATATATGACCTACTTACTGTCCATTACATGTTTATATGATGATTAACCTCTTTCTCTCTCATCAACCATTTTTATGAATTCTTATGTCATGCCATTACGCTGCCGAAATCGCACCGATTTTCTAAGCCAATGTCATTGTGTAGTGAATACCATGCACATTTCTCCATCTAGGATATTCACCATTATGCACATTTAATTATTTATTGTAATCTTTCATGTATGAATTCCACATTCATTTTTCGTGGAATAAATGATTATGTTTTATGAATCCATGTTTTATGATCCATGTGGCACACTTATGCCTGAAATGAAATGTTTAAGAAGGGTGCACACTTATAGCACTCCAATGCAATGGGTAAAGTATAGTATCCTGATACGTCCTCCTCAATGAGTGTTAACTCATGATAATTCAAGTGCAACGAGGGTTTACTCGTGCTTCATGTGAAAAGAGGATTTACTCATGCTTTATGTGCAATGGGCCTTGGGTCATGCTAATTCCATGTAAGTGTTGTTACCACATTTTCATGTTATGATTATCATGCTTTCTCATGCCTTTATGTTCATGTTCCTCTAATGATATATTGATATTCCTATTTCCTAACATTAATTGTACTCCTCATGTCATTCCATGTGTATTCCCTTGTTGGGCTTTATATCTCACCCTTTTCTTATGCATGTCCTCAGGTTATCCCATGCAATGCTAAGTACGAGGGAATGTATTGGTCATGCAAAGGAAGTTTTCAATAAAGATGTCTAATTTCATGTTTTACATTTTAATGTAATGATCCTAAGCCCCAAAGACACTAAACCTCTAGATCTTCTTGTTGTATCAAGTGATGTTTTATGTAATAAATCATGTTTAAGTTTGTAATAAAAGAAGGGTTGTCATAGTTGGTATTAGAGGATAGGTTTAGTTATTTTTGGGATTAGGAAACCCTAGTAAATCCTTAGATACAAGAATATGTATAAGAAAAAAATCCCTAAGATTTGGTAAGTAATAAGTAAGTGTTTTATCAAACAAATACATCCCTGTCTGGATATAAGCAGGTAGAGGCAGCTCTGGCACAAATGTTTCATAGGGGTAAAACCCGAAAACACCGCTTTGAGCTAGAATCGAATCGGAACTGGTGCACGACAACGGGCCTTGCTTCACTCTTGGTTACGACACTCCCGGGGGATATGTTTTGAAAAATTCACGTGCTTAGTATGAAACCTTATTAAGGGAATTAAAAAAATGCCCCTAAGAATATATGTTAGAAAGTAGATCATGAAAATCCTAGATTGAAGCCTATGGACTCTTGAGTAAGGAAATAAAAGTTTATTTATATGTCATCAACTTTTGTCTTTGGATTACCCTTTATGTGTTAGCCCTAACTTTCCTTTTATTCCATCCAATGGCCGGTAATAGGAGTACTCGGGCTAACAGCCATTGTGAAGATCAGTGTGATGACTGTACTAATGAGATGCCAAATCCAATGGGAGCGAGAATATTGAACTTTGTCACTCTTCTCTCTTTTCTATCTCAAGTTATGAATAGAAACACGGGTCAAGAGGAATGTTCAACCCACACTAATAATGAACAAGTCGCTATCGAGAGCTTCATGAGACAAAGGCCTCCTACTTTTAGTGGATCATCCGATCCCACGATCGCTGAAAAACGGATCAACTCCATTGAAAAGATCTTCTCCATCATTCAATGTTCTGAAAAAGAGAAGGTTCTCCTGGCAGCTTATTGTATGGAGGGTGAAGCTAATCAATGGTGGACGTTGATAAAAAATATGAAATCTGAGGAGGAGATCGAGGGGTTTGAATGGAAGGATTTCCTGAAGATGTTTTTTGATAAATATTTTCCGCGCACCCTCCAACTTAAGATGGAAAGGGACTTCATTTCCCTCAAGAAAAAAGATGAAGAATCTGTTGGAGCATACGAGTAAAACATCACAAGTCTTTCTTGATACGCTTCCAGATTTTTCATTACCCCCGAATACAAGGTTGGCCGCTTCTTTGGTTGGATGAGGCCTAGCTTTTAGAAAGCATTAGTGATCCATGACTTCGACAACTATGAGGAAATTGTCCGATGTGCCCTCAAAGTCGAAATGGAGATCGAGGAATCACAGTGGTATCATGGGGACAAGAAGCATAAGGTGTACACCAATGCTGGTGGTCCGATGGATAAATCCAATGATGCTAAGAAGATCCAACACCCTACTTGCCAAATGTGCAGAATAAAGAACCCTGGAAATTGCCTTAAAGGGACAAAAAAATGCTTTAGGTGTGGAAGAGAAGGGAACCTAGCTGTTAAATTTCGGCAAGAAAGACCCATGGCTACGACAGAGGAGTGGAACGCACTGTTCGAACCTCAACGCATTGTTCAACGATACAAATTCAATTAACCTAGTCATTTAGAAAATCAGTTCCCTAATACAAGGATTTTTAGAGGCAACCAAAAACCTCCAAGACAGCAAGGAAGATCTTTTTCCATAACTTCTGCCAAAGTGGGCCCCGAAAATGATGTGGTGACAGGTACACTAGTTATTCATTCAATAATAGTCAACGTACTTTTTAATTCAGGTTCTACACATTCTTTTATATCTCGAAAGTTTAGTAGAACAATCCTAGCACCACCATAAATCACGGAAGTGAAGATGTCGGTGAGTACGGAAAATGGGGCAATCATTGCATCCCAAGAGTACAAGTCATCCCCTGTAATAATATGTGGATTGAATTTCACAGAGAACCTCTTCATACCCCCTCTGGTGGAATTTGATGCAATTTTTGGCATGGATTGGCTTTCCTTATATAGAGCCAACATAAATTGTCAGGAGAGGGAAATCACACTCCATATGGGGAATCGACCCCCAGTTCATTACAAGTGTCAGGAGGACGATGAATCTCCTTTACCTCTATCATCTCAAGCATGGATATTACTGCCCTATGAGAACGTGTTTCTGGCTCAGATGATTGAGTCCAAGGAAGAAACCATCCTTGAAGAAATGCTTATTGTAAGGGAATTCACCGATGTGTTCCCCGAGGAACTGCCTGGTCTTCCTCTTAGAAGAGATGTTGAGTTCTCAATTGAAATTATACCTCGGGCGCTAACAATATCCAAGACTCCATATAGAATGGTTGTTGTTGAGTTTTAAGAGCTTAAGAAACAACTACAGAAGAATCTGTATAAAGGGCTTATACGCCCATGTGCTTCACCGTGGGGTGCACCAGTCTTATTTGTCAAGAAGAAGGATGGGTAAATACGGCTTTGCATCGATTATCATGAACATAACAAAACCATGATAAAGAACAAGTATCCTCTACCATGAATCGATGACTTGTTTGATCAGCTGTGTGGAGCACAATACTTCTCCAAGGTGGATTTGTGGTCGGGATATTATTAAGTAAGGGTGAGGTAGAAGATTTCCCCAAGACTACTTTTCGTACAAGATTCGGGCACTATGAATTCATAGTAAAGCCTTTAGGATTCACCAATGCTCCAGAAATATTCATGGACTTGATGAATAGATTCTTTAGAGATTACCTTGACAAATTTGTGGTATCCTTTGTAGATGATATTCTAATATACTCCAAAACCAAGGAGGATCATGAGGAGCATTTAAAAATTGGACTAGAGACTTTTCGCAAGGAGAATATCTATGAAAAGTACAGTAAGTGTGAGTTCTAGTTGAAGTGGGTCTCATTTTTGGTCCATATCATCACAAGAAATGGTATATCTGTGGACCCCTCCAAAACAGATGCAATTGAGGGATGGTCGAGGCCAACATCGGTAATAGATATTCGTAACCTCTTTAGGGTTAGCTGGATATTATCAACAATTTGTGAGAAATTTCTCACGATTGTCAAACCCTCTTACCAAGATAAATTGGAAGGCAGTAAAGTTTTCTTGGAGTGATGAATGCGAAGAAAGATTCAAGGTGTTGAAAAGTATGATTCTCACTGCGCCTGTGTTCACTTTACCCACAAGTGGGGAACTTTTTGTTTTTTTAGTGATGCTTCAAAGAAGGGCTTAGGATGTGTGCTCATGAAGAATAATAAAGTTATATCCTATGCCTCGGGGAAGTTGAAAATCCATGAGCGAAACTATCCAACGCATGATCTGGAGTTAGCGGCCGTGATCCTTGCCTTGAAAATCTGGCAGAATTATCTCTTTGGGGAGAAATTTGAAATATATATTGACCACAAGAGTTTTAAATATATATTCACACAGAAAGAGCTTAATATGCTCTAGAGAAGATGGATAGAGCTCATCAATGATTATGACAGTTCAATACATTACCACCCTTGGAAAGTGAACAAGGCGGCAGATTCCCTTAGTAGAAAGGACCCAGCAATTATATCATTGATGAGAATTGAGAAGGATCCAATATTCATAGACATGATGAAGATGGATGTGGGAATCATAACGAAGGGAACATCATCAATCCTTTCACAAATGATTTCTCAATAATATCTTTTGGAAAGGTTAATGTATGCTCAAAAGAATGATGTGGGAATTCATGAAAAACTGGAAGCTATCAAAAAAGGGAAATCCTTAGAGTTTAATGTTAATTAAGAAGGAATTGTGTGGTTTGGGAAAGACTAGGTGTTCCATAAAGTCCATAGATGAAGAAGGAACTTTTGGATGACACACATAGTTTGAATTTCTCTATTCACCTAGGGATAAAAATGATGTATCGAGATCTCCGGGAAAACTTTCGGTGGGATAATATAAAGAAGGAGATCGCTGAATATACATCAAAGTGCCTGGTGTGTCAGCAAGTGAAGGCAGAGAGGCAAAAGTCAAAGGGGATGATGCAACCATTGACCATACCCGAATGGAAATGGGAGAACATCACCATGGACTTTGTCACCAGACATCCAAGGACATCCAAAGGCAACAAATCAATTTGGGTTGTTGTGGATCGTCTTACAAAGACTGCACACTTCATTGCTATTTTGGAGGATTTCGCTTTTGATCAACTGTCACAGATATATATCAGGGAAGTTGTAAGGTTGCATGGAGTACCGCTATCTATTTTGTTTGACTGTGATCCAAGATTCACCTCTATGTTTTGGATGAATCTTCAACATGCTCTGAATACTAAACTGAACTTCAGTACGGCCTATCATCCTCAAACTGATGGCCAATCCGAGCGGACTATCCAAACACATGAGGATATGTTGAGAGCATGCTCAATGGACTTTAAGGGAGGATGGGATCAACATCTTCCTCTGGTTGAGTTCTCTTATAATAACAGTTTCCACTCAAGCATCCAAACGGAACCATATGAAGCCCTTTATGGGAAAAGGTGCAGAAAACCGACATGTTGGGATGAGGTCGGTGAACGTAAGCTTCTTGGACCAGAAATGGTCGATGAAATGGTGGAGAAGGTGAAAACTATTCAGCAGCATATCAAGGCATCCCAGAGTCAACAAAAGTGTTAAGCAGATAATCGTCGACATGACCTTGAGTTTAAAGTTGGAGACATGGTTTTTCTATGCATATCTCCGTGAAAGAAGGTAATGAGGTTTGGATGGAAAGGGAAGTTAAGTCCAAGGTACATCGGCCCCTTCAAGATTCTAGATCGTGTCGGGGTTGTGGCCTATCGAATAGAAGTTCCACCTGCCATGGTCAATGTACAAGATGTCTTTCATGTATCCCTCTTAAGGAAGTACAAACCGGACCCTTCACATGTACTCTCTTCCTAGGTGGTACAATTGGAAGATGATATTTCTTATGAGGAGAAACCAGTGAAGATCTTAGATCGTAGAGAAAAAGTTATATGAAATAAGACAATGCCCCCCATCAAGGTGATGTGGAGAAACCACATGTTTTGAGAAGCGACATGGGAATCAGAGGATATGATGAAGTTGAGTTACCCACATTTTTTTTAGTGTGTGAAAAGGGAAATTTCGGGGGTGAAATTTCTTAAGGGGGGAATATTGTAACGACCCAAAGTTTCATTAATGGAAAATCCCACTTGTTCCTATTAAATGTCTATTTATATAAAATGTTTTTATAAAATTTAAACTTCTTTGGTTTTATGTTAAGAATTTTGACCATTGCTAATATAACCGTTGAATAGTGATCACATGATTAGTATAAATATAGGACTTTAACAAATCCAATGTTCTCAGGAAAAGGATGCGATGGTCTCATCCAGTAGAATTTCCCCTTATGAAGCCCATTTGTCAGAGCTCGGAAAAGAGGTGGCGTCTTTGAGCTTCGCCCTTGACCAAGCCCAAGCTGAGCTTCATCATGTCAAGCTCAAACGTGACCGTCTACGGGAAAAGTTGAAGTTGATTGAAATTACCACTTGAGCGATGTTATCCGAGCCACTCCATGAGTCTGTCACCATCGCAAACCTTACCCTAAGTTCTTATGCAGCTGTTTTAAGGGGTTATGTAACAAATAAGTAGTACTATGGTCATGTACATTATTTTTTTATATATTAATGAATATAATTTCTAGTCATTTTGATACATTGTAAATTGTTTTTAATGTACAAATGGTGTTTTTAGTTATTATTTAATTAAGAAATCTATTTTATTAAATTAGGGGATTTTTGAATTAAATAATATTTTATTAAAATAATAATATTTTTATTAAATAAATTTTTATTAAATATAAATGAAATTTTAATTCTATCAATGCAATTAAATGTTTTATTAAGGTTTGAAAGCCATTTCTGTCAAAACCCGTAAATTTTCGATAAATGTAGGTTTTATTTTAAAAGTGAAAATTAACATATTTAGAAAATTATTTAGATAATTTAAATGTCATTTTTTTAATCAAGACGTCTAAGTTATCCAACGGTGAGTTTTTCATAATTTTTTGAGACAGTCAAATTTTTGGGTAAAAATTAAATATCGTTTAAATATATAATGTGTTTTTATGACATCATAAATACCCAATAGTGATGTAATAAAATACTATAATATTTATGTTTTGCCAATATATGTATTACCATTAAAATAATGTTATTTTGGGTTTGTTTGACTTACTTTTCAAAGCATTAATGGACCCCTCAGGACTTATTCAACACTTTGCCTTTTAAATTAATTTCCATGGGAGTGTGACTGAACTCCACATAAGCATCCTTATTATTTTAAGAAGTTCGGACTTTTTCCTTATAAAATATTTATTTCTTATTCCATTTTCCAAAAACCATGGGAAAAAACCATTGGATGGTTTGTGGTTTGGATTAATTTAATATAAGGGGTCCCAAACCTAAATAATAATGAATTCCCTCACCTTTCCTATATAAACCCACACAAGCTCCCACTTCCTCCTCACTCAAAGCCTTTGGAGTTCGTCCAACCTCAGCCCTACTCTCTCTAGTATCCTCCCAAGGTTCCCCAAGCTCCCAAAAAGCCTCTCAGAAGCCTCTCTCTAGCCTTTGGAAGCACACTTCGAAGTAAGGGTTTTTTTCTTCCTTTCTCATTTTTGTCCAATTTTCAATATGTTGTTTTGCCCTTTTAATTTCAATTATAAATGTTAGGGTATGGCTTCACACCTCCCTCATACATCCATATTTATGTTTTGAATGATGAGATTCCCCTTCTCTCTCATTAAATTCCTCCCATGTACACCCATTACTATGCCGAAATTCTGAAAGGAACTTCTCTCTCCTCTTTTACATTCAAGCAATACTTTTGTATCATGAATCTAAATTCCATTACAATTGTTGGGAAATGCATCTATATGACCTCATTACTGTCCATTACATTTAAATAAGATGAATAACCCATTTCTATCTAATCAACCATTTTTATGAATTCTTATGTCACACCGTGACGCTGCTGAAATCGCACCAATTTTCTAAGCCAATGTCATTATGTAGTGAATATCATGACCATTCCTCCATCAAAGGTATTCACCTTTATACACATTTACTTATTGATTTTAAAGTTTAATGTATGAATTCCACATTCCTTTATCATGGAATAAATGATTATGTTTTATGAATCCATGTTTTATGATCCATGTGGCACACTTATGCATGAAATGAAATGTTTAAGAAGGGTGCGCCCTTATAGCGCTCCAATGCATTGGGTAAAGTATTGTATCATGATACGTAATGTGAAATGAGTGTTGACTCATGATAATTCAAGTGCAATGAGGGTTTACTCATGCCTCATGTGCAATGATGATTTACTCATGCTATATGTGCAATGCGCCTTGGCTCATGCTAATTCCATGTTAAGTGTTGTTGCCAAATTTCCATGTTATGATTATCAAGATTTATCATTCCTTTATGTTCACCTTCCTCTTATGCTCTATTGATATGCGTATTGACTAACATTTATTGTACTCATCATGTTATTCCATGTGTATTCCCTTATTGGGCTTTATAGCTCACCCTTTTCTTATGCATGTCCTCAGGTTATCCCATGAAATGCTAAATACGAGGGAATGTAGTGGTCATGTAAAGGATGTTTTCAATAAAGATTTTTTATTTAATGTTTTAAGTTTTTATGTAATGATCCTATTCCCCAAAGACTCTAAACCTCTCTATATTCTTGTTGTATCAAGTGATGTTTCAGGTAATAAATCATGTTTAATTTTGTAATAAACGTAGGGTTGTCATAATAAACATACATAAAATAATATTATAGGGAAATACTTTCTCACATTATCCATTAATTCATTATCAATCACAATGAACTGGACACATATTATATTATTAGAAGTTTATGTTATTAAATGTTTCATCAATACGTTAATATATGTGACTTTTGATATACATTAATAATTATCATAATTTATAAGTACAATTAAATATCTCCTCATATAGGAATATACAAGGACATATAAAAATTACGACTTCCTAATAGTGGGTTATGTTTTCAAAACCTCCATTGCATGGAGATCTTCAAGGGTGAACATCATGAAAATAAGACTCAATATCTTATGTTGTAACATCCAATTACCATATTTTTAATTTTTGAACCTTATATCTGACAATCTGTTAATTATATCTATTTTTTGGTTGTTTTGGGTGATTTGGTTTTTATGGGTTTTTGTCCTATTCATGAATGGTGCATGGTTTGAAAAACTATGAATCTGAGATGTGAAACATTTAATCTAGAGAAAAATGAAGAACACAATTAGGGTATGGTTAAAAACCAGCTAACATAACTAATATAATTTCCCCATAAGAGTCTCATGGTTTGTGAATAGCTAAAAATTAATTAGAGTCTAACCATGAAACTCTTCAACCAACCCAAAAAATAGGCACATGGTTGGCTTGCGATTACTAATAACCATACGACCAACACTAGGAAACCATGTAAAAATATTTAAAGTCTTTCTAATTAATACATAAAATACAAGGATCCCATTTCCATTAACCCAATAATTATCCCAATAAAACATATTTCGATCTGTTTAATTTTGGGAGCCTTATGAAGGTGATATATCTCTTAAAACATCATCTACTTATAGATCAATGTTTTGATCAAATCAGTGATGCACCTATTGTAATTTTTTCTCCTCTCAGAATTCTATATTTATTGTTATTTTGATTCATTATTCCTAGTGGTTTTAATGGAATTTTTTTCTATTTGATCATGTTTGGTAGAAGTGGAATTTTGGATTTAATATCACTTTCCACATATTACAAGATATATCATCCATGATTTTTTTAACTTCCATTAGATACAACACATCTCGGATCTATTACAGTTGGATTCCATATTTTCCATGTATGTGTTTCTATGATTTTCTATTGTTTTTAAATTAATTTTTTGTTGTGAATATATAGATATTTTACTAATACGAAAACATTTTATATATGTTTTGATATTTAATTACCCTGTGAAATTCATTATGATTATATTATAAATATATTGAATGTTACATGGTTTACTTCTCAGGGATCATATATTGATGAATTTTGGGTTTATTTTATGTCCATTTAGATGATTTTTTCATGGTCCATTATAGAATCTAGGAGATTATGCTTGGTTTTGATTTCCAATGTGAAATTTTTTCACGCATAAGAAATGTGTTGACAGATTTGATTCATTCCATAGACTAATGATTTATTGAATTTATGAAATTAAAATGTGACCTCTTTGAATTGTTTCATCCTTGTTTTGAAATGGTAAATCATGGGTTATTTATAATTAGTGATTTATTCACAATGAAGGAGGGTGCAATTTTTTTTAAATGACCTTCATACTTTTACAATTTTGAAACATCCTTTAATAACATTGAGATTGTATTAATGAATTTTTTATTTTGAAGGCTACATTGGAATTATTATTATAGTTGTGAAGGGAATTGAAAATGTTTACCCTTTTAAAGTGATGAATTTCAGAAATGGTTTTAAATTTATTTGATGATGTTTGACTTCCTGGTTGGATCTTTATGATGAGAATATCTTGTAATATTCCATTAATGTAACTAGATTCATGTACTTTCCATTGATAGGTGTTAAAAATGGAAAAACTTACATGTAGGGAGACTAATGGTCTTATTGAGATGAGACCTGAGGGAATGTTCCCATGATTGAAATGTTGTGGGATTGATCCCAATACTGATATTGATAAGGATACCCATTTTAATCCTCATAACAATATTATCTCCCACACTGCTCTTGACTAGTCAAGGGAAACTTGGTAGGTAAAATAGGTGACCTATATATATGATTTTATATAATGGTCACACCTCTATATGTGGATATATAGTGAATATAAATGGTTTAGGCAATATATGTGTTGAAAAAAATGTGGGTGTATGTGGAACTATTTTTTCTGAGACACATGATACTAGATATAAGCCCGATGATCAGTTCTAACACATTTTTATTTGATTAATTTTTGTATAATCCCTATAATATCTATGTTTTAACAATGAAATCCAAATATATGTCTCTCAACACATGACCACTCTCATTATCACTACATGGATGAAGAGTTTCCATTCTTGATTGATTCCTTATATTGATTGATCTATTTATTGAAGGAATGCACCGTAAATCTATTTTATTAACACCTGGATAAATATTTATATTAAATTCATGTTTTTAATTTTCATATTTTATTTTACTCTATCTTGTGAAGTTGTTTTAAAATATCATAAAAAAAATTTGGTATTAAATTGTGAAATTCCATTTTAATCATGTTTGGTTTGAAAAATTATTTTGACATGTTTAAAAATATACCAAAACTAAGCCTCTTATTTTCTCTATATTAAACCTCATATATAATATTGGACATAACTTATAAACTAACTACATATATTCTTTGGTTAAATACTACATGAATCTGTATATCACAACCAACTTGTATTATTTGTTGTTTCCAGCCTTTAGGATCTTATAAAAGGTTATCATTATGTCAAATTCTATTATGAGTTCATTCTTGGGTGACTGAGGGTAGGAGAATTTGGACATGGTTGGATGTCATGGACCATAACTTATTGAGTTTAATTTTTTATGATTCACAAAATATTTTTATAGAATATCATTATATTCTGAGAAGTATGTATTTATTTTTTATCTGAAATTGGTTCCACAATTTATTTTGATTATTTTTTTCTCATGTTAGATAATTCATTCCCTAGAAATAATTCTAGATACCTAGGTTATTTTCATTGGCCCATGGAGATCAGGATCTATATTCAGGATAGTGTAAAATTTATGTGGATGTCGAATTAAATGGAATTATAGTTTGGTTTTTCATATATGATCCCCTAGACCATGATATCATTTATCATCTACATACCATTAGATAAAATTATCTACCATCAGAACATTAATTTAATAATATTTTTATATCATTGTTATTTTATCATCATAGAAGGGAACTATTATGAACTATTAGGTTGCGATGTAACCATAGAACAATATCAAAAGAATTTGTAGAAGAATAAAAATCACCATGTGATTTGATATTAATTAATACCATAGACTATGAATATTTTGGTAATAAAATAAAAATAGTAAATTATTTCATGAAACCAAATCCAATAGTGTTAGCGATTATAATTCAACATCATTTTAACCACTGAAGTCATTCTTAGCATTCATTTAATTTCAATATAAATTTCCATATTTTGTACGAATTTTATTTATAATGATGATGTGTTTCTATATTGTTATAAATTTTAGTGTATGAACATTCATAACAGAAAATTATGTTGAATGGATATATTTTTATGTGTTTTTTTCTCTAGTAGTAGTTGTCATTGTGAATGTATCACTATCGTGTGTATTGTAATACTATGATGAGATATAGGTGTATATTTTGAGAGTTGGATATTATAATGAAATTTATATTGATAATAAAAGAGTAAAATGTAATGAAATATTGTTTTACATATATATCAAGTTGGTTTTGTTGCAGGAAAGGTGAAGAAAACATTCTAAGTTACTCGTGGGTTATAAATACTTTAACAAGAATCAAAAAGGGAGTTATGGTCAAGACCATTTAGAGAGAATAGATCATTAATATTTATTTTTTTATTTTTATGAGATTATATGCATTATTTGTACTACTTATTGATTTATGTATGAAAATTAATTTTCAATATTTGGGTTTTTATTGAATTGTTTTATACGTATTTAACATTTTTTCAGCTCATGAATTGTTGGGTTTATATAAGGAAGATCATTTCATAATAATTATATTTTTTTCCATAGAATAAGTTTTAAAACTATAAAAATAGTGTAATTTACTTGAGGGAATATAATGTTTTGGACCCAGTATTGGGTTTTTGGTATTTGAATCTGGTCATTTACACACTCATAAGTCAAAAATATAATTTTTAGGGATACAATGCAAACACCATTTCATTAAGAATCACACTCATCATATTAATGTTAAATAAAACTCCAAAAAAATAATATCTTCTTGAAAAACTGATACATTATTTATCCTTTTATGATTATAAGTTTTATAATTTTCTCAAAAAAAATTCATGAACTTGTGAAAAATAACAATATAAAATATGAAATAATATATATTTGAATGTTTCTTCAAAAAATTTGATATTTTCCATATTAGATACAATGGTGAATGAAATAAAATTTATAATCCACTTATAATTTTATCATTGTATTTTATTTGATAAATAAATAAAACATTTTATATATATTTATAATTTTAATTCTTATGTGGGACAGTACAATTACACATAGAGTGGGATGAATCAGTGAGACATTATTATATTATTTTTTAAAAAATTTACCCTTAATATTCAAACCACAATATTGGATATAATCAATGAACTTTTATATGATATACCAATAAAAAATACAATATGAAATGTTGTATAGAATGAAAGGTATTCAATATATATAATTTTACAAGGTTTCATACCATTGTGGGTATACACTCCTAGTAATGTTTGGGTAAGGATTAGACATAGATCTTCACTATATAAATCTTGTAAATACTATATAATATAATATTTATTTCCCTTCTCTTATTATGTCAATTGGAGAAGGGTAGAATAAATCCATGACAGTAGACGAGATATCACCATACGATTCTTATACCCAAAGAACCCTATAGTATCCTAAATAGTAGAGTTAATATTATAATGGATCCCCCCCAATATTCAATTCCCATACAACTACATTCAGTACAAATGATATTCATCAAGCTCGAGGATGTCACTACATAAAAAATGGAAAGTATTCTTCCTACAGTATAAAGTATTACACTATCAATCTATCTTCTACTCTACTAGCTTGTAATCCAGACTTGTTAGTATAACTACAATATCTAAATGATCATCATGTATATATAATAAATTTTATCTCATTTTTTTCTTGTTCAATATTATTCATGATCCTTGACATATATATAATGTAAAAGGAACTGTAGTGTTGATATTTCTAAAATCATCACTCCATTTTATTCTCTCTGGTCAAATAGGATCTACATTAAATAATATTTGTAGTCTTAATTTAACAATGTTTCTTTAATTATTGGGATTTTATATAAAATATTTTATGATAATATTCTCTCACATTATAATTTTCATTCTAATATTTTTTAGATTATCATTATTTAATCACATGAATATTATTTTCTGAATTTTAATATAGAAAATCTCTTTATATTAAGGTAGAACGATTTTCTGAATAATTCATCTCTTAAATACAATTTTCAATGATATTTTTCATTCTTAATAAATGAATTGGTCCCTGGATTTCTATCATCAAAAATTTTCAACTGGATATTCATATTTTTAATAACCAAACATAGTTGTAGAATGATAAACTATGTCAAACAATTTTACATGTTTATCATTGCATTATTCTTGTAATTTTCAAACCTATGATATCTAATAATTTTCATAGATTCTTTATGTTAATCTTATAAAATTTTTGTAAGTCTTTCATTCCATTTGTGAATGCTTTGATATAAAAAAATGTGTAGTGTAAGGAATCTCATATAGTGCAATCTCCATTTACAAATCATAATGTTCCTCTGCAATAGAATCACAATTATATATTATAACCATGATATTTTCACATTGAAGTTTCAATAAGAAGAATAAACATGATTTATTCAATATAAATATCACTTATTTCTCCCAATTAACCAATAAATGGGGATTTTTTACACTTAATGTCTCTTAGGAAGACTAGTTGACTATACATATTTTCTTGAAATCCATTATGAATACATCTGAACCATTATGTCACCCATATATATGCTCCAATTAACCATTATTCATAAAATAGAGATATTGAATAACTATTATGTCTCAATGTATGAATATAGTACTTTATCAAGTCATCAATTCTCTGATTGGCCTTATGTATCCCCATATCAACTATGATATCCCTTATATATTCTCATTTAAAAACTGATGTGTCACAGTGGGGACGTAGTTCATTAGAAAATCTCATTACATTCTGAGTTCCCTCATATAATTTCATTTGTATTCAATAATACCCTTTACATATAGTGTGACATATATTTTTGTATCATAATGTAACTTTGTATGTTACTAAAATCAATTATATAAGGTCTTGAAAACCCTTACGTATTAACTTTTACATAGAAAGAAACTTACAAATTTATTTTTCCACACGGAAACTCATACATATTACAGTTGATAAATTTTACCCTCAAACATAAACTTAGAGAACATCAATAGATCAACTAATTACCTCTGAAAAAATTTATATAGAAGCTAAAATCATTCCAATTCCTCCAAAAAACATAAATGACTAGTAAATTATCAAAAAATCACCATGATTTGTAGTAAAATTCCTAAAACATCTTATCGTATAGGATATCATTTTTGAGTATGTCAAGGAAGGATAACTACCACAATTCAGTTGTTTTCACTTCTCAATAGTTTTACACAATTGATGTTTTTCCATTGATTACCAATTATTATGACACATATCATAATAAAAATTTCTATTCATCTATTCATAACATTTATTCATGAATCACCAATAACATATTATACTAATTTATACCCAACCAAAATGTATAGTATATTGTGCTTCAGTCACCAATCCTGTAACATTTCCCTGAACCTATTAAAATTTCATCATAATAATCCTTGTATATATGTTCACTCAACCAAGATCATGATAATTATCTAAATAAGAAATTTTCCAAAGGATGTAAAAACCTCATACAAGGTAATGGATAAAACAGAACATACATAAACTATAGATGGAAAATGATTATGGAGGCCTTAAACAATGAAGACAGAGAGAATCCCCTCGTAAGAAATTTATCCTCTCTGGAGGTTGTGACTTTGTGATTGTAAAGAATATTATCATTACTCTTTGGTTATACATTGATTCATGTAAGTACCCAACCTTGTTCCCCTATCATTGATTATGGAGGATATTCATCTGGTTTTAAATGGACCCCCTACACTATCTGATGATATAGGAAATTAAAAAAGGGAATATACATAAACCTTTTAGGTAATTATTCAACATCATGGAATATATGTTTACCACTAATAGAATGATGTTATACTACCAAATAGGTATAAACCAATGTCCATATCCCTATCCTTTGTTTGTAGAGAGTACCCATAATGAAAATATGCAGTAAAAGCGAGAATGGATTCACCCCGAGGGCCGCTTACCACATTGCCTCCCCTAAATACCCCATAATTATACGAGAAATCCATGTTCGACTTTGTAACGTAGCATTGAGGATAACCGAGAACCCCTTATAAATTGATGTATTTCAATCTAAATATCATCATTTAATGTCCTCTTCATTATCAAACAATTTAATCACATAATAGCTTTTATTCCTTTTTGAAATATTGAAAAAAAATATATTCATCAAAATAGATTTGGGAAATACAATATCCCACATTTTAAGTTTTATTAATACACATTCCAATTCAAACCATTTCAGATTTAACATAAATATAAGTTCACCTCTAATAGATAAAAATGAAAAGGTTTAAGTGTGGGAGTTTTTTAATCAAATTTTGCTTCACTGTAGATGAAATTATAACTTCTCCTATTTAGGGAAACATGAACCAAATAAGAAAAGTGTGACATCATATTTATCTTATTTAAAGGGTCCTAATTTAGGAAATTATAAGTATAAATTAGTCTACTTAATCAATAATACAATAATGACAAACTATGACATCAATGCTTTTAATAGAACTTTTCATTATTTGACACTAAATCAAAACAATATAACTAATGGATGCTGAAGTAGATTGTTATGAAATTTATAAATATAAATCAACTCAAAAAATATATATGTTCATATGATTAAATAACTCCCCCTACTTCAAACAAGTCACATAATTTAATAATCATACTCTCTAAATTTAATTTCAAAATTGATGATAACCATATAAGTATTTGAATATAAATAACATTCCTCATAAATAAATATCATTAAAGTATTATCAGAAATTATCTCTTTTCATTAAATTACTAATTTTTGTATTTTATCATATTTGTATCTCCCCCCATGGGATACATTCAGTCAATTATCATCAATGTTAGGTCATTATAAAAATTAACTCTAATTATATTTTTATGGTACAAAATAAAGTGTTTCATGGATAACTAATGATACCAATAAAATCCATTCATCATGTATAAATCATTATAAAACAAAATTATGACAAAAATCATCAATTTCACACTCTACATCTATCAAATTCATTCCCTTTATAATGAAACATCAACATAAAAATACATATTAATAATATGGACTCAATTTTCTATCTAATTAATAGAAACCTAGATGTGATTTTATTGAAAAAAAATTTCAATGAATCTATATATTCATATTATTTCATAATACTATAACCTAATTTTATTTTCCAAACAGGTGAATTAATTGGGAGCATATATTTCAATCTTTTTACAATTTTCATTGTAGGTAGAATTTATCTATTAACATTAGCTGGAAATGCACTCCCACTCTTTTTTTCTTAATCCATATAATTTTCCTCTTCCAACCATGTTTTCCACATATTCATTCATTACATTGGAAAATTCTTATAAAACCAGGATATTTTCAAATGAGACAATTTTCTATAGTGTACTAGAAAAGTACCAATAAGCCTAAATGAAAAATGGAATATTATTTCCTTAGTTATGAATATTATAACCAAGCCATTAATTTTTAGTATATGAAAAGGATCTAAAATAAAATCATGTTCCAAATAAATATAATATTATTTAATTATTATTAATAAATATTGAATAAACATTTAGTAATTTTATTTAATTAAATGACAATAATCTTTCTTAAAAAATGATTTTATTATGTTTTGTTATATAATATTATAATTAATTTCTATAAAATTTAAAATTTTATCACAAACAATTTACATTAATTTTTAAATTAGTATTTAAAAATTGTTTTAGAGTGATTATTTTTTTGTTTTTTCTGAAAATTTTGATATTTTATTAAATAGAGAAAAATACTGATTTTTATTGAAAGCTATATTTTATTTATGTATTAAAATTTTTTAATTTTTTTATGCATGAAATGTTTTTTTATCATGAAAAATTTAACAAATAACAATTGTTAAATGATTTTAATAAATTTTATATATTATATATTCAATAATAAAATTTTACATTCAAATAATTTTTTATATGAATGGGATAAGAATAAATCCAGTTTTATAATTAAAATGTTATTTTATAAAAATTAGTTTTCATCACCTTATTCACGATTATCGTAATATAAATATATGAAACTTATAGAAATTGAATTTGACAAAATTTATTCCATTTTTTTAATTAAGAGCATAAAATTTGGTAAATAGAAACATTTTATTTTCTGTCAATATATATAGTAATCTAATTAAATTTTATCACATACATAAAGGTTAAATCAGGTTACACTATTTTAAAATGAAGTGATAAATCCATAAATTCTCACCATAATTATTATTAGAGGAATGTAGTTCTATATTTATCACCTTAGGATAGACATTTAGTTACATAATAGAAACTATTTCATGAAAATTACATATATAATATTTAGAGTTATGAATGTTAAAAAACCTCACTCCCTTAGATTTAAATATCTCATATGTTTCCACATATAAAAAAATCATGTAATGAATGAATATAAATATATATTTTAAAAAAAAGAAATTTTCTTCACGATATAAATTTATTTCAAAATTTAGTTATTATATAATTAGATTAAATTATTATGCAATTTTGATGCTGTATATATTCAATTAATTGAAAAATTAAATAAATAATGTTAAAACTAATAAATGTGATATAAATTTTATTAATTATAGTGTTACATGATTTTTATTGATGATTAAGGAATCTTATTGTTGTATAAAATTATTATACTCAAATAAAAAACATTTATTTATTTATTTATTTTTTAAAAAATTAATTGAATATTTTTTCAATAAACATTAATGATATTTTATCAAAATGATATTTTCTTAAATTGTATAAAAATTATAAAAAATATTATAATAGGAATATTTGGATATTATATTTTCTAAAATTTCGTTACATTTAACTTATTAACGAATTATCAACTTATAAATAAATTTACATCCCTTTAAGAGTGAAAGTATTTTAGAGTAGTTATGGTTAAAATAGGTTAAATATGGGGTTAAACTAGAATTAAGGTTTAAAATATAATATAAACCAATAAAAAATTTAATTTTTGAGGGAATTTCAACACTATACAACCTTATATTTAAATTCTTATTCAATTTTAATAATTTTTCAAGATAAAGGATTTATTAAAATTAAATCTTTTATGAAATCCAATGAGTTCCCCTCGCCACATTTATAAAAGATAATACATGATTTTCCGTATTCACGCCACAAAGAGACTTAATTGATTACCATTGCATAGAAAAATACCATATCAAATTCCTTATACACAATTAAATGTTTTGATCTTCCCAAAATTCCCTCCATATTATCATTATTGTTAGATCTAAATGAGTTCTTTTCTACCAAGAGGTAATCGCCTTAACTGATAACTTTTTTTAATTCTTATTTACCTCACCTAAATATTTTTTATTTATCATAAAAAATAAATAATGAAACCTCAGTATACCTAAAATTTATTATGACTGTGAAAACCCCCTCATGCACCCACAATCTAAGCTATTTGGAAGGGAAAATATCTGTTATGTGTATGTATGACTTATTGTCTCCACATAGTCATACAACTCATTATCCATCACCATATTTTTCGGATGTGTATTATGATAAGTATAATGATTATATGTAATATAAATTAAATATATATTCTTATGTGATGATAATATCATGTATAACTTCTTACCTTCAAAACCATTGTGAAATCATATTTTCGCTCATCTATATATGTGGACTACCACCTCCAAGAAGTAATTTAATTCTATTTTCAAATTTTCTTTATATATATAGATTTAAGTATAGATTTTATCAAAAAAATATAATTTATATGATATAATAATGATTTTATAATTATGAATAATTATTTTACATTCATTCATTCAATACATCAAAGGATGAAATCATCGTTCATGCGTATATAAGGTACACCATCTCCATAAATGGTATAAATCATTTTTATATATTTATGATTTATAAATTAATATATATATATATAATAAAAATATAATTAATTTAAATCATGATTAAAATTATTTATATTTTTTATTCATTATCAAATTAAAATGTCCAAGACTGTTCGACCAAAATATAAATGAAAATATCAAATCAAATATTACCATGAATAGTAATTTGAATAATGAATTGTAAATAAATTGGTGATAAGAAGGTTATAAGTAAATCACATATAATATGATATATATGATTATGGTTCTATATTAGAAGTATAATAAATAAAAATTCGTTATATATGAGGTTAGAAATTTTATGAAGGATGTCATATATGGGGTTATAGATTTTAATCTCATCAATATTTCTGTGAGACACTTTCCATATTGACCACTAGTTTATTTTATATTTTTTTGTACTTATAATTAATTTATTTTAAAATTATTTATATTAATGATTTTATTATTTTAATATCCATATACTTTTCGTTATTTCATTGGGATTATTATTGAAATGTTAGAATAGTATTAAAGGTTTCATGTTTTAGTGACATTTTTTATTGATATTGTTTATCATTGTGTTTTTATTTCGAAATATTATGACCTACCTCTCAAAAAAATTCATTTATTTTTTCATAATATATATATATATTTGGGAATGAATTATATTCCTTTCATTTTATCACCATAAATACTCAAAATTTTTATAATTGGTTTTTAATGTTAATTGAATTTAATTTATTTTTTGGTCGATAATTATTATTATATATCCAAATTTTATAAAAATTTATTAAAGAAGGGTTTAAATATTAATATATGATTTTTAATTTCACAATTAACCATGTTTTACTTTTTTAAAAAAATTAAATGGAATATTCTTTTCATTTTCAAAATGATGTAATTTGTACATTTTTTAAGGAATTGTTAAAAAATGATTTATTTTAACATATATAACACTAATTGAGCTTCATTCCCTCATGATCAATCATGAATTTTAACATTCCTTTTAAATTTTCCTATTTTTTTCAAATTAAATTTATTCCTTAATATTTGTGAAATTTTTATGTTTATAATGTTTATTTTATTATAAAATTTTACTTTCATAATTATGTTTTATATAACTAATTTAATGTGTTTTTTCATAAATGATGTCAACCTTTGTTGTCACTTATGATTTACCTTGGATATGATCTAATGATACTATATAAATTATTTCTCTGGGTATTTAATCATTATGATGTTGATATATTTATGAAAAAAATTTATTTTATAAGTGTAATGTTATAATGTTATGATTTAGGATATTATGAAATTTATATGTATGAATTATGGTAATGTTATGGTTAGGTCTGTTAAATCCCTCCAATTAAGTTTCTAAATATGGATAAATCATTAGGAGACAATTTTATGCATGAACCTGCTTTATTATTCACAATTTTATATGCGGTTATAGCATACATTCCCAAACATGTATGTGTTTCCTTTTCTTCCATATCTATAAAATTTAGAATGGACTTATTTTTCATTCCCATAACATAAAGTCATTAACTATATTTAATATATATAATATTTTTTGTAGACCTAGTCTGATGTACATTAATTTATATGAAGGATTGATTTGATGTCCATAACATAATGTATGGACATGATTTTATTTACACATGATCAAAAATTAAGAATATTATATGTATTCTATAAACTCTTTTCCAATATAAATATTATACTCTCACGGATTATGTTCTATGAATCATTCATGATTCATTTCTTATAAACATAAATTTTCTGTCCTAACTCAAGATTATGATCGTTAATATGTAAGGAATGTTATTGAAATGATAATATCATGTTCTCATATTCTTATGCTGATCTTATATCTATGTAATCCTTGACATATCCCTTATTTTCTACTACTGGTCATCTGGATCACCATTTCTAATGATTTATTTCCCTATGTTTTTTAGAAAGTGTTTCTGTAGTTTCTCAAATGGAGACTGATAAATATGTTGTTCTTTTTGGGTGATATTGTATATATTTCCTGAGATAATATATTTTCTATATATTCTCCATATAAAATAAACCATTACAATAATAAGTAATATGTTTTAGAAATTTATTGAATATTCATATAAAGAGATATAATATTTATGTATGATAATACAGGGGCGTTATTTTTTCTATGAAAGTTGTGTTTAGTTAATAATTTAAGATTAGTAATATAAAACATTGTTTCAAAACCTAGGATAATGTATAACTATAATATAACATTGTAATTTATTAGTGAGGATGATATTATGTGATTTTCGTAAAATAAATACATGAAATCATGGTTTTGGCACAAACGTGTCTTGGGTTAATAACCAAAAAAATTGTTTGTCAGGTATATATCTATCATCATTCTATTGGAAAAAATCGGCACCAATACTACACACCTAGTTTTAATCTTCTCGTGTATATTATTGGTTTAATTTTCAAATACATTATGAAAAATTATAGTGTGATAGAATTTAGGATGATATGAATGATCTTGGTAAAAACTGAGGTGTCATGGATCAAAAAAATGGTTTCCTAATTTAGAAATCATATTAATTACTTTAAATAATTATTTTTTTCCACAATAATTATCAATGACCACATTATGTTGATTTCTTTTAGTTAATGGTGGAAACTAAATGGAACTATGTTAACATTGAATGTGATGCACAATGTGTTGATGAGAAACCAAATTAGATTATGAATTGATTGAAGGATATCTTGATTACACCAAACCAGTTATCATTAAATATGATTAAAACATTTAAAATTAAAAAACTCTCTAACTCACTATAGAAGAGGATAATAGTTTTCATTGAGATCTTTGGTGGTGGTAACAATTAAATAATTATGATTTGGTTTCCTATATTATTAGAATATGGTATGAAGTACTCAAATTAATATTTTAATGGAAGGAGATTATTTTTCTGTATAAATAGTAAGGACATGGAGAAATTTAATTTTATGTAAAAATGAAGAGTTCTATGGGGGATTATGATGTTCCTAATAAGGTACACTTTATTGTTAAGGGTCTTATATGTGGATAACCTGGGTATTATTTTATTCAATTCCCTAATCCAATAGATAACTTCTAAACTAATAAAGGGACCATGTTATATAAATCAATTAATTATAATGATTGAATTATTTATGTATTTTAATTTAATAATTATGTTCTAGAATTATTTTTATAATTATATTCTAGTTATCTATACAATGAAACATTGAAGGATTATTCTAAATATGTTTTTCTTAATGAATTTTGAATAATGTGTTGAATTGTAATAATGATAATGAAAAGTGATTTAGCGTTAATAAAAGATTTTTCCTAGAATACATGATTAAGGGAAAGATATACCTTAATTTTTTCATAATATTGAGATAATAATGAAATATTGATTTTTTTATTATGGTATTTTATATTTTATAGAATTTATGAATTTGGGACTGATTACTGATTTGATGAAAAAGTGGATTATATTATTTATAATAGATTTTATAGTATTTTTGTATATATAATTTTTTTATAATATATAATTTTATATAAAGAATGAGGATATAGTTAATTTTTCTAAGCATGCATGTTTAGATTATGATTATTTGTTAATTCAGTTTACTACCATGTTTATTAAAAATATATGATCAATGTATTCACATATTTGATATATGATTCTAGTAAACACGTTTTTATATTGGTCGGATTAATGTTAAGTTGATTTTAAAAATTTATTAACTATAAATCTAAATTTTTGGATTTTTTTCATATATATTTTAAAAGGTTTTTAATTTTTATTATTTATGGAATTGTTTATGATATATATTGTATGTGGTTTTACATATTAAAGTATGCTTTTTTTATATTCGATAACATGTGTTAATAAATTTTGAATTTTTATAATCCTTGACACATTAGTAATGACTTTTCCATATTTTATGGATATTATGATCAGTTAAAATTTTATTTCATTACATTAAGAATGAAAAGATAATTTTTATTATTCATTTCATGGGATAAGAGATTAAGTGAATATTTATCAAATCATAACTAAAGGATGAAATTATTATTATTATATGTAATGAAATCAAATATGTATATTTTCAAGAGAAATCCATATTGATAGTAAAATAATTACTCACCTCTATAAAAAAGATATTTAAATCAAAATGTAATACTTTACCATCCTTTATAATTAATCAATTTTCTGTTCACTTATAATATATTTATTGTACTAGGATTGATAACTTTATATTTTCCATGTACTTCATCACACACTATTCAAAATTGGGAGTTATTTTCAATTCTATTTCTATATTTTAATATACCACTATTGTTCTTCGTATCTAGGAACCATATTTTATGTCATATCAAATATGATTTCTGTTTCAAACATTCACTTTTTAGGGGATTTTTTATTACTCCTTTGTATGATATGGGTTTTAATGATGTGATTTTCCTATATAAATTTTTTAGGATAGAGATAAACTATGGTGGAATAATATATTTAAGAGAGATAATTTAACACTGTATTATTTTAATGTAATAATATGTTTCACGTAATTCAAGACAGATAACCCTAAATATAAACGAATATTTAAATATCATATTCTAAATATGGCCATTATAAAATAGGCATTATATTGGTGTGTATAAATAGAATCATCAAAATTATGAAATATTTATATATAATTATATTAATAATTAAAAAATTAATGAAAAATTATTTATAAATAAGTAATTAATTTTAAGTGATGTTATTTTATACTTCAAAAATACATTTTCTTCAAAACCCCACTTTTTTCTTTTTATGAGTGAATATTGGAAATAATTTATTTAATTTTTTATTAAATTTATTTGATAACATGTATTTAATGTTTAAAATAATAATTAAAAATTTATTTTAGAAAGAATTTTTAAAAATTTTATGAAATGTGTTATTTTTCAGGGGATACAGAAATGTTTTTATTTCTATTGATAACATTATATTGGTTTTAAGAATTTAAAAAGATACATTTTCTTCTAAAATTATCTAAATTTAAAATTACTTATTTTATATCAATAATAATAAAAATATGTTCATTTTAAACTATTTAAAAGAAATATTTAGAAAGAAATTATATTTTTATACTTAATAATGCATTTTTCAAAAATACGATATTTAATGGATATAGTGAATTTTTATATTTATAAATTTAATAAATAGGTTATGGGGGATGATTTTAAAAAAAATTAATATATTCAATAAAATGTTTTATTATTAATCTAGTATATTTTATTGTAATGGGACCAAAAAATTTATTCTTAAAAATGTACTTTTCAAAAAATAGTTTTTTTTCCAGTTTGTCATGGTTATCATACAATTAATATGTTCCAATTATAAAAAAATTATTTTATATAATAGATTGTATATTTTAAATTCATAGGTCTATATATGATAAATATTTTTCGTTTCTGTTTTTCAAAATGAATTGTAATCCTAGAAAACATTATCACCTCAGTAATGGTTATATTTTGTTAATCAAGGTTAAAAAGTAGTGACCAAGGCATAATTTTTCATCATAATTATTATTATATGAATTTAATTAGGCCCTTGTCACGTTATTCATGAAATTTAATTTTTTAATTGTCATGTTTCCATTGAAATGGCTTATAAAATATATAAAGAAATGAATGTGACAAACTGTTACTCTCTTAGATTTATATATCTATCATGTCTCTAAATATGTAGAAAATCAAGTAATGAGTGAATAAAAATTTATATTTTTATAATATTGAATATAAATTCATGAATATAATTTATTTATAATTTTTACTAATTTTTAATTACCTTAAATGCTTATATAACGCCAATTCATTATTTCTTCAGCTATTAAAAAAAATAAAAAAAATAATTTTAAAAATATTTAAAGTGATATTTTTTTAATTATTTGTAGTAGTTGAATATTTTTATATATTAATATAAGGTATTATTGTTTTATAAAATGATTATATTAAAAGTATAAAATTCTATTTCATCTGTTTATGAAAAAATAATTTAATTCTTCCAAAATTGATATTAATGATATTTTCTTGAATAAAAATAGTATATTAAAATATTGAAAAATAAAACAAATAATGAAATAGGAAAATTTGGATAATATCTATTTTAAACTTTAATACCTTATACATTATTAAACCAAATATCAACTTATTTGTAATATTTTAAACCATTAAAAATGAAAAAATTATTAATGATGTTAAAATTAAAATATGTTAACTAAGGTGGTAAAATAAATTATTATGTTTACATCAGTAATTCTACATATAAAATTTCTATTTTAAGATGTAATTTCATAAAAATAATACCATATATTCAAATCCCAGTCCATTTGGATGAAATTTTATATATAATGACTTTTTTATATTTTAATCCTTTAAGAAATCCCAAGAGTGTCCCTCACCTCAATTATAAAAGGTATCCCCTACTATCTCTACATAACAACACATTGAAAATTTTATATCAATAATTAACTAAAAAAATCCATTATTAACATCATTATAAACATTACATATGTTAGGTTATTATAAAAATTTTATCCCTGGGATCCTTAATAAGATATTAAAAAGAGTTTTTTCAAAGAAGATGAAATACATTCTGATCAGGTTACTTTTACTTATTCATTACTTCTTATTAATATAATATATTTATCATGAAATAATAAATTTAGTATCATAAATATTCTTAATTTCCTTTTTGGTTTTTAAATTACAATTATCCACCCTCTATCACATCAAATGATAAGTGAAAATATCGCTCGTGTGTTTTTATGGCTTACTATCTCCATGTAGTGATTCATTTTTTCCATAACAATATTCGTTGGAAGATTATTATTCTGGGAATATTTTTTATATATTATATTAGTGGAATAATTATTATTATTAAATTATAATATCTTCTCTTAGTAATTTCATTTCAAACTATTGGAAATGATAATGTTTCTTGTGTGTATTCGTGGACTACCACCACCACGAGGCGATGAGATTATTTTTCATCTGTGACTTATATGAATGTTATTAGGGATGGATTAGATTAATATACATATTTTAAATGATATTATAATTATTATATAGTTATTAATTATTATTTACCTTTCTTTCATTACTTATGTTTAAAAGTGAAGACATCAATCATGTCGGTGAACGACTAAGATCACCCATGAATGGTGTTATTCAATTTTCTATCAATATATGGATGACTATATATTTATATATAAAATTAATATATATGATATTTATATTATGATTAAAAAATTATGATGGAACCATGGTTATATTACATGGACCAAGAAAACTAAAACAAAACATACATGAAGAATCAAATTATATATCACATGAAATAGTGATCATAAAAAATTGTTATTAAACGGGTGATAGAAGGTTATATTTAAATAAAATATGTTGTGATATATATTAATATTTTTATTTAATATTTTTATAATAAATATTTATTTATTATACATGTGGTTCACACACATATGCAGGTTGTTGGGACAAAAGTAAAATATTTTCATCTCACTTATATTTCTAGGAGACACATTCCATATTCACAACTTATTTATTTTATGTATCATATATACATTCAAAAAATTACATTTATGATGATTTTTATAGAATTTATAAGGATTTAGATATTCCAATAAGGCTATAACATTTTTTGGATTGCAGTTAAATTATTACCAAAGCGGCAAGTCTTTCATTTCACAATCTAATTAATTATTAGGAATGATTATGAATAGGTTTATGATGATGATTTATTATGTTATAACTTACATGAAACTCGTGAATTAAATTATCATATTATTATTTTGTTTGAAAATATTTTTTCCTTTCATTTTCCTCAACCAAACTAACCAATAGATTGAAAATGCATTTTTTATAAAAATTCGACTTTATTGATGTCCTCGATCATGAAATTTTTTTCATTTATATGGATGATTTCCAAAATTAATTTTAACATAATTTTTAACATTTTACATTGATTTTTTAATTATTTTTACCCATTTTATGATTTATTTAAAAAATAAAAAGAAATATTATTTTTTTCTGACCAAATTACTTTTGAACTATTTATTTAATGTTTAAAACATATGTTTTATTTTAATTCACATGACATGAAAAATATTTTTCACTATCATGACCGATCGACGAATTAAATATTATATTACATGATTAAAATGTTATTTTTTTAAAAAAATTCCTTGATATTTGTGATATTTTAATTTTTTTAAAAGGTTATTTAAATGTTAAAATAATATTTTCCTTAAAAAATTATACATTAATACATTAACATAATTTAGCATCTATTATAACATCTTCTATGTTACCTATGATTTATAAGGGATATGATCCAATGTATCTATCCTAATTCATTCACAATGTAATTTATTTTTAAGATTTTGAGATAAATAAAAATCATTTATTTTTAGTTAGTTATGATATAATGTTATGATTTATGATCAAGTTTCATTTTTATGATATAATTATGATTATATTAAGTTTGGGTCAATTATTTTCCCCAATTCATTAGGTAACGATAGGTAAATTTGAGGAAAATATGTTACGTGTGATCCTGATTTCATGTTCACTACTTAATATATTGATCTGTCTTTCATGTTCATATCCTTATTCATGGACCAAGACTTTCTGTCAAAATTATTATACATGGACCTCATTTCTTTATACATAATTTTATGTGTTTACCTGTCTTTAATGACCATAAGATTATTCATTGACCTAGTTTCATTTCAATATGATTATGTGGGGGCCTCATTTCATTCCCTTAACTTCATGTGTGAACCAATTTCTATTTATATGTGTTCAAAATGTTATGAACATATGTTCATGCCACAAAGAAATGTATTATTTCAGTGTTATACTCTCATAAATTATGTTTTCTGATTCAATCATAATTCATGTCTACTGAATTATCACTATTTAATCAATAACTGAAGATTATGAGGTTTGATATGTAAGGTATGGTTTTTAAATGTTGTGATCATGCTCTCATGCCCTTATTCTGATTTCATATATAAGTAATAATTTATTAATCCCTTGTTCAAACTTACTAACCATCTAATCCCACCCTTTCTTGTGTTTCAATTCCCTAGGATATGAAGAAAGGTTTTATGTAGGGACTACCTATGTTGTGTACTAATTGATAAGATATTTGTAGGAAATATTTAAGATATTTCCTTATATATGAATATTGTTTATCTAATGTCAAAGTACAATATACTATTATGGTATTTGGGAATGTGTTTTTTTAAATTAATTAATTATTCATCTAAAAATATTTAATATTTATGTATGAAAAGAATAGGTCATTATAATTATAATCTTTTTTGAGTCAATTTTTTTTCTTCACATTATTATTTTTAAAAAAACAAATTGGTTCTAAATTTTTCATTCCTAAGAAATCAATTTTTTTTATATCAATATATTGTATTTTATAGATGTGTTTCTTCCCTAATTTAAACTTCCCCACATAATTTCCATAATCATTATGTTACCCAATCTTAATAACTTCTCTTATACCTATTCCCAAATATTCCCCACCAAAAAAATATTTCTATTTATTCTTTGGATGTATTCATTTATATTATTTTTTTTTTCTATATAAAATTTAATGATATTATTTTTGTTTTTATTGTATTATTATGTTCCCATTTCTCTGAAAATAGTATCATCTCTTCTTTGGTATATAATCCTTCTTAGACCACTTATAGAGAGTTTCGTGTTTCTTCTTTATTCTAAACCCAAAAGCATACTCCAATTCAATTTTTTATTAAACATATTTTGTTTATATGACCTTATTTCTATTTAAGAACATGAATATTGAAATGTAAATTTATACTAGAATTTATCATTTCTATATCCACTTCTATTAAAATTCCACAGATAGATTCAACACATTAAAATATTTTATTGATAAACATATTTCTATTTTTCTATGATCATCTTATCTCCTCTACATTGATCCCCCTTAATATACATAATAAAAAAATCATTATGAATTTATATATAGTTACAATGATAAATTTCTTTATTACACAACCTTTTACAACATCAATAGTGACCAATTACCTTGTACTTTTTCTTTGGACATGGGTCTATAATTCTTGTGTAGCTTCATATTTCTGGAATAAAAACATTGTTTTGAGAAATAATTACAGAGATAATACTAAATAAAATATTTATATTCACCCAAAAAGTATGTGGGTATTCATTATAATTATTTTCCAAACATAGTTTTTAGAGTTTTATTTGTAACCTACACTACCAAGTGAATCAACAATTTTAAAGAAAGAATTTTTTATTGAAAAATGATTAACATTTTAAAGATATTATTGTTGGTGTGTCAACACATTTTTTCAATCACTTTATTATAACTAGTTTGAGTATTTTTAGAGAATATATATTAGTAATAAGTATTCATGTAATCATTTAATATATTAGATGTTTTCAAAGATTCAATGTGTGTTGATTCTAAATTTATCACTTCACCTTCAATTTCCAAATACATAATATTTATTGAAATATAATCAAACATGAGTAATTAATGACCTATTAATATTTAAATTTAAGTTTTTGAATATTATCCTCAGTCAAATTGAATATTTCATTCAGTGATTTATCAGGATCCTTAAATATTTTAGCATTGAAATATAACCTAAAACCATTGAATCCAATAATTTCTTGATTGGTTTGTTCCATATAATAGATCTACTATTCAAAAATTTTTATTACCCAATATTTTACATCAATTTCATATTCAATTGTCTTTCATCTACGAGATACTTTTATTTAACGAAAACCCTTATATTTCCTTGAATTCTACATTTCTAATGAATGTGTTTCACAGATGAAATTTGTAAATTAATTCTATTTTCATGGATTCATAATCTATTACCAGATGTTTTTAACAATATATAGTTCTTGGAAAAACTCAGTTGGATAAATTAAAACTAAAATATGAACCTTATTTATGTTATCCCAATCATCATAGAATATGTACTCAACTAATTCAATTGACTCATTCTCCAAATAAAGCCTAAAACAAATTCATCTTGATGATTATTATCATACAATTTAATAGAAACAATACATTTATTACATTAAATTTTTGGTCTGGATTCATTTTTTTATGAGTTCATTCTTAACTTATTAGCCACCTTATTCTTTAAAATTTTCATTTTTTTGGATGAAACATTCATGTTGGTATTAATAGGTATGGAAACATTTTTCTTATTCGTGGTAGTTCTAAACTTTCTTTAAATATATACATTCAATATATATTATAAAAACATTTGAGAAAGAAATAGTTCCAAACTGAGGAAACCTATATTAGACTTTATACCACTTGAATGGTTATAGTAAGATCATTCAATAACTATAAGAGTAAAGGATAAATCAGTGTGACCTTATTTTAATGATTTCCTTTCACATTTAATTTCCACTCTCACATTAGAACATGTATATAAATTAAGATGAATATATATTCTTCTGATATACCAACACAGAATACCATAGAAAAACTAGTAAAGAATATAAGAGAATAAAAAGAAGAATTTTTTATAAGGATCGATCCTAATATTGGTATCTACTCTTATTGTATTATGGTAGGCTTTGGTACATATATTATTTCTATATAACTCAAGTGTATATAAGAGATAAGTACATGTAATACTTTTATATGGTGATTCTAATTTGACATGGGAAGAATAAATCCTTGATTATCATGCTGTTATCACCATAAAACTGCTATCTTTCAATAGATATGATATCTCCATGAGGGTTTGTATATGATTATAATAGATCACTCTATTACTCAATGAATCCCCGTTTTATTTTCATAAATAAGATCTTCAGTAATATCCCGAATATTAATGCATAAATAATTAATGGTTTACTTCTTAAGAAATAATTATTTAACTACTTAACTATCTTCTTATAATAATGTTTACATTCCAATATTTTGTAGCATAACTCTATCTGAGAATGTTCCTTTTGAACATAATGTATGTTTGGTTACATCTTTCTCTTCTCTAATCCTTTTAAATATCCATGAAGTAAAAATCATGGATATAATAACAATTTTTTTGAACATAATCCATATTTATAACATTTTTCATTGTCTTTAATTCACATGATATATTTTCAAGAATATTATTAGCTTCTCCATCACTCTATTTCATCAATACATATGATATTATATAGAACACAATGTAATGATCCTCTGTCTCTCACTTATTTATTTTCATTCTCATAATTTGATAATTTTTATTCCACAAATAATCATTTGAATACTGTTTCAATGTTATTATATTGAAAAACCAAATGAATTATGGAAACATGCTCCTTTTCATATTTCTGTATCATTAATCATGATAATAAAATATAGTTTTCCTCAATATTAAATGTACATTCAACTAGTTATAATGATTCCCCAGTTTCCTCTTTTATATTCAACTACTAAATATTAAAAAAACTATAGAAAAAAACAATTTCAATCAATTTTATATATTTTAATTATAATAATTCCTTGAATTTCTGTCCTCATAACACCCCAAAATTATTTTAGTTTATTTACATAAAAAATGATATTCTTAAATAATATTTCATCGTGTGCATGATTTTATGAAAAATAAATTTATTGTGGTGAATCTCTTAAAATGTAGTCACCTTATCTATATCGTAGAAGTTTATATATTCTTTAATCATAATTATATTAGATAATAGTGATGATTATGATTTTAAGGATTAATAAAATCATTTTATAAATTAAATCCCTAAAAATATTACATTTTATGGGCTGGAAACCCATATATGATGATTTTTTATTCTTATACATCTCTTGGGAAGACTATTCAACTTCTATGTATAACATAAAAACTATAATGTATACATAATAATATTCAGGTAACACTTATGTATCATGCTATTTTCTATTAATTGTTCTACATAAATATAATGTCACACTAATGTATCACAATGTGTCCATGGAACTTTGTCAAATCCTCATCCCTTTATGTACCCCTATGTATCTACATGGCTTCTTTTATAACCCTTATGTATCCTCCAATTAAATATTTTTTATTATATATTTTTTTAAAATTTATTAGAAGTAAATGTATTCTGATTAGTCTTATCTATTTAAATTTAAAAGGAATTATAACATTTACATATCACAAAACAAACCATTAAATATAACAGTGTTACACAATGCATTTTCAAATAAAATTCTTCATGGTCTAGGAATTCCTTCTATACTTCCTTTACCACAGGGATACCATTATGTATTTATTTTTTTCTTATGTTAAACCATATGTATTACTTTATAAATTTTCACCTCCATCATTAAATTCAAGAAGAAAAAAATTTACATCATATCCCATTCAAAAATTATTAAGGAATATATAGTTAGTCCAATTCTTCTCCAAACTACATAACTGACATTATTAATTTACCAAAAATTTACCAAATACTTCATCATAGTTCCTAATGTTTTATGATACATATGAACTATTATATGAGTATTTCAATTAATATCCAACTTTCATAATTCATTTTCTAGCAGTTTGCATCAAATTTCCTAAAATAAGGGTTCTTCATTAAATACAAATTAATATATCAACTATGTCAACTATCCTTACTATTAAAATATACCAATATTTTCTTTCATAAATCTTAACCAATATCACAAACTCATTTAAAAATTACCACAATGTGCATTAGATGTTGATGCAGTTACCAACAACATAGAAATTATCATGAATCTAATAAAATATCATAATAATAATATGATATACACTACTACTTCCATGAATCTATCAGTACAAAAACATCAAGTAGAAGTAGACATTTATCATTACAATGGTTGTCATTTCAATATTTATCTCCATCTTCGTTGGGCTCCTTATCATCACCCTATAATATCATATATTAGCTTTTAAATCGCCATGAAATATTAAAATCAAATAAAAGAAATACATATGTCTTCATCATAATCCATTTGGGAAACAAGATATATATAAATTAAATGTTAATTGATATATTGGAATAAGTCCCATATAATTTTTATTATTATAACCAAATAATTAAACAAAATTAAATACATCAAATAAGATTTAATTAATTATAATTTAAAATATGCAAAAATAATTGTAGATTCAGATTTTTACACATAGAAATTATATATATATATATATTAAAAATATATCAACGAACAGTCATGTAATAAAATACAAGTTATGTAAAAGAAAAAATTAAATAATAAAAAAACAATAATGTAAATAAAAAATTGATGAAAATACGTTATATAGATTAATATAAGATGAATTTATTAAAAACAATTTATTATATAATTTTTTTTTAAAAATTACCACATGTACCCAAATATTTGATATGAATTAAAGAAATATAAGATAATAATGTAATAAAAGTAAAATATAACTAAAAATTAATGAATAGTAGAAATGGTTTTTTGAATAAAGAAGTGTGCCATTTTTTTACTATATTTGTGTAATTGAACATATTTTAAATCTATATAAAATTTTAGTCATATTTCACAAATATAACATTACATGGAAGTATCATATAATCATCAATGTTATCCATCAAATTTCAACAAACATAACATCATGATTCATCTATTAATGTTAATGACATATAAATGAAGTGTAGCCAGGATCCCTTTATAGGACATGAAATTACCCAACAATAACATTGTGTGCCCACAAATCAAAACCCCAAAACACCCAATCATTTACACCAAGGTTAATGAAATATTTATGGTGGTCACTTTATATGTCTAGGTTCCCAAGAATCCCTTTCATAGAAAATCCACCCCCTCGGATCTACCATTCAAATAAATGAGACACAACAATCACCTGAGAACCCACAACATCATCCTATGCTTCCAATCCTTCCAAACATATGCATTAGGATATTTAATAATAACAAACCCCTTTAAATGTGAGGTATGTGAAGGTTTTTTTGGTCATTTATGGTTTTCATACATTAAGAACCTTCTACAAATCCACCTCAACTATACCTCAACATAGGATAGGTTGAAGAACCACATCTGAATATTTTTTACATGACAGGAGGTAGAGGCATAATTTAACCTATTATATGAAAAATAAAATCAATTAAGATCATTAAATGTCCCAATTGGGAAACCTAATCACAAAGGTATCCTCCTTGGGTGAACATCCTCCATTTCAACATAATTTCCACAAAGACCCCATTAGATCATTTTCACCCACTTTATTACCCTATATGACTATTTTTAATAGCCATATTCGACGTATTCCAAATAGATATAACTAGGTAATTTTAATGATTAATTTTTCCCTTATGATCATGTAATTATTTGATAATGGTAATCACTTAGGTGAAAAATCTCCTTGTATCCACATAGATAATAGTCAAGTAGTATTCAAAAGGATGTATATTATATAGGTCCTAAAAATAATAAAACATTTAGTCAATGTAGAGGACTTATCTATACCAACAACCAATAAATCATCGTCTAAGAAAGATTTACATGTACCAAAACTACTCATTTATTTCCCTTTAATCAAGAGAACCATAAAAACACATGTTTTTCCACAAATAATACTCTATTGTAAACTAGAAATTAAAATCCCTATATAATAGTTGAAGTGAATAAATGATCATTACTAGTTCCTACATGAGATCATATGAGATTGGATATAGTTTAAAATTCCCCAAGTGATTGTAGATCAAAAGAAAAAACAATATAAAAGTTAAATTTTTTGTCACAAATTATTTTAGAACCATTCATTGAGGATGGTTATGTTTTAAAAATATTGAATGAAGATTTATCAATAGATAAAATTCATCTCATATTTTGGAGTAAGCATATGACCCAATATTGCTTTACATAATCTCATGTGGATGAATAAAAACCAAAAATATATAGTAATATGTGGTCTTCCTTCAAAAACCATAGATTATAAAATTTCTAATATGAAGGGAACAATAGCCACATCAACGTGTTATAAGAGTAATGTATCTATGTTGAACTTTCTTCTCTCAATGTAGAATGAAATTATAAATATTTCAAACTACAAGAGAGTCTCAAAAATATACTCTTAAATTATCCAGTATAATAACCACAAAGTAATTGGTTATGATTATCATTATGTGCATATAAGAGGATGGGAGCATTTAAAGCATTATATTTCACCCCACATGTATTCCACAATAATCAAATTGGTAAATTGGGTGATATTTAATTAATGGAAGTCATCCATTTTATTATTTATATAGTTATTCTTATTATCCAAGTTAATGGGCTTTCATAGTGTCTAAATTTTTACAAAATATGTACATGAATAAAATGAGTAATCAATAAGAAACATTAAAAATATGATAAGAATTTAAAGACAGTGTGAGGATTCATTATAAAGGCAGAACCTCTATTAATGGTACGTACTTATTTGTCATAAAATTCTTAATATTTATCAAATTTATAATGAGATAGAATATTATAATGGGAAGTAAAAAGAATTTCACCTACAGATATAAGATAATAATGGAAGCAGTAACTCATAGGTTTGGAGGTATTTTTACCCCACCACAACCTTTGTTATAAAAAATCCATGAAAATAATACAAATATTCACTTTTCCTCCTCCCATTGGATTATTATTTTTATTTCTATGTGTTTCTTTATCAAAAAACCCACAATCAACCAAAATGATGATACCTTAGTCAACTCCTCAATCAGTTTAATGTTTAATTGATATATTAAGAGGTTTTAGGAAAGTCATCTATTATTAGAAACATTATACTTTACCTCGATGGATGTGTCATTAGGAGAAAAAAAACATAGTAGGTCCAATAAACCTATGATTTTTTAAAATAAGAAAAATATGTAATGATCATGACTTGTACATGGATGATAATATTGTGGATGATTAGGCCCCATATAGTCCTTTTATAGATGAGTACATTTATCATGTTATAAGGATTTCATCAGAATGTGCTTGTTGTATAATTATTTTATAAATATAGAGCCTGTTGAAAATGAAGAATGGGAAATGAAGAAAGTGTATGTTGATAATTTCAACTATATGGATATGTATTATAGATTATTTACCTATATTTATAGGAAATATGAATATTTAGGATTCACATCCACTATCACTTTACAAATTCCCATGGAAATAGTTCTAGGTATAATGTAAAAGGTGAGGCTTCACTAATAGCCCACCCTCTAAATAAGGGTATAATTATTTGTATTATATGAAGAGATATAAACCCTATATAAGTCTATAATAAAAAACTATAGAAATTAATTTTGACAATTTTAAAAAAAAATCATCTAAATGTTATTTATATTATTAATTTATGTATCATTTTGTAGTTGATCATCCTTGACATAAAGAGTCTACTAAACCCATGTGTGTAGAATCTGACCATTTTTCTGACTAGAGAAACATTTAACTTGTGACATTGATAACAACATCTATTGATTATTATGAATTTATTAAATTGAAATATCACGTGAAACATGTACATGAATGTGACCCAACAAATTATCATGAAATATATTTAATGAAAAAAATATCTTAGATCATTGCATCAGAAGTATACATTCTGGATGTTGTTTATTTTCTCGAAAAGCTAAAATATCTTGAGATTTAGGGTCAATCAAGGTATGAAAAATTCAGATCCTTCCCTTATTTGATAATGTTTATTAATTAAAAAATTCACTTCTCTACCCTTCATATATAAATTTCGAAAATAAAATAAAAACATGCATACTAAGTAGAGTTTTTAGCTGACAAAATGTACTGCTCATCTAGTATACAATTATGATGATCAGTATTTGAACAAAATTAGTTCACACTTCTTTGAGTGTTCCATGAATCTCTATTTTCAAATGAGGGATAAATTTAACTCAACTGCATTGATTTTTAATTCTTGAAACTCTATTTATACACTGTTATTTTTCCATCATAATCCTATATAGTCCCATCAAGAACTGCTTTTACAAAACAGATACATGAGTGATTTGAAAACTACATTTTATTTTTGGATGTTATTTTCCAGAAAAAAATACTCCTTCACTAATAAACTATACTTTGTGAATTGATTATCCTTTATGAACTCCATTGTTTCATAAACCAACTGATTCCATGAGCGTAAATCCTTTGCAAACCACTTTTTCACTTAACTGAATTTATCCAATGAAGATGATTTCATAGTATTTATTATATACATAAAAAAGTGAAAATGGGTCATTTATATTGTAAAAAACACAAAAAAACTAATTAATTTAAAATATTTTTAATCCCTTTTTGAACAATGTCCATGACATACTATGCCTATTTTGTAGCTGACATTGTGAAGCTTCTATTTGATCATAATTACATTATAGTTTTTTCACAGATCTGTATACATGATAAGTGTATCAAAACGTTCATATATTATATGGAATGTATGGTTTTGAAAAAAATTATTTCTTTAACAAAAAATGGGTTATTTTTTCATTACATACTATTGTATATCCTATATTAAAAACATTCCATTTCGAAAAAAACATCTCTTAAAAATCTTTCACAAAAATTTGGAACACATTGGAAAACTGTTCCACCTTCTAGAAACTATTTTTGAATAAAAAAACTACTATAAATTTTTAATCATACATTTTTAACAAACATAATATACCCAAAACCATAAAAACACCAATAATATGTATTTTTTTCCCAATAATCGAGTTCTTTAGGATTGATTACAATACTTCAAGAACCCTTAAAATCACTTTTTGAAAAAAAAAATATATTGTTAACTTAAACAACTACTATAAATCTATGACTCCAAAAAAAATAAAATATTTTATTTACAAATACACTGAGCCAATATATGCCATGTTTATTGTGAGAATAATGATTAATATGAAATGTTCATTTATGAAGCACTAGATTGTTGATATTATCTAATTTGAATTTATGTATAACAACTTTTTCTAGAAAAATATTCCAAAATATATTTTTTGTTATAAATATCAACTATTTAACATATTTTGGGATGTGATAAAAACAAATTATTCAACTAAACAACATAATCATTTTTCATGTAAAACACTATTTTGATTTATATTCATTATATAAACTTCTTTAATATCATAAAATATTGATACCACATTTTTTCATTTCTCACCTATTAGATATTACCCCATTAATGTTAATAACCTTTTCCCTTTTTCAATGAAGCTAAACGACATTAGTTTTTTTCAACATTGGAAAATATATATATTATCTTATAGAAAAACACACCATACCTCAAGGAAAATGGATTTCCCTATCCATTCCACTTAGGTAAAGAATTTTTACTAGACTTTGAGACCAAGCCGATACCTTCTGATTGTTTATTTGGGAAATGTACTTATTTTAATATATGTGACATGTAGTTCTATAAGCGCATATTCCAACATCACCAACCCATTATCGACTATTTTTTGATAAGGTGAAACCAATTTTTGATGTGTTCCATCCTTGAGTCATGAAATTTATTTTTTTGTATGACTAAGAGCACTTGAATTATCATAATTTATTTTAATTAGAGACTTCATTTCAACTCCCATGTCCTAAAGATAGTGGTTCACCAATTGTAACTATTTTAATTATTTGGTGTCCATAATATAACCATATTATATAGTGATCATATAATTAAAATATTGGTTATTATTGATAAATCAATACATAGTTCAAAATGAAATTATTAATTAATTGATGTTTACTTTCTATCATCTACAAAACCATCTCAATTTTCTTTTTTACAACAATAAAACTAATAATGAGATGTTTTTTTGAACATAAAACCATAATCTATAATTCCTTTGCAGTAAAAATGTATTATTTTAACCAAAATTAAGTGGATTTATTTAGGATTACATTATTAACATGTTAAAGACCATGTGGTAAAAATAGTGAAAGGTAATATAATTCAAAATAAAATAACATTATATCGGTATATCTATATGTTTTTATGTTAAACACATTTCCCCCATTGTCATTATTGAATTTCTTCTATGTCTCAATTGGAGCTTTTTTATCCTTGAAATTAGCCGTATTAAACTCCCCAAACCACCTTAGAATATGTAGATTGAAAATTGAATGTATCATGCCATCGTTTTCCCCCACAATACAAACAAACATTCAATCTCACCAATAATTGAAATTTCAAATTCACACATATTTATTTATAAAGAAAATTAAATTGTTATATATCCACTCCACACAATAATTTTTCATTAATGTAAACTAGAACAATTATCCATTAATTAATATGTTTATTAACATAGTGATTGTAATTAACCCCACAATTCTAGAAACATATCATCATTATGTATTAATATAGTCTTGAATACCATGCTCTTAGTGTCAAATTTATCATATAAAGAGACTTTTTAAGCTGAAAATATTTTTTTGTATTATCTTGAATAAGAATACTATCTAGTTTTTTTGTACAACACCATTTGTAGAACCCCATTTGGGAATGATGAATTGATATCCACTTTTAATTCAATGATCATCCATTTCACTATAAGGGATAAAAATAAATGTATTTTCACCAGTCATGTCATTGGTGAAAACATCGAAAGACAAAAATTTCATTCATCTTGGATTACCACATTCATTGACATCATTCTTTTTCAAATATAAATTCTATTTTCATTCAATTTGTTACCAAGTTCCCATTTGGTCTTAATGATATTCTTGTCTGTCACTAACAAGAAAATATCGCAACATTGATTACTCTGAATTTTTCATGATCATTATTCATATTTGAAAAAATAATTCCCATGTCTAATAAATTATTCATACATTTTTTATCTATGTATGGTATGCATGATGGTTTTATTAGAGATGTCATTATCCTTATCATTACTAGAATTTTTTAATTACATTTGATATTAATCTTATAAATTCTAGCCAGGATCAGTAGATTCATTATAGATTCCTTTTTTAATTCACCCTTCTAATCATTATTATCATTATATTAATTTTTTATGAACTTTTACTTTGTATGATCCACTAAACTCCCCATCAATATCCTCTAGAATCTTCTCATTGATTTTTTAGGATATTTTTTAATGTCCAACACATATAAATCATTAATTTCAATAACCATTCCTATATTATTATTAAATAATTAATATTATTTTATATTCCCTAATTGGGTAATAAATATCCCATTATCTCCATGAAATTCAAATGTTATGTTATTCTGCTTATTATAAATAAACAGTTACATCATAATATTTTAAGGTACATAAATTTCCTTGTCATTATTTACCAATGTTTTTATGGATTAATTTCTTCCTTGATAAAAAATGATTAGTTATATGTTATGATTCATTTCATGACTAAATCATTCAATAACATCAATGGTTTTTCGTTTTCAATTAACATCATTCTATACAATTTTTATGGACCCGATTTGCATTATAAATAAAACCATTATTCTAAGATTATCTCAATGATAAAAAATTGTTCAATATAATTTTTTATATAATCCTACACTTGAATATTTATAAAGTCTATAACATTCGAAATCATAAATTTTAAAATTTTTATGTCCATGCATATTTATAAATTCTATTCAATACTATGTTTTGTAACTGAACACATCAGAATTCAAGATGATGATTTAACTATAATATAAAAAATATTATTCATCAATAAAAATAATATACTATCTATTCACATTATCATCCTTTAGATATATAGACCCATACACATAAATATGGACATGTTAACAAACTATTGTTAATATTTTTCCTTTTTCATTGGGAACTTTTGAGTAATGCTTCATTGTTGATAGATATCACATATTTCTCTACAATTATATGACATCATATAGAAATATCAAGCCATATTAATTTTCACTTGTCTTACAAGGTTTATTAACATATGTATTCAATCTATTTATCACAATTTTTTTCTTCTTTCTTTGATAGAAATAATGTTAGAATATATCTATAGAATAGGTTGTGATTCCCCATCCCATTATTCACCTTAAAAATTATACAACATTTTCCTTTTATCATACTCACCTCCTTGTTAAATATTCTTCCACGTCTTGTATCACATAGTAGACTGACACTAAGAATTTTCTGACTGACACATTAAGAAACCATGAAACCTTCTCATATTATACCATTCCCCAACATTTGTCTTTATAAAATCTCATAATATTTAGTTATTCATCATTGAAAATAATGATTACACCATCCTTATAATTCCCAATGCATATGGACTGAACCTTTTTTCTATCCATATGGAAAGTGAGTCCACCATAAATTATCCACACCACATAAATGATATGAATCTTGAAGATAAAATTATAGAACTAGTTCCTACTCATCTATTCACTTTTTTATTTCTGTATTTGGATTCACACCCACTGTTGTTGAAATGATTGATATTTTTCACAGAAATATGTCCCAACTACATCATACAATTCTAAAAATTGATTTTTATTTTCATCTTTCTAGATAATTATTTTAGATACCGTGTACTGCAACATTGATTATACATCAGTACATTAATAATTATTTTCAATGATAAATATCAAAATCTGAATCATCTAAACACAAAAATAGTGGAAAGAAAAAACAAATCTCTCAAGTATCTAATTGTACTCACCTCAATTTTTTAATCACATGACCTTCAATACATCTTTGATAAAAGAAATTTTTTAGAAATATCCCATATTTCAATAACAATATCAACAGATGTGAAATTTATTATATAATGTCATTTTTATAACATCAAATATCTCTATGTTTCACTGAATGTTATGATTCTGATTTTTTCCAAGTTAAACATTAACTTCATAGTAGGTGCATGTCGTTTGGCATCATCTAATACTAAATTATGGTTGTGATCAATCCTCATACAATATTCTATATTCTAATGTGTATTTTTATAATTTAAATAGTTATTTCCAAATTTACTAGACTACCTTGCTCTGCATTCACTATTTCGGTTTCCTGGGTGACATGATTTCTAGATGTCATTCTGAGAGGTAAATATTTTTCCTAATCTTCACTTTTTTATCATAGTCTAATAAATTTATACACATTCTATTTTATATGATTAGCCTAATATTTCATTTTATTTTTCAAACTATTGATAATACTGGTTTTTTCATCCATTTTGATATTATACCCTATGACTTCTAGGTTTTTAGGCCTTTATATTTTGAGATTCACAATTTTTACCTTTCACTTAGATTTATTTTCTTTAAATCTATACATAAATACAATGGATTATTTATGAACTCATTTGGATTTAATAGTTTTGGAAATCAAATCATTTATCTCATTAACCATGACATTTATTTATACATAATGATAAACTCCTCCCTTAACTTCTGATTTATAACTGCCTCTCTCATCCCTTTTTATGGAATTTCACACAATATATAGCCTATATTTTTTGTTATGGTCTTTTTAGTCAGCAATTTATTTTAAATACATTTATTTTAAACCATTATTTACTTTTAAAATAATAGTCTTCTTACTGAGAAAATATTGTTTCATACATACCATAAGATTCTGAGTAGCTAATGATTTATTTATAGGAATTCAATCATCCTTATCATCATAATAAATCTTTTTGAAACAATTTTGTACAAGTTGAAAAACATTTACACAAAGAAAAACATATCATTTTATGTTTCCTATTAAAATTTATAATTTCCTTTTTTATATTGAATAAATGAATGATAGAACATCATCGATCTCTTCTTATTCCTACTTTTCCTACATATTAAAATTCAACATGACCTCCAAATCCACCTCCTAATATTTATCATTTTCAACATCCATATTATCATCAATTATAATCACATATAAATCAATATTATTGTTAAAATTATCCAATTTCAGATCCTATTGATTTTTATCCTCTATTGTACATGCTTTTCAATTTAATCAGTGTTTCAATATTCTCAAGATTTGTTAGTTTACTTTTACATAATTGAGGGTTTCTCGAAGACTTTACATGTCCTCCACAATGACATTTACCTGATAAAATAATTCATCAAAAGATATATTTGGGAGTATATTAATGTCCTTGTACTTGTTAATAAATCATGTAGTTTGAATTCAATTTTTTTTATCAAAATTATAGTCTTTTATAATGTTTTCCTACATAGTGTGTGAATATTTACACAATGTCAAATTTATGAAGACTTTTTTTGGATAAAGATCCACCAAAAATATTGATTCCTCTAGAGATGGAATCTAGTTCTCTATAGTCTACTCCTAATGGAGCCCCACTATCTATAATATCCATAAAATCATTTATCACAGGTCGTGAAAAATCCTTGACTAATGATCTTAAATAATACTATATCTAATTACTCCATAGTTGAATGTTTTTTAAATCAACGAACAGAATACATTTATTATTGACAACATTCATCAAATCCAATTTGAGACGTCGAATCTCTATATCCTTTTACTAGAATAATTATTATTATCACAAAAAGATTAAATACAGAAATTTGGAGGTGCAATCTTGTTTTGAATAATTAAAATACTCACCCCTTTATATATTTTTTCAATATAAAAACACACCCTTCTATATCATTCCCATAAAAATGTATAAATTGGAATGAAAACTTACTAAAGATAAATAAATTTTACATTATTAACATTTATCAATTCTAGTAAATAGAAAATAAAATACCAATTTTCCAGTGTACTAAATCCTTTATAGCATACATTTATTAGAAAGTTTGTATCAATCTCATTACCGCTCCTAGTTTACAACCATTCAAACTATGTAATCTCATTAATCCCTATAATAATGGGTATAAATTGCACTCTATAATACTATTTTTATGATAAATAAAATCTCATAATTGGTACAAACATTTTTGGGTTTTCAATGAAGCACTTTTTCACTAGAGAGAAGAAATCCACATTATTGCATATATTTTTCTTTATGGAAATAGATTTTTAGAACAATGATTATTAATTTGAAAATTATTTTAATCCCTATAACAATTTCATATGCACTGGATAGTATGAGTACATAGAGAATGAAAATTTCCATATAGATGGATATTTATGCAAGATAAAAATTCCCCATCACAAATAAAATCAATATTATAAAATAATATATCTTGTTTAACTCCATTGCATCTGGAACCAACATTCAATGACACCAAAAACTTATTTCTGAAAAAATTTCCAACATTACTAAATTAATTTACTACTGATACTCTCTAATAAAATTCCTTGTACTTAAATAAATTATTAAGGATTATTTATACAATTTAAAACCCAAAAAATACACTAATAACAGTTAAATTTAATCCCTTTTTGAACAAAATTTATTTGGATATTGTTCTTTCTATATAGTTCAAAAATGACACCAAATTCATCAAAGTAGATTGAAAATAAACAACTTTCAATCAAAATTGATACCCCCATTATTTTTTGTATAGTATAGCTGATATGTGATTATAAATATTTAGTAATTATATTTCTCTATTATTCATACATTCTATGTGGTTCACATAACATTAAATCTACATAGATAAGTGTAAAATTTCATTTGAAAATTGAATAATAGTTATGTTGTGTTTATTTAATGTTTAACATTCACAAAAAAAATATTTTATTACCCTAATAATACCTCCTTGAAATACTAGCGTAATTTCTTGAAAACACTAAGAGATTACACCTCCAAATAGAAACATTTTTTTAAAGAATCTTCTATCACTTTTGAAAAAAAAAACATTTTAAACAAAAACAAAAAACCCGAAAACCACTTTACACCAATGAGATAGATATTTTCCGAACACCATTACTACTTGTACTAAGGTATTGAAGTTTTATGTGCACTAGTATAGCTAGAGAAAAATTCATAAACCAAGGGAGCTTCATTAACTCTTCCACCACTAATCATTTGGAATAAAAATTTATCAAATTTCCATTGAATAATAGATTATAGAAACACCTCACTCATTTTTTATCTTGGTGAAACATGATACTGGGAATTATAAATTAACAATATGTAGTACAACTTATATTTTTTTTAAAAATTATCATATCATTCATTAACATCGTGCCAAAATAATTTAGCTAAATACATTATAATTTTGGATAAACACAAATATAAATGAATATATAATTTTATATCTCTATAGATAGAACTATCATTTTTGACCAATCCAAATTAAATAAATATCATATACTACATTAACATCATGCCACAATATTGTAGCAAAATCCATTAAAATTTTGGATAACCACAAATATAAATGAATATATTATTTTATATCTCGATAGATAGATCTATAATTTGTGACCAATAAAAATTCAATAAATAGGAAAATGATAAATTCATATATTTTATTATTTAATTATACTGTTACAAAACATATTTTGATATTTAGGTCACCAATGAGATGTTATTGGAAATTATTTTGAAGAAGAACTACGACGAGTTGGAAATAACACTTATTCCATATGAATATATTGATAGAGTATAGGAGTTAATTGAAATATCATAGAGTGTTGAGGATTCCATTCAGTATGCTAAATCCAAATCTCATTAAATGAAATCATTGTGTAAAATAATGAAAGGGATGGAAAAACCAATTCTATGTTATCTTACAAACCCTATTTATACGTTATTTTTTTATATTATGTGTTACATGTGTTAATAGAAGTATTATGAAAGAGAGGTGTTTCTATAGCTAAGATTATATCTAAAAGTGTAGTATTTTGGCATTCTTATTAGTGTTGCACTATGAAAAATTACCTTGAATATATTTATTATATAATAAAATGTATCCGTCTATTACACACTTCTTGGAAAATTCTATAATTATGCATCTGAGTGACCATTATGTATTACCCATGTTCTATATTTACCCTTACAAATTAGTGCAACCCATATGTTGGAATTTTTTTGAGTTTTTAACATTAAATTATAATTATTCTTGTTAGCTAAGGATGGGTTTCACAGTATTTATATTTAATATTATGATGGTCACAAACGACATAATGAGTTGTGTCATGAATTGTAGAATAATATATGAGAGTTAGGATTCATGTTTTCTTGATTCAGATGACCAGTTGTGATGTGAGGGGTGTTGGTGGTAGTATGGGGTCTCCCAAGATATTAATACATAATGGTATTTGGGTTTGAATTTTACCGTCATATATGATTCCATTCTAGAATTATTATATTAATTTTCCCATGAATTAGTAGAGAAAAATTTCATTGGTTATGTATCCATAAGAGTAATTTCATTGGGGGGAATCAGATTTTCCATGGACGTACATTGGGGTTGACTTTATTGAGAGAGACGTTCAACGATTGGTGCCTCAATTTCTAGGGGTATTAATGAACCGACATGATACCATTATTCATGTCATTACGATCATTATTATCATTGAATAAATTGAAAATTAATGTGTGTAATGTGGGAACCAAACAAGGGATATCAGACAAAAATGTTAATTTTGAGATAGTAGTAGTGTTGTAATTATATATCACATTATAGTGCATTTCATTCCATGTTCTTATATAAATTTTGTGTTCCTCTCGAATTCATTTTTTTTATTCCACCACTAATACCATAATATTTTATTGGAGTGTTTTAGTGAATCTTATAACCCTAGGATTAATCCTTAGAAATTTACATTTTACAATATCTACAATCAATCTTAATTATCTCCTTTACACAATCAATTCCTTTCATTCATCTCTTGATTTTTATTTTACAACTAGACAATTTTTTATTATGAAGATTTATATGGATTCCTCAGTATTGAGTGATCTAGGATCCATGATAGGTGATTTCATTAAGGTTCTTGAGTTCATCATAAGGTTCCATGTAGCTTTACATTATCCATCATTCTATATTTTTTGGTAATCATTGAAGTTTTTTTCATTATGGTATATGATTGAAGACATTAATAATTTTATATTAAATTTTTTTTAGGACCATCATTTGGTTTTAAATGTTTAATTAGTTCATATTTACAGAGACAAGATAATAATTTAAAATCAGTGGAATAATATGGGTGTTTTGTTTAACAAGTGACTGTTCTTTCATCCATATTGTTTGCTCATAGTTTTGTATTGGATGTATAATAAATTTATATATTGGTTTCGATGATTTATTTTATTCATTATCAATCATAACAATTTTTTAATAACTTATATATAGTAATATATGTATAATTTATAGTGACAGTCTTTATGGATTTAATTTTCTTTATAATTTCATAATTTGATAAAAAATAACATGAGTATATTTAATTGATGATTATTTATGATATTAGTTATTATTATATTTGGTTTTGTTTAATCTAAAACCTTATAATAATAAATTTAACAAATTATGATTGTATGAAGCTTTAATGGATGATTTAATTACGTGTAGTGGTTGACTCTGTTTGGTATTTTTTTTATTTAAAATAATATGCATTGTTGAAAACATGGGGATTTTTTAACTTCCTTGGTTATGGGTATTATTATTTTTGAAACATGTGTTTTAAAAGAGTAGAAAATTATTTATGATTTAGTAGGAAACTTGGAATGGTTGTTTAATATGTAAATAGTGGAGTTTTTCTTCACATCGATGTGGTGGAAGTCTGGGGTGGCTGATTTTGGGATTCTATAGATAGTGTAGAAAGGTGTTGGGAATGATCTCATGGTAGATATCTTGAGTAAAAAATATTCTTTATCAACTTAATATCGACCGTTAAACTTTTTTTAATTTCTTTTAATTTGTTATTTCATTTGGGATGTTACATTTCCTTGATGTATGTTTACTGGTGTCCTAGTGTATATAATTTTTCAATGAAAATTATTTAATTCATTAATTAATGAAAAGGGTTTGGGATTATTTTAAAAAATATAGTATTTATAAAATTTTCTATAGAAATAAATTTTTATAGATAGATATAAATGAACCTTATTATGTGGGTTTTAGTAACCATTTTTAGAGAAATTATGAGTTTGAAGGTAATTAGATTTTCTATATATGTATTGAATATGATTATAGGAACTAGAAATATGATGACTAAAGGGGAACCCTTTTGAATATGATTCATGAAGCTAAATTTAACTCAAATTTGGTGAAGGGATGTAGTTTGATAATTAATAAAGGATTAATAATTAATACTATGTACTAATAAAATATTTTGTTGTATCAATATAGGAGTATTAGCTTTACACTTATTATTTTTGGTATTCGGGTTATCATGTAGGATGTCAGTTATAGTTTGAGTTGTATATTAGATTGAATCTCTTTATATGGTTGTGTGTTATTATATAATAATAAATTTATTTCATTTTTAATGAAACACCACACAAGTCAAAAATCACAATTTATTCCGTTACTTGGCCTTGTGTTACATTATTTTTCCCAAACATCTAGGTTGTCAAGGAAAAGTATGAGAACACCCCCCTCTACTCCACTGAATCATCAAAACATTTTTCAGTGTATGGGAATATCAAAGATTAAATTTCTTATTATTATATGATATTTACTCAGACAATATGTAAGGGCTTAAAATTCTAAAGTAAAAGAATACTTGGGATATGGTGGCTTAGTGTTATAGTATATTATTTTATCCATGTTATAATTGCTTACACTTATTACATGTGTATATATACGTGGGTTCTACTGAATTAAGGTGTATTATATATTTACATGGGAAATAAATTATTACTGTTTTGATAAATAATCTTTGGGATGTCAGTGTGGTATAAATGTGGTGTGTAATTATGGAAATTATTTTGTGGATAAGGTTGTTATGAAATTATAAAAATTAATGTTATGATTTATGTATAGGATGGGAGATCCAACAAGTTATACGTTAAGGATTAGGGATACCAATTCAAATGGAAATTGGTAGTAGAGTTCCTTATTTATATATATGTCTTAAAAGATATGTTTATTTATTATATGTGATATTTTATGGGTATTCCATGGGGAGGTTAGTAATTTAAATGTCATAATATAGCATGTTATTTGATTTAATTTTTTATATGTTATTTCATATGCATCTTCCAAATTTTTATTGGATGATTTTTAGAGGATCTAACTGGGTATATCTTTATTCTCACCCCCAATATATATATCAATTATTCAAATCTATAAGAGGTATTTTTAATCCTAGGTAGATTTTATGAGGTTATAAATTTTTTCTGATGTTATTAGTTTATTTGAGGTACTGAATTAGGTGTTTATATTTCTATTTTTTCCATTCTATAATAAATTTAAATAAAAATACATTTGTTGGAAATTATTATATTATCTATACATTTTATTAATAATTGTTTCAAATTTTCTTATGAAATTTAAGACAACTTCCTCCCATATATTTTTTATTCTCTTGGTGAAAATATCCTTCCCATTGCCTATCAGAGTTGTACTAAGGGGGTTTCACTCTTTTTTACAACTAGTCTGGGAGGGTTAACTATAGGGGAATGTGATGAGGTGATATAACTATTAAACTGTCATTATTCCATGATATTACTTTTAATCCTTTCAAAGATAACGTTCTACCCACTCTGATGAAAAAAACATTAACATACTAATAAAAATACACTAACATGTGAAAATATTATTTTCTCTCAAACATTTAGAGTACGAAAAATTACAGTTTATTTCATTTAGGATTAATAAATCCAATGGAAATGTATGTTTACTCTATAAAATAATTTTTTATACTATCAAAAAATAAGAATCCTAAATAATCCAGGATAAATGATTACAAAATTATCATCCCTACCTATAAATGATATGGAATAAAATCCAACATTTATTTTTTTTAATTAAATCCTTCAAATTATCACATGAAAAAGATGAATATTCATGAATTACCCAATAATAGACATGAAATTATTTTTCCAAAAAGAACTAGTATAAAATCAAGAATGATAAGATGATAAAATGTTTGAATGTGTAGAATTATAACGATTTTAAGAGAATGAGCATAGTGAACCACATAAATTCACTCACTAGAAAATGAATAAATTAGATAGTAATGACCCAAATTACACTATAATAATAGTTACAACACATTATACAATGTAACCATCAAAAAATTGGTATAAAAACTACTAATGAATACCAATAAAAAAATAATAAGCCATATGGTTAGAATAAATAATAAAAATTATCATGAAATTCACGACCCCATAAATAAATGGATAAAAACACCCCCCTAAAATAGAGCATCCATATAATGGAGTGTCTCAAAATCGAACTATAAATTTCATCCATATGACACACATGTAAACTGATGGAGAGTATTCCTATGAAATATCTTTCCCAATTAATATTTTTAGAAGAGGATATAGTGACATGGGAAAACAGATTCTTATAAAACATTTCTGATTCATTTTTATCCATATTAATGACATAAATGTTGCTGAAAATAAAATATGGGCCCTTTAATAAGCTTGTAATGAGAATCTACTTGATCTTGTATTATCTAGAAGAAAATTTAACTCCTGTTAGGTTATAGGATCAATAAAATAATAAATGATAAAAAATTATGTTTATAAAGTATGATAATTAATTAAACCAAACTTATAAACCTTAAAAATTTCATCCAATTATTGAATGAGAGAATCAAATTTTTTTTTCTGAATATTTTATAAATGAAAATAGATAACATGTACACAAAATAAATTATCAAAATCCATCCCAAATATATGAATTAATGAAATCTATTATACTTAAACTAAAAAATTATATTTTATAAACACATAATCTCTCCATGGATCTCATGGAGATCTTTATCACGACCCTCTAAAATCATCAATAATTTTCCACCAAAATGGAGGATAAAAAAACATTTCTAACAAAATATTTTCATATCGAATGTCAAATATTAACTTATTTTATCTAACAATTCAGATAAACTCACACACATGGTAATATAAATCCCCTATAAGTTTCTATAAAACTCGTTTTTTCCTGAGTAAATTGATATCTTGTGGGATGTAGTTTAGGAATAATCCTTATTCAGTATCATAAAATTCATAGAATTTGATATAAATAAGATTATTTGTAACATTAAATTATAATGGATCATGTATACGATAAGAATCTATAAAATATCCTAGGATAGATCGAACAGAAAATACTATAAAGAGGACCGCAAGTTGGGATCTATGTTCATGGTGGTTTATTAAAAGGCTTCCTGCAAAACCTTTTTTAGGAGAAATTATTTTCATATGCATGTGGAATCACACTATTCATATAATCGAAGACTCAAAAAATAAATTGATAGAAAATTGGGCATAAATTTAAGATATATCCCACCATTTTATTCCTATGAAAACCAATATATCAAAATAGGATACTATTAGAGAAAATGGATTTCACCACTAATCATTGATTATACATAAATTGTAGTCCTCAAAGGGTAAGAAACCAATCCTGTGAATCCATAGGATAAATTAAAACATTATTTTATACTATTTATAAAAATATATTATGTAATAATTTCATAAATATATAATTAGTTTCATGATAACCTATGCAATATGTTCTAAAACTACCTTATCCTCTTATAGTGGATAAGAAAATTTTTCTATTTATCCACCACTCTCTATAAAAGAAATTATTTATGAGAAAAACTAATATAAATGAACTCATAATTACCTGACTTATATAAATTAACGTATGAGATACATACCCTATACCTTTTTAGGTTTAATATTTTATTGAAGAAGAGAAAACTAAATAAAGACTTGAAACTTCAACAAAAAAATGGACATATATTCAATTAATCCAAACTCTATAAATGATACTCTTCCACTACTCAACAAAATGTCTCGTATTTGGTGAAAGAATACATAATTATTATTTCCCATCCTTATGATCATTGGAAATCATTATGAAACATTCGATGATCTTATAAATCTTATTAAGGGGATTGAAAAGAAAGAGAAAACTTGTTATGACTTTGAAATATATCAAAACCCCTAAAAACCTTTATAGGAAGAAAAATCATATTTTTTTTATTAAAAAATCTTTTAAATTAAAAACCATATTCCAAAAAAAATTTACCCACCAATTTTTTATAAAGGAATATAAAAATGAAAGAACATTTGGTAAAAATAAATCTTCTGGAAAAACATTTCTGTTAAAAACAAACTTATACCCTTTAATATATTATAACCATCATACAGGAACATAGAAAAGGAATTAAATATCATAATATCATCTTAAACATGAGGGAATATAATATGTGGTGAAATAATAAGTCATGTAATTGTATACATGGGTCTGATATCAAGATCCTGACATTACATCACAATAGACAATGCTAAATGCACATATACCACACATTACATTTTGAATGAGGAAATAAAAACATAACCAACACATAATGTTATGGACGAGGTTATCGAAACCTATCTAAATTATATTATAATGGACCATTCTATCAAAACCTGTACCACGAATTAATATCTCATAAGAGATTAAACCTTACCAGTGAAACCCAAGTAAGGGTTTCATTTTTCATCAATGAGTCAATTTGTAATTGGTGATTCGATATGTTGTGATTATTCTTGAAGGAATGTCATGGATTTATAACATGGAAATAGATTTCATTATTCAGTAATTCTCCTTATATATATGATGATATTTTTGGATGTAATATTAATGCCTATGAAAAATTCTAAATGAATTTGAAAAATCCAAAATTCCTACCACATGAAGATTATTAATCTAGAGGATGTTCATGTAGTTATTTCATGTATAATATTTAAATTAGAATAGATTTAAATATTTTATTTTTCCCGAGGATAATATTTTTGATATTTATTTAAAAGGTCATTCAAAAATACATTTTTTCATAGTGATATTGATATGTCATTGATATTTAATTTAAAGATATAGAATATATTTTTATAATACATTAGTAAAAACATGGAAGTACTATATAAATATAAAGTTATTACAAAAAAACACATGTTTGAGGTTTGATTAAGCAGATGGGAAACTACCTAAATCACTTACCTGATGTTGTATGTGTTAATATCAGTGGAATAACACCTACACAAGGTAGAATTATATGTACACTAGATGCACACAGAAGCAGCGTAGTGCCTCGATGCAGTGTGGCACCGATGAAATGGAGTGGGAGACTAGATAGGACCCAAAATCTCACAAATGAGAATATAATGTAATGATATGATTAATTATGAATAAATATAATTCTTTTATATTCGACATGGGATTTGGTGAAGAGTGGTACATATGATTTTAATACATGGAGCATGGAAGATGTAAAATATATCTTGAAAAATGAGAAAAATATACATATAATAATTCATTATCCAATAAAAACACTCATTATACACTATTTCAACAAGAAACACTTGATAATTTCATTATCCATTGATACATTTGGGATCTTATATCAGAATATATACTTCACAAGAACACTACATCAATGAGGGGCAAAGATCTTGTATTAGGAGAGAAAATTTTATTGATATCAACTATTAGTGGAGTATTATACCTGATATTGTGGATCAATCTAATGAAAATATGATATTTTATGAATGTGTTTTGTTTTAATTTTTCTAAGTAATCCATCGATATTCCTTGAATAACAGAATTTGTGTCTATAAAGCATGGATATTTTGAGCTAATGTGGATATTTAGTGTAAGGAGAATAAGAAGGGATATTACATAGTAATAATAATTTTCCTATGAGAGTTTTGGGAGTATATATTTCACCTGCCATATCATTATACACATAATTCAATCATTCCATTCTTGATATCAAAGTTGAAGATTATTTTTTGTTAAAAATTCAAGCATATAATGATTATTTATTTGTATTTTCCTAAAAATTTATATGTTCTAAATAGGATATGTCTATAGAGTATATGGATGCTAAAAAACCAGATAAATACTTGGGTGAGATAAAACTACATGGATTTTCATGTATTTTCAATTGTGCATATATAAATTTTTGGAGAATAAGTAAGGTATCATTTATTGGATTACCTTTATTTATTGAATAAGAATCAAATATTTTAGGATTGATATCATAAATTTGATATATGTAGTTCTAGGAAAGAATTAATTTAATGGGTTCAAAACAGTCATTCCAAAGGAATGAAATTTAATGATAATTTATTACATGTATGAATATTATGATGGATTGTTATAATAAATGAGGATTTTTGTTTAAGTATTAATCATGAAATAATACCACTTATAATAATTTGGATTTATGAATTAAATACAATGATGAAATTGATTTTTTCCTTCAATGAGAAATGTAATGATACATGTATCTTGATACATATATAATTTTTTTAGGATAAATTCTATGTTATAAAATAAAAAATAATATTTAAAATAAGTAAGGAAATAATATATGCTCATTAACCAAATTTAAAATGAATAAAAATTAATTATTCTAATAATGAAAATTAAAGTGAATTTATATACATTATATTTGTTATGTATATGTGTTTTTAGATAATTAAGGGAGATTATCATGATCATTAATAGTATTATTTTAATATCTTGACCCTGGTAAAACTCAATTATTGAAGAGAAAAAAAAGATGATGTGTGGATAATTTAAGAATAAAGAGACTAGTTTCACCTGAGTATTCAATGTAGAAATATATGACACATATCACTTCTGATTTTTTGTTGGTTTAAATAAAAAGATTCATGATAATTATGATGAAGGTCATGGTGATATTAAGACAAGTTAATGAGTTCAAATTTTCTCATTGAGGAATTCCATCTAAATAAGATCGTTATATTTCTAAATCATCTCCAAAAAAATGAGATTGTGGACTGGGTATCTAACTATACACTATATTATTATGATTGGGTTTTCTAACTAATCATAGAAGAAAAGGAATTGTTGGTATCTAAGAATTTGTTGAATAATTTTAACTCATGTTTCAATGAAATTTTATTCACTCATTCCTATATTGGATAATTCATGTCTTTCTGTCTAATCCAAATGAACCAGTGTATTATTTTTTGTTGAACCATGTAAATAATGTGAATTTATAACTATTTCACTACTAATTCACATGATGTGTGGGTCTGAGAGAATATATAGTGTAATTATAAGTTTTATTTTTTCATGAGGATAGGTTTATTAGGTGTAACTAAAAAAATTAAAGATATTGTTTGTTTCACACCCTCCCACTCATAGTGATATATCCAGATTAGGGAATATCAATTTCTATCAATTTATTGTTCCCATATAAAAATCTAATTCTTTTTGAAATATATATTTTATTATTTTTCCATCTTAAGAGGTATTTAAATATATTATGGAAGGAACTGTAATATCTAGATGATTAGGATTCTACCATGCCTATTACAACGTGGAATATAGGAGATGGATAATATAATAACCGGTTTTCCACTGATCTCTGATGACGGTTATATGAATCAAATTGGAAAAAATATAGAGTTATATGGAATAACTAAAATTAAATATTGTTGACTTTATTATCTAAAAACCTCAAAAATGATAGGGGTATTATGAATATTAAAGAGATACAGGAAAACTAAAATGAATCTCTGATGGTAATATCAAATTCAAAGAATATGAACTATAATTTTAGTGGAGACAATTAGAAGTCACAAAGATTGATAATTATGAGACAATTAAGGAATAATTATTATTGTTTAATGATAATGTATGAAATATATAATGGTTTGGTAAAAAATATTACACAAATTTTCAAATCAAATAGATGAGTAATTTTTATAATTTATATGATTCAAAAATATTAACCATATAAAAAAGATAAGATATGACACTATATGAGTTACACAATATATGACTAGCCTATGTGGGTAGAAAAATCCATATTTTAAGTTAATGGGAATAGGTGTGATGGAAAATGAAATGATAAATATGTTATTGAATCAAGGGATTCTATATAAGAAGTTTGTGAATGTGAATTCACTATTATTTTGTTATCTTCTTTAAAAATAATTTAAAAAAATGAAATTTAAGGTGTACTGAAAAAAATTACCAATGTGTTGTAATTATGATTTCTTTGGAGACATTAAAAATGAATAACCAGTGAATAATTTATATGAATATTAATCTAATGAGGGTGATGATAAGTTCTGAAACCATAAATAGGATAAGAGGAAGAAGAAACAATCTAGATTCACAGAAAATAGATTTGTGAGGAATCATTGGATTGTTAATTCATAATAAAGTATCTCTATAAATTATGAGGTTTATATCTTTTCAATAGTATTAATGGAATTTTATTCATTGAGGAGTGGTGATAAATGTGATTAATGAACCAAACTAGATTGTGAAATGAAGCATTAATTATAAAAAAATTGTTGACAATATTAGAAATCCCAGAAAATAAATTGAAATGATTACAAAAGGGTAAAAATATGTCCAATAAAGAAAATAAATTGATAATAAAAAATGAAGTATACTATATAGATGAGATCAAACAAAAAAAGTTGAATTATGAAGTTATACAACATATAGTGAGTTATATTAATGAAAATACGGCGAAAAGAAGAATATTTTTCTTTAAAAACAATTTGCGTAATAGATAAAAATGGGTCAAATGAGTTTAGATAAGTCATAAATAAATCATCAGAATTTATTAGAAAATCTTATCAAGATATTGAGATGAAAGGTTCTAATAATCGGGTAGAATATTTTACATTTATTTTTTATGAAATATCAATTATAACTCAGAATGGACACCTCAAAAAGAACCCTATGCAACGGCATCCAAAATAATTTGATGAGAGAAACAGTTCTGTATCAATGTTATTGGAAACCCATGAAAATTATTACCCCTATGGAAAAACAAAATAATATTTTTAATCACTACAACAACAATTTGAATCTATATAAAACAAAAATCAACTAATAAGAACTAAGTTCATATTTTTTTGGTACGATAGAAGATGTGGAAATAAATCCTTATTTTTTTGACATGACATTTTTCAGAAATTTGAATGAATCTATTGGGATATTTAGTGACAAATAGTGAATATAAACTCATAGAATGTAAAAAATAACCCAATATATTGAAACAGTTCCACAAAAAATGATATAATTTTCTAAAGTTGCTATGTGGAATATTTTTTTGGGAGGGTCACCAAGATGAGATATGTATGACTACACTACTAGGATTGATTATATATGGTGTAAATGGGATTAAATATAATAATATGAAGGATGTTAAATAAATGTTATTTAATAAAGATAATGGAATGAATATAATTATGAAACCCAAGTGAACTATATATAAATAGTGCTTGGTAATCTAAATACATTAGATGGAGATAGCCAAGAAGGTGAATATTTTTATGGTCAAAGGAATGAACGTGTATTTATAGTATATGGTGAAAATACATGTGTATTCACTCACAATAGGTGACATAAATATCCAATATATATATATTAATGGTTTGATCCTACTAGTTATTATGTGAATAATTTCATGGATAGTATTCATGTTCTAAATGAATTTGTAAAATCTTAATTTAAAAAATCATTATTGGGTTATTTTAATTTATAAAGTTAAATATATTATATCTCACATAAATAAGTATAATGGAGAGAAAATTAGTTCACATTCTATTAATATTTTTGATAAGAATATAGGTTTTTAGATTATATGGATACAATGACCTAGGATGATATGAAACTCTAGCCCAGAAAGTTTTTTCTGAAGAAAAAATAGGCCCATATTTATTCTCTATTATTTTAGGTGTTTTGTTCTAGAATTATTGGAATAAAAGGTGAATCTTGATGTTTCACTACGAAATAGTATTAATATATTATATTTCATATAGTCAACCAACTGCCTTGAATTTAAAATGAATAGGTCAATCCTTAAGTGGAGGAATTCTTAAGGGGATCCTATCACTATGATGAATTTTAATGAATCTAGAAATTAGTGATATATTTCAAAACTAGAGGAATGATTTACTCAATCTCATATACAAATATTATTTATTTTATCAAACATTCTTATTTACAAATATAATTTACTGATTAAAATGATGAAAAATTGGGGGTGTTGTTTATCTGGTACCTGATATTACTTATTATTTAGGTAAATTATATACAAGATATATATTAATAATTTCTAAAAACCCTAAATTAAGATATTATGATAACATTATCACATTCATGGTAGTTTATGGACATTATAGAAAACCATAGTTATATAACTATTATTTTCTACACCATGGTATCCCATAGGGACATAAAAATAATATGAAAATGATACTTTCTAAGAGAACCATGTGGTATTAGGATTCACTAATAAAAAATTATGTATGATAATTTTTTAGTGACATGAATGGAATTAGAAAATATGGTATGTCCCGTACATTATCCCATTTTATTATACTTTCAATAACGGGAGAATGAATTGAGTATTCATATTAAATGGAATTTTATGTCATGATCTAACTAATATCCTTTGATATTGGAGGATTATTATTAAAATATTCTTAATGATTATGACTTGTTCTAAAGGATTTTGAAGAAAAAAATTTCCTAATTTATGAAGATTATTATATTGAGAAAAATATTATGATGTTAATTACTCCATAAATTTTAAATAATAATTATATGTAATATTGTATTATTTAATTAAGATATTATGGGTCCAAATTATTAATAAGGATATAAAAAAAACTAGTTTTCCTAAATATATTGTGAATGAAAAAAATAATATATTAAATATTTTACTAAGTCTATATATTAGTTTAGTAAAAAAACATGGTCAGCCCTTCCATGACAATGGGACATCTCAACAACACAGGTTGGATTCATGCTCCACCATGTTGGATCTAACCTGAATGGCTAGATCGAGGTATCCAAGATATTCATGGATAAGTAAGTGAACCTGCACATGTAGGAATAACATGAATGTGTGTAATCCCCATGAGTACAATAGTTCCTCTTTTTGGGGATAAATGGTATAAATAGAGGTGATTCCTGGAGAAAAAAAAGAAACATGAAACTGAGTATTTATGGGAATAAAATAAATATTTATTGGTGGTATCTCACATGAGTATTCGATGTAGGTTTTAATGTGGATTGGGTATATGCATTATAATACATGGAACATATGGAATGTAATAGATATCTGGATAAATGATATTTGTTTACTTTTTCAACTTCCAAGGACAATCTAATCCCTCCCTCAATGATGGTTTTATGAAATACTCTAGTAAATCACATACTCTCTTGAGTAATGCAGAAAACATTGTGATATCTAGGTTCTTAATGAACACTGTTTTCATGAGTTGCATGTATCTTCAATGAATCATAGACCATGCATGTGTTTCTTTCATGAATAGAGTATCTTATATTATACCGATTGTTAACCATGATTGATGTTGATCTTCCATGAGTATGTTTTTCTTCCATGCGTAAAAATAATCCATGAATATTTAGTGAAGTGTTTTTTCTAAATTATGTAGTCAAAAACCATACATGATGATATGGATCCTCAATGAGTGTAAAATAATTATGGATATTCTATAATAATAATAATAATGAATATAGAAGAGTTATTTGAATATATATTTCATATTCCACTGGACAGGCTACATGATTTCACCATGCCAAGAAAAAATCTTATATCTAAACTAATTCTAGGTAATAAATTGACAAATTTGATGATAATGCTTAAATACTACCATGAACATTTATATATTATCAATATTTAATGTATAGAGTTAAACTAGATGATAATAAAACCAATTAAATTGATGGTTGATAGTGAAATATTGAGAGATATATGGTATCACATTCATATACAGAAATCATACGAGAAAAAGAATGAAATCTTTTACATTATTATCTTGAGCCATTATCAATCTATAATGCTACAAGGATAGATTTAATTTATTTGATTCATATACTACCAATAATGAATTTATCCAGTGGGTTTAGTACATGGATTCCAAAGGAAGACAGAAGAAGCCTCAGACATGTCTTTCATAATGATTATAAAGTCGCATGGGAATAAATGAGGAATTATTATGGGGTATTTAAAATGAAAAAATTCCCATGATAATAACAATGATTTATGGATTAAATGTGATTATTCAATAAAATAATTGATAAAATTAATAATAATGTGATACGTGTTGTATGATTCGAGATTCATTATGTAAGGATAATGTTTTTTGGATAATAACGGTTAAATAAATTCCAAAAATAAATGAGGAAATAGTTCAAGATCATTATCCACATTAGAAATGTAAATATGAACTTTCATTCAATATTAACTATTAATTTGGAATTATTTACAAGAAACATTTATTATATATTGTTACTAGTGATGAAGAATGGGTATCTTGATTCATCGGATGATTCTGAAAATTCTATGAGCTCTATAAATTTTAATTATCAAATGGAGTAAATAGTTGATGTTGGGAGGTTTTAAAAAGACTGAGAAGATTTCACTTGAGTGTCTAATGGATAATAATATTACATAGATCACAACTACTATATTATTATTTTCAAGACCATGAATATTTTTCAATATATTTAATCTCTATATGTGAAGTAAAAAAATGAAGGTGATCTAATATTCATATGGGGAATGTCCAACAAAAGAATAAGATCATTATATTTTCATATCATATCTCAAGAAGGATATTATGAAATGGTTTTTTAAATATATACTAGATAATTATGATTTTTTTTAGTCCAATCACATAATTAGTGTAATTTGGGTTTTCTAATCAATTTTGGAAGAATTTTTAAAAAATACAACAAGTTGTAATAACATGTATATATTTTATAGAGTATATATTGGGGTTTCTTACCGACATGGGTAGGAGTATGCTTTTACACCAATTGTTGTAAAAACTATGGGTTTCTAGTGATTTCATTTCTACTATTCACAACGTGTATATATGAGATAAATTTTAGTGGTTCAATAAATATATGAAGATTAATATGATGGGTTAAAATTGAATAAATCATAAAAATAAAACGTGATTATTGTATCTCCCTTCCCCCTCTCATTTATCCATTCAAATCGTGGACCTTCATTAACCAATTCAATTGATTGATATATTATTTCTAGAATTAAATTCATCAATTTGTATAGGTGTTACATATGAGTGTAAAAATATTCATAAATCCATCAAATATTATAAAATCAACAGAACACATATTCTATAAATCTAAAAAAATGTTATCAATATTCATAATCATGTTTAGGTGACAAAAATAAAAATTTAGTTAATATAATGGTTACATCGAGCATAGAATTTTCATAATGTTCACATTATATGTAAAATTCATAAATAATACATTAAAAATAAAATATTAATTATAATTTGAATATTAAAAGAATTTGTTCTGATGAAAATAACCCATTGCCTAAAGACATGAAGAAAAATGGGATCATTATTTACAGGACACCACGAAACCCTAAAGACTCATTATTGATTGAAATATAAAAAACAAAAATTTATTTGTTTATATGTGGCATGATATTAGAAAATATATAAAGCCAAACACTAGGTTTTTTGAAAAGCAAGATAAATTCTTCTTTTAAAGATAAACTTCAATGGATCCTTTATTATTTATTATAGTATGAGATTAAAATGTTATGAAGTTATTTAAAATAGTTATTTGAGTGTTCCTTTCTTATATCATAACTTGATTCATTAATTATCATGAAATATACTCCTATTTAGGGATACATTCATTAATTATATTATAAAAAACCCCTATGATGTTTTTGAATTGTATGTGACTGGAAAAAATGTGTTATGTGCCACATAATATATTGATTCTCATTGAACTAAAATAGAAAACTCCTTAAATGTTATTATAATATCTTACATTTATAGGATTTTGGATTCCCCTTATATTATATGACCCTAAAAATTCTATTATCACATGTATTTTGGGATTATGTTAAAAAAAATTCTATATGACTTTCTCATCATCATTTTGTAATATATAAAATAATATTTTACCAAATTAATATGACAGTCATGAAGTGTTCACATAAACATTATCTATATGAACCTTCATATAAAAAATTCATTTTATGTGATTAATTATATAATATTTATTAACATTAAAACTAATCTAAAAACACATATTTCAATAATCATTCCAAATTTTAAAATCCAAATAATTTGTTTATGCCTTGTGAAAAATTGAAACAATATCAGGGCCTATTCAAATTGTCATATTCTTATAATATTCAATAGGTTTAATAATAATATATTTATTTAGATATTTTTTAATTTAAATTCCATTTATAGCACATTAAAATTCCTATGTAACAATATTTACAAATCACTACAATAAGAAATATTTTGATGAATGGTAGGTCACTTTAGTAGAAATGGATAGGTTTTTCAAATGGTTTGTGAGATAATTTTATAATAGATTTTTTATAAAAAATGAAATCTAGAGGGTGAGTAAATAATTTGTTATAGATTTTAGTGTATTAATCTATGTTTTTAGCAGCAGTTGTCACACCATGAGGGAATTTCATAGAAAAATAAAAATGGTAAGAAAAATCTAGTAGATGTACATCAAATGGTCTTTTTAAAGTTAAATGGACAATCATATCATGATTTCAAGGGTCACATTGTTAGATAATACCATAATAAAACAATAACAAAAAATATTTCATGTATATGCAATATTTTTCTAGGGTGATGAATTAGATATTTCAATGATATCAAAATAATGAAATCAATAACTCTTAAGTGGGTAAATATAATCCCATATGAATTAATGAGAAATTTTAAAGTATATATTATATCCCATATAATTTAGAAATATATAAAATGAAGTGATATTTATGGTATATTTAATATTCTTATGAAATTAGTAATATTTAATGAAAAAAATATGTAAAATGTAAAAATGTTTTCAATGTATTTTAAATATTTAAGATAATTATTTTTAAACAAAAATATTTAATATCTAAAATATTTTGAATAACATAAACATTATATGTAAAATATTTTACATTAACAAAAAACAATATGTAATATGTAATAATAATTTAAAAAAACCAAACAAGTTATGTCTTACATTACAAAAAATTTATATATAACATATATTACATTTTTAAAATCCCTCAACTAATATATATTTATACAACAATGACATGTAAATACTTATAATTTGGTAAAATATTTCAATTTTCATATCTACTATCACATAAAAATTATAAATAATGTTCATAACTATGTAAAATTTCTAAACAATCCATATTTTTGAATTTATAAATAAAAGGTATTAATTATACATAAAAATAGAAAAAAAATCCAAAAATTAATAATGATAGGTAATTAAAAAAATTAAAAATATAAAAAATGAATTCAGAAATGAAAATTTCTTAAATATATTAAATAGAATATGCAATTAATAATTTCTTGAAAATTTAGTCTAAAAAATAAAAATCTTATATTTTTTAATTTAAATAAATTTAAAAAAATTAATGTTACTGTTTATTTCCTTATAATATTAAAACATTCAAAACTAAAAATCAGGTTTACCTAAACAATAATCATATTATAATCATAAAATAAAAATTTCAAATTCATAATTAGTATCTAAACATATGTATATTTTAATATAAATATATATAAATCATTAAATTAATTTATTCATTATACCTAATCATATATTATATCATCTTTTGAGGGGTGTCATATAGACAAAAAATAAGATACATTGTTAGATATGTAAATTCTACAAATAATGTTCATATTTTTCTTTATAAATAAACTTACCTATTCAAATACTTTATCCTTAGTATTCCTTAAATATTTATTCATAATTTACTTTTTCAATAATTATCTTAAATATGGGTATTTATAAAAGAGATTGTGTAATATCTTCACCAATCCTAGTGATTTATTGATCTTTTACTATGATAATTATTTCCAGTATTTTAGAATATTTTTTTCGGTTTTTTACCGTTTTTTGATTGGGTGAAAATTGTAAAAAATTGGAAGGTGGAGGAGTTGTAGATAGTTGGCCATAATTTTTCCAAACTGTGCACCTAGCCTGAAAAATCATGTGATCCCATATAGAGGGGATTCTCATGTATGGAGCACGGTTTTTAATATTTTATTCCCTCTTTCGAGAAACTATTCACCCCTCCTAGAAGAGATACATGATTAAGGTGCACGGTTTGGAAAACTATGTACCTCATTATTGGAAACCATGTGGGTGGTTTTAATTAACCCTAAATTGAGATTTAAAATTATTAAGCCCTCTAATTAACCAAAAATTGATAATAAGTTGGAAATATATGATTTAAATAATTATTTTAAGATATTATATGGATTCATGCCCTTATGACCTTCGTTCTTTGGGATTTAAAACTCCGATTGAAGATATGAACCTTTCCCAACAAGTGAATCTCATCATGAATGGTTTCTGTTATATTTCATGTTCGTCTCCTATAATTGACGGTATGTGTTATTCTAATCGTGATTCCTATTGAAGAGGTTTTTTATATATATTCCATTTATATATAGGATATAGGAATTGAATCAAGATCATGTTATTCATCGTGATTAGGATTATTTAAGTCAAATTTGGTATATCTGTTGGTGAGCTTTCATTAAAGTATTTGAGTTAGGTGGTTTCTTATTCAATTACCAATGTTTTGAGTCCATTTATTTGTATTTAATATAATTATTCATTTTGTATGATTAGTAATTGAGATTCTAAAGTTGAATTAATTAATTTGTTGAATTAATTAACTAAATTATTGTGAAATTGGGGATACATAGATTGTTTAATTGAATTAATAAATTATTAAATTAATGAATGGATATTGATTTTGGTTATGATATTTATTGATTTAGAACAATTAAATGTTATATTAATTATGTGTATATCATGATTTTTGAACATGATTAACGAAGTGTAGAATTGATTAATGGAGAATGTTGAGTTTAGGAAAATGATTCATGCGATTAATTAATTATTGGATTAATTAAATGGATTTAGGTGATTAATTAATTATTTATTTAATTATTGGGATCAATTTGATTGACTAATTTTGGAATTAATTAATGTGATTAAGGTGATTAATTTTTTAGTTAATTATTTAAGAGAATTTATTTGATTAATTAATAGATGAATTAATTAATGGAATGATGTGAATATGCAATTATTATAGTTAATTAATTAATTTTTTAATTAATTAATGAGTTGTCATGATTCATGTGAAATTAAAATTATGTGATATTCAAGTGTTGTACATGGTCTTCTATATTAATATAAGATAGTAATAAATAATAATATTATGATCTATTTAATTTATTGAGTAACAAATGTGGGACACGAATAGATGATACAAATACCCATATAGTGTCATGTGAATTCCTGTGAATATTATTGAATCAGATAGAGACTAATTATATAAATATCTATGGGGTGTGGTACAAGGACTGATTCCCAAAATATCCATAGGGTTCTAGTGGTGACATTATTCTCCCATGGCATTGTAATTTGACTATAGTTCCAATTGTTTGTGATAATGAATTTATATGACATGGACAATGAAATCCCATGGGTTATAATGAATTAAAAATTTAATATGTTTAATGCATTAAAATATGACATGGGCCAATTTAGGTATTGATTTTCAGGTGTCCACAAGAACCTATGGGTTAATGTGGTTAAATAAATAAAAATGAATAAATTTAAAATTTTAACTTCATTTCTTGTAAATTATTATTTATACAATTAAATACTCTATTATTTACAACATATTATTTTATATGCCATTGGTGGAGGCCTAATGAGTTGTACACACACCCCACATAGACTGCATGATCGGTGCATAAATAGTCATCATGCATATATGATAAGATAATGATAAAGGACCTATTTTAGATAGATGATATGGGATGGAACATGATTGATAATACTAGATGAGATTTGGGACCCTTTTGGGAGTAGGCAGTGTATTTGTTTTGTTTAGATTTTTACATTGACACTTGACATGTACATTGGCATGACATACCTTATATTAATTTTTGATATTGTATTTATTATTTTTTTCACCATGTGATACTGGTAGTGTTATAGTAATTTTTATATCATAATTATTTTTATTATTTATTTATAAAAGTGAGTTACTTTTATAAAGGTAGAATAGTCTCACCATGCATGATATTTGACCCTCACAGCTTCAGGGTTGCCTCTTGAGTGTGGATAGGGGCACCTGAGGACATATAGTGGTCTGGAATGGGGAACTGGTGTGTGGATCCTAATTCAAGACATTAAAAGTTGTATTAGTGTCCAATTATCATATATATTATTTTTTCTTACTATTTTGGAATGGTTGAAATGATACTAGTACGATTCATTCCATGGTTATGATTTTATGCATGGGAGTATCTAACCTGTGTATGGGGGAAAACCTAGTACCCATGGTGGAATTTATTTTATTAATGTTTGTTTTTATAGATGAATCTCATTTCACCTTGGGTGATGCACTTGTTTTTGGTTGTGATTATTGACATCAATATTATCGAATAATTTAAACATTTCATGGTAAGGCGTGATTGTTTATTACACAAGAGTATTTATAATCTATTAGGATTTTTTTGTCATGTATCATTTTGGGCACACACTAGGAAAGAAGGTTTTTTGGATTTTTGTTTTAATGAATTTTATTTTCTATGATTGGGGTATTAATTGAAAATGTTTCCTAATGTAAAATTTAAAGAATCAATTTTAATGAAATATGTGAATAAATGGGTATCTAATGATAAACATTATTATGAGTAAATTCATATCAATTTTTAATGGTTACAGAGATTTAGGATAGTTATGGGTAGCCATAGAATCTCAATTTAGACCTTGTTTCGGGGATGGAGAAATTACTTGTTATACCAATTTTGATTCCAGTATATGTGTTAATGTTGTGTCATTTTTCCTCTGACACATGATTGGAATTGTAGAGATATGACTCCATAATGATGAATTCTAAGAGGACAACAGGAGGGCATGACTATGGATGATCTTCTAGTGGTGGTACCTAAGGCACTGGTAGTGCTAGGAGAGGATGTTAGAGAGTAGTCATGGGAGAAAATTTCACGTTCAGGTAGTTTATGTAAAGATAAATATGGATGGTTGTGAGGAGAATGCCTAATCTACCATGGGATTTTCAGTTGCAACACCCTCCAACATTTTCCTTATATGGTGGAATTGAGTATTCTATGTTCTGGATTGAGTTTATCCATACTATGCCTGACCACTCATAGAATCCTATTTAGAATAGAGTTATGTTTTCATCACACATGTTACATGGTAAAGAAAATTAGTAGTGGAATATTAAGACTCAAGATGGAAATCTGTATATTATGGAGTGGAATGACTTTCCGGAGATGTTTTCAGAGCATTTTTATCGAAAGACACTTAGGCAGGAGAATGTTTCTGATTTAATGAGGATGACTAATGGGGTATATTGATGATCTACTAAGCCGGATTAATTTGAAATTTTTTGGGTTTTGTTATAGTGTTTGAAGGAGATGAGGTTAATATGTTAAACCAGTTTTATGATGAGATTAAATGTGACTTTATGTCCTATGTGACTATCTTTAGGATGGGGAATTTTTCAAAAGATTTAAATTAGGAACTCATATATGCGGTTAACCAGAAGGATTGATTTTGTTTCAGATAAGTGTTTTTTGATCAGTGATCAAGAGGAAATAATTTTTTGATAAGTTTGTTTCTTTTGGATAATTTCATCCAAGGCAGTGGGAAGTAGAGTAGCCACATTGAGGGATTCATTACACGAGATTTCACTCAGGGTCTTTTTCACATATGTGATTGGTCGATCATCATTCATAAAATTTTTCCCCAACCAATGTTAGTCTTCCAATACTGTGTTAGAATGGGTCATTTATAGAATTTCTTTAGGAATTCATGATAGAAAGGTAGTGATGGAATCAATAAACAGAGCCAATGTGTATGAAGGGGATCTTCTAACTATTATCTTTCTAGAAATTGGACTTCTACTAGATGTAGTGGAAGAGTTATTGGATATGGTACATCTAAAAAGTGAACCCATATAAACAAAGTGATAAATCATAGGGAACTAATACTGTGACCCTGGGATGAGGGGGAAGGCAGTTTTATGAGATATATAATACACTTGTGGATAGTGATACTAGAACATCGATATATATAGCTTATATTTTTATAGATTATACACTTTAATATTCATTATCCTATATCGAAACCTACCATTATTTTATATTTGTACATCTTTTTAATTGTTTGTGCCTAGTGAAGGAGTTTATAAGTGGGGTTATAGTGATATATTCACATTTGGGTGTATGGTTGAGAGACATATTTTTGTTCAAGGTGTGTTATCTCAAGGTTCAATAGTATTGTTTCAGTTGGGATAATTACATCCAAGATTTGATAGGCTGAGACCTATTTTTGGATATGTATTTTTTAGTCGCATACTAATCCAAATTTGATTGTTACTGAATCAAACTATATTTAACGACTCTAGGGTAAATATTGTGTTCACCATAGAGAATGGGATATTAAAGTGGTAAATGAAGGGAAATTTCAACAGAAACTAGGGGAGATCATCGGCTAGGTTTCATGACAATTGTTGGATAATGTTATTGTGAATCATGATGCATATCCTCCCATGCTGGATGAGTATCAAGATTCAGGGTGTTTTTTCTCCTGAGAGAGGTGTGGAATTAACCATTGACCTCATGCCTAGGATGATCCAGTTTCAATTCCACCATACAGAATGGAACCAACATAGCATCAGGAAGCAATGACTGAGCTGGAGGGGTTTTATGATAACGGATTTATCTAACCATGTATGTCACATTAGGTTTATCAAATATTGTTTTCAACAAAGGAAGGAGGGACTCTGATATTGTGTTTTAATTACCAAATGTTGACTCTGGTCACTCTAATGAACTAGTATCCACATCTGCATATTGAATATAATTTTCACTAGTTGAGGGTAACTCGTGCCTTTTCCCTAATTAACTTGAGATTGTGGTTTCAACTTTTGATATATCAACCATATGATATATTGAGGACATATTTTAGAATACCTTTTTCCCTATTTGTGTATTTCATGATTATGTTAGGGTTGAAAAACTCCTCTGCGCTGTATATGGCCTTTGTGAATAGAATCTTCCAACCATACCTATATTAGTATGTGGTTGTTCTTGTGGATGATATCTTGGTGTACTCCAAACCTCACGGTGATCAGGACCAACATCATGGAATCATATTGAGTACACAAATATTGCATCATATATATGCTTAGATATACGTGGGCCAATTTTAGATTGATCAGGAACACTTCTTGATTCACATCATCTCATATGAAGGTGTTTTAGTAGGACCCGAAATGTTTTAGCTAGTTTCACATTGTTTGTAGACTATGATTTTTCTATATTCATGCCATTCTCGGGTTGGAGGGATTTTATCAAATGTTCATCTAGATATTTTCCCATTTCACAGCACCTCTTTTTTTATTGAAACGAAGGGGGTGACATTTTATGTTTCTAGAGAATATGAGATTTCATTCTAGGAGATGAATTAAAACTCAACAAAACACCAATATTGATCTTACCTCATCCACGGAAGAATTATAAAATGTTTTGTGAGGCTTTTAGAATAACACCTGGAGATGTGTTGATGCTAGGGTATCTATTTGTGGAATATGGGTCTCAACATCTGATGCATGATGAATGGAATTATCCAATATATGACCTTATGTTTTTCAACAGTCGTTTAAGATTTTATGTGTTGGAATCACTATCTATTGGTTTAAAAAATTTCAAAATATAATGATCACAAGATCATAATTTACATATTTCCACAACGATATTTGATTTTACAGCAGTTGTGGTGTGTTGATTATACGAAGACTTTTGATATTATGCTATAATATACACCTATAATGGATATAGTTTTGATGATGCATTATGAAGGAAAAGTCAAATAGAGTAAATTCAAGAGTATAGTGGTAAGTGGAAGTTGATAAAATTAGATGTTATGATTCATGTAGTAGTATGAGAGGGTTATGGTCATATGACTCCTATATCAGTTTTAGTGGGGTATACATTCCTGAGATGGATTGGGTAAAGTAGGTTTAAGGATTTGAAATGTTTGGTATTGTGGGAAATCCTTGACGGTGGGTAGTCACCTTTAGAATAGACTATTGTTGTGGATTAGATCAACTATGTTAGAAATTGATTTGTTGTGTCTATTATCAGGAAAGAGGAGATGATTAATTATTTTCATTCCTCGAAGTTAGTGGTGAATCCTTTTAGATCAAGGTGACAATAATGATGACCAAGACACAAGATGGGGTGAATTTGGGTTGTCAGTACTTTTAAATATTCATAACACCTCTGTTGAAATTCATCATACCTTTCCTTTTCTTTTATTGTTGAGTAATTAGTGTAAATAAATAAAGGAAATCAACATAGTGATATATAGTGTTTTTGGCCCCAAATATCCATTAGTCCACTCCACCAATGCTCAATTCCAAGAGTTTGGTGATTATGTCTAGGACCTTTTATCCAGAAACCTTTAACAATTAGCTGGCTACATAGGGTTGGAACCATTAAGATAAGTCATTATAGATCCCATGCTTCTTCTATATTGAATTATAAACCGAAAACATAGTGCAAGTATCTCAATGTTAAAAATGACTGGGTTTGAGAAGTCGAAACTTATCCAAATCAATAGATATTTATTTTCGTGAAGATACATGATAAACATTATAGATTCATTTTCAACTAACAGACTTATTCAAATTGTCAATAATTCACAATAGATAATTGATCTTCAACGTCACATAAGATTTTATTAAACATAAGTAGAGGGAAAATCTGATATATGTTTATATATGTATGTCTCAAAAGTGTAACTCTAAAAAATAATTCATCATACATGCTGAATAATATTTAATAATAAAACATAGTTTCAACAAAAATAATAGTAGTGAGTCTATAGATCAAAACATGAATGTCTTCAATGTGTATCACTAAATACAGAGACACACATCTTTGTATGTCTAATTTCATCTGTATTTTTATTATGTTGTTTATGTGGTAAATTCTGATGAAGATAGTTTTAGTATTTAATTTTTTTTGTCAAACATATCCATCGTGAAACATCACTTGATATATCACATAATAAATTGTGAATATTTGAAAACAAAATTAATCAAAAGCATTATATCTTCATATAAGAATAGAAATGATTTCCACTGCTAAATACGATCATTTAAAAAAATCATAACGAGACATAGAATTAGTCGGGAATGCTACATGAATATATCTTTATGTCTCCTAATTTTTTTTACAAATCGTGGATAATATCTATGATTTAGACTTCCATCATTAAATATTAAAATGTTGTGTTCCTTCACATGATGAAAAAAATAAAAACGTAGGGTTGAAAACATATGGTTGATCACAAAAGTAGTGTTGATGTACCATATGTTTTTTTCCAAAATCATAGATTTCTTTATAGTGGAAGGGATGTTAAAATAAACATTCCTGGTAGTATATGGAATACAATCTATATGTACGATTTCAAACATATAGTTTTCATTCATTGTATTTTTCTTTTTAATGAAGGTTATGATAATTGTTTCTAGAATACCTTTAAATGTATAATGAAAACATAAACAATTATTCATACTGAACAATGACTTGATATGAATTCTAGAATAAATATTCTGGTGAATAATAATGATTTACAATTCACTTAAAATAAGTTCTATTATTTATATAAATATTGTTGTTTTTGGTCCTAAAATCCAGATAAATTTATTGAAATTGTTTCATCAACACATGAAAAACAATCTAACCCCTTTTTATTGTCACAAACCCATATCAAAATTCATAAAATTTAAATAATATATTTTTCCCCCGTTTGATGTTGTATAAAATCCATTATGTAGAGAAGAATTATCCCCCATTGTCCAATTATATAATTATACTATTATATCAAAATTACCCCTTATTATAATGAATAAAAAATATTCACCTTAGGTCAATGTTATTAGGGATAGAATTCTCCAATTTTTCAATATGGATGAAATCATTAATACTTTATATTTCTTATATAATATTTTCCCATATGATATACTGGATACAAATATCTCCCCATTTTATTATTCCAAAATATAAGAGTAGATAATATTTGAAACTAATTTCACCTTAATTCATTCTTTAAAAAAGATAGGTAGGAAAGAATAGTAATATAACATTTGAATAAATTGATTATTTTCATAAACCCCCCCCCAATCAAATAATATTTCATTATTAATGAATTCATATTTTGTAAAAATAATAAAAACTAATGTTCTTATTTTCAGCAATAATCTTCTTTATGAAATAATAGAATATTAAGTACATGATTATGTAAGATAACTAAAAAATTAGGAAATATGTAATAACTCGTATTTTAACAAAAAAACATAATATATTGAATTTAATAAAAACAAAAAATAAAATAGAAGATTTAGACCTGAGATGACAGTTCATCCGAACAATCCAACATTCAAACATTTTCTTGTATGGAATCTATAACTCATGACACCTAATATAATCTATTTTGAACATATGATGTTCATTGATACGATGACGACATACACTATTTAAGAAGAAACAACTTCAACATATCAATATCTAACATGATATTAGCTCATCTTTTGAGAGAATTCATTTGGATTATCATTTCAACATTGAATAATTCAATGCCAATTTTTTATCAAACTATATTTCATATTTTGATTCTCCTTTTACTAGGAATCATGAAACAGTTTTGATGAAATTAATTTCTATAGACCGTCATACAATTTTTAAAATTCAACCAGAACATCTTTTGTCGCCACATTTTCATCATTTAAACTATTTAATTAAAATAGAATCTTTTCAAAATACATTCGTGAAGAAATGACGTCCATTTATTTTGGACTACGAACATTTATATTTTTATCATATTAATTTTTAAAATAATATTCAAAAAATGAAACAAATTGTTCTTTTTCAAAATCATAAGGTTTACCTTTCATTCTTTAGGGGATGATATTTTCTTCTCAACTAGAAGTTTTTGACAATGTAATCATGTAATGATTTGATTCCATAAAATGACTTTATTATATATTTCAATGAAGTTGAATTTTCTAATTTAAATCTTAAATAAGAGTGTAAAACATTTTTTAGAAATAATGCAGATGATGTTTCATTGTCATTAGAAAAAAATATAGAACACTCATTACATATTTTGTATGAAAATTATTATGGTTTTTGGAAAAAAATGATGTTTTATAAAATGTAAATATTTCAATTGGTTAAAATATGAAAAATAAAAACTATACCATGATATAAACTCAGTAATATATTATATAAAATTTAAAAATAGTTTTTTAGAAAATCATTAACCAATATGTTATATAATCGAAATATTTCACAACTTTATATAAATAGAAAAGATGATTTCTATCAGATTTTTATTGATTTCATTTTTCACCTTTATAAAATAGGTAGTATAATCGAATAAAATAAATATTAAGTTGAAATAATTCATTTATCGATGATTTATGGACTAAATATTTAGTTATAATTAACTACTTTAGAGTTTCTCTATTCTTTTATAGAAAATTTCATATACCAATCATTCAACAAGTAAAATATTTTATGATTTATCTTAGTTTTATATTACTAAAAAAACATATTTAAGTGAATTTTCGTATACATATGAGTTTGGGTTCAGTAGTGTTAGAAATTAAAATTTTAGGTAACCAAACATGTTTATTTAGATTATGAATTATACTATTAAAGATAAACAATTATTTTATGAAATAACCATTTTAAACCCCACAAATTTTAGGGTCTCTAAAATAGAAATCATTTCCATATTTTCCATTAATTTCAAAATAAAAACATTTAAAAGTAGACATATTTTTGTGATTTAAACTAGTAACAAAATAATTTTTATAATGTTTTATCCATTCACTGTTTTAACATTTTACAAAATTTTATTATTGTATTTCATTATTATAATGAACTTTATTTAAATATTTTTCATATTTTATAATCATTCTACAATATTGTTTTAAATAATGACTTTTTCCATCAATTTTGTGATCATAGTGTTATGTAAATAAAATTATTTTTTTGAATAATATAACATTAAATTTATAATTTGTTTTGATAAATTTCCATTATCTAATCAAACATGATAAAATTTTCTAATTTTTATATGGTATTTATTGAAATATATACATATTCCTTGAAGAATAAAGAAAAATATATTAAATTATTTAGGTTATATTTTCTAATAACAATATTTTTGAGTAAAAGAAGGCTGTACCTAACCATCAGTATGGGCCGTAAGACTTACCATTCAATTTTTAGGCTATGACTCAGAATATGATGAAGATTAATTGTGGGGGAAATATGCATTACTCAAGGTAACCATAACAACTGTCATGACATTTCTATTAAAATTGGTTTTTCATTGGGATTTGAGTAAAGGTTTTTTATCCTTTTAATGATTCCTTTCCTTGAATTCATAACTTCTACTTTCTTCAGTCCATTCCATTTTCATTTTATATAGCTTTTAAAATTTCATTCTGATTTCTGATAAGTCCATATCCAAATCTAGATTAATTTGATTAGATTATTAATCCTTAAATTCATTGATATTAGATTAGATATTTTTTGTATGAATTTAAACTTCATCTTATATCTCATCATCATAAATATTTAATGGTCAAATCAAATACATTATAGATAAATTATTACTAGTGTATGTTGATATATTAGTGCAGATTTTACATTCCACATAAAGGGTAGTACATTGAGAACATTAAACTATTGATCTGATTATGAAACTGGTTTCCAATATTCAATTACATTTTTGACCAAATCATTCAATATTCGAATATGTAGAGTGAAAGTTCCACCTTAATACATTATTAATGTCTGGAACATTAGTTTCATATTATCATACCATTATTTTCTGATATTTTCTATTGCATCGTAGGAAACAACAATAGTTTCCATATCTCATATATAGTAGGAAAATGAGATAATATATTGAATTCATCTATGCCTAGACCAAACACAATAACATTAATAGATGATATGGGATGGAACATGATTGATAATATTAGATGAGATTTGGGACCCTTTTGGGTGTAGGCAGTGTATTTATTTTGTTTAGCTTTTTACATTGACACTTGACATGTACATTGGCATGACATGCCTTATATTAATTTTTGATATTGTATTTATTTTTTTTCACCATGTGATACTGGTATTGTTATAGTAATTTTTATATCATAATTATTTTTATTATTTATTTATACAAGTGAGTTACTTTTATAAAGGTGGAATAGTCTCACCATGCATGATATTTGACCCTCACAACTTTAGGGTTGCCTCTTGAGTGTGGATAGGGGGACCTGAGGACATATAGTGGTCTGGAATGGGGAACTGGTGTGTGGATCCTAATTCAAGACATTAAAAGTGGTATTAGTGTCCAATTATCATATATATTATTTTGTCTTACTATTTTGGAAAGTTTGAATTGATAATAGTACAATTCATTCCTTGGTTATGATTTTATGCATGGGAGTATCTAACCTGTGTATGGGGGGAAAACCTAGTACCCATGGTGGAATTTATTTTATTAATGTTTGTTGTTATAAATGAATCTTATTTCACCTTGGGTGATGCACTTGTTTTTGGTTGTGATTATTGACATCAATATTATCGAATAATTTAAAATTTTCATGGTAAGGAGTGATTATTTATTACAAAAGAATATTTATAATCTCTTAGGATTTTTTTGTCATGTATCATTTTGGGCACGCACTAGAAAAGAAGGCTTTTTGGAGTTTTGTTTTAATGAATTTTATTTTCTATGATTGTGGTATGAATTGAAAATGATTCCTAATGTAAAATTTAAAGATTCAATTTTAAAGAAATATATGAATAAATGGGTATCTAATGATAAACATGATTATGAGTAAATTCTTTTCAATTTTTAATTGTCATAGAGATTTAGGATAGTTACGGGTAGCCATAGAATCTCAATTTAGACCTTGTTTCGGGGATGGGGAAATTACTTGTTATACCCATTTTGATTCCAGTATATGTGTTAATGTTGTGTCATTTGTCCTGTCACACATGATTGGAATTGTAGAGATATAACTCCATAATGATGAATTCTATGAGGAAAACAGGAGTGCATGACTATGGATGATCTTCTAGTGGTGGTACCTAAGGCACTGGTAGTGCTAGGAGAGGATGTTAGAGAGTAGTCATGGGAGACAATTTCACGTTCAGGTAGTTTATGTAAAGATAGATATGGATGGTTGTGAGGAGAATGCCTAATCTACCATGGGATTTTCAGTTGCAACACCCTCCAACATTTTCCTTATATGGTGGAATTGAGTATTCTATGTTCTGGATTGAGTTTATCCATACTATGCCTGACCACACAGAGAATCCTATTTAGAATAGAGTCATATTTTCATCACACATGTTATGTGGTAAATAAAATTAGTAGTGGAATATTAAGACTCAAGATGGACATCTGTATATTATGGAGTGGAATGACTTTCTGGAGATGTTTTCAGAGCATTTTTATCGAAAGACACTTAGGTAGTAGAATGTTTCTGATTTAATGCTCATGACTAATGGGTTATATTGATGATCTACTAAGGTTGATTAATTTGAAATTTTTGGGGTTTTGTTCTATTGTTTGAAGGAGATGAGGTTAATATGTTGAACCAGTTTTATGATGAGATTAAATGTGACTTTATGTCCAATGTGAGTATCTTTAGGATGTAGAATTTTTCAAAAGATTTAAATTAGGAACACATATATGTGGTTAACCAGAAGGATTGCTTTTGTTTTAGAAAAGTGTTTTTTGATCAGTGATCAAGATGAAAGAATTTTTTGATAGGTATGTTTGGTTTGGAGAATTTCATCCAAGGCAGTGGGAAGTAGAGTAGCAACATTAAGGGATTCATTACACGAGATTTCACTGAGGGTCTTTTTCACATAAGTGTTTGGTCTATCATCATTCATAAAATTTTCCCCAACCAATGTTAGTCTTCCAATCCTGTGTTAGAATGGGTCATTTATAGAAGTTCTTTAGGAATTCATGATAGAAAGGTAGTGATGTAATCACTAAACAGAGCCAATGTGTATGAAGGGGATCTTCAAACTATTATCTTTGTAGAAATTGTACATCTACTAGATGTAGTGGAAGAGGTATAGGATATGGTACATTTAAAAAGTGAACCCATATAAACAAAGTGATAAATCATAGGGAACTAATATTGTGACCCTGGGATGAGGGGGAAGGCAGTTTTATGAGATATATAATACACTTGTGGATAGTGATACTAGAACATCGATATATATAGGTTATATTTTTATAGATTATACACTTTGATATTCATTATCCTATATCGAAACCTACCATTATTTTATATCTGTACATATTTTTAATTGTTTGTGCCTAGTGAAGGAGTTTATAAGTGGGGTTATAGTGATATATTCACATTTTGGAGTATGGTTGAGAGGCATATTTTTTTCAGGGGGTGTTATCTCAAGGTTCAGCAGTATTGTTTCAGTTGGGATCATTACATCCAAGATTTGATAGGCTGAGACCTATTTTTGAATTTGGATTTTTTAGTCGCATACTAATACAAATTTGATTGTTACTGAATCAAACTAAATTTAACGACTCTATAGGGTAAATATTGTGTTCACCATAGAGAATGGGATATTAAAGTGGTACATGAAGGAAAATTTCACCAGAAACTAGGGGAGATCATCGGCTAGGTTTCATGACAATTGTTGGATAATGTTATTGTGAATCATGATGCATATCCTCCCTTGCTGGAAGAGTATCAAGATTCAGGGTGTTTTTTCTCCAGAGAGAGATGTGGAATTAACCATTGACCTCATGCCTAGGATGAGCCAGTTTCAATTCCACCATACAGAACGGAACCAACATAGCATCAGGAAGCAATGACTGAGCTGGAGGGGTTATATGATAAAGGATTTATCTGACCATGTATGTCACATTAGGTTTATCAAATATTGTTTTCAAAGAAGGATGGAGGGACTCTGATATTTTGTTTTTGTTACCAAATGTTGACTCTGGTCACTCTAAAGAACTAGTATCCACATCTGCATATTGAATATAATTTTCACCAGATGAGGGTAACTCGTGCCTTTTCCCTAATTAACTTGAGATCGTGGTTACAACTGTTGAGATATCAACCATATGATATACTGAGGACATCTTTTAGAATACCATTTTCCCTATTTGTGTACTTCATGATTAACTTAGGGTTGACAAACTCTTCTGCGCTGTATATGGCATTTGTGAATAGAATCTTCCAACCATACCTATATTAGTATGTGGTTGTTCTTGTGGATGATAGCTTGGAGTACTCCAAACCTCACGGTGATCAGGACCAACATCATGGAATCATATTGAGTACACAAAGATAGCATCATATATATGCTTAGATATACGTGGGCCAATTTTAGATTGATCAGGAACACTTCTTGATTCGCATCATCTCATAAGAAGGTGTTTTAGTTGGAACCGAAATGTTTTAGCTAGTTTGACATTGTTTGTAGACTATGATTTTTTTTATATTCATGCCATTCTCGGGTTGGAGGGATTTTATCAAATGTTCATCTAGAAATTTTCCCATTTCACAGCACCTCTTTTTGGATTGAAACGAAGGAGGTGACATTTTAAGTTTCTAGAGAATATGAGATTTCATTCTAGGAGATGAATTAAAACTCAACAAAACACCAATATTGATCTTACCTCATCCACGGAAGAATTATAAAATGTTTTGTGAGGCTTTTAGAACAATTCCTAGAGATTTGTTGATGCTAGGGTATCTATTTGTGGAATATGGGTCTCAACATCTAATGCAAGATGAATGGAATTATCCAATATATGACCTTATGTTTTTCAATAGTCGTGTAAGATTTCATGTGTTTGAATAAATATCTATTGGTTTAAAAAAATTCAAAATATAATAATCACAAGATCATAATGTACATATTTCCACAACGATATTTGATTTTCCAAAAGTTGTGGTGTGTTGAGTATACGAAGACTTTTGATATTATGCTATCATATACACCTATAATGGATATAGTTTTGATGATGCATTAAGAAGGAAAAGTCAAATAGAGTAAATTAAAGAGTATAGTGGTAAGTGGATGTTGATAAAATTAGATGTTAAGATTCATGTAGTAGTATGAGAGGGTTATGGGCATATGACTCCTATATCAGTTTTAGTGGGGTCTACATTCCTGAGATAGATTGGGTAAAGTAGGTTTAAGGATTTGAAATGTTTGGTATTGTGGGAAATCCTTGACGGTGGGTAGTCACCTTTAGATTAGACTATTGTTGTGGATTAGATCAACTATGTTAGAAATTGCGTTGTTGTGTCTATTATTAGGAAAGAGGAGATGATTAATTATTTTCATGCCTCGAAGTTAGTGGTGCATCATTTTAGGTCAGGATGACAATAATGATGACCAAGACAAAAGATGGGGTGAATTTTGGTTGTCAATACTATTAAATATTCATAACACCTCTGTTGAAATTCATCATACCTTTCCTTTTCTTTTATTGTTGAGTAATTAGTGTAAATAAATAAAGGAAATAAACATAGTGATATATAGTGTTTTTGGCCCCAAATATCCATTAGTCCACTCCACCAATGCTCAATTCCATGATTTTGGTGATTATGTCTAGTACCTATTATCCAGAGACCTTTAACAATTAGCTGTCTATAGAGGGTTGGAACCATTAAGATAAGACATTATAGATCCCATGCTTCTTCTATATTGAGTTATAATCCAAAAACATAGTGCAAGTATCTCAATGTTAACAATGACTGGGTTTGAGAAGTCTAAACATATACAAATCAATAGATATTTATTTTCGTGAAGATACATGATAAACATCATAGATTCATTTTCAACTAACAGATTTATTCAAATCGTTAATAATTCACAATAGATAATAGATCTTCAACGTCGCATAAGATTTTATTAAACATAAGTAGAGGGAAAATCAGATATATGTTTATATATGTATGTCTCAAAAGTGTAACTCTAAAAAATAATTCATCATACATGATGAATAATATTTAATAATAAAACATAGTTTCAACAAAACTAATAGTAGTGAGTCTATAGATCAAAACATGAATGTCTTCAATGTGTATCACTTAATATAGAGACACACATCTTTGTACGTCTAATTTCATCTGTATTTTTATTATGTTGTTTATGTGGTAAATTCTGATGAAGATAGTTTTAGTATTTAATTTTTTTTGACAAACATATCCATCATGAAACATCTCTTGATATATCACGTAATAAATTGTGAATATTTGAAAACAAAATTAATCAAAAGCATTATATCTTCATATAATAATAGAAGTGATTTCCACTGCTAAATACGATAATTTAAAACAATCATAACGATTCATAGAATTAGTCGGGAATGATATATGAATATATCTTTATGTCTCCTAATTTTTTTTACAAATCGTGGATAATATCTATGATTTAGACTTCCATCATTCAATATTAAAATGTTGTGTTCCTTCACATGAAGAAAAAAATAAAAACGTAGGGTTGAAAACATATGGTTGATCACAAAAGTAGTGTTGATGTACCATATGTTTTTTTTCATAATCATAGAGTTCTTTATAGTGGTAGGGATGTTAAAACAAACATTTCTGGTAGTATATGGAATACAATCCATATGTATGATTTCAAACATATAGTTTTCATTCATTACATTTTTCTTATTAATGAAGGGTATGATAATTGTTTCTAGAATACCTTTAAATGTATAATGAAAACATAAACAATTATTCATACTGAACAATGACTTGATATGAATTCTAGAATAAATATTCTGGTGAATAATAATACTTTACAATTCACTTAAAATAAATTTTATTATTTACATAAATATTGTTGTTTTTGGTCCTAATATCGAGAAAAAATTATTGAAATTGTTGCTTCAACACATGCAAAACAATCTAACACATTTTTATTGTCACAAACCCATATCAAAATTCAAAAAATTTAAATAATATATTTCTCCCCCATCTGATGTTGTATAAAATCCATTATGTATAGAAAAATTATCCCCTATTGTCCAATTATATAATTATACTATTATATCAAAATTACCCCTTATTATAATGATTAAAAAATATTCATCCTTAGGTCAATGTTATTAGGGATAGAATTCTACAATTTTTCAATATGGATGAAAACATTAATACATTATATTTCTTATATAATATTTTCCCATATGATATAAAGGATATAAACATCTCCCCATTTTATTCTTCCAAAATATAAGAGTAGATAGTATTTGAAACTAATTTCAGCTTAATTCGTTCTTTAAAAAAGATAGGTAACAAAGAATAGTAATATAACATTTGAATAAATTGGTTATTTTCATACCCCCCCCCCAATCAAAGAATTTTTCATTATTAATGAATTCATATTTTGTAAAAATAATAAAAACTACTGTTCTTATTTTCAGCAATAATCTTCTTTATGAAATAATTGAATATTAAGTACATGATTATGTAAGATAACTAAAAAATTATGAAATATGTAATAACTCGTATTTTAACAAAAAAATACATAATATATTGAATTTAATAAAAACAAAAAATAAAATAGAAGATTTAGACCTGAGATGACAGTTCATTCGAACATTCCAATATTCAAACATTTTCTTGTATGGAATCTATAACTCATGACACCTAATATAATCTATTTTTAACATATGATGTTCATTGATACGCTGACGACATACACTATTTAAGAAGAAACAACTTCAACGTATCAATATCTAACATGATATTAGCTCATCTTTTGAGAGAATTCATTTGGATTATCATTTCAACATTGAATAATTCAATGCCAAATTTTTTATCAAACTATATTTCATATTTTGATACTCCTTTTACTAGGTATCATAAAACATTTTTGATGAAATTAATTTCTATAGATCGTCATACAACTTTTAAGATTCAACCATAACATCTTTTGTCGCCATATTTTCATCATTTAAACTATTTAATTGAAATAGAATCTTTTCAAAATACATTTGAGAAGAAATGACATCCATTTATTTTGGACTACGAAAATTTATATTTTTATCAGATAAAATTTTAAAATAATATTCAAAAAATGAAACAAACTGTTCTTTTTCAAAATCATAAGGTTTACCTTTCATTATTTAGGGGATGATATTTTCTTCTCACTTAGATGTTTTTGACAATGTAATCATGTAATGATTGGATTCCATAAAATGAGTTTATTATATATTTCAATGAAGTTGAATTTTCTAATTTAAATCTTAAATAAGAGTGTAAAACATTTTTAGACATAATGCTGATGATGTTTCATTGTCATTAGACAAAAAATATAGAACACTCATTACATATTTTTTATGAAAATTATTATGGTTTTTGGAAAAAATTATGTTTTATAAAATGTAAATATTTCAATTGGTTAAAATATGAAAAATACAAACTATACCATGATATAAACTCAGTAAGATATTATATAAAATTTAAAAATAGTTTTTTAGAAATTTTTTAACCAATATGTTATATAATCGAAATATATTACAAATTTATATAAATATAAAAGAGAATTATTTATCCTATTTTTATTGATATCATTTTTCACCTTTATAAAATAGGTTGTATAATCGAAGAAAATAAATATTAATTTGAAATAATTCATTTATCGATGATCTATGGACTAAATATTTAGTGATAATTAACTACTTTAGAGTTGCTCTATTCTTTTGTATAAAATTTCATATACCAATCATTCAACAAGTAAAATATTTTATGATTTATCTTAGTTTTATATTACTAAAAAAACATATTTAAGTGCATTTTCGTACACATATGAGTTTGGGTTCAGTAGTGTTAGAAATTAAATTTTTAGGTAACCAAACATGTTTATTTAGATTATGAATTATACTATTAAAGATAAACAATTCTTTTAAGCAATAATCATTTTAAACCCCACAAATTTTAGGGTCTCTAAAATAGAGATCATTTCCATATTTTCCATTAATTTCAAAATAAAAACATTTAAAAGTAGACATGTTTTTGTGATTTAAACTAGTAACAAAATAATTTTTATAATGTTTTATCCATTCACTGTTTTAACATTTTACAAACTTTTATTATAGTATTTCATTATTCTAATGAACATTATTTAAATATTTTTTATATTTTATCATCATTCTACAATATTGTTTTAAATAATGACTTTTTCCATCAATTTTGTGATCATAGTGTCATGCAAATAAAATTATTTTTTTGAATAATATAACATTAAATTTATAATTTGTTTTGATAAATTTCCATTATCTAATCAAACATGATAAAATTTTCTATTTTTTATATGGTATTTATTGAAATATATATATATTCCTTGAAGAATAAAGAAATATTTATTAAATTATTTAGGTTATATTTTCTAATAACAATATTTTTGAGTAAAAGAAGGTTGTACCTAACCATCAGTATGGGCTGTAGGATATACCATTCAATTTTTAGGCTATGACTCAGAATATGATAAAGATTCATTGTGGGGGAAATATGTATTACTCAAGGTAACCATAACAACTGTCATGACAATTCTATGAAAATTGGTTTTTCATTGGGATTTGAGTAAAGGTTTTTGATCCTTTTAATGATTCATTTCCATGAATTCACAACTTCTAATTTCTTCAGTCCATTCCATTTTCATTTTATATAGCTTTTCAAATTTCATTCTGATATATGATAAGTCCATATCCAAATCTATATTAATTTTATTAGATTATTAATCCTTAAATTCATTGATAGTAGATTAGATATTTTTTTGTATGAATTTAAACTTCATCTTATATCTCATCATCATAAATATTTAATGTTCAAATCAAATACATTATAGATAAATTATTACTAGTGTATATTGATAAATTGTTTCAGATTTTACATTCCACATAAAGGGTAGTACATTGAGAACATTAAACTCTTGATCTGATTATGAAACTGGTTTCCAAAATTCAATAACATTTTTGACCAACTCATTCAATATTCGAATCTGTAGAGTGAATGTTCCACCTTAATACATTATTAATTTCTAGAACATTTGTTTCATATTATCATGCCATTATTTTCTGATATTTTCTATTGCATCGTAGGAAACAACAATAGTTTCCATATCTCATATGTAGTAGGAAAATGAGATAATATATTGAATTCATCTATGCATAGACCAAACACAATAACATTAATAGATTTTGAATTGATATCAAATTTACATTATTCTTCACTACTACAATATTTCAATCCTTCCATTGGAATATCATAAGGTTTAACAACTTTTAAATAAATAACTATGCCAACATTTTTCAAAAAAATAATCATACGGGCTTTCCAGCATCAATAATTATCACCATTAATATAGGGAGCATGGATCATTGACATACATTCCCATTAATCAACCATTTCATGATGTCTTCAACTAATTAATTTTTTAAATCTTGTTATGGATAATAAATATTTAGTAGAGACTTATGATACCTTTTTTTATATTGAATATATAAAACTGAATATTCTACAATGAGTCCATCCTTTGATATTCAGTTATCAGTATCGAATAGAGAAATAAATATATGAGAATTACACAAAGATAAGTATAAAAATAGAGAAATTCATTTTATTTGAATAATTGATATCATATAGGAAAAATAATTCTCATGATGAAAATATACTTGTAGATCTCTACCATTGCTACAAATTATTAGGTAACAATGATAATTATGATGAAAAAGACAGAGGAGTGGTAGAATTCTTTTTTTTAAATATTAACTAATTCAAAACACCACTCTTGATAGTAAATTAACATTATCTTATTTCTTAATGTTGAGTGATTAGGAGATATAAATAATGTAAATTATCAAACTGATGTATAGTTGTTTAGGGCACAAAATTCTTGTAGTCCACTCCACCAATGATCAACTACATGTGCATGAATATCGTCACTAGGACGTCTTATCCAGAGTCCTTTAGACCAAAACTGAGTACTGGATGTTTACACCTTTAACACAATTCATTTTGGAGCCTTTTGGTTATTTTACAAGGAACAATAAGTACACAACACAGTGGAAGAAGTTGAAACGTAACCACGATTGAGTCTGAGTAGTAAAAACTACACCAAATATATAGATATAGATTTTATTAAACATAGAGGTTAAACATAAAATTTGTAATAACAATAGATATATTTATTTATAAATTCAATAATTCATAAGATAAAATAGATCATCAAAGTCTCATAGGCTTTCATCAATAATAATATAGAAAAAAATACATATGTTCAAACATGTATGTCTCCATACTAATCCTCTTATAGAGAAATCACCATTATTTCAAAGAAAATGAAACATTAAAATATATTACTAGTAAAAAAATTATAGTGAGTCAAAAAATCAAAAAAAAATCAACTAAAGTGTAGAAGTGACTACAAAGATACACAAATTTTTACATCTCATTTCATGTGTTTATTTAGTTGTGTTTTATATCAAATTTATTCTGATGAATTGTGTCTGGATATTTATACTATTTTTATAATTGAAATTAGTTCAGGCATAACATGAAATAATGGACAATAAACCGTGAATATATGAATTTCAAAATAAACCATGAATAGATGAATTTAAAATAAATCTAGAGCACTGAAACATCCATTATGTATATAAAAATTTTACTCCAATTAATGCTCATCTTTTAAAAAATCATAATGATCCTTTAAATTTCTCATAAATGTTATTTTAATATAAATTTTGATATTCCAAGACCATTAAATAAATCACATATCATATCACGAATTTAAAACACCATTTTAGAATATTCAAAGGTAGAGTTCGTTCATGTGATGAACAAACTACAAATGTAGTTTTGACAATGTATAGTGGATCACAAATTTAGGGTTGATGTTCCAAATGATTGTTTCGACCACTGTTGGTATCTATATGAATGTTGGGTTATTGATTTCTACATTCCTTACTTAGTAGGGTATATAATCCATAAATTATGTTCCAAACATAGGGTTTTTATTCCTTACATTATTTATTCAAATGTAGGTTAAGAAAATTTTTACAAGAATATCGTTACAAATATCCTGAAATCATCATCAAATATTCAAATTAAATCAATTACATGATAATATCTCTAGGTTAAATATTCTGAAGAATAATAATTTCATGAAAATCACATAAGAAATACATTTCATTAGTAACATAAATGTGGGTGTTTGTGAGTATCAAAACCAAAAATGAAATTAATGAAATTATCGAATCAAAATATGCTCGCCCATCTAGGCGTGACAATGATTTATTGTGACCTATGATGATATTTTTTCGGCTAGAAAAGAATGTGAATATAGGAGGGTTCATAACATGATGTTACACCTTTCCACAAGTGAAGGCTGAGAATAAATGGATAGATGGTTTACTGTAGCCATTCTCTAGTCATAAATAGAAGTGGGATGATGATATTATGGCCATTATGGTAGGTCACCTGAGAATGTCTTAGAAGAATAACAATATTTGGATGATTTTGGAACAATTTAAAAAGGATTCATATTTTTTTATCATTATATGATACATTCAGATAGGGTCATATGAGACACATATATGATTGAGAGCTATCTAGTGTACACAGGGTTCCATGGACTATAGTTTGAGACCGTGACTCGCGTTTTACTTCATACTTCTCGCATGCCTTACAGAAGGTTCATGGTACATAGTTTTAATTGAGTAGTAATTTCCACCAATAGATAGATGGGGAATCATAACATACTATAAATGGAATTGAGGAAATTATTTGTGTGGTTATCTTAGACATCAGTGGGACTTTGTATTAAAATTTTTCACATGAGACATTTTTCTATAACAACAGTTTTTAAGAAAATATATTGACGCACAATATGTGGATCATTATAGTTATCCATGTAGTTCATCTCTATGTTGGATTAATATAGTTGAGATGGAGTTGGGGGGACCGAGTGTCATACAAGATACATTGGATTAGTTTTAGTGGAAATATATGAGTATGTATATGACTCAGAGTATATAGAAGTTAATTGAATATAGATTCTGATTACCCATAGTGTATAAAAGGTGAGATTTTGTATTCCATTGGAGGATTCCTAGATTGGTACACCACAATATATAGAGGTAGGAATAAATGGTGACTTTGTTTGTTGGACCGTTTGAGGTTTAGGGGAGAATCAGGCTAGTGGAATAAATATTGAATCAACCAAAAAGATACAGTTCTATGCATGATGTTATAAATGTTACACAAAGTTAGTGGTATCACCCAAACAATTCTCATGTGACCAATGTGTATAATGTTATGCTTGAGATAGATTCATCATTTTAGGAGAACTAGATATGTGTGTTGGATCATTGTGAAAAAGTGTTATTGTGAAAGACCATGTTGTTAGTAATTGTATTGTGGAACAATAGATATCTATTGGAGGAAAAATGAAAATTATAATCCATTATGAGGGATTAGTGGCCTAATATTTTTCACCGCGAATAATAGAGATTCATGGGATTACAGTTAGAGGAAGAGTTATTATATTTTGGGAAGATTATACGATGCTGACATTTTATGGGGATGGCCTAACCATGTTTTCATGTATTCTATTTCACTTTTTGATTATATTTTGTTTGTGTTTTACCTTGTGTGAATTTTTTTTCAAATTTTAAAAAATTTAATGAAGGAGGAGATATGCATGGGTGGTGCATGGTTTTCCAATACTGTGCATCCAATATAGAAAACTGTGTAAACCCAAAAAGTAGGGAATCCCATTGTGGGTACAAAGTATGACAAATAGTACACCATCTTAGGAGAAATTGTGCACCCATCCTAGTAAAAGAGTATAGTTAAGGGGAATGATTTAGAAAACAATGCACCTCTACATATGAAATAATGAATATGTTTTTAATGAACATGGAAATTAGAATTAAAATTTTAGAACCCTTGGATTAACAATAAATCACCCCCATGTTAGAAATAAATAATATCTATCAATTTTTGAGGTTCTTAGATGGATTCCAAGCACTTACGAAACCTTTCTATATAATTTAAATACCATATTGAATATCTTCAACTCTCCTAGTAATTGAATCTTGTCCCGATTGGTTCCTCATATATTTCACATTCTTCTCCCATACTATAAGGGATGTTTCCTCTATTTGTGATGGATCTAGTTATACTATCTATTAGACCTAATAAAATTAAATAATAGATCCTGGAATTGAATCAAGATCACATTATTTATCATGATTAGGGTTATACCAATCAAATTGGGGAGATTCATTAGTGAGAATTTATCACTGATTTCGAGGTAGGTGGTTTATTATTCAAATCCAAAAGAATTGAGTTCAATTACATGTATGTAATTGTAGTATTTCTATTGGATGATTAAAATTTGAGTTTTTTAATTTAATTAAATAACATGGTGAACAAATTGATGAAGTGACTATGAAATTAGAGATATTGGAAATATTATATTGAATTAATTAATTTTTTAATAAATGAACATAGATTTTGGTCATTTTGAATTTGATTTATTTTGAATAAATAATTATTAAATTAATTTTGGGGATGTTTGTATTTATAAATTGGATTAAATATGTGTTGAATTAATTAATAGATATTTTATTTATGAAATTGACTGATATGATTAATTAATTTATGAATTAATTAAAGGAATGAATTTATTAATTAATTATTGTACTAATTAATGGTATTGATGTGAATAATAATTGTAGAATTAATTAATGGGATTTTCGGGATTAATTAAAATTTGAATACATTAATGGAATTTATTTGATTAATTAATTGTTGAATTAATTAATGGAATGATATATATATATCTAATTGTTAAAGTTGAATAATTAATTAATTAATTATTTTTTGCCTTTTTGTGATACATTTGAAATTATTCTTGGTTAATATTTTTGTGTTGAAAATGCTATATTTCATCAAAATACCATTTTAATAAATATCAACATTATCATATATGAAATTTATTGATATACAAGTGTGGGTCTTTTAATGATACTCCAAATACCTATAGAATATCAGGTGCGTTATTCAGAATAATAATTTATGTCATAGCTAATGAAGTTCAAATTAACCATTGGGTGATGGATAGGGGTTGAATCGAGAAATACCCATGAGGTTTTAGACATGATTCTTTACACCCAATTGATTTTAATTGTACTATGGTTCCAATTAGTCATGATAATGAACTAAGATTAAATGATTAATCAAATCTTATCTTTTATAATTAATTCATATTCAATATGTGTTATGGTTCAGACTCCCGCATGGGAGGAAGCCTGTATTGTGTTTCAGGATTCCTATAGAACCTAATGTATTATATGGTTAAATAAAGTATAATTGAATGATTGTAAAATATTTAATCTATTTCTTGTATTTTATTCTTTATGCAGCTACATACACTATTATTGATTGGATATTATTTTATATGTCATTGGTTAAAGCCTACTATGTTTTACTCACAGCATGCATGGGGTACCTGGTTAGTACCTAAATAGATATCATGTTTGAAGGAACAAATAAGAGTAAGGGACCAATGATATATGGATGATATGGGCTTTATAATGGATGAGGGAACAAGACAAAATTCAGTAATCACTTGAGAGTAGTCAGTTTCTTTATTTATTCTAGGATTTTTCTTATTGACACATAACACATACATTGGAATGACATATCTAATGTTCAATTTTGATATTTTATTTCTTATTTTGTTCATCATGTGATTCTAATATAATTTTTTTTATAGTTATATCTATTTTTTATACTTATTTATTTTCCCTAGTGTATTATGTTGATAAAGGGGTTTAGTACCCCCATGATCAATATTTGACCTTCAGTACTAGTTGACATCCTCTGACATATGACTATGTGTGATAGAGGTCACAATGACAATATGCCTTGAGGCATAAGTGTGTGTAACCTAGGATGGTATGTTACGGATATCAATTATTCATTATTAAACAATGTATTTATTTTGTATATGTTTTATTTGTTTCCAATTTTACTTTTTCCTCATTTTATTTAATGTTGTGTTTTCATTTTAATATTTATTTATTTTATGTTATACCAAAATTTTTATCATGATTTATAGAATTTATAAAGTGTAATATTAAATTTATAAAAACAAAATATATGTTGAGACGTTGGTTTTTAGATAAAATACCCATAAATAAGTTTAATACAATCATGTTTATTTATTTTTTAGGGAGGGATATGTTTTCTTTCATATATTTCAAATATAGATAACTAGGTGTTCTAATCACATTGTTCAATTTTAATTCCTCATGATGTTTTCAGTTAAGTACATTAATTTTTAGATTTCAAAATTAAATAAAAAATTGCACTACTTATTTTACCCACATACATTCATTACATTTTGATTGAAATTAATGTCAATAGATATTGGAATTTCTAAAAAATAATATACTTTTGTGGTTAATTCCATATTATTATTTTCAAATAATTATTCATTCTAAAATGGTTGAGAGAGAACCTATATATGGTACAGAGGCCCAAGAAAACCAAATACTTTGAATGACATGGCACATAATCTTTAAGGGATAAATATCGTAAATTTTTTTCAAAACAAACTATACTAAAACTGTTCCTCTACAACATGTTCATCATGTCTTCATCTATATCACAACTACACCCTCATATCTTCTTGAAATTCCCTATAAAGAGCTTTGTAGGTCTATTGATTGTTTACTATATTGTTCCTTCGATCATTAATTAGGTTTTCTCAGTTAGGTGACTTCTAATTCAATGTTCCATCATATTGGGCTTCTATTGAGTGGTCAAACATAATTTTTCCCCAATCTTGGGGGCCATACATCCTGAAGGCCATTCATGGCCCGATGGCCAATTTTTATGTCCCAAATGTCCATTCATCATAAATAATATGTTTTATATATTAGATAACTTTATTTTTTTTGCTATAGTATATACAATTATGTATTGTTACATTATTACTACCATAACTATATATGTTCTATTAAATTTGGTTATGAAAATTTCTTTCATTTATGATGACAGGGTGACTTTACCACACAAGTAAGCTGACAACATAAAAATCTATAATTTAAATATAATCCATTGATACAATATTTCAAAAAAAATAAATAAATTTTTATAAAGATATTTTACATCCGTTTATTTAATAAGAATTATATTTTTTTTATAAAACAGTCATTCAAAAATAAAAAAAATCAACACAATGTACACCCCCATTTAGAATTTAATATATAAATTTTACGCTCTTTCGAGATTATTTTGTTATAAAAACATGATAATGTTCCTTATCATCTTTTATATTTTGAGAAATATGAAAATTATCAGTTTTAAAAATATATTCAAAATCATCACAAGATCCTATATGATATTAAGGTATAAATTAATATTGGGTAATGTTGTCGAGTTTTTTCATACAATTTAAATTTTATAAACAATTTAAAAATCATGTAAATTTGATATTGTGATAATGAAGCGAGTAAATCACGCAAGTGCGATCATAATTTTTTTTATAATATAACCCTTTCATCTGGATAATAAATTATTAACATGAAGAAATAATAAGAATTAAATTATTAACTACAAAACAAACTCAATTTCCTTTTTTCATTTGTATTCATTGAGTATATAATCCTAAATATTAGTTATTATTTCATGGTATTCATTTTCTTCCATTCATTAGATTGAAAAAATATTTAATGATAATTACTTTATAAATTCATAAGAAACTGTTGTCTGAAAATGTATCGAATTAACCTAAATTCAAATTAAGTCACTTAAAATTTTATCTTTCTCTTAATCAAATCAAACAAAATATAAACCCAAGATGATTGATGTGATTTTATTTATCAAATTCAAAACCTTATTTCACATATTTCTTTAAAAAATTAAACATAAACCTTATCCTAAAAATAATTACAACTCAATAATCATCAAAACATACCTTATATTCTAATCCAATAATATCCCAAAATCGTAATTACCATAACATTCAATCATATATTAATCATAAGGCTTATCCATACCTAGACCATTTATTCATATTAAAAATGATTAACATATAATAAAAAAATTCATCACACTAAATACATTTACGTAATACATCAAAAGGATATACATTTTTAAAGACCTGTAATTTCCATATAATTTTATTTTTCAATTATTTGGCATTATTACGAGTCTACAAAAATTTGCGGAAGGTGATTCTGAGGCCCAGAGTTCCCATAATGTAATTTTGATCTTTTTTAATGTGTGTTTTGTAAATTGGCGATTAGCAATTTCTATCTTTTGAACCGATTCTCAGATTAAAATTATGAGGGCACCGTTGAATCTGAAATGTTGGTATTTTCTTAAGGGAAGCATAATTTTTACCGGAAAGGGTCAGATGAAAATGTTAATTTTTGGACATTTCAAAAAATAATAATAAAAAAGATTTTGGTTATTTTATTTACTTATTTCAACCATTGAGCAGCAGTGGTGGGACAATAGTGAAATGCCAGATTTAAATTAAGATAATTTTTAATGTGTCAAACCTCTAGTTACTATGGTTTTGTAATTAAAATTCTTTTGTGTTTAGTTGACTCATTAATTACCATTAATTAATGAGACATAATATTAATCACAACATGGGAGAATATTATCCTATTTAAAAAACATGGGCATGGTTTTTGGGAGAGATATGAGAGGATGGTATAATTAAATACTGAGGAATTTATGCTCTGATGAATAACGATGATTGAGCAACGGTCGTTGGAGGAATTGATGGGGGATGACGAACGCTAACGAACACCTTTGGATGCAGATCCTACTTCCTCATATGTAGCGCCATCCAATGAATTCAAGGTAGGGGTGTGTATGTATTTTATTTCTATGAGTATAATTAAATCATATACCCATTATGTTGATAAATAATTTACATGTAATAATGCTAATGTAGAGGGCACTTCCTGAAAAAACAACTCATAGACCCTCTGTCGAACATTCATTGGTAAAATTTCTTCTGGGAGACCGAGAAATCTGGTGGAATGGAAAAAATGAGTGCCATGCAGTGTAGTCGTGTCCCAGGAGGCATGTAGGTGAAAAAAATAAGAGGAATGGACTATTGGAGCTTCGCCAGAGGACCGTGTAAGCTCTGTTAGTGTGGCGGTACTGGAAATGGGAGGAGGAGGTTGCTGTCTATCGCAGGCCGTGAAGGGATCGTGACACATTTTGGCCCCGTGGCAGACAAGGGTGGATAGACAACCCTAGTATCATGGATGTCGAGGGTATGCCGCTTCAGTGCACCGCGAAGTGGGGTCGTGACTCCAATCCATGGCGGAGGGAAGACCTCCACCCATGGATCCTTTGTTGACCATTCCATGAGGACCATCAACATGGAGTGGTACCAATTAGAACTGTTTCATTGAATACTAAATGGATAGACAATTTGGTTGGGGAGCCGACCCTTGCAGCTAGTTAGTGGGTCGTGCCCAACCGGTTGGCTAGGATGCTCTAGCAGCTCGGCAGGTCGCACCTAGCAGGGTTGGAAAGGCCGGTCACATAGCCCAATGGGTCAGGACCCTTCAGGATGGGCCCAGCTGAACCGGGCCAATTCCATCCCCTTCGGGCTGGGTCGGACCGGCCCTAGACCCACATACCAACCAAATTCAATTAATTGTCTATATCTCCTAAACCAGATGTTCGTTTGATGAATCGTCTATAGTGATATAACCCTTTGGATGAAGTGGGCATTCTGAGATACTCCAAATATGTTTTGGGAGTGTTGAATAATTTACATGTTGGATTGGACTCGAATCCAATAAGTCCCTCGACTCTAAAATGCCTCTAACTTACAGTCCGATCATCCGATTGGCGTACCTTCTATTTCGATGGATCCCTTATAACATGGATTTTCATCGGTTTTCTACTTCATGGGACTTCATCATGGTTGGGTATTTCCAATGAATTGAGGAGCAGATCCTCCTGGAATCAAGCATGTATAGTGTGGGAATCTAGGGGCAGGATGTGTTTTGATTCAAAGAATAGCGATCCTATATGGGTTAGCACCTAGCGATCCTTTATGGGTCATCACATAGTGATCCCCCAGGTTTCCGTATGTAGAGATCCTACATGGTTTAGCACCAGGAGATCCTTTGTGGGTCAACTCCTAGTTATCATCTGTGGGTCAACACTTAGTGATTCTTTTTGGGTCAGCACATAGTAATCCTCCATGGGTCAGCACCTAGAGATCCTATATGGGTCACCACCTAACGATCCTATATGAGCCAGCACCAAGCAATCGTTGGTGGTTTAGCAACAAAAGACTCTCGACGGAATAAGATGGTCTAGATTTATGACTAGTCATCTGTATTCTTGTTCACTATGCTTTATAACTAGTTTGTGTTGAGACTTTACTTGTTCTTTGTGATTGGGATCATTCCATGTGGTTTTTATTTTGTGGAATTATGGGAGGCCTTTAGGGGTCTCAGGGTCTATAGTGGGAATTGTTATACCCACCCTTTCACAGATATCGCCTGAACATTATTATGTCTTGTGTAGTTGAAAGACATCTTTGACTGAGGATAGAGAGTGGGAACCAGACAGTGCAAAGAGGTGACTAATTGACATGGACAGCTGCAGAGATGACTTGTACTTACCCTTTAGGATAGATCCTTGGTGGACGACCTCATGAGCTATTTTTCCTTTCTGTTTCATCTCTTTCTGTTGGGATTGTAAAATGGCATGTTACTTTTATATTACACATTGACATCATCAATTTTACTATGTGGTTTACTTTGGTTGTGTACCAAGTCTGTGTGGGTTTAGTTTAAAATAAAAATTCCTTCCCATTTTATGGGTATTCCTTTTAGTGCAAGTATCCATCTCCTAGCCTATGGAAGGCGGGATTGGGGTAGTGGCGGCACAGGCCCTGGGGGTTGGGTCCTCACAAAGGGTATTCAGATCTCAGTCTATTCTACCAGATAAATTAGGAGTCTATATTTTCATTGAATCAATATTGTTATGTATTTTGAGTACAATTATTATATTGGTAGTCTAGTGTTTTTGTGGCAGCTGACGAATCCATACACCAGGACCCTATGTTCAAATTTCTTACTCGATACATGAAAATAATGATTTTGTGTATTTTTGAAAATTTTATCTATTTATCTATTTTGAGTTATCTCACTATGATTAAATTATTGATTATGGAACATATGTTCCTTTTCTGGAAGTCACAATATAGATAGCCTTCTAGGATTCCAATGAGAGTTAACGATTATGTCCCACCGAGTGATGAGGTGTCGGTGTAGGGCCCTCTTACAATGATATCACCGTTTCTGGTATACCACCAAAACCACCAACCATAGGGAAAAATGATCCACCAACACCACCAGAAGACCATTCACACCTACTATGCACATTGCATGAGTTCCAGAGATAGAGGCCTCAGAGGTTTCGAGTTGAGACTGATCCCTAGGCATCTGAGGTCTGGTTGGATTCTATGGAATGCGTTTTCTGACTATTTGGGACACTAGAACACTTTATGGTGATCTTATCTACTTATATATTCTATGGAACAATAGGGAGATGGTAGAGCCAGATGCACTAGTTTCATGACGAGGTGAACCTCACCTTCTTGGACTTCAATAGCCTCTTCATGGTAGAGTATGTTTCCGAAACTGTATACAATGTCCGTATTCAGGATCTACTACACTTACAACATGGTAGCCTGATGGTGGACCAGTACTCGGTGAGATTCACTAACCACTCACGATACTCCACCGAGATGGTATGTGACACTTTTTTCATGGGTTGGATCGTTAAGAAGGGTCTCCAATGGGAGATAAAAGTGTCGATTATATCGGTCAATATCCCGACACAGGCTGGAGTGCATGAGTTAGTTTTTTTAGGGGAGTGTTTCCTGCTGATCAGACACCATTGGTGATAGCCACCACTGAATGACAAGTAACTGAGTCATCTGCTACAGGAAGTAGGCAGGGGATGCAGAGGTCTATGTGGGCTAGACCTTCTGGAGGATGACCCTAGTATGTAGGGTCAGAGGTGTGACACTCGCAAGGTAGAGGAGGTAATCAATTGACTAATGTCGGTTACTCTAGGGATGGATAGGGGAAAATGGATTGCGACTGTCTGACTTCCCACATGAATGATCAAAAAATTGTCGATAGACTGCCGAGGAAGAGGCATATATTCAATAAAGGAGGTTTGTAGGGAAGAAGACATGGATGAGGAGAAGGCGGTGAAGCAGGCAGTGTGAGATGGTTTTTGGTTCTGTCGCCACTACCTCCAGGTGGTCCAACCTGACCTCAAATAGTAGGTGGGTAGTGATGAGAAGAGATTTAGGAAGAAGAGTTCTATAATCAAAGAACCCCAGAGATGATTCTAGTTATTATTTATGTCTACTCCACCCTAGTTTTAGTTCTTATAGACACATGTTCCTATTAAACTATTATAACCACAACTCTCATTTTGAGATCAGAGATTCCATTAGATAAATTTGTGTGATTCATATGATTAGAGACTCATATGGGAATGGATTATATCACTATGTACTTGTTCTAGATGTGTGAGGTTACTATAGGAAGCGAGAAGTTTGGCTGGGATCTCCTAGTAGCAGCGTCGAGGCCTTATGAACTCATCATGGGTATAGACTGGCTATCCAAAATCCATGATTAGATGAACTATTTTAGGGGAATAGTGTGGTGTGACCATGAATATGGGACTCAATTTTCTTTCACTGGTGATAAGGGATCCTTTTATTCTTTGGATGGACTCTCTCGTAAGAGGGTGCGGCCAATCACTTATTTTTTATCTAGCCTTACCCTCGTTGCAGTTGATAAGAGATGTCTGAGTTATCTTATAGTGGTGAAACATTATTTTGTGGTAATTATTGAATATGATTCAGGAATACATCCTCACAGAGAGATAGACATCTACATCAACATATACCCCAGTACGACACCCATCTCAACACCATTATATCGAATGGATCCCTCAGAACATTGTGAGTTGTGGGTAAACCTGGATGACTTCCAGGGTAAGGGGTTCATATGGCCCAATGATTCTCCATGGGTAGCACTGATTTTGTTCTCCATGAAGGTAGATGAGTGTATGAGACTATTCATAGACTATTAGCACCTAAATTAAGTGATCATCAAGAACAAGTATCCAGTCTTGAGGACTGATGATATCTTTGATTAGATGAATAAAGATTGGTGGTTTTCATAGATCGAACTCAAATCAGGTTATCACCATCTTAGTGTATGATATGAAGACGTATCGAAGACTACCTTCAGATGTGGGTATGTACAATATGAGTTCTTGGTGATTCCTTTCAGTGAGACCAATACTATGGAAGTGTTCAAGGTACTCCATAATAGTATCCTCCTACCTTACATCTATCCCTTCGTTGTGGTATTCTTCGATAAAATATTGATTTACTTGGCGTAAGATGAGGAGCACATAACACATCTTTAGATTCATATAGGTACACCCTGAGAATACCATCATTATAGAAAGCTCTGGAAGTTCTAGTTTTGGATACCAGATGTCCTCTTTCTGGGGCACATTATCTCAGAGGCTAGATATGAAGTGGATCTAGCAATGATAGATGAAGTTCTTTCTTGGGAGCCACCTAAGAGTGTGATGGAGATTCGATGTTTCATGGGCATGGTTGGGTACTATTTAATATTATTACAAGTCGTTTCTAGAGTATCATAACCTTTTAAATATTTTTAAAAAGAAGGGATATCCATTCATGTGGATATAGAGATGCCAGCAGAGTTTCTTGGAGCATTGGAATAGACTGACCAGTGCCCCCATCATGAGGCTACCAGAAGAGGGAATTTGGAATGTAGTCTATTGTGATGAATCAGGGACCAGATGAGGATGTGTCTTGATGCAGGGTAAAGTAGTGATTGCATACGGATCATGGTAGGTGAGGAGACATTATAAGAACTACGCTGCCCCTAAACTAGAGTTTGTAGAAGTGGTCTTTACATTGACGATCTGGAGACACTACATGATGGGAGAACAGTTTATTGCCTACTCTGATCACAAAATCCTCAGTTATATATTCTCACAGATAGACATGATCCTGAGACAGCGGTGATGGCTGGAGTTTTTCTAGGACTATGACATAAAAATAGTCTACACTCTAGGGATAGGAAACTTGGTGTAAGACACAATCAACATCAGGTCTGGGTTACAATAGATGAGTGGGTAATACAGTATTTAGTTGTGTAATAGTTATCCTTCATGGATAGTGATGTGGAAACATACATCCATCCCATGACTATTACACCCCAACTCATTTAGAAAGTACGAGTGTCCCAGCATGGGGAGATTTACTGTGAGTCCCAAATTGCTCATATTTCCTCAGGATGGGCTCCTGAAGGATTTTTTTATGGTTAGGAGCATATCATCCTTTTCATAGGATGCATCAAGATACATGGTATTCTATGAGATGTGGTGTGGATGGAGTTACTTGCATCCCTTTTGGTGGTACATCCTAGTGTGGAGGGGATGTACCAGGACCTCTGACATCAGTACTGGTAGCCATGGATGAAGAATGGTGTGGTAGAGTTCACTTCACGATGCCTCACTTTTCAGCAAATGAAGGCTATGCACCAGGTTCCATCAGGCATGACTCTGCCACATGAGGTGCTAGAGTGGGAGTGGGATGTAATGTCCATGGATGTTATGATAGGACTACCATGTACATACTATGGTCGTGATTCCATCTGGGTGATCATTGATGGACTCACCAAGTCATCCTACTTCCTACCCATATGAGAGAAAGGATCAGTAGAGGGCTTGGGATGCCACAACGTGCAGGAGACAGTTTTCCTTCACGAGATTCCAACAACGATCATCTCAGATCATTAAAATCGTTTTACATCTCATATGTAGATGGGATTGTAGGAGGTTTCTGGTACTTCGAGATGCTTGAACTACACCTTTATCCATCAGATAGATGGTTAAACAGAGTGGACTCTACAAACACTTGAGGACATGTTCTTTCTTCTCTTAATGTTTTTGTCCACTATTGGGTGGACCACCAACCACTTGTGGAGTTCTCATAAAAAAATAGTCATCACACCACCATCGGAATGGATCCATTTGAGGCCTTTTACAGGTGACCATGCAGATAAACTCTATGCTAGAAAGACCAAGGGGATTCAGTAATATTGCATCCAGAGTGTGTACGAGCTACCACCAAGAAGGTGAAAATCATGCAGGAGAAATGAATACAATACAGATATGATATATGTTTTATTTTCACAGGAGATGGATACCCCTGGATTTTGGGGAGGGATACCATGTCTTCCTACTAGTTACACCCCAACAGGGATTGCATATATTTCATCAAGGAGGAAATCAATCTCTAAGGTTCATCGGACCGTTCCATATCCTCAGCAGAGTAGGATATGTTGTATACCACCTAAAATTTCTCCCACTGATGCACTGAGTGCATAATGTTTTTTATGTCGTAGATGGGGAGGTCCGTGCATGATCCATCACAGATTATCGACTGGAGAAAGCTGGACATTGATGATTGGGTGACGGTTGTTGGGTTCTCGCTGGAGATAAAGGATCAAAAAAAGTGTTTCTATTGTGGGTGATCGATTCCACATGCATGAGTTTGGGGGTAGCACATGAAACACTAGGAGAGTACATGGAACCAGGATGCACAAATTTTTTTTAGAACCCCAATTCATTTCCCTTGTTCTATTGTTTCTTTTCGGGATGAAAACCCATAAGGTGGGGAGTATGTATAGACCCTAAATATACGTATAATTTTTTAAAATTATTTTGGATTTTTATGTGAGTGTGGAAGTTGAAGGCAGATGATTCTAATACCCGGAGATCCCAGAATGAAATTTTGATCTTTTATCAATATACATTTAGTAAAGGTGCGAGCAACGATTTCTATCTTTTGAACAACTGATTAGATTAAAAATCATAGAGCACCTTTGAATCCACACCAATGAGATTCACTTAATCAATTATTAACATCGACTAATAAGGGTCAGATGAAGAAGATAATTTTTGTATATTACATAAAAAATAATAAAATAACTAAAGGTTATTTTTTAAAACATTGAGAAACGGTGGTGGGACCGCAGAGCAACGTCAGGCATTAATTAAGATTCTTTTAAATGTATTGAAACTCTCTTCTAATTGGTTTTGTAATAACAACATTTTTTGTATAATTGAATCATTAATTATGGTTAATTAATGAGCCATAATATGGAAAACAATGTGGGAGATTGTTCTCCTATTTGATCAATGCATGGGAATGGATTTTGGTAGAGCTATGAGAGAAATCTTTGATGAAACACAAGTGAAATTAAACTCCAATCAATAATGAAGATCTACCGACCGTCATTTGAGGAATCGATGGGTGATGGAGAACGTTGGTGAACAACTTCGGATACAGACCATACTTCATTATCTGCAACGCCTTCCAACGAATTATAGGTAGGGGTTGTAATGTTTTTCTTTCTATGAATTAAATGAATTAATCTACCATTGATGATGTTAAACTAATTACAAGTAAAAAAACTAACACATAGGGTACGGGAAGAATTAACAAGGCTCTAACCCTCCATCGATCGGGATTTGGTTGTGTTCCTCATGGGAGATTGGGAAATGCAGTGGCAATGCGAAACCGAGGGTCGCATAGTATATGAGGCGTCATGTGAGGCCTATAAGAATAGATGGGTAGAGGAACGAACCTCCAAAGATTCACTGGAGGCCCACAGATGCTCCACCGGTTCAGAGGTTTTGGAGACTAGAGGAGAAGGCAGCCAGCTCTCGCAGGATGCGAAGGGACAGCAATGCCCGAGGGTGCCACAACGGATACGGTCGTCTGCCCGATGTTGGCCATGTTGATGGTGGTAGCACGCCACAAAGGATGACCATATCTCTAGTCCATAGCGGAAGCCGTGCCCATGCATGTGGGTCTAAAGTCGACAGGTCCATGCGGAACGACCAGCTGGAGGGACCCCAACTACAATTGTTGCTTTCATCACCTAAATGGCTAGACCATTCGGGATAGGAACCGACCCCCACGCCTAGTTAAGGGGGAGTTCCTAGCCGGTGGGTCGGGATGGTCCATCAGCCTGATTGGTTTTGCGCAGGATGGTGGGCCGGCCTAGTGTTATGTCATAGTGGGCCGATCCTATCCCTTTTAGGCCAAGCCCAGTAGGCCGGGTCAGGGTCGGTTCGATCGGGTCTGGATTGACCCGAACCCACTTACGACCCCGTTTCGATTAAAGGCCTATATCTCCTAAACTGAATATATGTTTGATTAACTATCTGCAGCATTAAAACCCTTAGGAAGAGGTGTTACTTTTGAGATTCACCGCATGTGTTTTGGAGAAAGATTTATTATTTCTGGGTTAGAACATACGTGAATCTAACCTGGCCTCTGGCACTGCAATGCTTATAACATATAGACTGGGGGTCTATTGACATGATGTTTGCTGAGTTGGAACCCTTATTACATGGTGGTTCATTGGGATACTTCTTCACGAGACATTGTGGATGTTGTGGTACAAAAAATGGCTTGATGAGTTGATCCTACCATAATAAAACGTGTTTAGTGTGGGAATCGAGTGGCTTGCTATGACATGATGAAGGAATAGAGATCTTTAGATGGACAACACCTAGAAATCCTCTCTGGGTAAGCACACAGTGATCCTCTGTGGGTCAGTATGTAGAGATCATCCATGTGTTATCACGTATTGATCATCTTTAGATCAAAACCTAGCGATCCACTATGGGTCATCACCTAGCGATCATTTGTGGCCATCACTTAGAGATACTTTTTGGGTCATCACAAAGCGATCCTTCATGGGAAATCACCTAGCGATCCTCTATGTGTCAACACCTAGTGATCCTCTATGGTTTATCACCGAGCGACCTTGATATGTTCAGTATAAAAAGCCTCTTGACAGAATAATATGATCTTGACTTATGACAAATCATCCTTAATCTTGTTCATTATGTTTTATACCTGCTTTGATCTGATTTTTACTTGTGCTTTATGATTGGGATCTTGCTTTGGGGTTTTTCGTTTGTAAAATTCTAGGAGACCATCGGGGGTCTCGTGGTCCTTACATGGTATTGTTATACTCACCCATGCACCGGATTTTCCTGCACCTTGTTGTGTATTCTAGAGACAATGGAAAACTTTGAACGAGGATTGGGAGTTAGGACCAGACGGTGAAAGAGGGTGACCTGTTGATGTGGGGAGACACATAGATGAGTTGTACCTACCCTTTAGGTATGATATTTGGTGCAAGATCTCTAGAGATATTTTTCATTTTTGTTTTATGACTTTCAGTTGGGTTTGTATACTTTCCCCTTTACATTCAGTTTAGACTTTTACTTCAGCAGTTTTACTACATGGTTTACTTTTTTTGTGTGCCAAGTTTGTTTGTGTGGAAGTTAAAAAGTAAATGCCTTCCAGTTTTAGGGATATTTATTTCTGGTTCTAGTCACCAACACCAAGTCTATGGAAGGTGGTAATGGGGTAAACATGATAGTGGCCTCAGGGGATGGGTTGTGAAAACATTCCATTGAATTTATAATTACCCACAGTCTTAATAACCCATAATGGTATCTACAATTCTAAAAATATCATAAACCAATAACATCCTATCATCTAAATCTAACTAATCCCTGTTTTGATACCAACTAACATATCAAAAGCTTAGGCATCCAATAATTCATTACATGAATTATAAAATTTAATACATCTTTTACATTCCCACAAAATTTTTTATGATTAGAATTTTATAGAAACCAAAACTAATTACAAAAACATGCACATACTTCTAATAAAAAATGGAAACAATTTCCCCTATAGAAAACTATATGAATGGAATATTTTATTCATTCATGGCCATAGTCTAAAATTTAGAGATATATTGCATAAACCTTTATTAAAGCACATAAGCAATATGTAAATCATTATAAAATTTAAGGTGGACATATAAATCATTGTATGGTGAACAAAACGTAATAGATAACATGTCTTCCCATATAATAAATTAAATTCTTAATGAAATTTTCATTAATCAAAAAACATTTGTCTACTATAAACCTTTAATTCAAAAATAGAACAACTTATTTTTCAAAATAATAACAAAACGATTTTTGTGTAGTCCTAAAAAAATGAAATATAAATTCAAAATAAAGAAACATAAGGAAAATATTTCCGAAGAGAAAAAAATTTAATCCATTAAAATATTATAACCACCATATAAGAATATAGTATTCGAGTAAAATGACATAAGATCATGTTAAACCTGATAGAATATAAAATGTGGAAAAAAGAAGACATTTCATTAAATATATAGGTCATGTCTCAAAGACTTGGTTTCATAAACAGTTGAATGTAGTTAAATACACTTGACCAACGTATAAAATTAGGTAATGGCTACAAAAATCATGCGTACGCATAACGTTAGGGATATAGAAATAAAAACTAGGACCATGCATAACATTATGGAAAAGGATTTCAAATAATATCCCACATATATAGTTATGATGGGACATTAAAAAATACCCAGTGAATTGGAGGGTTAAATAAATTTTGACCCACCAAACATCAGAACATTTCATGCATAAGGGTTCCACATAATTATGAAAACAATCATAATTTCATCATGTATTATTAAATTTGTTGAACAAATAAGTATTTATTATCAATAAATATGTTTTTAAACATCCACAATACATAACTATTAATAGGTAAAACAAATAGAAATGAATTTAAATAAATTTTTTAACCAAGATTAAAACATCATTAATTTTGTTTGAGAATTTAATTTCATAATGAAATTTTTGTAAGAAAATTTTTAAATACAAATTTTAAAAAATATAAATATGTTTATAATAAAAAACTTCCTTACCTAAAATCCGATAAAATGGGATTCCATAAAATCCTTATGACTTTTTATTCAATGAAATATAATAAATGGATATTTATTACATGTGGGAAGGAATGTGTGTGTAAAATATATGAGAAAATAAATTCTAACTGATTGTCAATTGTTGAAAACCAGCTTCATTTTCCCTCTTTAGGAAAACCAATTCAATTATACACAAGGCCTAAAAAAGTGTCCCCGATCCCCATGGATTGGAGACTAGTTCTAGGGAATCAATAGATAAATTTATTTCGATATATTATAACCTAAATAAATAAAATAAACATTATGAGAAATAAATAAAATTATAGAAGGACTCATCTATCTATTGAATGTTAATAGTAAAGAGGAAGTATATGGTAATATAATATAAAATTATAAGAACAAAATCATCACACACAAAAACTCTTATCTTTCCTCGATATACCTCTCACATAAAATACATTCACATACACTTATTAAATTCCCACATTATTTTTACTAGTAATTAATGTAATCGGTGTAGTAAATAATAGATACATATCCCACTATTACAAAACTAAGTCTTGATAAGAATAATAATCCATAAAATACCGAATGAGTAAATATTTTAAACCTACTAAAAATCATGTCCATGCATTCCCTAAGGGAAACCAATTAAATAAAAGGAATCTGTGGATAAAATAAATATATAGTCATGAGCACATAATAACATAGTAGGCCACTACCCACTTTGAAACATGCTTTTTCCATTAAAATTTAAAATCATTACAATCGAGTAAGAACATACAAAATAAATAGGGGTTTCTATAAGATATATTACAATAAAACAAATTACACATAATAGATGAGAAAAAATCCTTTCATTATTCTTATTAAATGGACATAAACACATTAAAAACATAAACCTAGATGGAATTTTACTATAAATATATTAATTTAAAGAGAGATGAATCATTTATGCCCAGTGTGAAGAAAAAAAAGCATGATACACTATTTCACAATTATAAAATAAAATCACAGGAAATATCCCCTTTTACTAGTTATAAATCATTTAAATGTAAAAGTTTTATGAAATTGCATTTCAAAAAACAAATTTTAGTTTCCAAATTCGTTTCCATATTCAAAACATGAATCACCATTGAATTCAAAACAAATTAACACATGAGAAAAATTCTAGGATCACACATGCCTGGGCTTGTTAGGATCCACACACTTGCGGTGATCATTTATGGTTAGTACACACTATATCCTTGAAAGGAAGGATGGTAAATATACCCTAGAAATGGGAATTTAATCACTATAATAAAATCAATGTATTTTATCCTCTAATCCTAGTACATATTCTATAAAAACATACCATTCTAGAAAAAGTTTCCCAATGTTATCTCCCTAGTAAGGTCAGCTATTTCTCGGGTGCAATGCCCACATTGAAACCTTCCAAACATTTTCAATTTCATTAAAAATAATGAGAAGTCTTATAAAAACAATAAAAAGTATTCTTTGCATCATCAAGACCATGATTTAAAATAAATTTTCATCCAAAACCAAATCATCTTAATAACTATCCTTTTTTTCTCAAGAAAAAATGGAAATCCATTTAATTTAGAAACCCAATACAATTTCAAACCACAAAATTTATAAATCATGATGAAGATATTCAATAATAAATTTATGAATTCAGTGAGCTTTAAATGTTTTACAAATAATTTAAGTGAATCTACACACATACACATTGAATCATTAAAAATCTAGAACACCATCCATAATTATCTTCCCTGACCGAAATAAGGTCAATTAATTTTTCAATACACCAAAATTTTTTATGATGAAACGTTAAATAATTTAATGAAACATGACATTTCATGTTCCACATGAAATGAAAAGTACAATCATTTTAATGTTATTAAAAATCCAAAAAATATCATTACAAATCCCAAATATACTCTAAATAGTCATTCACGAAATTTAACGATCAATTAGTCTATGGAATCATAAAACCCAATGTTGAATTAATTTTTTAAAAATGGGAAACTATCACACTCCAATAAAACCATAATAAAACCAAATATTATCGTTATAACATTCACATATCCAATAAATACTATTATTTTTTATTTAAATATATGTAATGAAACACTGTGTAATTAATATTTATAAAAAATGTAGGTTATGTTATGGGAACCCAATATTAAATTTTTGAAAGATGGTACAAGACATTCAATCCTGAATTACTATAAGAACACATCACACATATTATATGCAAATGAATCATAAAAATATGATCAACCAAGAACAGTTAGTGTCTAACTAAGAGGGTGCACATGTTTAGGGAAGCGGAAAGAGAGAGAAGATAAAAGGATGACGAAGGGGGAGATCCAACCACGTTAATATGATCCCAAATCACATTAACCCCATGAATAATTACTAAAGGAAGATGTGTAATTTTAAAGGGGAGACAAGGTAAAGTAAAGAAGATCTGGTTGGTCTTGGCCCTATGTTAGAACTCATGAGGGAGCAATTATCATAATGAGTAGAGGTGTGAAACCAATGGGGAGCATGCAGGTGTGGCTCACATGACACGACTGGGTTGAAAAGAGGTGGTACACATGCCATAGAAGAGATTGACTATAAAAGATTCATTCTGATGTGGGGAATATAAAAATCTAAATTTGAGTGTTTAGGTATTTAATTTTTATTATTACTTATTCATTTAATTACATTAACAACCATTTATGAAATCTCTCAAAAATCACAGGACCAATATTAATAATACCACAAAAATTTTAAAATATATTGCTAAAAATTTCAATGATTTTAAATAACCAATAATATAATTAAAAAAATAAAATACCAATGACACCGTGTGTTAAAATCTCCCCACCATATGACATTCTTGCCGAAGAAATTCATTCATTGGACAAGGAAGGTGAAAACACTATAACCTTAGAAAATAAAATGCATGACATGATTCATACTTAAATACACCAAGAAAAATGTCCTCAACAAGTTTGATCTAATCACCCAATATTCACAATACCAATACAAGAAAAAAAATGAGAACTCATAGTTTAGTAATCCCATGATTAGAGAGGGATACATAGAATGTTCTCCCCATAATTTATAAATCCTCATTCATTAGGGAGGATAATATGATACCCTAAAAGAAAGAAATCAATATATTGTTAGGAGAAGAAATTTATCCACCAAAAAAAAACACAGAAGTCCAAAAAACCGATCCACTTAACATGAAATGATGCACCCACCAAGAGACAAAATATCCACTCTCTTTTTCCCAAGAGTGAAAATCAAACATCATCCAGCAAAATATTGATGAAAAAAATACATACCTCGACATACCACACCGTATGGTAACCTAGAATACCAAACTCGGAACATCGTGATAGTGAACATGATCAGGCTAAACCAATCATCAGTATGAATATTGCCTAAACTGGTGTAATACACACCTAATCACATGCCAAAGGGTCATTCCTATATAATTACATTAAATTTATATCCAAAGTAACAATCTCCATGACCATTGTTAGACACCATAAACTATCACTAGCATTCCATAAACACATAAAAATATATTTTAACGAAACATATAATCAAAATCATTGAAATATAGGCTCAATCTATATAGAAATATGACTAAAAGTGGCATCCAAATATTTCATTATGATGTTATAAAAATGTTCACATCCAAATAATCATGGAATATAATCAGATGCATGCAAGAATATGAATTAACATGGTTAAAACCTATATTCATGCAACTAAACTGAAGGTAACTCCACTAAAATTCACAAAACACAATCCAATGGTTGTCCCAAAGTAAAATCCAACACAACCATAAATGCAGTGCAACAATTAAACAATTATACAATGTTATGATATCATGAACGCACAATTCATTCCATTTTGAACATAATGTTAAAACATAAGGCCCAACTTCTAACAAATGGGTGGACCAATAAACAAACTGTACAATGTAAAAAAATGAAGAGGCATGAAAATATCCACCAAACACTACTTTAAAATAAGAAATAAATTGATTCTTAATGAACACATTAAAACAAAGAATACACAAAATCTAAAATCTCTCATTACCGAATATTAAATAATATGAAAATATCATCACCAAAATAATAATCCACACAAATGATTTTCTTCCCACAAGGAAAATATTTTCTCCGAAGAAGATTTTCCCCACCTATCCAGCTAATAAAATAATTATCAAAATCTCAATCTACCAATACCAGAAGGAATAAAATATCTCAAAGAAGATGGTCCCCATCGATCCATATACTAAAACAAGGATCACAATATAAGTATACCCATTACATAAGAATCAAATTAAATATACTAAATAAGCGCTAAAAAAGGATAACCATACAAATTATCACAGTGTTGAAAAAAATAGAAAAACTGTTCCTACCACTTCATACCAAATCTTGGAAAATTATGAAACAAGATAGAGGACCACCCCCCTACGGGTGAAATCTGACCACATGTTATGAAATTAATTAGAGGAATAAAAGAGGAACCCCAAATCATTCATGTTAATCAAGAAAAAACCATATAGTACCACAATTAACAAGGGTAGATAAATATTTTTATAAATAATAAAATTTAATAAAAAAAATTTAAAATATTCCATCTTTAAATGGCAACCTGGAATCCTCTAGAATACCACAAGAATGAACTACAACTATTTTGGAAAAAATAAGTACTCTGTTATGGTAAACTAATTTCATTCAAAGAGATTATTTTAAACATTCAATATTATTTTTAAAAACACAAATAAAAAACACCTTCTTCATAATGACTAATTATATTAATGGTTAATACCCATAACATTTAAAAATTAGTTTATATAAAACCCAGACATTAATCTTGTAAATTAAACAAATATAATATATAATATTATTTGTAAGTTAAATCTATGGAAAAAATACCATGAAACAAATAATTAAGAAATTTTATGCATAGATAATTGGAAAATAACCTTTAATCATTGGTGGATAGTCGAAGACATTCAATATGAAATGAAAGGGGCCTGATAAAGACCTCACATTCCTTTAATGAAAATAAAATATGAAAATTGGATCAAACTAGCACCTCTAGGGCTTGGACAAGAGCGGGTACAAGACCGAGGATGATAAAATATATAAATTTAGAAAAGAAGTGGAATGAGAGACCCTATTTTAGAAATATGATCCCAAATTACTTGGCATATGTGAATAAGTTCATTAAGAAAACATGGAATGACCAAGGGGAGGCACAACCATGAGATGATACTTAGGTGGGGCTCTGCTCAGGGTTATGACCTGTAAGAGAGAGGGGTGATATAGAGTAGATAAGGTGCATGGATAAATGGCGTAATGTTATGGTTCTTGCACAACATGTCTAGGAGGAAAAGAGGGGTTCAACATATCATAGCAGATATATTTATGGTTGTAGGAACATGATATGGGTTAATAAATAAGGTAAATAAGGGTGTTTGGGTATTTAATTAAATTTAAATTAATTCATTCATTTAATTAAATTAAATATACTCATATTTATGAAAACACTACAAAATTAGATGACTAATATTACTAAACTGACATGAATATTTAAACATCTCACCTAAAATTTCCAAGATTTTATGTTAATAGAATTATTTTTGAATATATAAAATACTAAGGACAATGGGAGTTACAAAATTGATGGACCAAATATCTTTTAATTGATAATCACAAATGTCACATATATGATTTTTCACATCATGGGATTTCAAAATTATCAAGTTACAAGTATGGTGGTTTGAGTATCCATTTAGTTCACTCATCACATGATTCCTATAGGTTATACAATTAACAGATATTTAGATGTACATAAATGTTTTCTAAAAAATTAATCCCTTAGGTCGTAAAATTGTATATGAGAGGAGGATTTGGAACATATAACACCTAATATACTATTCTTAAATGACCTAAAACTCACAAATAATTTAAATTTTATAGTCATAACTTATATAAACTATATTCATATTTCACCCTATTTCTTATAAACATAACTATTACATCATCACATAGATTATAACATCTTTTTAAAATCAATAGTATATATTACTATTTACATTTTTTTTATAATATACTCCATGAGATTGAATCAACTATATATAACAAACTATGAGGGTTTACATACCCCTTATCTACAATGGACCCTAATATATATCTTCTTGTAAATATATTCTAAATATTTTTTTACCTTTCATACTAATATGAAAACACCTATTGTTGTAGTAATTTCATATGGTAAAATACTCATAATATGACTTTTTTATCTTCGAATATAAAATTTTCTATGAATCCTCCTATCTTTTGAAATACTCGGCATATGTATTAGGTTTAATAATTAAATTGTTATCCACAATGGTAAGAAAAATATTTCTCTTTTACACCTTATTAAAATTATTAAGCAATAATAATTACAATGTTCTTCAACTATTATGATTTGATGTATTTCAAGATAACCCTACCATACAAGGAAATTTATTTTAAAATATATTTAATGTTAATAGGATAATGATATTATTTTTTAAAATGAATTTCACATTATTTATATATTATTTTCATCTTATTTTTAATAATGCACATAATTAGAAGATGGTTTCAGATTGATTGTGAGTTTCATAAAACAATTATAAGGGATGTAGCATTGTAATGAAATACTATAAATGTTTTTTTCTATTTTTTGGTACAATATCCGGACATGTGTATAGGTTTTATTACATGAGTGAATTTCGAAATAAAATCACAAATGTAAAAAATTAACTATATAAGAAATAATTTTCATAGTTGATGTGTAAGATATTTAAATGATTCCAAAATAAAACAAAGGAAAATTTTAAATATGATACAAAATATCTTATAATCATGTATGAGAAATTTAAAATGATTCATAATGTACCCTAAAATGAAATGAATTTGAAATATATAGAACATTCATTGAATAAGTAATTCTATTTTGGAATAAGTAATATTTGATGGAACATAAAATATATGATATATGGAGAAGGTATGCAGACATTATGGATACATAAGACGATTAGTTCAAATGTTATATATTTATGGTGTAATATATTTAAAATAAATAGTATATGATACCTAATACATTTTAAAATAATAAAAATAAATATGAAATATATATTACGTTACAGAAATCCATAAATAATATATATTATTTTACCAGAAATCTATATGTATCATATAATATGACACCAAATTCCAAATTTAATATAAATTAATATAACAAAACCCATAAATAATATATCATACGTTACTAAAAATCCAAACATAATATATTTTTTGTCCTCAAATCACATGCCAAGTTTCATATAAAAGAAAATTATTTCAATTAAAATATGTAATATCCAACAACCATCATAAGTAAGGGTTTTCAATTATTAGATTTTCAAAAATTCCATACATAGAAACATATACTTTACAATATATCATTAAACATAAAAATATTAAAAAAATACAATACAACTAATGATAAATAAAAAATAAAGAATTATAATGCTGAAAAATAAATTTCAAAATTAAAATCTCTTTAATAAAATAAAAGTCATGTGCATTTAAAACATATTAATTTAAAATTAATTTAAAAAATAAATAAAACATAATGTAAAATTTCAAAAAACCTATAAAATTATATATTCATATTTAATACCCCCAAAAATCATATTAATGTGATATTTAAATCTAGATTACTTTTAAATAAAAAATGTAATTGAAAAAAATATTTTCAATCATGATTTGTATCTAAAAATTTGTTCTTATAAAAATGAATATAAATAAAAAATTTGGTTTATTTATTCAAAAAACCTAATCATATATTATCACTTATTTTTAAGGATATAATATCAATTAACCAATGGTAACATTATTAGATATGTAAATGCTACCCACAGGATTAATATTTTTCCCTAAAAATAACCACACCTTATACTCACATCATCCTTAAGACAACTTCAATATTTATTATTATATTCATTTTTTGAAAATTATATTTGTTGGGTTCATCATCATAGGATACTAAAATTATTCATTCTTTAACCTTATTGTTCATTTTTTTTATTTTAATTCATATCCCATTATTGTTTTATTCATTATGTTAAATGTTATATATTCATAGATATATTGATTTCTTTTATTTTATGCTAGAGTTATTATTCATCATTAAATAAATTATAAAAGAAAGCATACAATTTAAAAAATAATAATACATGTTGAATCTTGGGTTGTGACATTCCTGATACAAACTATGTATATAGATATCATTACGTGATGATTTTATCAAAATATGGGACTGCATGATATATAGTTAACAAAACTAATATTTTTTGATCCATTTAAAATAAATCATAACTTGAAATCAAATGGACTAGGTTCTTTGGTCTCCTTTTATTTGGTGTTATCTAATCCTAGTAAATATTCTTCTTCATTATATGATTCTATTCCAATAATGGATGATAAACTATTGAATACAATGTTCTACCCACCATAAATGAACATGACCATGTGTATCATAGTAATATGGTGGATTCAACCCCTAATGATTAGTGAATCCATCACTCATGATGAGTAAGAATTGTAGAATGTTATTCTCAGACAATATTGAGATGAATTTACATAGAATTATCTAGTGATATCAATAATATATACTCAATTAGTTATTCTTCATTTAGGATTACAAATTTTCCACAATGGTTACAAAAAATATAAGAGGAGTACGCATCAGAAACATGGATCCATTATGGAAAATAATGTTAATAAGATGATCAATGAATAATTCATCCGTAATGCCTAATAACAAAAAATAATTGAAAATATAATCACCTTTTGAAGGAAAATATGGAATCATATTTCTAATAAACTTCAATGATCTAAAGTATCAATGAAAAAAAAATATTTCCTCAACAAATATAAATGATATATTGATTGAAGAAATTTTATATTTAAATGAATTATCCAATACAATTGTGTAAATTAAATATAATCTAATACTGATTTCTTGAGGTGATTAAGAAAAAACTACATTCATGGAATCCCAAATAGTATATTTCTATATAGTTATACCTTTATATCTCATTATTTTCAATTTCTCTTATCAAATGGTAGTTCATCGCATCTTAAAACATATCTTTAGAATGACTTTGTAATGCTATGTTGATGATTTATTTGTTAAATCAAATCTGTATAAAAATAATATCATTGATTTCGACATACTAATCACTAGGATTTGATAACATCTTATGAAGATGAATTTAGTAAAATTTCTATTTTGGAGACATGTATAAAATTCATTAGATTTGGTTTTTTATAGTTGAATTAAATTATATCCCAATAACAAAAAGGAAATACTTAAATATTCTTTTATTATAATCTTAGTCACTTATGGGGCCATTAATAGTGGCTCAGATAAATTTGGAACTTCATTTCAATCGTACAATGAAGTTGTAAACCCTTTATAAAATTGATGAAAATGGGGGTAACCTATTGATGGGTTAATAAATTATAGAATAATTTAGATATCCCTGTAAAATATATATTTCACAATCCCATATTGATTATTCCCATGAAAAGGAATCTATTAATCCTCTATGTTACCAATATAGAGTGATATTTTTGTGTTATTCTAGCCAAAAATAATGATAAAAAAATGGAAAATCCTTTATTATTTCATTTATTATATTTTAATGGAAAAAATACAATCCTTATTGTAAATAATAACAATCTCACACTTATATTTTGGTATATTAAGATGACCCACCAATAGAAACATCATGAGGTTCATCTGATTTCTTACATAGATCAACATAAATACATCCTTGTACATACAATGCGGATTATATGATTGGATAGGTAGTGTTCCATACTTCAAAATTTAAAAATCCATTTTTTGTCCCAAAGAACGAATAAAGGAAAATTATTAGAAAATATTTTGGTGGAACGTTATCCCATTAAATAGTTACATATAAATATAAAACTTCTTTTCATAGAGGAATTATAAATCAAAAAAAAATTATTTGGCTTGAGAAATGATATTTTACCGTGTTCATGAATGTCTAAATGAAACTAGAGAAGAACACCCAAAGCTCAACTAATTTGGTTTAGTTATTCTATTTATTTCTCAAAAATAAGTTTCTACCATATTTCTACACCTTAAGAAAAATTTATACCAACAACAAGTTGGAGTTATAATCACTCATATTAATTGATTATTTATATTTTCAGATACCTGTAAGAACCCGGACCTTCATCTCAGGTATATTTTTTTCTATTTCTAGAGTTTCTGATAAAATATGAGTTTCTGGAACTTTTTAAAATACATGCCAGGTAAATTATGATTACATGTCGTGTACTTTGTTGCAGCATGCGGCCATGTGCTGGCCATATAAGGGCCACACACACGGTCATGTGGGGTGATGTGGAGGCCTCCTAAAGCAGAATACAAAAATAGTAATAACACACCATGCACTTCAAAATTACATGCTATGTATTTTGATTATTTCATTAAATGCACTGGTGTCGCGTCTGATGGTCATAACCGTCTTCTTCTATGTGTTCTTCATCTGAGAGAGTTCGTACGACTGTGGATATTATCTGAGCCCATGTGGCTCCGTCTGTTCTCTGAATCAACCGCCGTCATTTGTGTTGGAATTGTAGTCGTATGCTCTCCGTTTTTTTAGAGCATCATTTTCCAATTCCTCCTCTTTTTCATGTTATCATGGGTTGAACGTTTTGTGTGTTTTCGCATATCTACGATGTTTTAAGAATATTCATGTCACGTGGTTCAATTATATTGATATTCTAACCTCAAGGTAGGTGGTTTGTGACTTTCTGTTGAATGTCCTTTAATATTATGTGGAAATTCCACCAATACCCTTGAACGAGGTATTGTGTGTGTACCATTTTACCCCATTGTATGCATGTCATGCTAGTATGCCTGTGTAAAGGTAAATTGGACATGTTTTGGATTGATTGTTATACCTTGGTTTCTCTGCTCATGCATCATTTTGTTTGTGACTATTTGGTACTGTTTATCCTATTTGGTTGTTTACCTGTTTTTCATGCCTTGTGATCGTCTGTTGGAGTGTTATTTTTTGACAAGCTTGAGATGATGTAGATTGGTTAGTCAAGTAGTTAGGTAGGTTTACATTGTCCATATATCATTATTATGCATTGAAATACCTGGGGATATGAGAACTAGGTGTTATATAATAAAAGAGTATAGACCAAGTGGGCTTCATTAGAGAGTCTTTGTACAGTAGTAGACTATAAGGGGACAGACCGAGTGGGCTTCCTCAGAGAGTGTTCGAGCTTTAGGCTATAAGTGAAGTGACCATGTGAGCATCCTCAAAGATCCTATGATTACATTGGGCTATAAGAGGACTGACTGTGAGAGCTTCCTCATATAGTCCTTGACTGTTTTAGACTATATGGGGATAGAGAGTGTGAGCTTCCTCAGTGAGTCTCTGTTCTATTTTTTTGAATCGCATGTTTACCATAGGCTATAGGAACAATTGACTTTGTGTTCTCCCTCAAAGAGTCAATGAAAGACCTGGGATATAAGGGGAATATGACTGAGTGTGCTTCCTTGGAGAGTCTTTGACCTTGGGGATATAAGGAGAATTGACTGTATGAGCTTCCTCATAGAGTTCATAACTACCCTAGACTATTAGGGGAATTGACTATGTGTGATTCCTGAGAGAGTCATTATATTTTTGTATGACCAAACAAGAGGGGTTTGGCTGAGTGCACTGCCTAGGGGGTTGTCGGTTTTTTCTAGTTAGAACCTGAGGATTACCTGTTGTGCTTTGCTTCTTGTTAGCTGTTGCTTGACATTGGAACGATTGATTGTTTTTTGTTCATCATGTCCCTATTTAATTTTTTCTGTACTTTTACCTGTAATATATTCATGGACTATTAGTCATAGATCTTCGGGTGGTTTCCTCCTGGCATTTAGTCTCACACCCAGTTTGGGTCATTCATTTGAGCCCAAACAGACTATAATGTTGCAGGTATAGACAAGGCCGAGTGCCCTACAACATTAGGTACTTGACTGCGGTGGAGCTTCAGTGCATGGTACTACGCTTAGGCTTGCGATGATGAATAGCTGTTTATCTTTCTTTTGTACATGCTTTTATTACAGTTGTATTTCCATTATTTTGATTTTTTTGGATATTTTCCTAGACATATGTATTATGCGTTATATAAATGTTCTCCAACTATTTATCATATTTAGTCTTACGTTGTTCACTTGTGAATGGATTGTTTACTGCTTCTGCTACTGTTTATTGTTTTTCTCTTCCACTGTGTACTCTTCCAATGAGGGCATAGTTTCCCCACTATCACACCAAAGGCCTTTGCTACTAGTCGGAAGCCTCTGGCATTTGGGGGAATGTGATTGATTCCATGTGACCATCCGGGTACAGGGCGGCATCTGGAGCTGGGGAATTACAAAGTGGTATCAAAGTTGGTCTTCTTTTCTCATGAATTATTTTTGGAGCCTATATCCAGGGATGAGATAGAATTGGTATCCGTTAATAAGTTGTGACCGGGAGTAGCAAACTCGGGTACAAGGGAAATCCATACTACCTTATTTAAAACTATTTTATTAGTTTTCAATTTTACAGTTGATTTGATTTATGCGTTGGGTGATTCACATACATTTTTCTGTTACTGTTGTTGTTATTGCGGTTCTATTTATATCACAACCCAATGAGATGACGGTATGCCATCACATGCATCATATAAGAAATTGTTAGAAATCACATTCCATTAATTATTTCCATTCCATCTAGGATGCATTAGATATTTCATGTTGTTGTGATAGACGTTATGTAGATTATGCATGTTTTTTTGATAGATGCATTGATTGAATCACTACTGTTTGATAGAGAATTTTTTTGTATAGTACTTTTCTTACATGGACGCCAAAAATTGGTTCATGAGGTGTTATGGGCCCTCATGGACCAAAATTTGGCGGATCTTTACTTGGTTTCCTTGTTATAACTTGTATAAGATGCCAATCAATGATTTTCGGGGAGTATGGGCACTCACAGTTCAGAATTTGGCACCGTAACGCATCTTTTTCTGTGTTTTATGGGCTCCGGTGTATTTCTGAGGCCACTGTCCGGGAAAACCCAGAAAACACAATGTGTACTTTATGAATACACATTGTCTAGTCTATAACCATGTCAATGACTATGTGAGCCGGGACATGGGGTTGTGATAAATCTAGTCGGAACACATTGTTTACTAGTTTATCACGTCATGTAGTATGAAATAGGTACCTCAGCCGTGTCACCAACAACACGTGTCATGCTATCTTTTCAAATACACACCATGTAAGAATTTGACATGCTTTGTAGTATGACCTTGGTTCCCTACCGTGTCACGAACACCATGGGTCGGTGTTACCTCTTCTCATACACACCGTGTCCTCTTAGAACATGTCTTGTAGTGTTAGTCATGTAGCCAGCCATGTGACTAACAACACGGGTTGCTGAAACTAAACTAGTACACACTGTGTCCTTTGTGAACATGCCATGTAGTCTAGAATTAAGAGTACCGTGTGGGTTAATCTGTATGGAGACTCGGACATGGTAGAGGATTCAAGAACACATCATTTGTTAGGACAACACGCCATGTATTTGGGGTGTTACATAACCCGTTTACATAGAAGAACATGCCATTGTGAATGACTTGATGGAACACACCATGTAGGAAAATAAAACACCGTGTAGTCATGTTTACCTAACTTGAATGCCTTATTTTCCATGTCCCATCTTGTGCCTTCATTTTTTCGGCCCTTGTTAATCCAGAATCAATGGTGTCCATTTTACTTTATAGAATCATGCCACCTAGACATCCTATACTTGACCTCCATTCATAGGGGAGGGATCAGACGCCCAATATGGTTGATCAGGGACTTCCAGTAGATCCTCTTGTTGTGCCAGCCATGGCACCAGTGGTTATACTAGTTGCAGGAACCTATGCGTATTTTAGGGAGGGTTTTCTGTGGATGATGTAGCCCTTCTAGGGATCCCATGATACCTTGAGGGCCATCCGAGCCTAGAAGATCATGATCATAGAGTAGGGTACTCTTTCTATGATGGAGTATTCCTCTCGTTTCACCGAGCTGCAGCGATCCATGCCGATCCCCGCAGGTGATGAGTTGTTCCTTTCTAGGAAGTTTAAGGGATGTCTCAGTCATAAGATACATTCGCAGGTGGACATCTTCAGGTTGACTTCGATATCCTCATTCTTCAACCAGACGCTGATCACAGGGCGCAATCTGAGGGATTCTAGAGTATTGATCACGGGCGGTTCGACCTCCAGAACTAGTTTTCCTCATACGGATAGAAGGACGATCCAACAGGATCTCTCCCGATTAGATTAGAGTATGTAGGATGCACCTTCTGGTAGCCATGTGGTATTCTACCAGTGCAGAAGGAGCGGGATTATGAGACTACGTTTCCCAGGATACCCGATGGGGTTCCGATCATACAGCAGGATGGGCAATCTCCCACATTTCTGTCATTTTTTCCCTCCAGTATCCAATGAATGTGGTTCTTCTATGACTCCGTGTTTAGGATCATAATCACCAGTTTCTCAACAATCAAGGAACTGGTGTTTTTATGGACATTCAGGATGAGGTTGAGGTTGTGGCGAGGGTGGTTAGTCAAAGGTCTATTAGCGACAAAAGGGAGGATCAGCTCAGAGTAGACAGGCAGGGTCATAGGGCCATGGTGCATGCCAGAGTTTTGAAATGGAGTAGAACTAGCAGGAGCAAGATCCCAGACCTCCTACCATTCTAGGTACAATCATAGTAGCTTCAGTTTTATCTTTTTCTCCTTTTGACACAAGGGATCCCCATAGCTTTACCTCTGTTTCTGTTTTAGAGAGTCTCGGGCTCTGTATCTTTTCATATGCTGACAGGTTGACACTAGACACATGATTGGGAACGAGTAAATCTAGCATAAATTAGTGTAGAGAGTTCCCTCTTGAGGTTGCGGGGTGTCACTTTTTATAAGAAATCTATGTCCTAGAGATGACAAGCTATGATTTCATTCTCGAAATGGACATGTTAGTCCCCTTCCAGGAGGATGTCGAGTACTACCACAGAAGGTTGAGTATTATATCACCACATGGAGGATATTTTATTCATCGGGGCTAGTGGGATGTCAAGGCTATTCGAGCAGGACCTGATCATCACGGTCTAGGAAGAGTTACAAAACAGATGGCTAGTCTATATTTTGATGATAATGGGACTTCATAGTTAGACATTCCTCCAATGGTGGATAATTTCAGAGATGAATTTCCAGAGGACTTTTCATGTTCTTCTTCTAGAGTATGAGGTATAATTATAGATGGATCTTGTTCCTAGAGCGGCACATGTGTCCATTACTCATTATAGGATGGCTACACCAGAGTTTCGGGAGCTCAAGAAGAAGTTAAAGGAGTTGCAGGAAAATGGTTTCTCTGACCAAGTAATTCTCCTTAGGATTCACCTTTCATGTTTGCGAAGAAGGTGGACAAAACCCTTTAGCTTTGTGTAGGTTATCAGAAGCTGAACAAGTTGACAGTCAAGAACTAATATTATTTTCCTAGGATTGACGATCTCTTTGATCATCTTCGAGGAGCTCAGTTGTTCTCAAAGATTGAATTGAGATCTGCTTATCATCAGTACCGCGTTAGACCATCAAATATACCTCTTATAGCATTTAGGAAAAGGTATGGTCAATATGAGTATACAATTAGGCAGTTTGGTCTCACGAATGCGCCAATAGTTTTCATGGTGTTGATGAACCGAGTTTCCTTCCTTACATGGATTCCTTCGTGGTTGTTTTCGTGGATGATATCATAGTGTACTCTCACACTCGACACAACCATGCTACCCATCTTGAGATCATTTTGAGTAAACTGAGAGAGCATCATTTATATGTTGAGCTCTCGAAATTCCACTTTTTGATGGATCAGACTCACTTCGTGGGTCATTTCATCTAGAGACAAGAGTATTAGTAGACCCAGAGAATGTGAGGGCAGTAGTTTCCTGGAAGCAACCAAAGAACGTGTTTGAGGAGCAAAGATTCCTAGGGATTGATGGATACTAATGACGCTTCATCCAGGACTGTTCATGCTTATTAGCACCACTGATAGGTCTAACCAAGAAGAGTGTGGAGTTTTCATGGTCAGATTCATGTGAGTCACCCTTTCAGGAGCTGAAAAGGAGGTTGATTTTAGCACCGATACTAGTCTTTCCAGAATCGGGCATGAGCTATACTATTTAATGTGATTATTTAGGTATCGGGTTGGGAGCTATGATGATGCAGGGAGGTGGAGTCATTGTGTACGTGTCTCGGCAGTTGAGGCCACATGAGTGGAATTACCCGACGCACGATCTAGAGTTTCCAACTATTGTTCATGCCATACGCTATTTGAGACATTATCTTATGGGAGAGCATTTTTTGGTTTCACTGACCAAAACAGTCTCAAGTACATCTTCACTGAGCATGATCTAAATCTGAGATAGCACCGGTGGGTCGAGTATATTCAGTCCTTTGACTTTGAGCTTGCATATACACCTGGGAAGGGAAATGCAGTGGCTGACGTGTTGAGCATGAGAGCTCAGATACAGGTAGTTCTTGGAGCCAGCAGTGAGTGAAAGCTTATGGCTCAACTCTCTGAGATGCATTTGGAGACATACAACAGAAAGGGGTAGAATTTTATATCTTCTATAGCTGTTACCTCTACTTTTCTATATTTGGTATGGATGAGGCAACTATCAGACTCAGAGGTCCTAGTCATGCGGGAGTGTGTGTCAGGAGAGGACCCTCTTCCTAGATGGACAGTAGTAGAGGATGAGATCTTGCATTTATAGGGACTCATATGGGTGACAACAGGCATACGCAAGGAACTGATGAAGGATATTTATTCCATAGTTTGGGCAGTTCATCCCAATGTAACCAAGATGTATCATGATCTACACTACTAGTATTGGTGGCCAGGTAAGAAGAGTGATGTTTCTGGGTTTGTCATGAGGTGTTCCACATAACAACAGGTGAAAGCGAAGCACCATTGACCAAAATGTATTTTATAGAAGTTACCCATTCCGGAGTGGAAGTGGAACAACATTACGACAGACTTCGTGACCAGTTTGACGAGGTCACTTAGAGGGAATGATGTTATTTGGGTTGTCATCACTAGGCTTACAATGGTTGCTCATTTCTTTCCGATCAAGGAGACCTTCAGTGTTGATGAGATGGGGTGGTTGTACATCCTAGAGGTTGTACGTCTGCATGGTGTGCCACGCTATATTGTTTTAGACAGGGATGCATATTATACTTCTCAGGTCTTTCAGGGGCTTTAGAAGGCTTTTGGTATACATGTACTTTTGAGTACATCTTACCATCTCCAGAAAGATGGCCAGTCCGAGTGTATGATTCAGGTACTTGAGGACATGATATGAGCTTGGATTCTAGATTTTGGACATTCATGGGAGAAGCATATACCGCTTTTGTAGTTTTACTACATTAATAGTTTTCAAGAAACTATTCAGATGGCACCTTATAAGGACTTGTATGGTAGGCCGTGCCGATCACCCTTATGATGGCTGGAGGCCGGAGAGACAGCTTTTCTAAGACCTAGTCTTGTTTTGTAGACTACAGAGTAGATAAAGATGATTTGGAAGAGGATGGATATTGCACAGTCTCGACAGAAGTCTTATGCTGATCAGTGGAGACGACCTCTAGATTTCAAGGTCGGGGATCATGTTTTCCTACGTGTCACACCAAGGTTGGGACACAAGAGGATTCAGAGACAGGGTTAGCTTTCACCTAGGTACTTCGTGTCATTTGAGGTGTTGGAAATATTTGGACCAGTTTCCAATCAGTTGCATTTATCTAAGAGGTATTGGGCTATGCACGAGGTCTTCCATGATTTTAGATCGGACGTTACTTTTCCGACTCATCTCATGTCATTCAACCCGAGGAGGTGGAGCTCGAATGGGATATGCCATTTGAGGAGCACCCCATCCGAATTGTTGATAATAGTACGAAGGTTCTCTATGGTTGGTCTGTTCCCCTGGTACAGGTGATATGGAAGCATGGGTGAGTACAGGACGAGACATGGGAGAGGGAGGCTGATGTACGATCGCAGTGGCTGGAGCTATTTGGGGTTTCTTCTTCTACCCCTCGTTATGGATATTTAGGGACTAATTTCATTAAGGGGGGGGGGGGGGAGTTTGTAATAACCCATACCTTCTTCTCACGTAATTTTTCCCTTTTTTGTAGTTTTTTAGAAAATATTACTTTTTGGATATTTTTATAATGCACGCCGTGTACTTTATGAGTACACGATGTGTCCTTTGTTGCCACATGAGACCGTGTGGTGTCCATGTAAGGGCCACACACCTGTTCATGTGGGGTGATGTGGAGGCCCCCTAATGTGGAGTATGGAAAGAGTAATTACATGCCGTGTACTCCAAAAGTACAGGCCTTGTATTTTGTTTTTTACCCATTAAAATCATTGTGGTCATGACAGACAGACAGAACCGTCTTCTTCTAGGCGTTCTTTGTCCGAGATTGTCCATACGGCCTTGGATATTCTTGGAGCCACTGAACCTCCATCAGTTCTCCAAATCAACCGTCGTCAATTGCATTGGAACCAAATCAGTATGATCTCCCTTCTTCTAGAGCATCATTATCCAATTCCTCCTCTTTTTCTAGTTGTCATGGTTTTAACGTCTTGTGTGTTTTCATAGATCTACAATGTTCTAAGGTGATGAAAGCCTCTCTGTTCATATATATTGATATCCTAACCTCTTGGTTGCTGGTTTGTGCCTTTCCGTTGAAAATCCTTCAATATTATTTGCAAATTCGACCAATACCCTTGAACGATGTATTGTGTGTTTACTGTTCTACCCCCATTGTATGCCTGCCATGCTTGTATGCCTTTTTAGAGGTAAATTTGACATGTTTTGGGTTGATTATTATACCATTGTCACTCTGAAACTACTTCATTCTATTTACGACCATTTGGCCCTGATTAGGCCTTTTACATTTTTTCCATGCCTGGTGATCGTAGGGTGGAGTGTTGTTTTCTGACATGCATGAGATGATGTAGATTGGTTAGCCATGTAGTTCTGTAGTGTTAAATTGGCCATAAAGCATTATTATGCATTGACCTACCTGGGGTCATGAGAACCTAGTGTTATAGACTAAAAGAGGACAGACCGAGTGAGCTTACTCAGAGTGTCTTTGGGTAGTAGTAGACTATAAGAGGTCATACCGAGTTAGCTTTCTCAGAGAGTCATTGAGCTTTATTCTATAAGGGGACTAACCGAGTGAGCATCATCAAAGAGCCTAGGATTACATTGGGCTATAACAGGATAGATCGTGAGAGCTTCCACATAGATTCCTTGACTGTTTTATACTATACGGGGATAGACCGTGTGAGCTTCCTCAGAGAATCTATGTTCAGTTTGATTGAATCTCTTGTTTACCATAGGTTATAGGAGGGAATGACTATGTGAGTTCCCTGAGTGATTCTATAAACGACCAAGGAAATAAGGGGAATTTTACCGAGTGTTCATCCTCAGAGAGTACTTCACCTTGGGGATAGAAGGTGAATTGATTATGCGAGCTTCCTCAGAATGTTCCTGACTACCCTAGACTATAAGCTGAATTGACTACATGTTCTTCCTCAAGGAGTATTTATATTTCAGTAAGAACAAACTTGAGGACTTAGGCTGAGTGCACTGCCTAGAGAGTTGTTGGTTTCTAATAGGTATGACAAGAGAGTTACCTATTATGCTTTGTTACATGTTAGTTGTTCCTTGAATTTGGAACTGTGGATTGTTTATTGTTCATCATGTCCCTGTTTACTATTTTCTATACTTTTACCTTCCTTATATTCACAGACTATTTGGCACAAATCTCTGGGTGGTTTCCTACATTGATATATTCTCAAATCCTATTTGGGCCATGCTTTTGGGCCCAAACAGACTCTATTGTGGCAGATATAGACAAGGGAAAGCACCCTTCGACATCAGGTACTTGACTGTTGTGGAGCTTGTGTGCATGGGTCCATGCATAGGCTTGTGATGCTGATGAGCTATTTATCTTTCATTTGATATTTTTTAGTATATTTTAATTTCCAGCATTTTGACTTGTTTGGATGTTTTCTTAGAAATATATATTAAGCATTATATATATGTTCTTAGGTTCTTTATCATATTTAGTATTCTGTTGTTCACCTATGTATAGATTTTTTACTGCTTTTGCTATTTTTTATTTTTTTTCTCTTCCACTGTATACTCTCCCAATGAGGGCATAATTTCCCAACTATCACACCCAAGGCCCTCGCTGCTAGTTTGCAGCCTCTGGCATTTGGGGATATGCGTTTGAGGCCCTGTGACCAATCGAGTACGTGGCACCATTGGGCGACTTCCGAAGTTGGTGCGTTATAATACCAGTTATCTAACTAATCATCAATGGACACTCATTATTCAAATTTTTTTAGAGAAATTGAGATAATTATATAAAGAAGGAATATGTGATACCATTATTTAGTTATGTGTGGTATTTTTCTTCAATGTATTCACTAGAAACAATGATTTCTTATGTTATATGATTTGATAATTCCTGGGTAAATGCTTTAGGTATTTTATCCACTTCTCTTGCTGAATTGTAATAAGATGAAATAATAATCCAATATGCACCCCAAAGAGTAACAATCCTAATTTTTAATATAAAAATTATATAAATGGTTTAAATTCCACTTCAAATCCCACTATATTTTCATACTTAAAAACTAATGATTCACTTGAACAGATTTATAAAATACTAAAATATCTTAAAATACGACTCTTTCAATGTTTAAATCTTTTGATAATTGAATCCAACCTTGGGGAGAAAAAATTTATATGAGGGACTAAATACTTATAAGATAATTTATTAATATGGTGTTGATATGATCCTTTTAAGAATAATTAAAGGAGAAAATACAGTCATTGTTAAAGAATAATTAAATGTAAGTACATGTAGTTTAGATAATATTATAACTAATCTTGCTCAAAAATCAAAAGGCTATTAAAATGTTTCTCCACCTACGACGACTTCTTGTATAGAAGTTACAATGAAATTTCACATCTGTCAAGTGTAAGAAAATTGCATTCTTCAACCCACAGAGTTGATTCATTCTACAATGTAATCCTATCAAGTTATTTTATAGGGAATAGATATTATATTTCCATAGACTCTAATTACCATTAGATGATTTAGTTTATTACCCACTATCAAAAAAAATTTAAGTAGACTAATGTTGTAAGAATAAAATTTGTCAGAATAGATCTTATGTCCAATTTTTTGAAGTACAATATCATCAATAGATTCATATTTCCTCATAGAATTCTCACATTCAACGACACAAATTTATATACATATGATATGAAGATAATGTATAAAAATTAAAACATTCAGTCCAATCACTATTCTTGAAGTCGTACAACTCTAAAAGAAACATTCTTAGAAATAAATCACACATTATCAAATAATCTACTAAAATTTTTATGATGATAATAAATTGTGTCCTAATAATGTTATCAATGATATATGAGCTTAAAATAACACCAAATGAACCACTATTCAGGAAAACTTATATTCATTATTGTGTGGGGTTCAATGTGGGTTTCCCTATCATGGTTTTGTTTTTATTACTTCTAATTGAAATTTATAACCAAATAACAAATGATAAGTGACCAAAATTTTAGTAATTTGAGTTTAAAGAACATTATTCAAATATGTTGTAAGAATTACATATCCTTATATTCAATTAGTACTATGTAGATCAATCATTGATAATATGTTTCACATTAAATAATTTTTATGGGGAATTTCTTTAATCCATATAGATTCTAATGATACCTAGAAAAAAACCACTAAAATTAGAACCAAATTGTTCAAGACCATTCATCATAAAAATGTTATACTCAAATTGATCATACTCACTAATAATGGTTGACGATGTTCATAATAAACCTCCCCCCAATATATGGTTCATTGATAAATACTTTTTATAATAACATGCATGGATTAAAAAGTCACTAGAACATTACCTTAAAATATATGACACAAATACCTTATCATATGAATTTAAACAGCATGTTTGAAGTTAAGGTAATTATATTCCTAAATTATATATTGCATAGTCTATCCTATATGACACTGAAGAAATCTGAGAGGTTCAACATGTGACTTTACAATATGAAAATAATGTACAATACCAATCAATATAAGAGATACACTAATTAGTAGTTCATTGATTATAGTCATACATGATCCTTTCTCAATGTTTGGGTTCACCTAACATATTAAAAAATGAACACATTTTTAAGAACTACATATATATTGTTTCTTATTATAATTGAAAATGTCATGGTGTCTAGATATCATACCCCTGGACTTGTTATATGTTTTTAATTATATTTCGCATTCCATCTTATTGTTAAAGTCTCAATAATTCATGTTGAAGTTTGACCCTATTATTCTCCCACCTAGTCACATATTCATTCTTCTTTATTTTCATCTATATAAAGATAGTTATACATAGATAATCCCTTATAATAAATAAATTTTTGTTATTCTTGTTAATAGATGATATGTAACAAAATCTGGATATTATTTACTAGACCGAGTAGCAAATTCACACTTCATACGACTTCCCATTAAAACTATCTTTGTGTATGGGATCAAAAATTCAGGTAATGTTTTCCTCCATTTACCATGTAATAGGATTCAATATTTTCCATTTACATGAACTATACAAGGGTTTATTCCTATTTTCATAGGGTATATATTGATTTATGGATACACTATATCAAGGCTATCCACATAGTCCACATCCAACGCTTCTTTAAATCCATATTCCAATCTAATTTGACTCATTTGAAATCTTAATATTCTAAGAACCATTGAAATATCCCCATTATATAGAACAATTTTATATTGATTATTTAAATTACAATAATCATTTCATGGATATTGGTTAAAGGTACATCTGATCGCAAGGGACACCTTTTTAATGATGATGTCATAGATGTTGCATATTCATCCCATCTATACCCACCCATGGGAATATATTTATCCTTTGGAAGAGATTATGTAACCCCTTATGTCATTAACAATATTTTAGTGGAAATATCAACAATAATATGATTAGTGATTATCCTTGGTATGCATATCCAATGGTAAAATAATTGACATATTATTGAAAATGGGTAGAAAATTTCATAACCTATAGATTTTCATCCAACCATTATATAATTAAAGAACATAAAATAATTATTTACATCACACAAAATCCATTGTTTCAAAATTGGAGAATTTTTTGGGATTTTAGAGATCCACGTTTTTTTGGAAAACCAAATTTCCCCTTCGGTAATTTCTCACTACAATCATTAATTCATACTGATTTAACTATTTCTCATTGGATAGTGTCCTATTTTAATCATTATGCTTCAAATTAAAATATAATAATTTACAAAACCATTTTTCTATTCATTATAACCATAAACAAATATCTTTTTTGGTCTATCTAATATTAGAATAAACTATGTTCACACTTCTCCTTCATGGTTTTCTAAACTTGCCATATATTATTCAATAATTTTGGGTAAATATTTCCCTTTCCCGAAAATATAAAACCCACCATTCAAACCAATGTTAATGAAAATATTCCCTAAAAACACTTTTTTCATTGTCTTAAAACATTAAAATACAGATCTTAAACAGTGTTATGAAAAGATGGATAATAAATTTTAAATTGAATTGGAAAAAAATTATAGGTTAAAGAACTATAAAGAGAGACCTAATAAAATGTTCACTCTCCACTCACTAAGCCTTCACTTTCATGCCTTTGTCAAAATTTAGATGTTAAAAAAAGGAGAGAAACAATTCATAGTGGGACTAACATTTACCTATAGTAATAGTGAATTTATTCTCTCTATATCAATGCATCATGTTAAAAAGTAGAGTATATTTATATTTATCCAGTACATATTTGATAATATTATTTGTGAAAAGGAAAATAATGATGTAACATTTTTTTTAAACCATCCTTGATCACAAATTTACTTATATATAGTTTCTAATAATGATTTTATTTATATTTAAAAGTTTATATTATCATATCTAAATAGGATAACGTTAAAATAGTGTTTGTGTAATAACACATCACCATCCAATATATGTCTAATTGATCAATCCTAAGTGGAAACTGAAATAAACATTATATTTTTTGTTTATGGTTAACCTCATAATGTAGTGACAATGTAAGATCACATCCCTAGTCAATAATCATTCAAGAGTATAGGGTCTATAAGGTAATTAATTCATTAAATTATCTCATTCTTGACTCATTTGCTATCAAAACATATTTTAAGAATTTAATTTTCATATTATGTTTAGACGTACTTATTTACACTAAGATTATTCATAGTGTACAGTCAAATGATTTTAGAAGTCAATGTTTGTGGTAACATATATTCTATATCATCAAAAAGAAATCAAATTTTTCCAAGGAATATTTATTTTCATCCCCAAATAATAAAAGGAGTAATTCTATATAATTTATCCTTCCTAGGGTAATATAGCATGTGATAATAATCAAAACCAACAAGAAAGAGATAAAAAGAGACATTGTTATAATGATAAAAAAACATCCAACACATGGAAATAAGTTTCAATCATTCATTAGTGGTCTACCTATATATTTTCCTTTTCTCCAGCCAATCAGTGTATCCTTTAAACCCTTTTATATAATTACTAATATCACTTATGATTTTTTAGTTTTTACTTACACTTTTATTGTATTCATTTTCATAAAGGCCATGTGAAACATATATTTCAATATATCCACTACCAGAATATACATATAATACTTATTATATGATTATTCCACTTATTACCAATTCATATTTTGAGTAGGTCTATCCAATAATTTAATATATCTGTTGGTGATCTTGGAATCATGGTGATCTTCATCTTGAGTTTCAAATATTTAATGAATATATTGAATCATTTTAATATTGGTATATAGTACGTAGTATTAAATGTCAATTTCATTTAAACCATAAATGTTCTGGTAGAATTGACCTACCATACTAAAATTTTTATCAATGATGGCTCTGAGTAATTAAATTAAGTATATTTTTTAATGATATTTAGATTTATACATAATTTATAATAATGATTTAAATCATAATGTATGGATCTCTTTATAAGATTAGATAATTAGGGAGAAATTTATACCTATCTAATAATATTCACTTTCTTATTCTTAATCAACACATGATCCTTTTTAGCTAATGTATACATTTTTCCAAATTCTGGTGGTCGTTTGGGATTTATTAGTGATATTTTGGTAGTGAATTAGTTGAGTATATGGATGGTCTATCTCATTATACAATTTTATGAGGAAATTATTTAATATTTTGAGACTCTCATATCGATTAAGGATATGATCAGGAATCCTTGTAAAATCAGACTATGATATTGGGTAATTGTGTTCTAATGATTGATTGAATTCATGTATATATAACACCATCTATATTGACTATGATTTCTCATTATTTAATTTACATAATTAGTTATATGACAGATTAAATCTATAAATCTGGTCACACTAAATTTTATCACTGTCAAGGATGGTATTGGGTGTTGTGATATTGGGATCAATCCCCTGAAAGGGGTTTCCAATATATCCTGAAAAGGGAATAATATCCTATTCGGTTCTATGTCACTTAATAGGAAATGTCATAAATTTTATGGTCATGTGACATGGAATAATAAGGTTCATTTTTTCATCAAACATTCATGACTTAGTGGTGTTCCATTTATGGTCATATGTCTAGGACTAATGAGGTATTTAGATTGAACCTCATAAAGTCATCATATATATCATAGTTAAAAATATAAAAAAATAGTGTACATTGATATTAGACCATTTAAAGTCATTTAATAAATCTATCAAATGTAATATATCATCATATTATATGGATATATGTTATGGTTTTTATATTCATGGATCTTGTAATTATAGGTGAAGTATTTCAAGAAATTTTTGGTGCAGGACTTACATCTAAGTGACCCTATCTAGTTACTATCACATGGAATATTACCCTTTGGGAAATGGAACACCAAGGGAATATGGCCCTTGTATGATTTTGAATGTAATGGGGTATGGAAAAATAATATGGTAAATAATTAGTAATATTTATCTTTGAGGATGGGGGATTGTATGAAATATGGTTTATTAAAGAATGATGACTTATGGGGAAGATGGACCATTGAAAAATGAGACTTACTTAGTGTATTATTCAATGAGGAATGAGATTATTAGGGATTGTAGACCTTTGATGATGAGGAAGGTTATTTTTCATGTTATGGGTATATATTCATCTACATATCATCATTTTATTATTGTATAATGATAAGTACATGAGGCTCAACACAGTTAGTGAGGACACCTAATGTGCATCCAGGAGACCCGGGATCAAATCTAGGCGGAGGCTAATTTCCAAGGTACTGTAACAGTACTACAACAGGTACTATAGTAGGAACTATGCAGAACTATAGTAGGTACTGTAGAGGGAACCATAGAAGGAACTATTTTTCACTGTATCAGCCGAGAATAGTCCCCCATTTGGGCCTTCAAGAAACCGATTTTGTCTCCGACTCCATTAAGGATTTCGGGCCACCAAGGCATTCAAGTCAATAAGGCCTTCAGGCCACCTCAAGGCCTTTGGGCCACCTATAGTGCAGATGAAAACCAAACAATCTACATGGAATAAGCATGAGAAGGAGGAGGAGCAAGGAGCTTTCAACACAGCATAAGCTAAACAGATTTCATGAATCAGAGGGTATGGCACCTGCCATCAGGACAAGACTGTGAATGCATGAGAAATCCAAGACAAACACCCACACAAATGTAGAGAGAAGATTTCACAATGAAGATGCTAGAGAGGAGCAGTTCTAAGTAGTTTTCCTGGGTTGTATGTAATATTTGAACCCTATGGACAATAAATTCATCTAAGGCCTACGATCCATATAATACATTCACCTACGGGCCTTGTAAAGGTTCCACCACACTCCTTTATAGGTGGATTATCAAAATCAATAAAAAATGAAGGCCCTCATTCTGTTGGTGGATAATGATAAATTATATCCTAGGTAATATGGACTGATGGGGAATATTTGGGAATTTCCCATAACAAGGGGTCTATTTAATTAATGGGGAGTATGAAAGATACATGCATGTCTAGTTCATATAATTCATAGAGAGGAATGTCCTGGTAATTGACTCATTTGAATATATATTTTTATGGATTTCACCTCATAATAGGGCATGGTTATATACCAACCTCATTGAATAAAAATGGCATGTCCACCTAGTTCCTAGGATAGTCATATTAAACAAATAAGACATCCAAATATAGATGTGATAGATGAGTAATTCTCCTCCAGTATCCTGATAATGGAACCCTCATTATCGTGGGAGTAAAGTATAATGTATACCGCATGGCTCCAATTATTATAATAGTAATACTAATGAGATTCCATGTATCAAGGGAGTACAATATTGACATGGAACATGCTGATGTGCACAATCGGTTCGTGTATCAAAGGGGGCATCGATGGGTCATAAAAATGTAGTCACCTATAAAGGAGTCTTGTGTTTGGATGACATCGAGTAATGTTTCTACGTTGATGGTGATGCATAGGTAATAGAATTGGGAACATAGTTTTCCCACAAATGGGGACCTTAGAGAATTGGTTCCCTAGTGTAGGGTGTGGATAATTTACATCCTATCTAGGTACCTATGTTAATTAGTACCATATTGGATAATTTATGTGAATTAGTGACCATGTGGGGTTCATGGGAAAATTAGTTTCCCCATGGGGTAGCTCAGAAAATAGGATTCATGTTATGGGGTAGGGTGAAGTTGTAACCCTAGTTGGAGGCATGGGTGATGGTTATCTCTATTGAGGAGCATGTGAGAAGATATTCCTAGGTGAGGAGTCTTGATTGATGGTTTATCAACTAAGGAGTCAAGTTCTAGAGTTATCTCAACCGTGGAGGCCTAGGTGAGGGTTAGGTAAAGTGATGACGCCTAAGTGTATGACCTTGGAATGTGGAACTCTAGTGTTTCATCAATAATGTGGTCCATTTGTCCATTATTGGGGAACTAGGGAGGAATTACTCTTCATAAATGTTTTAATATATTAATCATTTTTTCTAAATTATACTAAATTTTGTTTATTTCATGAGGTTAATTTGACTAAATAACTCACATCAAATTGATGAGGGAGATTATGTGCACAGAGAAGCATCTTGGATTTCTTGGGTCTCACTCCACGGTGTATTTTTTCCAAAATAAGGACCCTTGGGGTCTATTTATCGAAAAAATTATTGAGTATGACCGGATAAAATTGGTCATGGAAGGTGATTTGTGACAACTAACTCATTAATGTAGAACTAAGTGTGGTCATTTGGAAATTCATAGAGACCATAGAAAAATAATATTGGATCAATATAGGGTACTTAGTTGATTTGATCTAGATACATTTTAATTTCCCTAACTGAGAACCCACTAAAAAGTGCTCTGAGTTATGTCTTAACATGACCTCAAGCATGGCTCCCCATATTTCAGAGGTTGTTGACCAGTGGTGAATGTATATTAAGCCACACTCGTAGAACAAACCCTATTTACATGAGTAATACACTAATGAAAATATAATAATCAGTAGAAAAAATATGTAATAAACAATTAACATGCATAAAAGTCCCCACACAAAACTAGGTAAAACCATATAAAACAGTAAATATTTCATGTCTTGCTAACATAACCAAGTGAAAAAAACATAAATAAAGACAAACAGTAGAATCCCCAAAATATTCTTGTCTCCAATTAAAAAATCTCATCCATGTACATCCCAATCCCAACTCAAATCCCAAGCATGGAGCCTTATCATTTATCATAACCTACAAGCATGAAATCTTCTCTAGTACCAAACAGCATCCCGAGTATGGTGTGATTTCAACTCAGTTGGCCACCACTAACAGTTTCTATAAAATATCCAATATACAAATATTGTATGCATGTAAAAAATAAGTTATTTTTAAGTAAAAGATATTTTTGGAGCCAATGGTTATCAAACATTACTTTAACCATTAATAGCCATTGTACCAAATCCATCATTTTCATCTTCTTCATTAATTAACTCATTACTAGCAAGTATTCAATGGGTTAGGAATCTACATAATTCAAATAGGTTATTAAGGAATTTATTATTATTAAAAGGGGAATATTTAATTTACCAATCTCATTATGGATAAACACATCAAAATAAACACATTATACTCAACTCAAAACCTTAGTCCAAGAAGAATGTAATTATTAGGGGAATAAACCTCTTTCACATTCCCTAAATCGTGCATTGTGTGGATTCATTTAGTGCCCATGTATAACTCAACCTATAGGTGTAGAACCTCATTAAATACCCCAACACTGCCCATCCATGTGCATAACCATTATATATATATATATATATATCGACTAAATAGATACCTTATCCCAATAAACACACATACCAATCATAATCAGTATCAAAAACATGAAAATTAACATCATTCCATAACCCATTATCATTTAACTATTTAAATGACATAACCATTTATACAAATTCCTATTTATTGTTTGTAAAAACATTATGAACATTCACTAGATTACATACATCAACCCATTTAACATATTAACCGATTATTATATGTCAAATCACATTTTATTTGGCACATTAAAATAAATACCTTTAAACCCATTTTAATGTCATGCTAAACAACACCTTAATCCATTATCCATATCTAGACACAACAACAGATATTACACATTTTACTCAACTAAACATATTTATATGTTCTTTAAAGTCTCTACATTATCACACGTCGATCATACACTTAACCTCATCAATTTATACATTTGGAAATGCATAAACACCCCATGGGTGTCTCTGAAATAGTAAAATTGTCCTCAATGCATCCCATGGTGATTATTACTGATTCAATTAATTATTTAGATTCTCATTTTTATCAAATTAACCTAAAAATATTAATGAAAAACATTGTGGTAAAAAAAACATAACACTCAGGCAGAAATTCAGAAATTAAACTATTGGGTATAAATTGTATATAACCTACCTTGAATATCACAATGAATACAACCCCTATCATTGATTTATATCTGTATTAATTCAATCCTTAATTTAGTAACCAATATATATTTGAAAAAAAGGTTTTATGGTTTTAGAAAATTATTTCCCATGATAGAGGACCTAATCCAGAAAAGAGGACTTGAGAGGATTAGACTTACCTGGAGAATCAATCCACAACCAATGACACATTTAATATTATATAAATGAGTGAGATTGATCCTTAGGGGCAATTTAGGGTTTTAGTTCATCACTATTGATGGAAGAAAGAGGGAGGGAGGGAATATTTGGTGGGATCTCAAAAATACCTATATAGTAAAATAGTATATTTTTTCACATTTAAATGGGTGTACGTTTTTCCCACACATTTTTTCAAACCATGTGAAAACTGTATGCAAGACAATATCTAAGGGAGGTTTGTTAAAAAAGATAACTGTGGTGCCCCCAAATGGTTTTAAAATCACGAACCAACCTTTCATAATTTCTATATATCATGTTTCATGGTATTCCATTGAAGACCACATAGTATACATAACCATGTGCTAACTATGCTCCTTACAATGGTTTGTCCAACATTCCTCCTTTCATTTCTGAATCCCCCAAAACGCCCCCAACATGCATCATACTTTTGAGAAACATTTCATTAACAATAATAAAGAAATTCAAGTCATAATTAAAACAAATATATATATACACATGTTTTAGGATCTTACAAACTCACCATCATATCACAACTCCTCCTCGAACCATGCTCCCAAGAATTATAGAATTTCTAAAGAAAATATATTAGGACATAGGAAACACATAAATGATTTCCTCTCACAGGTGTCATCATTAAAATTCCAATGCTTCCACAATCCTTTAACTATAGGAACAACCTTACCTCCCAAAAATTTATTCAAATGGTTTATAACAGAAACCTAATCCTCATCAAAGGATTGATCATCCTCACGATCAACATCCTCAAAATTAACTACATGATATGGGTTAGGTTGATACTATAGATGATGTGAAATATTGAAGAAATAATACATGCCACTATACCACTTTGTATGAGAAAATAGGTAATCTAATGGTCATACCCCATAAACAATATCAAACATCCCCACATATCTTCATGAAAAGTATTCTTGTTTCCAAATTCAACAGTATTCCATCCATGGAGACACCCAAATAATCACACTAGAACACATATCTTCATATGAATGTTTCCTAAAATAGGATGTTTTCCTAAGTTTTTAAATTAATTTAACCTTTTCTGACATCTCATTCACAAGACACGGCCCAAAAAACCTCAGAATCACCGATCACTGAACAAAAAAATAGAAATATATATGGTCTCCCATAGAGCACCACAAAATTTTAGATCTGAATCATTGCATGAAAATATTTTTTTCAGGAAAATAATAGCAAGAGAACAGTTGTTTTACCAGGAACCACCTAAATGTATGACATAATCCTTCCACATTCCCTCTAAAAACAGAATCTCGTAATTTTACTACCATCTGGTTGTTGGAGAATAGTTGTACATAAAAACCCCTAGATACTAGTGGGATTCAGTAATCCATACTAAAATCATGTTGTGAAATATGATTCAGGATCTAAAACTATTATTATTGGAACATCATGCAACCTCACTATGTATCAAACATATAACTCAACCAACTAATATATATTGAATGTCATCTGGATCATTAAGAAATAATCCACTTTAGTCAATTGATCAACTACAACCTAGATTGAATCACTCTTCTACGGATTCTATAGGTGACTCACTATTAAGTCCATCATTAAATCATCCAACTTATATTTTGGAATGGGAAATGGAAATAACAAACCACCTAGAAACTGACGCTCAACCTTCACCTACAGACAGGTAACTCATCGCACCACACAATATACAACATCTTTCTTCAATCCAGACCACCAATATTTCCTAAAAATATTATGATAAACCATATCCAAAACATTATAAACTTCCCAATTGAATGTTTGAAACTCATGATCAACTCTTCTTGCATCCTTGTTGGATCAAAAACACAACAACAAACCAGAACAATCTCATCACCACCAGAAGTCCAAATACAAGGTGACTCCCTAACCTTGTGACATTGCATCATGGAAAAACACTCTAGATCATCACAAAGAATATCTTTGACCATACCCAATTGCATGAACTCAAATTATATTGATGAAATGATCATCTATCCATTTTCATAACATTTCTCTAGGTGCATCTCTAAAAAAAATGTCATTATCTTCCACATAGAGCTATACTACTAAATAGCCTGAAATTGGGTCATATAACTCAAATAATAAGCAACACTATTTCCCCTTCCTATTATACAAAAAAACTCAAAATAAAATAATTTCATGTACTCAACCCATCATCATTGATTAATATTTAAATCATTCTATGAGAAAAATATAATTAAGTATTTTATGATCAGTATACACTATAAACCTTTCTCCCAACAAGTAATTCCTACATCATTTTAATTAACAAACCACATCATCCAATTCAATATATTTTGTAGGATAATCTCATTTATGAGTCATCATTTATCATGAACCATATGCAAAAATCCTATAATCATGCATCAGCACTGCTCCTAGTACGACACCATACGCATCTCAAAACAATGTTTACATATTACCAATTTCCGAAAAGATAAATATTGTTGTAGTAGTAACGAACATATTCAGCTCCTAAAACGAATTATCACATTCCACAAAGCACTAAAACCTAATAACTTTCTTGGTCTGGCATGAGAGCATCATTTATAAATTATAGAAATCAATGATAAACCATCAATTTTTTATCTTAAAACACAGAAAACATTAGACATCCAAAATAATATTAGGATGCTCCACTGACACAAACACCTACACATTCTCTAGGTATGAAATAAATCCTTGTAGATAATGCTTCCCAATAAATTTACTCTATCAATCTATAATTTATAGTTGGATATCTTGGTGTATACCCTATGCTCTCTTAGTGTACTCAATACAATGTCAATCTGTTTGGCATGTCCATAATGAGTTTTGGAGTATATTAAGATTTCATCAACGAATTCAATAATGAATTGAACCTAATAAGGGTTAAATGGTCAATTCATTAAATCCTTGAACAAAATCAGTGTGTTGGTCAACCTGAAAAACATCACCACAATCTCATAAAATCCGTACCACCTCCACAGGGTTTCCCATTGTATATCGAAGGGTATCACCCTAATATTTTGGTATACATCTTATAAATCAATCATAAAAAATAATTAATCACCTATTAGTTTGTCACAAATATCAACAATTAATGGGATAGGATTTCTATTCATGACATTCATCTGATTCTGCTTTATATAATCATTGTATAGCCACAATTACCCATCAGTACCCTTGGAAAACTACACTGGGGATCCCCAATGTGATATTCTAGGAATATTAAATAACTTATTCTATAATAGTTCCAAAAGATCTTAAAGGCCATAGAGTTCTATTATTGCCATTTTATGTGGTTGAATAGAAGTTTTTATAAACTCCCAGTAGAAAATGTATCGTGAAATCATCATCTCTCTTTGGAATAATCCCTAAGAAGTTATTAGGAAAAAAATCTGTAAACTAACCCACCATTGTATGAAATACATGATGTTGTACTCCTCCATCACTTAGAACATGAAATGACACTTTATCTTTGAGTTCACCCAATTTTGGGAAACTATCCCAACACAGCCTGCTCGAACATCCCTCGGACCAAAAAGGACATAATTGAATCCCTAAAGAGAAGTGAACATTACATGATGATGGTAACAGTAAATATGGGCCTCATACAATAGCATCAAATCGATGTTCAAAATGATATCAAAACCTAAAATATTGAGGATGAAACGTGCCACAAAAAACATTGCACACTAACCTATTGGGAAAAACCCATACATTTCTTTATTTCCTCATCTCACACCTAAATAAAGCATCGGTAGACATAACCCCAAACACATGTTCCACTGATAGACCCAACACAACTAAAAACAAAGATGAGATAGAAGAGTTTGTGGTTCCTTTTTCAAATAATGTTCTATAAATTTTTGAGGCTATAAGGATCGTACCGAAAATAGTTTAAGGTCCATCCTCACCACCATTAAGTGTTGACTGAACTGTGTGATACTGACTTGCTCTTCTATCATGGTCCCCAGCCAGAGTACCCAACATTTTATTTCATTTCATTGAGAGATTCTCTCTCCCTAGATTACAAAATCCCCCGCCCTAATTGGTATGGCCCATTGAACACCAACTACTAGCATAGCATGGGGTATATAACCCCTTTTATTCAATCAACATCATCATATGACCACTATTTGTACCCAATTATTGAGGGTTCTAGTAGAACATTCTGATGTTCACTAACAATCCACATTATAGGCACATAACTAGTGATTGGGAACACTAACCACACATTTTACACAATATACCACACATATAACATAACACTCGATCATCACCATAAGATATTATCACTCTATTCTAACTACTCAGCACACCTCCACCCAAATGGAAACTCCCAAAACGATACTTCCTTCCTTTTAATGCCACTCCATTCATCTTCCTGATTGTACCAATAGTCCACTACCTAAAACCCTATTAATGTTCCCTTTTAAGGTCAGGGCCAGATCTAATACCTCTATAAACCTCTTTAAATGAATGATATTCACATGGGACCTTATATTATGCCTAATCCAATCCAATAAACATTTTTTCATAGATACATAATTTCCTATTAGATAATGAATAATGTGATGTAAGTAATTGAAATGGACAGAGTAATACATCACTGATACAACCCCATGAGTAAAACTCTTAAAATTTGTAGCCTTCATTGACATGAAGGTCACATTGAAGAAGAGTTTGGAAACTTTCCATGGTTTCATTCCATATAATTACATTATCCTTCTCTGTTTGAACAATCATGTCACACCAATAATTTGTTTGACCTCGCAACATATTGGCAACTAATTTTACTAGATTCTCAGTAGGTTCCTCAAAATGGTCAGAAATTACCTTCATGAATTCTCTCCAGAACACGAATACCATTGGATCGCCCTCATTGGTAATGGTCAGGGGGTGCTATAGATAATGCTCTTAGGTTTCCTCGAACATATTCATTATAACCTTCCCTTGGTTCGGTTCCATTTCCATCTTTAACAAATAATAGTTGTCATGAAATTGGACTTCTCTATTACCATGGATCTCAAAATTTTATTTCCCAACGATTGGAGGGGTGTTCCCAGCAACTTTATCTTTTTTTTCAATCATCACATGCCTTCTAGGAGGAATCACTCTATAATTCCAAACACAATTATTAAGGAAATAATCATAAAGCATACATAGTTCAGTAAAAAAAGTGGCTCTCTACTAGAAATAAACAACCTATTCTCATACATTATTCCAAAGGACATTAAAACATCCAAGACACTGCCCTATACCATACCTACAATGATTCATATATAATCATGGGTTAAAAACACTTAAAAGGTTACATTTCTTATATTGGTCACTATTCCAAAACCATTTCCACACTCACAATGTAAAACTTTCCTCCATGTCACATTTTCCATTTTACAAAATGTTACAATAATCATTTTTATCCCACATAAAACCTTTTGTTAATAATTTTTCTTTTACCATTAGTTAAATTTTTTCCCTTCCTACCCATTTTCATTATTTTAAACGATTCCATTTTTTCAAATTTGGATTAAGGTCATATTCAAAATACCTTTCATACCCCACACACCCATCACATGTGTTCCTATCACGATGCATATCACCTATATACCTAGGTTCCAAAATACTGAATGAATGAAAAACCTCATGTTATTTTGGACAATATAAAAATAAAAAAATTAGCCAAATGATACAAAAAGTGCATCACCTAATGCTGAAATATCTTAAAATGTGATAGTGAACATAAAAAACAATAATTACCACCATTGGAGACGTGGTTTTCAAAAAATTTACGGGTTAGCTAATCCCATGAATGAGATCATTATAATGGTTCGACATATCCTAATCTCCCTTATAGAATCCCAAATTTTATGACCACAAAAATAACTATTTAATGAAAAAATTTAATGTCCCCAAGACAAAATCCACTAAACGGTGCGCTGATCCTGGTCATCACATGACCTCAAACATGTCTCCCCATATTCCAGAGGTGTTAGACTAGTGGTGAGGGTGTAATTATTCATGTCGGTATAATCCAACCTCTATACCATAGTAATCCACAATATAAATGAATTTAAAATATGGAATAAATATGTAATAAAAAATTAACATGCATTACAACCATCGCCCAAAATTGGGTGTAACCCATATCCAACAGTTTATAAGTTATTTCATGCTAATATAACTATGAAAACAAATTCCAAAATAAATAAAAACCACAGAATAACAAAACAGTACTGATTCTAATCCTTGAACCTCATCCATGTACATCCCAAGGCTGATTCCACAAACAAGAATGGTTCTTTTTCCCTTATCCTGACCTGCATGCAAGAAATCTGCTCGGGAACCCAACAATGGTCGAAGATGGGTGTCAGTATAACTCAAAAGTATACCACCAATGGTGTCTCCAAATTTTTCAGTCTAAATAGATAGTGCATGCATGTACTAAATAAGTGATATGTAATTAAAACATAGGTCAGGTGCCAATAGGTAACAATCCTTACTTTAACAATTACTATCCTTACTACCAAATTCATTATTTTCATTTTCTAAATTTCCTACTTCATTAAAGCAATATATTCCATGGGTTAGGCATTTAAATCACTGACATGGTGGGTTATTTCATTCACCACAATGAATAAGGTAATAAGAGAGGTCCTTATCTTACTTGGGACAAACTCATCACAACAAACACATTAACCTCACCTCAAAGCCTCGGTCTAGGGTGGTGAAAATGATAGCGAAATAGAGCTTTGTACCCATCTCTAACATATGCATTGTGGGTGGAATATAGATCCTCAGTCTACCTAGACTTGTGGTTGTTGAACCGCGGTCAATACCCCACACTACTAAGATATGATAACATGCTATATATATATATCCAATAACCCCATTCAATATCAAAATCCATTAACAATAACAACACATACCAATCTCAATCATTAATAATGACATGGAAAGTAACATGATTCCATCACCCATTAAAGCGCTTCCATATACATTACAATACCTTTAATCTGAATTTACATTTCATATGCATAAAAATATTAAGAATATTAAATATTTTCCGTACATATTCCAATTTAATATATTCACAAATTACCATAGGATAGCTAACAACTCTCATACATCATTTCCAATGTGTTAACCCCCTTATGAATTTCACGTACAATTCTTAATTCATTTGGAACAATCATATTAATCAATTTAAACCCATTTTATGTCTATATAAACAACCCCTTAATCCATTATAAAAATGTAGACACAACCTCCACTATTATATTTTCAAATAAATGGAACTTTTTATCATGTTCTATTAGGGGTCTATGTTATCACATATGAGTCGTACACTTATCCTTGTCCATTTCTTGGTTCATTAATGTCGACACACCCCATAGGTGTCCCTAAACCAATAAAATCATCCATAAAACATTCCATGAGGATCATGAGGGGTTAAAATGATTATTAAGATGATCATTTTTACTAAATATCACTAATGGTATCAATACACTACATTTTGGAACCAATAACATAGAACTCCTGCACAAATTCACATTTTAATCTATGGGATGTAACATATATATCACCAACCTCAAATATGATGATGAAATTACTCCCAACCATAGTCTTAGATCTGGATTCAATAACACATTTAACCCTCCACCTATATTCCTGTTGATATTTTTTAGGTATTCCGATGAAGATTTCACATGTTTTAATCACTAATCAAGAAAAGAGAAGAGTGAAGAGGATTAGACATACATGGATCTTCAATATATAACCAATAGTTCTCCAAAGAGTGAAAAAATGATGGATGTCAATCATTTTTATCCCTTTAGTGGTTTTCATTTTAAATAAGGATGGAGGATGGATATTTTGGAAGATTATAGGGTTAGATCTAATGATTCTGGGATGGAAAAATATTAAAATTTTCAACATTTAATGTGGTGCACATTTTAGCCGCATGCTTTTATAAACCATTAGAAAACCACAATTTAAGGGAGTTTGTGTAAAAAGCTTACATGGGGAACTATTAATAGTGTGGAAACCCTGCACCAACCATGTGGAATGGCTGTATTTCATGTTCCATAGTTTTCTTGGGAAGGCCACACAATTTACAAAACCCTGCACATTTCACAGGATGGTTTGATTTTCGTTCTATTCGTGTCAAAAAACCCTTGAATACCATTAAGTCCCCTTAAACACTCTAGAAACATTTAATTAGCCAAAAAAATGATATTTTACTAAAAATATAACCAAATACAAACCTCTATGAATATTATGATCTTAAAAACAATCTCAGATACTTATTTATTTATCATATCAACAACTCTATGTTTTTCCAAAAAAAGGATAAAAAATCCCCTCCACCCCCAAATATGAACAAATTGGAAATTGTAGGGACTAATTCCGATCAAACATTAATGGAATGAAAATTTATTCAATCAGATAAATATTCACTTAGTTTAGGGGGTGTGCACCATGGATGCTAATACCAAGGTGTTAGATGTGCAATGACACCTTATTAGGGGATTAAACTGTTCAAAAAAATAGTGGTCAACCACCTCATTTCCATACTGACATAAAATTTAGGGAAAATGATTTTTTTCACTATCTATTCACTAATCTACTTAATGATTCACAAGGTATACACCATATTCGTCCTACTTCACTATGATATTAGTCAGATGGCATTTGGGACCCATGATCATCACTGATCTCCATGAATTAGGTTATATAACAAAATAGATGGTGTTGGGTGAGGCCACATGTGTGAAGGAACTTAATTTATAATGCCTTAAGATAAGAATCCTTTGTGATGTGACCTGGGAGAAGCAACCTACATGAATATTTTAAAATAGTTAAATTTTTACTAGTTTCTGTCACAAAATGTTTTCTTCTCACTAGTAATTATCGTGTTAATTGTATATTAAATTAATGGATCTTATTGAATTTTCCCTTATAAAATAAAGATTTCATACACATTAAATAACGTATTTTATGATGTTATATCTACTCATATTTATAAAATTATCATGTATGTTTTTATATGATAAAATTATTACATCATGAAACATTATTAAGTACTTACATATATCACTGGGTCTAATTTACTCAACTACCGACTAACATATAGGCTTCCTTTTTATAGGTTTCGTGTTACTATTGATGTGTTTTTCCAAGGACCATACATAGATCATTATATTAAAACCATCCTTTCAGTAAATGTTATTATATGGTAAAACATATTTATTGATGAGAATATCATCCATGAGGTTAATCATGTGGAGTCATATTTTCTTCTTCCACGCTCAAAATGGAATGATAAATGAGCTTGAATTTTATGTGACTATCATGAAATAGTTTTTATGTAATAAGATAAGAGAATGGATCCTCCAATGAGACATTCAACATAGGGAAACTTCTTACTTGAGTGGTTATAGACCTATTTAGTAAAATATTTTTGTGTCAGTATGATGAAATACATGCAATTTGTAATAGTTTAAAAATCAATTTGGGATTAAAATTTCACAGTATACCATCACCCTTTGTTAGTGATTTAATTTATTAGCCGGGGGTTCTCCAATATTTACACCATCTATCTAGTATATAGAGAATTGGGTATAATTAACTATTATATCCATAATATAGTAGGATTACCCATTTTGAGTGATATTTATGTTAAATTTCACACCCCTCGTAGTTCTTGGAATGACAACTAGTGAACTATCATCATAAAAAGGGATTTATTAAGATTTTTCCATGAATATCTAAATAAATAACAATTTCCATCTCTCAACATCCATTTCAACACAATTGTAAAAATTTTAATATACCTCCAGTGATGGATGCCAATGGGGATAGGTCATGGACCTTCGTAAATCATTATGAAAGTGGTAATAGGAACATATACTCATACATCCTTTGTAATTTTTTACAGATGATATGGTTTTACTATACTAATTCAAATATGAGACTACATCTTATATTGAATGGTCTTTTAGTGATATTCGTCAATATGTGGTTTCTACCATCCCTAGATATCCAAATTAGGCTATCGAAATCTGAATTGGGGATGTCCTCACAATTAATATAAGATGTATATGTGAATCATATCATACCAATACTTGGGAGGATTAATCGGGTGTTTGGTTTTGTTCTAATGGGCAAGACCCCTCATAGTACCTAAAACATAGTCCAATTTCAACATGTCTAGATAAACGTTCACATGGGATGCTACATCTTGAGGAATAGGATCTTATAACATAAAATTCATTGAAGATCAATATTACTATACATTACATTAATGAAACCAGTAAACATGGATTCCCTCCTCCAATACCACTCAAAGCTCACATTTACCCCCTTTAAAGATTTCATTGGAACACTAGTGTCAAAATCACTGACATAGTTATTCATCATTCATATTGAACTATGTTGTAGGATTGATCCCTCATAAAAAGATTTTACGGGGTTACCAACTACGAGGGTTACATACCATATAGCTTCATGAACTAATTTTAGTTCATATATGTGGTGTACATATCACCTTTATAGTTAGTGTGTGGAAAGCATCACCAAATGAAATTACATCAATTATTGCTAAAGTTGATGCGTAAAGACATGAGTGATTTGGTCATTATTAGTCTAATTATAGTTCCATTTAATCTATAGTTAGAGTAATCTCAATCACGGATATAATATAAACCCGGTGATGTTTTTAGGGGGGTACACCACTAACATAGAAACAACCCTTCAAATATAATGGAGGGGGCCCGGGAAGAATCAAAATATTGTTATGATATTAGTGAGTTGGGATCCAATAATGATAAAGGGGAATAACCTAAAATATAATATATAATTTCTTCTTATGTGCCTCTATAAAATGATATTAATATAAAATAATCATTGGGGTTTTCCACCTTAGTCAATTATGGAATTCCTACTATATATATTTCCCCACAATAGGCCATTCTGAAATTAATTCCTTCAGTCGGATCTTGATCACATATTCATTAGCTGTGCAAAAATTCCATGTAAAACAAAATGTCAAAAAGTTTATTCTTATTCTAGATGGTGACATGATATCTATATCCAAATATGTTTCCATGAAATAACTTTTTTTCAATGGAATTAAAAACACACATACTCAAATCACTCAGACTCTTATAACTATGATGGGGAGATATAAAGATTGTCTCTTCTAGATATTTTACAATCTAGGGACAAGTGGATTATGATATGAGGAATTATTTATTTCCAAATGATTAATCATTCCATCCAAATAAAAATTGTAAATCATTGAGTTACATCCCTATTCCTTTAAAATCATGAATCACGAAAATTTAATATATTGAGTGGTCTACTCAGGGGATTAATCAGTAACCTATCAATGAGTCCTGAAATCAACACATAGAATCCACTCAATATATTGTGATATTTGAATATGTTCTTCAAATAATAAGAATAATATATATCATATTAAAATATGTAACTCATCTTTCGGATTCAAAGTATAGGATTTAATAACTATCTTCACTAATCGAAGACTCACATTCACTGATCAAAGTAGATGCTTCCAATTGAAAAAACCCTAGACAATTAATTAATGTCTCTTATTACATTTTTCAAGACATACACCAATTTCCCCCACCAAAATTTTTATTATATACATCAAACATTCCATTTTATTACATGGGAAGGATCTAATTTCGGGACTCTTGTCCCTTTCTAATATTTGAATTGAGACTCTATTTTTTGGAAGTCCTCCATATCTAATGAATAATAAATGAAAAAATTATTTTAACTATAATTGTTATCCAATAATTTTCCTCATTTTTATCATATAAAAATTATAATATTTTTAACATGAAACATTTGATATTTAATCTCATGAATAATTGAATCAACATCAACATTGAAGAGAAATGGTTCATATAAATCCTGATCTCTGAATCCATGATTCAAAGAAGAAATATGGAATGAAAAAAACCTAATTTAAACCTATAAATATTATATTATAAGGGTATATGTGGTCTAGATATAAAGGAATATATACCATCACCATACACTAGGGTATTACAATAATATTTATGATGTGGTTTTCTCCTAAACACATGTTTCTGGATTGGTAAAGGTGTGTCAGATATGGTTGAATATGTATTATCATCATAAAAAATAGATATTATATTTTAATATGTGATGGTTAATATTAATTTTGTATTTATAATCACAGAGGGTTATTTTCAAATGAGAATTATAATGTTCCAATGGGTTCGAGTACCTTGAGTCTATGGGTTTTTTTACTTCACAATGATAATTTGAACAATTCTATGAGAAGGATATAACAATCATCATAATTTCATACAAAATGTGGTATGTAGAAAAATTGTTTTTACCTTTTCCAAATTTATAATGTTGAAATTTAATGATATTCTATATTTTTCCTCATCCTTAAAACTTTATTAAGAAACATATATTGGATGCTTAGTAGGAGGAACATGGATTTTTTCCAAGACACCATTCACAGATTGTCAACATGATAAATTTTATTCCATTTTCTTTATCCCTGCATTATTTATCATCCTCAAATATGGTAGTATTATTTTTAATTAAATTTATTTTTTCAATGATTCATATTTCATCAATTAAACAAAAAAACTATTGTCCATTTTTCCTTTTCAAATTCATAGTTTTTTCTCTAATAAGTAGTTCTCATGGATAATAAGAGAAGTCTAATATTTTTAATGGGTTTCAATTTATGTGAATAATTTATAGACATTAATATGTTTATTTCCATTTGTAGCTTTCTTTTATAAAAGGTAGAACAATGTATAAAGCATTTGATTTTGGGAAAAATTTACCAAAAGATGAGGCCATCTACATAGAAACACTAAATAAGTGAACAGAATGATGATTAATGACAATAATATAATTTTTTTAAGAATGTATATAGTTTATGTTCATAATGCATGGAAAATGGTTTATCATGATTAATTTCATATAGTTTTTACCAAAATGTGAGAATGTATATCTGGTTATGTTAAGAGAAATCAATGTGAATTAGAAGCCCAATGATATTATAACTGATACAATGGATTTATGCACCCTGTTTAAGGTCATGTTGCATGGGTCGTTATATCATATAGTTTAATACAACATGAAAATGTCTAGTTTAGGATTAAGAATTTGATATCATATTCTTACTTTGAAAATGAACATGATGTTAAAATGTATAACAAAATGGGTCTTTTAATCCACATGAATATTTGGGATATTGGAGGGGTAAATCATAACTCAGAATATTTGAATAGGGAAATAATGTTATGGGATAGGTATGTAGTGGATGACTATTGACTGTATTTTTATAGAAAATTCCATAGTGATTTTTTATGGTGTATTGTGATTAAAATACCTTTTTTAGATGAAATATATCTCTATTTGATAGTATCAAATTTCGTGGAATGAATAACATTACCAAGTAGTGGTGTAACTTATATTAAAATCCACTCATTAATGATTCCATGAAAAAATTTTATAAGATTAAAACTCCGGAGGAGTGAACTGTGCTATGGATAAAAGTGGAATAAAAAGGTTTAAGGACCATTAATTTTGCAGCATCATGTATAGAGTATATTATCAATGTGATGAGATATAATGTGAAATATTTTTAACATGATTGCAGTAACTGGAGACAGAATGTGTGCAGTGATATTTTTCCTAGAACAATGGGTCTATACATAATTTAGAGGCTTTTTCAAAGGATATTGGGTGGTACCTTCAATAAATTTTTTATTCTTATCATTTTTCTCTACATTTTTCCTTTTTCATGGAAGTATTCCACTTAGAGTGCCGGTACATGAAATTTTATCTTTCATGCTATATGTTTTTTGAACTAGTGACCATTAATGCCAATTTCATTTTTATTTTAGGGGACTTATAACATGATCTACTAGGAGACATATTTTATGTTTATACATCAATAATCCAGGGTTTCTAGGGTTTTTGGTTATACAACATTGATCAAATATTTCTATGGTTTATGGTTATATAGTTATAATACAATATTGAAGGGGATATTGATTGTACTCCATAGATCAATTATTGATATAGCCTATCAAATGTGGAAAACATAAAAACTAACATTAAAGTATATCCTAGTGCATTTATAGACAATCATGGAATGGGATACATATAGATTATGTTTATAATGTTTTGACCATAGGGTGAGACAATCAATATGGAATGGGAAAATTAAACACCTACATTAATAAATAGCCCATGATTAGTATATACTATCGAGTATGATGCACAAATTTTATGTTCATGATGTGTAATATTCTAAATTTTACAAAGATAATAAAAAAATTATTATTTCTAAATTATCGGGTTTTTATGTGAAAAAATGACATATCAATGAAATTATCTAGATAAATGTGTTAAAGACTTTTCATAATGATAAAATCATAGTTAACACTTTGGAATATTAAGTAAAATATTTTCAGAGTTAGATGCTATGTTGGTGAAATATTTCAAGACCCATAAATCCTATGTGAATACAAGATATCATATTGAAAATATCATATTATGTATCAAAAATTTCATCATAATAATTGAATAACTCCAATACATTATTTGATATGAAAAATATGATACCTCCATTAGGTCAGGGTAAGGGTGTTTACCCTAGGTAGGGTATAATATTTGTAATCTTTGGACACTTTCACACATTTCTCGGTAGAATAAAGTATTTAACAATTATTATTATATTATTTTTGAAAATAATTTAATACCTCCCAAAAGATGTGTCATATAAAAATTATTTCAAAACATTTATATTTGAAATAGAGGGTTTACCTTTTGTAGGGTCTAAATATTATGTGTATCATTTGTTTGGAAAAATCACATGTCCTAAAATCCTTTTTATATTTAATTAAATATTTAATCCATTTCATAAATAATAAATAATTAATATCTCTCAAATGGTTAATTGAATGAGTAATATAGGGCCACTATTAGGTTTAAAAAATGAGTATTCCCTAGGCAAGGTATGACATTTATATATATCACATGTTTGGAAACAATGCATATGATTAAATACTTTTTATGTTTAATTAATTATTTAATAAATTATTTAAATAAAAAAATATTAATTTATCTCAAACGGTGAATTATAGGGTAATTTTGAGACCACAGTTAGGTCAGGACTTGGGGTTTACCAACGCCGAACTATAGATCTGATGTACAATGGGCGTTTGGTTTTATTTATTTGTTTGTGTCCAATAATTAGTTTTATTTAATTATTTAAATGTAATTACACTTTTCATATTCATCCTTAATAACAAATTTCACCGATCATTAACACCTGTGGGTTGTTTTCAATGCTTTAAAATAAAGTATTTATGACCCATATAATCCCCAAAATACCTTAAATGGGTTAAATAAAGAACTCTGAACTCAATTAATGGTTGAATACAATATCAAAACAAGGTATTTAATTCTTAGTTTCATTCAACGCATACATTTATGAATTTATATTAATAGATAATTTCTTCCATCATTAGAATCATCAACGAGTGGAGATAGCCTTTTAGTGGATACATTGATCCATTAATAGGTGATTTGTCAAGACGAAATCGAGAAGGGTTGTCCTAGGGCGGTGTAGTGCAGAACTACAGGTTCGTCATCCTTATTTTATTGTATTAAAAATGATGAATTTTTTATTTATATTATCAAAAGTCATGTATATATATATATTCAAAATATCGATAACTACTGAAAATTAATAAATTAAAATTATCAGGTCATGATCTATAATAGAATAATTAGTGAATAATAAATTATCAGAGATAATATGGATATATAATTATAAAGTTATAATTTATGTTAAATTATCAAAAGTTAATTATAAATGATAATTTATAATAATTTATCTAAATATAATTTAAAAATATAATGTAGTAAAAATGATGGAAAATAAGTATAAAATTATTATTTGTAAATAAATTAGAAAATATAATTATCAATGGACAATTGATATTAAATTTAAAAAATATAATTATAACATATAATGTTTAATAAATTTTAAAAATAAAGTTATAAAGGATAATAAAGACCTAAAAATATTTTATAATTTAATCAAGAGAGCGAAAATATCATCACATTTGGCATTTTAATGATAATTTATAAATTACATAAAAAAGAGAGAAAATATCATCTAATGTGATACATTATTTATTTTTGAAACAAAATATTTATTTCATGCCTTCTGTGACCCTTTATGAATGTCAGGAATTGATGATTAAATATTTATAATGATAAGGTTTTAATGAGGTGTATCAATCCATGCGTAGTCAGTTATCCTTCCTGCTGATGGTGATGACTTTGGTGTAGGATGTTACATACCTTATTTCATACGTCTTTACACATGTTTCTTGGATGATTATATTTTTTTGAATTTTTATTGACATTTTTATATTGTGATCACATGTGAGTGTGTGTGTAGCCCAAAAACACAATGTAATCCCAAGAGTGATATTACTATAACATTTTATACATCAATGATTGGGATCACATGTCTTTTTTTAGAATCTATATAAAATTGATGATATAATATGTGTTCATATTGTATTTGTGTTTCCATGCCTTATTGGTTGATAGTTTTATTTCAGATAGGTGGAATTTCATGTCTTATTCATCCCCTAGTAGGGGAAAACACTAGATTTTGATGATAGTGTTGAGGGACCTAAGCACATGGTGGTGGTACGAGGTATCCCTGTCATTATATTGAGGGTGTGCTCGAGATAAACTTGATATTTTATGTTTCAATCAACACATGATAGTATAGTCGATGTGTGTATTAGTCATTCTCATCTAAGAGTTCTAGGTGACATGTTCCACTTGAGAGACTGATAGATTTAAGTATCACCTCTCTGAAATTATTAGGATGTCAAAAAAGGGCTTGTTTGTTTCTACTGAGACATTTAGCTATCATCTGAGATGAAGATGAAGAAAGCACAATTAAGAGTTTTGCCTTATCTTTTTTCACACTACCACTCAGCTTTGGATTTTATTTTTATTCACTTCATGTATTTATTATTATTATGTAGTACCCTTATATAAAAGGAAACAATAGGTCATTAAAGCATTGGTGGTGTCCTAATGCGACTTGTACTCACACCTTACTCATTCATTGTTTATGCCCGTGTAGATTTCATGAGAGACCTACTTCAGGGAAACATAACTATGGTGGATGGATGATTAAGTCGATGATACCATGAATTACACAAATGGACCCTATAGTTCAATTATTTATCATATATATTATTCATTCTTGATAGACTTTAATCATATGGAACATATATTATGTTTCATGGAATTTATGCCATCTACTTTTTGAAAGATTTACCGTAATATTTATTATATTTTTATTATTTTTTAATGATCCTATGATGTTATACTAAAGGTATAGTCACCCTAGTTATGTATATAGACCCATGATACTAGTCGGTAGACTATTTTATATGGGGATTCATGAATGAGGTTATGTGATATTATTTCTCGGATTCTTTGGTTTAGTTTGGTAGGTTACAAATAGGTATCATAGGATCATGACTCACTAACATATTTCATTTCCAGTCTTGGTAAGGGGAATTAATGACTAGAGCTGGGATGGTTGGGACTCAGGTAGGGGATCTATATGAGTTCTTTTCAACCACTGTATAGTGGACCTCTATGTTTCTATAAAGTGGGGAACTTATGTTTTGTTGTTATTATTGATTAAACTCTACTTGGGTGATAAAAATGATGTGGATATGTGATTAATGATATTTAATTTCATTTCATGCATCATGAAAACGAATGTAGGTTCACAGGACATATATATTACATTTGTTCTTCTACACAGTAATTATTTAGCTAAATTCCTTCATTTGTGACATCTTTTCTCAATTGTTTATCTTATGTGATATATAAAATAATACCATGTTGTTTGATATATCATTAATGTGATTAATTATTTTAACATATATTTATTTTGTTTTAGTATATATATAACAACAGTTACTAATGTGCAATGATATATACAAGGGTTATTTCTAGGAGCGTTATACCTTAGGCTGATTGTGGACTCTTTCAAAAACATTTTGTGATCCCATATACTGATTAGGGTATATCCTAATGACTATATGTTTTATTGATGTGTTGATATCATGTTATATAATATTACACTATGAAAGTTTTTATAAAAATAATTCAGAAGCAGGCTGAAATACTTTTTCCAAGGATGTAGTTTCATCGTTACCCTGGAACAATTAAGAGAAAGCAGTTGATCCATCTTCTGCACTTTCTCTTTGTTATATGTAGTAGTTCCAATTCAACTAGAAGTCATTCACATGGTTTATTTCATTGATATATGTGTTAAGATCTACGGTTGAATGTTCCCTAATTTTCCACTTCATCAATATTTATCCTTCCATAGCATCGGATGTTCTTAGGATGCAGATGAATGGGTTGTTATATTTTATGGGAATATTGGACTTATTTGATACTCTTGTGGATTGAAGCATTAAGATGAGATTGAGATCATGTTGTTAGAGTAGAATTTTTTGTACCCATATCATATGGTTCCAACTGATCTGAAGGAGTTCAAGGGTCAGCTGGTAGTCTTGGAGAGAATGGGATTCTTAAAGATATGTACTTCACCATGGGTTTTTAACTATATTGTTTTTCGAGAACTAAGATGATAGTATTCAACTATGTGTTGATTATCGAATGATGAACTAGGTGATGGTGAATAACTAATATCTGTTTCTGATGATTGTTGTTGTTTTTTGGTCAACTATGGGGAGCTCGGTAGTTCTCCAAGATTGATCGTTGATTGGTATATGAATAACTGTGAGTTAGGGATGAGGAAATTCCTAAAATTAAGTTTCGTAGAAGATGTGGACTGTATGAGTAATTTGGTTATGTTGTTCAAGATGAATAACTCACCAACAGTATTGATGGCCCCCATTAATCTGACCATTCATCCATACACAGAATATTTAATCATGGTATTAATCAATGAAATCACCATCTACATTCTGATACTAGAGAATCATGCTAGGAACGTTGAGATAGTCTAAAGTACACTTAGAACACACACAAAATATGCTATGATGTTGAAATGTTTCATCAGAATGAAATAGGTGTTGTTTCATGTACATGTGGATTCTTAGATGGATATATTTATAAATCTAGAGAAGGTAAATGTATCCATATATTATAAATATCCCCGAAATTTATTTAATATTATGATATTTCAGTGTTCAATAGATTATTACCAATTTTTTATCTAGGACTTCTCGTTACTAACTGCATGCATGCCAACACTGCTGAATTAGGCAGTAATGTTCTAGTGGTCAGATCAATACAAAGAGTCATTCAATGAGATAAATTGAATTTTTACTCCTTGATCTTGGTGTTTGGATGTACAAAGTATAATTATTCATCAGGATTTTTTTATGAAGCATTACTAATGCAAAGAGAGTAGGTAGTAGCTTATGAGTCTCACTAGTTATGAACCCATGAGAAGAACTACCCTACACATGACTTTCATTTGGTAGTAGTGGTCCATGATTTGAAATGTTTGAGATAGTATCACTTCATTGAGAGTTTTTTTAGATAGAACACAAGAACCTTTGCTGTAACATCTCATAGAGTGACATCAATCTGAGAAAATTTGTTTGTTCTAGTATATATTGATGTTTGTTTTTTTATACTTCATTCATACTCTACAGTTAATCATGATTTGGAGAGAGTTGTATTATGATGGGTGACCTCATTGGATATAATCACATTTCTCTCTATAGCTAAGTGATCTTAGGAAAGAGTTATTCTAGGATGAATGACATCCTGGGTAGTACTCATGTTGAACACTTTGGTGTGATCACAATATCCTTAATTCACCAGATCCCACTAGAACTCTTCATTTTAGAATTCTTGGGAGAGAGTGGTACTGAGATGGGTGACCACTTAAGAAGTAATAATATAAAAACCATGGGTACGATCACATCAGTGTTAATGTACCATAACCCATTTTACCTCTATTGGTTTTGTCTCTCGAAGTCTTACATGTTAGAGGGTGAATTCCAAGTTCCATCGTCTAGGTGGTTTTTCTTACCAGCTGTTTATACCTATGTTAAAGACGGAGGATAAAATGATTTAATTTTTTAAGGGGTTACCTAGGAAACAAAAAAAATCATGATGCACCCTAGGTGATTGTTGATTGGCTAAAGAAATATTCTAACATATTACCTATCATAGAGACCCAAATAGTGGAGGAGGTGGAAATGATTTATTTTTGAGAAACCATGCCCGTACATGGATTCCCTTTGAACTTTTTTCAGATAGAGATTCATGCATTGCATCATGATTTGGGTAGGTCTTACAAAAATCATTGCGGACATATATGAGATTGAGAAAAATGTATCATCCTCATACTGACCGACAATCTGAATTGACTACACTAATATCAGAGGATATGATTCAAGCATACATGCTAGTCCATGGTGGAGCATGGGATGATCACTTGGACATATTTGAGTTTTTATAGAATAACATTTACCATGATCTATTACAGATGGAACCTTATGAGGCATTGTATGTGAGGCCATGTTTCTCATTGTTGTTTTGGAATGAGGTGGTTGATTATAGAATTTTTGTCCCCATTATGGTTCAAGAGACCTTCGAGAGAGTTCAGTTGGTATAGAAGAGTTTGATAACCACATATAGACGACATATATCATATTGCAAATATAGATGACCCATGGAGTTGGTTGTGGGAGATCAATTTTTCATGAGAGTGATTCCTAGTTTGGGGAAATGACATATAGGAAAGTAGGTAATGCTAGAAAAGTGTTTTTAGACCCTTTGAGATCAACAATAAAATAGGGTTAGTGGTATATATTTTGGACCTCCCATCACGCTATTATGGTATGCATGATGTGTTCCTTGAGTCACAACTTCAGAGGAATATAACTGACGCCACACATGTTATTGACTGCGATGAATTTGAGATGAAGACCAACACATATTGTGAAATGCATATATTGTGGAACATAAGTGTGATGTCTGAGATCATTACCATGTTTTTATCTTGAAGGGACACTAAATATGTTTCTGGATGATGATAAGTAGAAAGAGGGTGTAATTTTAATAACCAATATATTAAAAACATAATAAAACATTATTATATAAAAGTTACGTGTATTTTATATGAAACATTAGATTTCTAAAAGAAAATAGATCATTAAATTTTTTTAAGGCTGAAATTATAAGTAAAATGATAGTTAACACGTTTTAATATTCAATCAAATATTATTAAATTTAGACACTAGGTTGGTGAGATATTATGAGGCCCATAATGCCTTAGTGATGATGGAACACAAATTTTAAATATCACAATAATCTTATGTAATTTATCTAAAACTATTGAATACCTCCAAAACTGTGCATCGTATTAAAAATATGAGACCACTATTAGGTCTAAGATATGGTTTTTAACCTATATAGGGTATACCATTTGTATGCATCGGACATTTGTAAGCCTCACTAATTTGAATAAATTAGTTTAAAATTTTTTCATTTATTATTTGGAATATAATTTAATATATACAAAAAGGTGCATCATATGATAATTTGAGACTACAGGTAGGTCTGAAACAAAGGTTATACCATAAGTGGGTATAACTTTTATGTGCATAGTGTGTTTGGAAACATCTTAAGCTATAATGTTTTTTTAATATTAAATTAATTATTTAATAAAAATTTAAATTATATTCAATTAATTTTACTCAAACAGTATGTCAGATAAAAAATCAGAGACCATTGTTAGGTCTGTAATTGAGTGTTTACCCTAAGCGGGGTATAACTTTAATGCCCGTCATGTGTTAGGAAACAACGCCAGGGATAAAACCCTTTTTATAATTAATTAATTATTTAAACTGGTTTTTAAATAATAAATACTTAATACCTCTCATATAGTGGATCATATGAGAAATTAGAGACCGGAATTAGATCTACAATGGAAGATTTACCCTTGGCGGGGCATAACTATTATGCGCAGTATGCATTTAGAGTTATTTATTTTTTATAAAAAATAATTAATTTATTTAATTATATAAATGGAATTACACTCTTCAACTTACTCTTAAATAATATGCCACAAATTTAATTAAATCCAACATGGTGTTTTCAATGCATCAAAATACAACATGACTAATGAAAAATAGGAAATTCTTGACTAGGTTTAATGAAAAGCTCTACGTTCAATTTTAGGTTGACTAACAGAAATAAATGGGGTATTCAATTTTCAGTTTATTTAACCCCTTATGTGTTCGCATCTCTATAAATACCCAGTTCCATCTTTCAAATCACCAAAGAGTGGATAAAACCTTTTTTTAGCCTTCGATCCATTCTGATGTGATCTTCTAAGACGAAATCATGTGCGGTTTTCTCAGGGGTGTTACATGATGCTTCTAGTTCTTTATCAAAATTTTATTTTGTAAAAAACAATCAATTACATTATTGGGATTATCAAAAGACATATATAAAAATATTGATAATCATATTTGGGTTAATTGATTAATGATAATACAATAAAATTATCATGTGATAAATTAATATATAATTATCAGTGAATAATTAATTATTATTGATAATCATCAAATATAATTATAAAATTATAATTTATGGAAAATTATCAAAATTTAATTATAAATGATAATTAATAAAATTTATTTAAAGATAGATATATAAGATAATTTTGAATAAAATTATCAGAAATAATTTTAAAATCATATTTTGTATAAAAATTATTAAAATTTAATTATAAAAGGATAATTTTTAGTAAATTATAAAAATATACTTATAATGGAAAATTTATAATAAATTCATGAAAATTAATTATAATGTTTAATAAAAACATAAATAATATTTACATGTTATTTATGAGAGGTAAAATATCATCGCATCTGATATTTTAATGATAACTCCAAAACTATCTAGGAGAGAGAGAAAATATCATTGAATTTGTATTTTATTTCTTTTTGAACATGTATAGATAGTTTTTTGTTTTAGGGACCATTGATGAATGTCGGGAAATGATGAGTCGAAATTTTATAGTGATAAGGCTTCAAGTCGATGTATCGAACCAAACAATGTGGTTTCTCCCTGATGTGGATGGAAATCAAATTGAGGTAGGAAGTTACACACCTTCTTGGTCTCATGTTTACACTTTTTTAATTGATGATTATATTTTTTTGGTTTGTTGATTGACCGTGTCTGATTGTGATCACATGTGTGTGTGTGTGTGTTTCCTGTAAAAGTCAATGTGAATCCATAAGTTGTATTAGTGTTTCTTTTTATCCCTGTTTTATTGTCATTACATGTTTTTGTGTATTCTAATTTATACTCATGTTGGTATATTATGCCTACTTGTGCACTCCCATATATCTATGCTACCATGCCTTATTTGTTATTAGTGATAATTGAGACATGGGGACCTTCATGAAATATTCATCCCCTTGTAATGGAGAATACATGATTATGATTATAGTGACGAGGGACTTGAATATATGGTGGAGGTATGGGATTTTCATGACTTCATGTCGAAGGAGAGATCGAGGAAGCCTAAATTTTTTAAATTCCATTCACCATGTCATTACCTAGTCAATGTGAGTAATGGATATTCTCCTATAGAGGATCTGAGTGACATGGTCCTCATGAGAGATAGATGACGTTGGGTATCACCGCCATGACACTGTGAGGACCCCAGAGAAGGGATGGTTTTCTTATTTTGAGTCATTCATTTTTCTTTCCATAGGAGCAGATGTATGTACGGTCAGGGGTTGGGGCATCTTGGTTAGAACACTACCGATTTATTTTGGATTTTACATTCGTGTTGTTTGTGAATTTATTATCATTACGTAAAAAACATAGATACTTGGATAAGTCATGTTAAGGAATCATTGGTGGTGCTCCACTGAGTCTTGTATTCAAACCATAATAGGGAATTTCAATGTGTTTTAGACACCATGAGAGACCCAATGAAGGAAAAAGTCCATGCCTTAGATGGACTAGTAGGTGAAGCATGGAGCTCAGGAGGATCCATAGAGACAATAGAGGACCCTAAAATTATATTATTTATCCTCTATTTTATTCATTTTAGATAGGATTTCATTATTGGGAGATGATTCTATATTACATGACATGTATTCCATTTTCTTTCTGCCTGACTACTGTGATGATTTGTTTTATTTTCATTATTTATCGTCGATCCTATGATTTGATAGTAGGTTTATATTTTCTCCACTGATGTACTTGGACCTTTACAACTAGTTGACATCCTGTTCAATACGGAGAGGCACACATGCAGTTATATTGAATTCAGGTATAGAATTGGTGGTTCGTGTCAGGATGGTACATGGAGTGTCGACCAAAAATGGTTGATGTTTAAGGTATCATAAATTTGATCAAATAGATAGATAACCTACACAAAAAAATAAATTAGAAAATAAAACATTAATGAGAGCCTAATGATAATATAGTCCATCACCTAGAGAAGTCCATGTTGATTAATGGAATGACCAATATATTGGTGTGATATGAAAATCCATATGGGGATCAAGAGATAAGTGAACCCCAACACCTCATGAATAAGAAATTATGGTTATATATATCAAGAGATGAGTCATTCTAATCATGAGGTAATGAAATGGGTCAAATATTCCAAACATGAACACTATTAAACATATGAATTATTAGTTCAATGATAATGTTTTTAGGAAAAATAGAGATTTGTCCCACATTTCTTAGGTATAAAATATGCTTATGGTTTACAATGAAAAACATGGAAGCATGAATATAATTATGAAGAATAGAAGTATCATTGATCAAAATAAACTCATTACATATATCCTCAAGAAGTTCATTATGTTTTTAAATTCTCTTGGAATTAATTGAAGTATATGTAAGTAATCATTAAAGAGGTAGTTGGAACATACTTGTCCTAACATAATAGTGGTTAGGTTGTTTGGGGATGATTAAAGCGATATATGTGGATAATTATCTTTGATTTTTTATATATTTAATGGTTCTAATATCACTATTTATAATAATCTTACAAGAATCAATCCACATGTAGTTCTTATGAATGTAATTTCCTCCGAATATAAGGTCAGATATAAAATAACCCAATTGGAATAATTTTATCATACACTGTGAGGGGTTTTATAATGATGGGATTTTAATCTTTGTTTAAAATATATGGTTCATACATAAATATGTATCTTGATATAATATGAATAAAGTCACACATATATCATAAAAAATTGATCCAACATAGATCTAACTCATATATAGGGATGAGGACCATTTTTATTTTATCCTAAGACTAGATTCGAGATTTTATTTGACTATTTTACCTCATATATAAAATTTGGGATTGACTAGAGAGTGAAGAAACAAATTTTATCATAGATTTTAACAAATTAACCACATTCTAGACACCACAACATGGATATAACTTTCATATAGGGATGTTTGGTTGTGTGGGATGAACCACTACGAACTATTTAAGGTCATATAAGATGGACCATATGTCATACAGGTTAACATCATGTCACACGGGCTTCAGTTCCATGTAGTTTATGGCCATATAATTCGGACCATTTTAATGTTTCATTACATAGATTTGACATGTATGTAAAAAATAAAATAGAATTTCCCCAGTGATGAACTTGTGGATGTGACCACTAATTATTACATCATTATGTATCTTTTGATAAAAAGAACTTATCCATTCTTAGTTATTAAATAAATATATATCATCATAAAAATGAGCCTAAAATAGAAAGGCAAGATATGGACGGATAATTCCCTATGAATACATGGGGTATTATATACAGGGGAAAATTTTAGATGTTACAATAATAATTAATCTATGATCCACTATGTGTCCTATTAAAATATGATTCAAGCTACACATAGTTATTACAAGGTAGCTTCTACATAAACCAGACTCATGTATATTGGAAATATACCTATGAATTATTTAAATATAAGCACATTAAGAAATATGATATTATTGAGAAGGAAAAAATTCTAGGATAGCAATAGGGTTGTTGTTAATAGGATTTAAAACATATCCACCTATGGAAGATCCTAACAAAACTAAATATATTGAGTTAATAGAATCAAACTACATGTAGTTCTAATATATATAACGGTGTTATTATATTTATAGTCTATGTACAAAAATACATCAAGGAAAGATAATTTAATTATAATCATGAAATCACCAAATAAAAAGAGATATACAATGGGGAATGCTCTTTTTCTTTTGAAAGGTGATATTTCAAAATTCTATTTCACATGGATTTTATTTATTTATTTACTTAAGAGGTATATAGGGAAAACCATTCTAAACATTTTAATTCATTGTGAGTTTTAATATACATCATTTAGTTTAACATCATGTCGTAAGGAATTAAATTCCATATAGTTTTGGGTCATACAAAAATGACCTTTATGTGGGGGACTTTTTAATAAATAAATTAATATGAGGATTGGAATCATAGAATATTTATTTATACCAACTTAAAACCAAAAAAATAAAAAACAAGGTCAAATTCATGGTTAAGGATACAAAACTAATCCATGAAATAAAAATAATCACAAATTAAAGGAAAAAATATCCAAAATGAAACGAATAACAAATATTACAGTATTATTTTGTTATTTTAAGAACTGATAAAATATTAGAAAATGATAAAAGTGAAATAGATTATAAATAATTTTAATATATAAAATTCGATGAATAAATATAAATAAAGAACATAGATTAGAATAATGAATTGATTGGCTAAAAAAATTTAATATATTTTTTTAAAATATATTCATTAATTTCATGTAATGATTTATTGGGTCAATAATAACAATAGGGTATCAACTAAAAATGTTTACGGTCTGACATGTGGAAGGTATAATTATTTAGTATATCAAGTATAAAATTTAGATCATCTATATGAAACGAGTGAAGTTGTATTTACCAATATAAAACGGTTATTCAACCTTCATGTGATACTCTTCAAATTAATAAGAAAACATCATTTCAGTTGATTTAAAAATAATGATGATTTTCATAAAATTTATTTTTAATCTCAATATTAATAGTTATTATTTCTTAAAAAAGAGTGAATTTTTTTATTGAAGGAATATATAATAAGAATAGTTACCAAAATATAAATAAATTCTTTAATGAAGTAAAATATGTAATTTTGAAGTCTCATTCCTAATAAATTTTTTCCAAATAGACATTGTGAATTAAATATAGTATAAGTTATTCAAATAAATGGTATGATTTATTATAAAAATTGAATAATTAATGAGGTATTCTACTTTGTCTTTTTAGCCCCTCCCCCGTAATTTTTTTTATTCTTATTCATCACCCTTGATCAATCCTTCCAAGTGTTGTTGGGACCTTTATAATATTTCTATGTCTAAATTATTGAATTTTAGTGCATTTAAACCATTTTTGTAATTATCGCTTTCTATTTTATATAAATTCTTTTAAATTCACTCAATCACTAAAATAAAATAATGCATCACCATGACCATTTTTTCCAACAATTATTCTCCCAAAAACATTTATTTCTAAAGAATTTTATTTGTAGACATTATGAACACATGTGTTGCTAACTCAATTTATCATTTTCATCATCCTTTTAGACTTATTATATCTCCCAAAAAAGTTTTAACATTATTAGGTTCATAATTAATCCATATTTTATATTCAATAGAATGAATGAGGACGTCTTTGAGACTTGGAAATTTATTCATCTATGGTCAACACAACATGGAATCTTTAACAATTTATGGTCCTTAATTATTATGTGTACCCCAATACATAAACCAATGAAACATTTTATGCCTAAATAATGGTTTGACATATTCTTATAAAATTTAAATAGAGTCCCACAATAGTCTATCCAACATTTAAAGCTCCAAAAATTATAACATTCAATGATCATTCTCAATCAAAGACCATCTGGGATGTTGATGTTCATCATTCAGGGATATAGCATGGATGTGATGGATTCACTCAATATTATTAAATCTCCATCATACCCAAAATAAATTACTTCATATGATGAATCTTTATTTCATATATATATCATTGACATCATTATGGACAAAAACTCCATTTTCATTTCATAGGGACTCATATACCAAGACATTTCATTTTCGAAATTTTGAGTATCTATTATTTGAACATCAAAATATCATGATGATCAACTTTTTATTTTTTTCGTTTAGTAATGAATGAAACAATACTACAAGTCGATGAAATTTTTAATTATTATTCCTTACAACTATAATAATTTTGAACCATAACGCTCAACTTCTTCAACCAATGAAACATGAAATCATAGAAATAATACCAAAAACATAAATATTCTCCCTCAATTCAGTTCATCGGTTTCTTCATTTCATTCTGTAACTCTATCAACCTGGTTCAAATATCTCATATGTGGATCTAATTTTTCACCTAACAAATATTACTATAGTTACTTGATGATATGAAACAAGTCATCTATTTTTTGGAATCTCTATCAATGATTTATTTTCTTATGTGGAAAACAAATCCAAATTTTACACTCTTAATGAATTTAAAATTGAGTTTCACATTATTTTTTTCTTTATTGTATAACTCAGTTTAAATTTATATAGTTAAATCAAACCACAATACCATTGGTTGAATCCGGACTCAAATTTTTTTTCATCATGAAATTATTCATGTCCTTCAATATGGATTGGAAATGGTTTAGTTCATCATGCCCAGGCACCGACAACCCTTAATAGGCACTTCTTTAACTTCTAATCCCTATAAATGCACAAGAATCCTTAAAATTTCAGTGTTTTCATGATTATAAAAAATTGAAACATACAGATGGACAGTGTCACATAAATGAAGAAGATGTTAAAAATAGAAATATGATAAATGGTCCAAATAAACATTTTCTAAATTATACTTTTGAGAATATGAAATCATACCCTATAGAAATTATGCCTTGTGATACTAATTAATATTGGTAAAATTATCCTTATAAATTTCGGAAAAAATTACACTTATGGGATTATTTTTTAGTCTTATGGAAATATTTATATTTCTAATTCTACTCTAATTGGATTTGAATGACCCTTCCTTTGGATGTGGAATTCCTTATGAAATGTAGACATGATTCTTACACTGTTTCCAAAACCCACTGAATTGAATCTTACACGCATATATCAACAAAAATGCACTTTTTATAAATTAATCATTCAAAATAATTTAAATATAAAATGAAAATATGTAAAATTTTAAGAAATTACAATTAAAAAGAGTTATTAGAAAATTTAATTTTGATAAAAATAACTGAACATTATAATAATAATACAAAAACCATAAAATGTTACATATGTTTTAAAAATAAAATTTCAATTAATGTAACACCACATTAAACCAATGTATTTTATCTCAAATATGTATGAAAATTATATAAATTAATTAATTGAACATTTTAACAGAGAAAAAATAATAATTTTTCACATATAAGGAAAAAATTTCATTTCTGACATAAAACGATCTATATTCTATGGGATTCCAATTAACAAAAATTTTATCATCAAAAAAATTATAATTCCAAAAAATGTATATGGTATAAATATATTAAAATAAACCCATGACATCTAGATAATTTGAATGATGATATGACCATATATTAAAACTAAGTGATGTAGTGAAGTGTTAGACACCAAGAAAAGGTTTAGGTTTTAATTTATTTTTCTTTTGGGGCTGGGATATGTTATCCAAGCATCATTATATATCTCTATTTAGAAGGAATAAATATATACATTTTACTTTTAGTTGTCCAAGTGTCGGGGATAATGATGAAAAGGCGGATTTAATGGGGTCAATTCATTCACATTAATGGAAATATGTTGTTTTAGTCATAGGATATGTTTGCCATAACAACATGATTAGAGTGTATGATCACAAAAATATAATCCCAAAATTATGAATAGAAACCCCTATATACATCTGACACTTAAATAGGGGAGGGAGTTTATCTCATAACATATTCCCATGTTTAAGGATTCATATGTTGAGGATTCATACACAGTTCTATATCACATAAAATGAGGTCAGGTCTCACTGAATATACAATTATAATATGTATATGATCATATTGAATAGAAATTATGTCATGTAGTTTAATATTATATGACCTTTACTTGGGTATGTTCCACACAAATAATGTACCATTAGAAGATATTATATAAATTAAGTCATCTAATTACCAGTGTAGAACTCCATATTGTGCGGGGAAATTTTAGCCTAGGTATATGGATAAAGATCTCTTTTGGGGGGTTATTAGTCATATCTATCTAATATATAAGGAAATCATGTATCATAAAATGTACCAATCTATGATGATTTGGTATTATAAGTGACCCCATATTTTTTGATGATTAATATCATTTGACAGGGACATTGGGTGATATATAGTTTAACAACATACATTTTGGAAAAATGATCTTCTATTTAAATTCATATAGCTGGGACTTATAGTTTATCCTGATGTGAACTTATGTGAAAAATTTCTTATGAAACCATTCACAATTTTTATATATGATGCAATCTCAATACATTATAATCAAAGTTCATGATCCAATGGATTATACTCTTTGTATTAAATATGGTCCTTCCCATTTAGGTTCTAGTTGTTATGGTTTCTTCCTAGGTATTATTCGATTTCTAAATTCCAACACCAATTCTTCGTATAAGAATGAGTTGATTAAAACCCTGTTATGGAATAATCATGAAACTTGGTTTTGATGGATCTCATGGTTTATAATGTGTGTAACATTTTCAAATAAATTATATCTAGCTCATCATGTTATATATAGGTAGATAAAATACACACAACTGATTATAAATGAAAATCTATTGTGGTGGAAAAAAAATTTCAATGGAATTGATTTTGAATATTCCACATATAGGATATCAAAGGATCACTTGTCTGGTATATAATTTTTTGGGGAAATAATACCACATATAATATAGGTGTTTGTTATTACAAAACATATTTTCCTTGTCCACAACCTTCTAAATTATAATAGATGGAGTTTTATAGAGTGATTTTACATGTCCATTTACACCAAATGATTTTGGGGAAAATGGTATGAAGGGATATTTTATTGTTTATAGATCTATTTCAACTCAAAGGAACCAAAATTTTTATCATATTATAACAATATTTTATGGGGGGAACCAAATCTGGTAATAATATTAGAATTTATATATTTGTTGATATCATTTTTCTATAATTTCATAACATATATATCCTTCTAAAAATTTAATAATAAGTTAGTGTAATTAAGAAAATAACTTAAATTTTTGGTTATTATAACCAGAAATTTCCCCATGATTTTTATTCCCCATAAGGTAAACAATTAAGATTATTTAGTGACGTGCAATATTTTTTGGGGGTAAAAAAATGAAGACAGAATGTATCTGATAAGTTTGGCACATCATTATAAAATCCACATAGTCATGCATAATTAAAGACTTAATGTAACCAATTATATTTATTTAGTGGAATATGTTGGCTCTTGAATAATGTGAAAAATATGATCCAATGTAGATTTCTTATTTATGGTTGGGGCATATCCTATATAGATGCACCTATGGAGGATGGATGATGAGAATTTTGGGGGATTCTATAAAATAATTAACCCAAGTAAATGTATTAAAATTTGATACATAGGTTTACTAGGAAGAGGATGATGTTTTGGGCTGTTTTTATTATGAATATTGTTGGTTAAACGTGTGATAAGGAATCAATGCTGAATTTTGATTGAATATTCATTTGAAGGGGTTATTTTAATTCTGTTTTAAATAATTTATCTGACCTTGTATAATCTCTTACCTTTCCTATTAGATCATTATTAATGATAAATATCATTCTCACCCTCTCTCTAATATGATATATAGATAACTTATTACACTCACCAGGTAGTTATTATTTGAATAAGTAAATTTAATAAATAATGAATTATATGTCTTTACGTTTACAATTAAATAGATATCTTCAATCACACTGAAATCAACCTACAAATCTGTATCATTAGAAAACAAGATGTTCCAGGTGGCCTATGTGTACATAACCTAGAATGGTAAAAGTAAATAAATACACAGAGTAATAGAAATATCCAAAACAATGGGAACTCAAACATTTCAAAATAAAATATGAAATGGATAATTAACATTGAAGAACCAAATTCATTAACAAGGTTATTAGAATCTTCTCCGTGACATAACTGATAAGGTCCTATATTCCATTACAAGATATTATTATAAATAAAATAAAATAAAATAAGAAATAGATTAGAATATCACTCCTCTATCAGATATAATTTTCATCAACTCACAATAATAGTGAACAATTGACTTGTTATATAATTTGTGGTATCTTCATGTGTGATGTTTTCATACTCTCTCACATGAGCAATGTGGATTCCTTATTCTACCTCAAACGATCCTTAATCCTTCATAATCCTCATATTTTTTCATAGAACACATTTCATTAGTGGATTCCACATGTAAAAGTTGACGATCTCAATTCGTTAAATGGGTTTAATGAAAATTCCTATCTTGGATTAGCTCCATTATCATTCACATATCCAACTATCATAGAATATGATGAACATAGAGGCTTATGAGTTTTCTTTCCCAATTTGAATTGAAAAGGGGTAGATTGATTATATTTTGAAATATATTTAAATTTTGGTTTTAATATTTTACCCCATAATGTTAAAAAATTGAAAAGGCTTAAGGTTTTATATGCTTCCACTAGGGTTCTTGACATTTAAAACATATGAAAACTCCAATTTTATATGATTCAAATAATATAATATCATTAAATTCATATGATCAAAAAAATCTAAACCACAATGTATTATGATATTACTAAATTATTATGGTGAAGTCATAAACGTGATAGGAAAGTATTTTGGAAATGATAGAAGAAATGACTGAATGTTATATGAAATATCTAGAATTTCATTAAAAATATCCAACCCTAAATTCAATTGCTCAGGATGAGATAATTTATTATAATGGGAGAAAATTATTAAAAAAAAGTTGATATCTGTTGATTTACTAAATTTCCATATGCAAGGCTGGTTGAAGTCATAAGAAATTCTCTCCTACATCCTTTTCAAAACTGTGACCCATAAAAATACAAATCACTATAGTATAATTCATGTTATTTTTAGAAAATGATTTAATCCACTAAACATGGGTTTAAAAAACCTATTTACATTATAATTCCGGAATTCAAACTCAACGCAAGTAATTACCAATTAATTAAAAAAATTTAAAAAAATACTAAAAACATGTTTAAATAGATTTGATAATTTAAATCTAGATTCCACAGAAAACAATAATTATTAATGAATTTTCCATATTATTAAAAATAATGGCTTTAGGTTATTTTGAAAATTATACCAACATTTGAAAATGATAGCATTAATCACTTCGAAATTATTTTACAATTGATCTCCTGGTAAATAAATTGAATACATATTAATCCAAAATATCATCATTCCTAGTACCAAAAAAACCAAAAAATAGAGATATAATTCCATATTTAATGCATTATTTGAAAATATTATTACTCCGCTATGAATTTATTATCATGATCCCATAAATATATTGATGTAAAAATTGATGTTCGAAGAGTGAAAGCATAATTTAATTTAGTGGAATTATAAATTTAATATATCCAGATTAATTTACCAAATTTTTTAGGTTCCTTATACAGAAGTTTGATACTAAACTTACATGATTTGATTCAAATGGAATTACAATAATTCAATTCCCCCCATAATCATATATGACCAATATTCACCTGAATTAAATCAATTAATTTTTGTAAATTTTGATCTTATTGAATTTTACCAATCCATGTATATCCAAATAATTTCATGTATTTACATGTGAATTTTATTATGTAAACACCCCATGCATAATTATTTTATAATTTCATGTTTTTACAAATTTCAAATTTCACTCTAGTTTCGATGGAGTTATATAAATTTATTTTGAGTAGGATTTCTAAAGTGTACTTTTTTCCAAACGAAAATGTATTCTATGATTCAGTTTCAAACACTACTTCACTCAATTATAAATATTTAATTACACATTAATTTTTCCTATCCAAATAAATTATTTTGTTATAAACTAAATTTTCCTAAAAATTGGTTGTAAATATCACTTGGTGATAATTTAAATTTACTAGTTTAAAAATCAATGAAACATTGAAAATGTTTTTTCCACATGGAATAAAAAATTATAATCTTAATTTCCAAACGTTGAAATGCTCTATCAATATTTAAATAGTAAAAAAATTGAATATCCCAAAATTGAAAATAAATTTATGTATAAATATTTACATCATTTTCTATTTTTTCATCTCCCAAAAACAAATCGTAGATATCAACATCAAGTATTTTCAATATAAATTTTCAATAAGAGACATAGCTAATACAATAATATAAAGACAGATATGAAAGAAATGAATGTCCTTATCATCATCACTCATAAATAGTTGGTAGGAGTTTGTATTCCTCTAACGAAACCTTCCAAAAATCATCATGAATTTTTTTTAGTTTTTCTATACTCACATTAATTTATTATTTCGATTTATATCCATTGAAATCAATGAGCATGAGAATCATCCTAGAAGAGAATATAATCAATTTATCTGCAATATAAAATTCACTTTTGTGGATTAATCTTTGAATCAAAATTAAATACTTTTCCTTTTATAGAAATGAATTTTTATATTCGTCCCTAGTTATCTCTTCCAGTACCATTATTTATAGATTCCTTTGATCGTAATATTTTATTTTCTCTTAGATTATCTTTTATACTTCCTAGTGTACATTGGGAATTATTTCAAATGGTATGTTCTAAATTTTACCAAACACTAGTTAGTAAGGTACATTATTAGGTGTGTTTACAAAAAAGTTCTATATGTCCATAGTGCATACTATTTATTTATCTACTCCTTCCTATTATACTTGAAAATACTTCCTAAAATCATTTTACTTAATTGATGGAAACCTATTCCTACTATTTTGTGTTTGATAGGTAATGGAGGCTTTGTGTTAAAATCCATATTTATTTATATGGTTTTCCATGATCTTAAAATAAGAATTTTTCCTTGATAATTGATTATTTATTGGGGGGATCCAATCCTCTAAAAAATATTTTATCATAGAAACTCAGTATCAAATAATTTATAATAAATTTTTGTTTCTTTTACATCAATCTATTTAAAAACATAATCCTCTACTAATAAGGTATATCTAAAACCAATAGAGTTATGGAATACTTATTTTATATACCTTATTTCATTATTTATTACACAATGATACTCACAATAAAATAACAAAAGATCAATTACCAATGTGTATTACAAAAATTCGATATATAGCACATTAAACTAAAATAGGGATACAAATAAATTATTTCTAACTCTGTAACATGAATCTAAAATCTATGGATATCTAAAAATTTCATGTGGTAACCTAGAACGTATACATTAAACATGTGAGATATAAATCCCAGTAAGGGAATAATCAAATCCTAATAATCTGAATATAAAACATGTTTTTAAATATTTATATCAATATGATATAAAATGGGGAGAATCATAAAAATGAACACTGAAACGTTATAAAAGAAACATAATCAAGGAAACAAATTAATGTGGAAACAACATAAAACCATGACATCATAGGAAGATGTCAAGGCTAACCACAATGTCATTATAACATAGTGTTATTAGGATAAACTCACATGCACTAAAATGTATCTTTTATGTTAACAACATCACCCAATTCATTTAAGGGCAATATAATTTAAGGAAAACTCATCACATTTATATTATATATATATATATATATTTATGCCATATAGACCATAAAAATTATAATATATTTCCTAAAATTTTATCCCCTAATTAATTATTTTGGGTTAGAAACATGGTAGTAATTATATAATTAATAATAGTAACATCAAGGTGATTACCCTTGAGTGAAAATTTTGATGGGTATATAGTACAAAAATGTTTGGAAAAAGAGATAAAAAGATAATTTTGGCAGTATAACTGGTGTATATAAAGGTTTATAGAAGGGTTTAATTAGAGTTAAATGTGGTCTATCATTAATTAAAAATAAGGAGGATATTAAAATTTTGTGTCAAAAGATATTACGACATGATAAATTGGAAATCAAAATAGTTAATAAAAATAATGTATTTGAATAATTAAGATAAAGATAATACCTTACCTTGAGAGAGATTTTCCAAGTGCTAGGGAGGATCTTATTAGGAGATTAGCAAAACCTTCAGAGGGGTTTAGAGAGGGAGAGAAAGGGGAAATACATGATCAGTGTATTTTGAGTGAATAAATGTGTGAGGTTGGGTTGGTATCTATAGTAAAAAGAGAGAGTATTTATTTATAAATTTATAAACATATGTTTTCTACTCTATATAATAAAACAATCATAACCGAAAACCTAACCAAGATTTTATCTTATTACTTCTACGAAGGATGAGTGGTTTTAAGTATTTTATAATTTCATGATGTTAACATATTATGATAATAAAAAAATTTATGTGGAAGTGAGTCATGTTCGTATAGAAATAATTTCAAAACCATAAGATATAATTTATGTGTTTTTGGTATTTATTATGGTTTTTGAAAATTAATCAAAATAACAAAAAAACATAATATTTTTAATGGGAAATTATATTTTGTCATATATACCTTTTATATGATTTATTACTTCACTTTTTTCCAGTTATATTTTTACAACAGAAACCATATATTAAAACAGTATTTAATTTTTACCCAAAAATTACACTATCATAGAAAATTATAAAACACGTACCACTATATATTTTATAAATGATAATTTCAAAAATAATATTTATTGTTCCCAAATAATTTTCTAAATATGGGACTTTTTTACATTTAAATAAGAATCCTTATTTACGGGGAAATACATGTTTTCACAACACAAACATCTTTATGACCCCAATTAAATTTACATTAGGATTCATTAAATTATATTATAATTTTTACTTTTAATAAAAATTATTAATTAAAATTTTTATTAAAATATTATTTTTTTCCAAAATTCTCAAATGTGTATAATGAATTTATTAATTCAATATAAATATTTCAAAAAATATATATTATTAGTTTATTCATTTTAAAATATAACTATAAACATTCATTATATAATTATTTAGAATGTAATACTAAAATGAATAAGTATAATAGTTACTTTTTAAAAAAATAAAATATAAAAATCCATACTTTTAGGATCTAAATAAGAGACTACATATTACACCAGTGTATGCACCAAGTTGGTGGTGTGTGATGGAGGAGCATTCTTTTGGTGTTTCAGTGAACAAGATATAGGTCTGGATCAAAATAATCATGAAATTATCCTATAAATTTTATAAATAGAGATTAAATTATTCAATGTTATCTTGATCTTGATCAAGGGTAAAGCCAAGTGATTCCATGTCCCATACAAGATTTGATAGATAGGCTTCATAGGGTATGGTACTACTGGACGAGGTCATCACTTATTTCATCTATGTCAATTAGAATGTATCATAGCCATTAATATAAACTAATATTACTGGTCACTATAAAATAGTTATATTAGCAATAGTTTTTATTATTAATGTATTCTAATTATGTAATACTATATTTTTAATGGTATAAAATAACCAAATTAGTGCATTTTTTTCTTTAGATGCATTACATGATATGTCATTTATTAATTTAAAATTCAATCCCATTTATAAAATTTCATTACATTGAATTCATTACAATATTATACATTTCACTATTGAAATTTTATTTTTTTCCATAGAAAAAATGTGGGTACATCAATTTCCTTGACACTTTTCGTTCACATGTATCCTCATCAAAATTGTGGTTCTACCACAAATACATTAACCAAGTGAGATGTCTTATTTCATAGAGAATTATCTATAGGATATTATTCTTCATCAGATTCACCACGTATGAATGATCATTCAAAAAAGGCACCACATCAGGATTTAGTACATGTGTGGGGTCTAGTATGTACATCATCAAGTGGGATTTATTGAACATTTCATGTACTTGAGATAGGATACGTGACAAAGCAATTTTATATGAAAAAACACACATGTGATCTATAATATCAAAGGGATAGAGGTATCTTAAACTAATAATTCCCTTCTTCCAAACCCCTTAAATTACTTCCACAATGATATATAAGATCCCCTTCTCTTTGACCTCAAACTCTATGTATTGTCAATGATCGTTTTCATAACTTTTAGGTCTACTTTTGTTGGATTTCATATAACTATTAATGTTTTGAACCATATTTTTTAACCTGTTGGGTAATACCATTTCCCATATCATTCTATTCACCAACCTCATCCCATCATGTTGGACTCTCACACCTCACCCCATACAGATTCTTATATAGATTCATTTTAATGATACAATATAAACTATTATTATCTGAGAAATCCAATATGTGATGGTTTTGACCCCGAAATCATTATAAAAACATTGAATAATATATATTAATATCCAATATATATTAAATGGATCTCTTGGACTGATAATCAATTTATCAGTGATAAAAAATACTGAAACTCTACTATGTATAGAAATCATGCAGAACGATTCTCTATAACCATATTGTTGTCCTTGGATCTCTATCATAATAAATGGATAGTTGAACTCTATGTATTATTTCAAATTCTATTATTTATTTCCTGGTAATTAAGTTAAGAGTGCTATCTTGATTGATGATAATGAAATACAACAACTTTGTAAAGTGGTTGGCTACCACTCAGATGGTGTTCTTTCCATTAGTTTTCATAGAGATTCTTTTAATGATATCAATAGTGATTTTTCCTATTTCCATACTCGTATGGGAAATTATTTTATCATAACATTATAGTTATTTCATTTAACCATGACTTGATGGAATACTAATCATTGAGATACAAATTCAACAATCTCCCACTTCATGTACTGCAACTAAAAAAAATTCATCTGATATATATACATCTTACAGCTTCGTGGATGATTAGAGAAGGTTGAGATAAGAAAATCATCCAGAAGTTACCACATCATATATTTTATAATGGGATGTTTATCTAGGTTCCAATCCTTATAATACCATAATTATCTATGTTGAATTACTAAATATTCACTAAATAACTTATGATTTACTTATATATTTTTGGGCCTCTATGATCCTATTATGAATGGATGGTGAAACAATTATTTGTGAAATGTTGGATGAATTTACTATTTTGATACCCATGTATATTGTTTACTAGTCCACTAAGGGTGGATCTATCTCAATCCTCACAATGGATAGGGTTGTGGGATTCATTCTACCCCAAGTTTCTACCTAAAATTTCTCCATTACATGATGGTAATATATTGAATAATCATAATAATTGATCATATCTAGCCACCTTCATTTTTGTATATTGATATTATTCATAGTGAATATATAAATGATGAATTTATGATCTATATATATGTCACACATTTAAAAATATTGAAAATTACTCTAAATTTTTAATGTGAATATCACTAGTACTAATTCTATATTTTGGGTTTGGTAGTTCATTTCCCAGATCATTAATCGGTAGGAGGAATATGCTGTCACATTTTCATCTTTGGTGACTAAAAAAACAAATCCAATTTTAGATACATCACATTACATAAAATATCCATCTCCACTATTGGGTAATGTGGGAATTTTTGTAGTTATAGGCCACTTATTTACCTCTTAAGATCAACCCCAACATTCACCAATATATAAAAACATCAGTCAATTCCAATTTGACAAGGTTAGTTGTCTTGAAAATCTTGTGATGTTTCTCACAAATTGGCGATCGTACCTGGATAACCCATGGAAACTACAAACCAATATCATAGGTCTATGTATGTTACATCCTTCAATTGTTACTTCCTTTTAAGGGTCCATATATATCTCTTTTTTGGTGATAACATTCCCTATTAATGTTTCATTCATCATCCAATACTCAAATTTTTTATAATTTTCGTACAAAATTTCTTTTTATGGGGTCTTCAGTACAACTTTTAGATAAACTATATAGTCCTTATTTTTTTGTATTTAAATATATCCTCTATACTAAGTAAAAAAATTTAACAAGCTAATCTCTATAGACTCTATATATTATAACCATGATGATAGTTAGAGAATTATTTATTCCCAGTGACATCACTACGAACATTTACTATTTTTAACTTCTAATATATGTAGTGTTGAAGGTATCTAGATTCATTAAAATTACTTGGTAATATCCCATGAAAAGATCCCACATAGAAAAGTAATGGTCTCCACATATCTGATCGAAATGTTCACCAATATGTGGTAGATGATATTTATTCTTAATTCTGATCTTTCCATGACCAGGAAAATCAATACAGAGGCGCACTAACCCATCATTATTCTTGATGAAAATTATTGGTTCACCCCATGGTGAACCACTTTATCATAAACATCCAGGGTAAAGCACTTTATCATAAAATTCCATTATCAAAATTTTCCTATAGATTCATCTTCAGTACATCATGTTCAATATTGGTAATTCTCGATGGAGTTAGAGAATTGAAAAATATTAACGTATATGTAAGACAATTCACTCAACCTCTTGATTATGAGTAATAACATGAAATTCTCTGAGAAACACATCAACATATTCCCAAAAAATGTGCATGTATATAAGGATAAAATTTTATTTAGAATAAATCACTTGACCAATATACTCTTACTCATTAGGCAATAATATACAGGAATGATATGGTGATTCTAAAAGATATTCATTCTCTTCCATTCAATTATAAAGAATTCATGGGTGATTTATTATTCAATGGGTGATTTCCTTATGTAAGAAATTTATTTTATCTCTATATAATAAAATCTAATCCATACCTAAAATTTTATCGAATTCAACTCAAGGGAGTATCGCAAGGTTTAATGGGAAATTTAACCTATATAAATGTATGTAGGATAGGTTATATATTTGGGATAGAATAATTGACCCATTCTACATTCTACCTGATATCTCGATTTGTATGTATTGAGGTAGTTTTTGAATTATTCTACTAAACTTGTGGGATATGAATGAATTAATAGAATGAAAATAAAATAGTGTGTTCACTATCATTGACTGGATAACTATAATAAATTTAAGGACACCATTTTTGGAATAAAACTGAACAATTTTTATGTAAGAATATATCCCTCTCTGTATAATCCATGGATTTTTTCTTCCTTGTTCATCATCGGGGATCTTGGTATTAGTGAATTTATTTTCATTACGTCCTTGTTTCTAATAGTTGAAACATCTAATATCATACAATGGGTTGATTGGAGCATTCACATATTCCATAATTTTTTTAGGTTTCTCCCATCATCATTATATAGAAAGTCTTCCATCCATTCTAAAAAAATAAAATATATATCCCTTTTAATAAATTATTGAAACTCCTCTTCATATACCTTTGACAAGATGGCTTTGTCTCATTTTTTCACATGTGATAAGTCAATAACTCTACATGAATTAAATAATTTCATCTAAACTTCATTTGCAGACCCATGATACTCTTGACATTATCTGATCTCCCTTTTATCTTGGATGTATCAATAAAAAATATAATTATAGCTATTAATATCTCAAATATCCAAATATTTTAAAAGATTTATCTTTATCCCACTAAATAAGTGATAAACAAAACTTCTGGGGATAAATGAAAAATTTGTAGTTGTATTGGGTATGTCTTGTGAGGATATCATCATACACAATGATTTATTAATTATCATTTAGTTTGATGACAATGAAATCCATATCCACATTATGTTGAAGAATGCGAGGAAAATATTTATCAAAAAAAATTATAAATTTTTTCCACTCCATTGATTCAATATCCACCTGGATGTTCTTATTTTCAATCAAAATCCAATTTTGACTAGCTTCTCAATATATATTATAAATAACCATCATGAACATAACTTGCTCAAAGAATTTAAGTAATGATAATATCTTTCGATGGAGTTGATACATTTATACAAAATTAAAGGATCATTCATTCCACTGAAATATAGAGGCATTTGTCACATAAAGGCCTCAATAGTGACATTACCTATCTTTGGCGGATGTACATTATCCTCCTGATTCATGTTTCTATTAAAAACATGAATTTATTGGGTATGTATTTTCAAGAATTTCTAAACTCCTACTCTCATCATTTAGGGAATATCATTTTGGGTTTCATTATATTTCCCATCGCTTTGGGTTTTCACTCAATCCATCTTATTTCCATTCAATGAATTAAAAAAGGTAAAAATTAGTGATGATAATTTTCAACTATTACACATATTAGTTGGAAACTTATGAATATTGTTGGGATAACTCATAAATGAAATATATTCATTTTCCTTTGAATTATTATATTTTAATATATTCTATATATAGTATATTTTTAAACATAAAATTTTAAATGATATTTATTCCTTGATAATGCTTCATAAAAATATTTTTAATTTACCAAATAATATCATATGATATATCAAAACAAGGTGTGTATTAAGGCATCATTGATATGAAATGTGTGATGATCTAGTCGATACCCAATATGGCCATTTAAGAGCTATTACTCCCCATGTACAACGTTTCAAAATCCCCATCCACATGTATTTTATTGGTAGGTATTTTATTCCATGGAATCCAATTAATATTTATTATCCCAAAAATTATAGGGGATTCATATGATTATTCTTATCACTAGGGATTTGAATAATATTTTCTAATCCTAACCCACATAAATAAATATATATTCCCTCTGATACCAACTATGAAAACTCATGTATTTTATATAACTTATTTCTTGATTTATAACACAATGATACACATAATATTATAAAAAATGATTATTATTTCTAGTGTATTTTGGAAATAAGTTACACAGAACATTAAGATGAAATATGGATACAAATACATTATTTAAAACTATTTAAAATGCCCTTGATGTCCAATTAAAATCTAATGGAACACATGATATCCTAGGGACGTGCATAAGAACGGGGTGAGCATTAAATCCTTAAAAGAGAATAATAAAAGAATTACATTATTAATATAATAACATTTATTAAAAAGGAATATCATGGTGAAATTATAGTTTGAAAATAAAAAACATGAACGTGTAATAATGTTATAAGATGATAGAAACAAAGAAACATAGGAATATGGAAACAAAATAAAAGATGAAATCATGATAATAAGTCAAGACTAACCACTAGGACAACATAACTTAATATTCTTACGACAACATCCCATGAACTATAAATAATATATAATTATATAAATCATTACCCAATGCATTATATGGATATATAATTTTTGGTTCACCTGCCATATTCATATTGTGTACAAGAAAATGTGTGAAACATAAGTTATTAGACAAAAGAATATATTTCAAAACATTTGACCCAATGAATAAGGAGTGTGAGTAATATACATGGATTTCACAAATAAATTATGTATATTTAAAAATATGTGAATTTTATTGAGTAAAAACGGGGATGGATATTCCTAATACAAATGTATAGAATTTAGAATTAATAAATAATTTCTGTAGCATAACATGTGTACATAATGTTTCATGAAAGGGTTTAATTAGAGTAAAAGATGGTATCTCATTACATGATAATCATAAATAAATTAAGTGGGTTTGTAAAAACATATTCCAATAGGAAAAATTGGAAATAAAATGATATAATATAAATTAATTTTTATAATGATGTGGAGTCGGAGTAAAATCCTTTACCATGAGAGGTCACTTCTAAAAGATTGGTAGGAGATTCTTATGGGATTTGATAAACCATGAAAGGTGTTTACAGAGAATTATATTTAGTAAATCCATTATAAATGGGTTTTTAGTGAAGATAAGTTGGAGGTTGGGTGAGTATTTATAGCAAAAGATATAGGAATACTTTAATATAAAAAATTGTTGTTCAACTATATATAATAAGATAATCAACCTCACAAACCATCACATGGATTTATTCCATGGTTTATTAAATATATGAGTTCATATTGATATTTTATATATCCAAGTACTTACAATATTAAAATAATATCATTTTCATTGTGGAAGAGAGCCAGGTTGAATATCAATTTGTTTTAAAACCATAAAATATAATAATGATTTTTTAGAATTCATTGATGTCTTATAAAATTATATATATAACAGTAAACTTTTTTATTTTAATGGTTAAATATTATTTTGATGATGGATTCCACTTATATAATTTATCACATTATATATGTGCTATTATAAAAACATAACACAAGCCGTATATTTATTCCATTTTTAATATTTACCCAAAAATTATATTATTGTTGAAAATAAAGAAAAATTCACTATTGTAAAATAATGATATTATCATTTAAAAAAAATATTTATTTTACAAAATTAATTTTATAAAAGTGATAAATTTACTTTAATATAAAAAATTATTTATTGTGAAATAGTTTTTTAGATAATTAACAAATTTTAGACCTTAAAAAAAAATCACTATATTTCATTAAATTATATTATTAATTATATTTAATTAAATATTATATAATAATAATTTTTATAAAATTAGATTTCTCTCTAAAACTCTTGATTTTATCAAATCAGTTTTATAATTATTAAAATATATTTCCAAAAATATTATTTTATTTTCTCCATAAGGAAATAAATATTTTTTATCTCTCCTTATATAATAACTTATAATATAATTATCAATGATTTTATATGGATTGAAGGATTCATGTGAGTATATAAAAATTGATATCCAAAATAAACTACCCTCCAAAAAATTCGGTTATTTTTTTAGAATAAAGTGGAATCTACATACAAGTGTATGGAAAAATAAAATAAAATATTTTAACATTTCTTATGGTTTTCAACTCTTAATCAAATTATCAATATAAATTAACCAAAAATAAGGATCATACCAAAAAAAAATATTGACTCATATTTTAGCATAAGATATGGATTCATAGTTTAGAAAAGAGGAACCTATTTGGTGAAAAAATAATTCAAGATTTTATCACACCATGTTAATTGGGAGATATTGTACAGGTATACACTTGAGAGGGTATCATAAATGGTTGTTTATGTTTATTTTTTTACCTCAGAGGCCAGAGTAAATATACTCATGTGAACTACTACCAAGTTCTCACATTTCATATTGTCTTTAATTTACATTTTTAACTCTTTTAATTGAATCAATCATATCAGAGGCCTTATATTTCCATAAACAATCCTAATCATGTATGTTAGGGGTGAATTATACAAATAAATTGTGACACTAATTCCTCGATAATACAAACTGAATGTCACTAAATAAATTATAATATTTGAGTAACACTTATCTATTGTTGTGTAATTGGTCTTGGTTGTATCTTGGGATTTTTCTGTGTAATCTATCACTTGTGATTTTCCCTAAATCATATAGTGACCCATTGTTTTTATAGATAAATATGAAATCATTTAGATGAGTATTAAACACATTAAACAAACACACACCAGAGGATTGTAATGGTATATTTCCTTTTGAAACATGAAAATAAAAACAACTTCTTAAAATGTGAACTAAATAATCTCCATGTTAGTTATTCAAAACTACAAAAATTATTACCCATATCATACAAAATACATTCCTTTAAAAATGTGGGAATTTAATCAAAATAAAGGGTCTTCCTATATGCTCAATAAGGGGGAAAAGTGAGATACACCAGCATAACATGACCATAAGGGTATGAGAACATTATAATGATATTTGAAACCAATTACCAGTATATAGAAGATCAAAAGCATCAGTCATGCACAAAATATTATAATTTCGTAAAACATAAGACATAATTAAATCAAATAACTTTTTACATGTGAGCATAAAATTGAAATAAAACCTGGAATTGTATCATACACATAGGAATGACAATCATTTCCCTAGTAATCAATGATCACTACAGTGGATGTCATAGTTGAATGTGATCACTCCAAAACTCATTATAGGATCCGGGGATCACTCCCAATACCATTATAATGGATTATGTCACATAATGATCTGGGATCACTCCACAATCATGTACTATAAATCTCCTAAGATATAAATCTTTACCGAATACATTAGAAAAGTATATAGGTCCCACCCACTTCATAATAAAAATAATATGTATGTGTGCCATAGGATCATAAAATATTCATCATATCATAAACCTTAAAAGGAAATGGATTTCATAAAATTTTAAAAATATCATAACATGTGGAAAAGAGACAAGTTTCATAATCATTTCAACATTTCATAATTGTATAGGCCATGAAAAGAAGTGGGTTTAATAAGCATTTCTTCATGTTATAACTAGTACAACAGAAATAGGTTTTTTAAAAATCTTTTTTATATAAACATAAAACATTTATATAAAAAATATTATCGGAATATTTTAATAATATCCCCCATAAAGAATGGGTAACGTCAACTGATGTCATCTTAGATGGAAAATAATTTTAAAAGTTATTTGAAATATTTCTTTAGTACAATATAATATACAATTTGAAAAAAATATAAAATATAAAATACTTTAAAGTAATTTTATTTGAAAATAAAATTTAGATACTATAAATTATGCTTCAATGAAGTGATTGATCATTATGTTATAGAATTTTGTTCATTTCATACATGTTAAAACTAATTTTACATTCAAATTTTATGTAAAATACTAACAGACATATTTGGGAAATGGAATGAACATTATTTTAAAATAATATAAAAAACAAATATGGGTAAAAATTTCTTCAATAAGTAATTTTTATAATGTTAAAAACGTTATTCAAAAACATATTTATAAAATATGGTTTTATAATAACAATTATTATTCAATCGAAGAGTGAAATAAATATGATTTTTGTTAGAAACATTATTTTTAAATTATGATTCTGTAATGATATAAAATTTGAGGGAAATTTTATTTTTATAAATTAACAAGAGTAGAATAAAAGTGATTAGTATCTTGATAAATAGATCATAATATTTTATTATCTGAAATATTATCTTAAAATATATTTATAAATGATTTTATTGTAATATAAAATCAATACAACTTTGGAAACATTGAATTGTAAGAACCTCTAAGGAAAAACATCAAATAAAACATAAAATATAATTGTTATAAATAAATTCAAGATATAAAATGTCATAGGTCCTGCATATACACCTGATAAAATAAGATAGGTGTATAACCTAAAATATATATCAGGGAATGATAATTGAGAAAAAAATAACTACTGATTTTGAAAAAAATTAACTGTATACCCAATTAAATGGAGTTCATTATATTGATATTTAAATAAAATTACTATTAAGGATAATAATCATAAACGGAATGTTTGGTCAGTATATAATGATTGTAAAATAAATATATGGTGAATATGGATTTCCTATCAATGAAAATAAATGTGATGAAGAAATACACTACCATAAGCCTCAAATTCCATTATAAAAGTTCAAAACTCATTTAAAATATATGTAATTATACAAAAAATATAATACATAACAATAATTATAAATATAAAAAAATATAATATTTTCTTCTTACCTTTTGTTACCCATTAATTAACAATTCCTTGTTAAAGTCACATTTCTGGGAATTACTGTTGTGTTTTCCATGTATATTTTGATTAGTTATTTTTTGAAAGATTATTTTATTTATGGTTACATAATATAAATAATTTTAACAATGATATAAATATATTATACAAAATTTTTTATATTAATCAATAAAATTTTGAGATAGAAAATTAAATATTTCGTTCACAGAGATAGTGGGTCATACATAAGCATTAAAGTTGTTCCCATATTCTGGATAGATAGAAAGAAAGAAAATTAAAATATATATTATGAATAAATAATAAATGTTTTGATATATATAATTTTTTCATTATGTCCATCCTTATTTCCTTCCTTGTAAATCATGAATGAATCACATTTCTTCACGAGGTATTAGTCCCTCAAACACACGTTCAATGTAATCATATTCCAACAGAATGGAAAGTATAATGGTATATGTGATATAATAAATAAATAGATATAATAATATCATAAATATCATATGCAAACATGTACTACATCATTATATCCATCTGTGAGAGGTGATTCTGTAAATAAATAACTTCGGTTCACAATGTGGGTGTCCGCCATACACACTAAGGATGATTTCATATCTCATTTGATGGAACATGACATGGTTTTTGGTCATTCAATAATATAATAACATATAATTGTATTAAATATATTTTTATAATCATGGATTAATAATAATTTAAAGAGGTATAATAATAAATAAACTAAAATACACGGTTAGGGGTGATACCTCTAATTCAGTATTTTTTTGGATTGCATCAAAATGATCCTTATATCTTATTTATTAAAAAATAAAAATTCTTTTATAATCATAGTATAGATGTAAGCAATTTATTTTTCTAGGTGTTATCTAAATCAGTGGGTTTTTTATAAGTCAATATGAGAGGATAGTGGGTGGCATTTTATAAGTGAAGTGAGTGGAACAGATGTAATATTTTGAAAAGGAAAACATATACCCAAATTTTCATCATAAAAAAAGCTTCCAAAATCAACCAATAAAGGGAATAAAATTTATAAGGTATAAATATCTACATTAAATGTGTTTTGGAAAAGTTATGTTTGATACTTAATAGTGTGTGGGAGGTGAGTTCATTGGATATTTCTATCTATTTTCATCATTATCCAACTTCTTCCAATCACATCTGCATTTAAATTCTTAATGGACTTCCCTTATACACTTAAAACATTTAATAATCCCATTTAATTAATTTCATCAAAGTTTCTTCCAACAAATTTATCCTAAATAAATGATCATATTAATCTCTCCATGGTTATTATATTTTTATTTGAATCCCATTTTTCTCTTATTACCAAAACCATGAGATTAATTCGTAACTACAACCACCAATTCCACCCTAATATCACATCAAAAGATATCATCATAGCTAAAATATTATCTTATGTACAACTCCCTTTAGATAATTAGTTTTAATCCAATGAGAAATCGATCTACCTTATTTTAATGATATATGATAATATGATAAGTGTAACTTTAAATACTTGTTAATTCTTCAATATTGGAAATAATGGATTCATTAAACATTTTCATTTTCACAAGGATTTACATCACCATAATCACATGAAGAATATGTGGAATCTAATTATTGAAAAATAAGTTTTTGAACTCCTCCTTATACATGGAGTCAATTTCATTATGTTCCCTTGTATTCTTGATGAGATTCAATGAATGGACCACTTTTCCTTATCAATGATAGATAGAAAAAATGAAATTTTCTTTTTATAAACACTTGAAAATGGATAAATGATTTTCAATGGTTATAATCAATTTCTCAATAACTAGAGGATCAAAAATTAAACAATATGAGGGTGTATGTTTCCTCATAAACGACTCAATATGTTGTATTTCCACCTATTCTCATTTGGTTGATCAACATGATTCATGGATTGGGAATGTTTTGTGATAATATAAATGTGGTTTTGAAATCTTACTCCCACTAGTGTTTTCTTCATATTTGAAAAATTACTACGTTTTTAATCGCACTCACAATTCGTATAGTTCCTTCATGTTCCAATAATATTCTAAACAAAAAATCATAGTGTAAGAAATAATTATCATAGTGGAGAACAAAATAATCATGAAGAAATCATAATGGATATAAAAAAAATGAAATATTATTTCTTATATATGGAAACTTATTTTTATCCTAGTTCATTTATTTTCATTGTATAATATAATGCATCATTAATGTTCCGAACAATTTTTTGAATTTCAAAAAAATATCCCTCAAGATTTTTAAACTAGGTGTCCAAGAGGAACTGGTTTAGGCACCAACTGGAAATTAAGTCCATCTCAATGCACCCTTTATTAGTTATAACCCTTGAGTACTTCTATTCTAGAGAAACATCCATGTTTTTCATCTGGGAAGAGATTTAATTTCTTGGAACCACATTTTCTACACTTTACCAAAATTCCAATTCATTTTCCAATACTTTGACTCATCCTTAGACAAGTCCTTAGGGATCCCAATAATTATTTCTCATCTATATTTACACATAATAACTAAAATAATATACAAATTCCAATTATATAAATCCAAAAATTTCATATATAGTTTTTAAATATTTTAAATTAATATTTATTACATTATACAAACACACACTTTAAGATCATATAGGTATATTAAATTTATAAACATAGAAACATAAACAAGTATTTTATATGTGATTGAAATCATATACCAATAAGTTCATAAATACTATCACCATTAGTAGATATATTATATGTATTACAGTTCTTCATAACCTAGGGAAAGGAAACATATGAATGAGAGAGCTCAGATTCTTAATAAGGCAAAATAAATGAGATATATATGAATAAGATGAACATAAGGGTACGAGAACACGTGAAAAACAAATGAAAACCATAACCTTCATATCATAGATCAAAATCATGAGTCATGGGATAAATATTAGCAGTTCATAAGATATTATTTATAGGTAAATCATTTTATATTATCCATGATATCATAAAATTAACATGAATAATATAATTTTGGAAAAATGTATGCATAGATAATCATTTCCATGGTAGTAAAGGATCACATCCAAGTATATAATAGTGGAATGTTTTCACTCCCTGAACCATCATTATAATAATGGTTCAATCCCAAGAGCATTATTAAAGGTTAATTATGTGAATTACCTGTTGTTATTCATATATCACTTTCATTTTTATCACAATTGATTACCAATGAGAACAATACCTAATATTTCAAAACATAGAGATTCTATATCAAACAGAAACATAAGGTACATTATCATGCTAAGAACACTTTAATCCCTGTGCCAATTCTATTATATTCATGGTAACCTCACTAAACAGGTAGGCATAAGCCCTGTAAAAATCCAAATGGAATCAAAGGAGTCCAAGAAATAATCTCAATAATTATTTAATTATTTTGGTTTCATGTCACCCTTTATAAGTAGTAATTTTACATATAATTCGAAATTATCAAACCGTAGATTTAAACCCCCTACCATTAAATGATGATCCAAAAACAGTTAGAATATAGAACCCCTAAGATGAAGAAGGTGAAGTTGATCATAAAAAGGTTCCCAAATAAAAACCAATCATGATCTGAATAAAAAATACATGTGGTCAAAGTATTTCTCTAAAATACTTGTAGAAACAAGGGTGAGAAAGTGGAAAATAGACCAAAACCAGATATCAGTTATCGATGGAATTAATGAGATGTATGAATGGTTGTTTTTCCCTCCAAATTATCCATGAAGATACACTAGGGTAGAGAGGAGAAAGCTTCAGAGAGATTAAATGAAAAATATATCTCACGATATACAATAATATAGAACGTTCAGAAATTACATGAAATACAATGTAGTTCCACGTTGTATAAATATTTTTGATGGAATAACAACAAAAAGCCATTTCTTCATATTATTTTATTAAAAAAATAACAAAACATAATGATGTGTAATCCATATACAATGAATGTAAATGTTCAATAGATTTCTTCTCAACCCATTTTCAATATAAAAATTATGAACACCCATGAATGATTATCAACATACTATAAACCCATGAAACACATAACCAATTCTTCCATACTCTATTATTTTAGATAATCATATATCTCTAGACGTAATATCATTTCCCCTATATAGATCTCTATATTGATCCACTTTGGGTGTTCACAAGTTTACATGAAAACTATTCCTCAATTTATTCAAACATCAAGTATCCAATATTGATAATGAACACCAATGATTTATTATAAGAAAAATCATACCCAAAAGAAAAAATTAAGAAAAAAATTAGATGTATATTTAATTAAAAATGATTCGATCTTAAAAACCCATTAAATATTATTTAATTAATCTTATATAAAATATTTCATGTATAAAAATATATAATGTTTTGCAAAGTGGTGGAGGAATGTAATGTATAAATGATATGTTTCCTAGAATTGTACCACTCAGTTCTATCGTTAAAATATTGTTATCCTAACAAATTACATTTATCTACTATGAAATTGAATATTTCAAATTTCAAACCAAATTTTCTATCATTTAATCACATTAGATCCTTTCTAATATTATCATGTCCAATTTGATATGTCGATTAGTAAATAGTAACATTGTAAAGAAATTCCATAAAGAATCTATCTATTAGATCAAAAAAGATGTGTTCTATAGAGAATTGAAAAGTTACTGAGTAATTTCATAACCTAAAAAATAATACTTTAGTATGTGAACATACATAATGGAAGGGGAAATGCTAATTTTTTTCATCTTATAGTACTTATGAAACATAAAAATACATATGTAATCCATTCAGATGAAAATAATATCCCTTTTTGACATGCCACTATAAAATTTATAGTATAATTCAGAGGTGAAATGGAATTTATAGGTCACCTAATTTAATTTAGTATATTCAACATAGTCCCTCAAATTGTTTTGAATCCAATTAGTCACTTTCCAAATCATTTTTGTTTCCCAATGGTCAATCTAGCCCATTTGGGAAAAAACTGAAAGAGACTCATTCTTTAGGAGTTTGAGACGATGTATATTATTTTGATTCATAATATTATTTTAATTTAAAATTTTATAACTTCCATGAGGGTAAATTAGAGCCATCATGTTGGTTTTATCATAGTTTTAATTTCACTTTAGAAAATTATTTTTTTATACAATGATTTTGGGATTAATGGCTAAGATATATTCTAATAACCATCCCACTACACTAATATTCTATTTCAAAATTTATATAAATTGGTTTTATTTATTTGATTTTAATTTTTTGAAATAATATTAATAATTTTTTCATTTTTAATATGAAAACATATTTATAATTTTAAAGAAGAAACTTTATTTTATGTTCAGGGGGTGATCTAAAGTTGTTTTAAACTCACTAATTCCCACAAATTCATCCTATATATTCAAAGAAAATATATTACATCATGATTTTATTAGAATCAAAAAAATTATTTTCATCTCCTTCATAAAACCTCTCAATATAATAATTGATTTCATATTTTACTCATCATCAAAAAATATATTCCTTAATAAAATCAGGTGACTCTAGGGTTTCTCCTGGTCAAATTATTTCATAAAGGGTCTCAACCTATTCAAAATACTGTAAGATAATTTTATAATGATATTTCATAAAAATATATTTTTCATAATGAGTACATTTTATTCTATCTATAATACATAAATAACATTCTCTTCTCTATAATCAACAGAGTGATTTGTTTTATTATCATTTATATTGGTTTTATCAGTCTTATGTAATATTCAACCTAAAATAATAGGGGGTGGGTTTAACCAATTTATTTTTTCGGGGGTAAATATGTTAAAAATTACCAAAAACAATAATCCATTCACTCTTAGTTTAGAATCTTCCAAAACATATATTACATATAATGTGTCTTTGTTGGATTGCAGAACAACAACCCTAGTTTTCATGAATTCTCATATATGCAGGGAAAAGTAAACAATGTAATTCACGAAATTAATTAATGAACCTAAATAAAAAAACATTATTTGTAAAATTATGCCATCATAAGATATAACGGACTATAAAAGTACTTTGTTATTTACATATCCTTAGTAATTTTGGGGTTACTAGAGCAGAGTGATTTATTTTAAAACATACTTTTACATTTCATGGGATAGTCAACTACATTGTGGAAAACTATTTGATAAAAATTAAATAAAATGTAATTTTATACATTAAATCCTTCATAGTTATATTTACTTCTTCTATTTTACATTTTTTAACACATATTTTAATAATGAATATTCACTTTTTCTGATGGGTTGGTTTATCCTCTATAGGATTGGAGGTTTTGGTTAATACAAATTATCCATCACGGATTTTACTTTTCCATTATCAATAATTCCATATTCAATATAAATTTTACCAATATTTACATTATAACGATAAACCCAATATGAACCTGGAGTTTTTCACTTCCAGATTCAATCCCTGTTAGTGATCATTTACTTATTTTCCACTCCTCGACACTCCTTTAAGAAATAAAACTAATATTTTCATTATCATTAATAATAAATTGATATGTATGTTCACATAATCCATCATTTACCAATTTTTTAAAGTGGTAATGATATAGCACAGATATCCTTTTATCTCATTTAATTATGATCTATGAGTTTTTATCATGATTTTCAAGTAGGTTTGACACTCAAAAAGTTGTCTCATCATGTCATTAATATGGGTTTGAATGTTATGTACTTCATAGTATCATGTAGATGGTTAATACATGTTCCTATGGAATGGTTGTGGATGGAAGTACTATTGAAATATTTTCCACAGAAATTTCATTTTCTAGGTTTCTGGCTTCTAGACCCATATTGTATTGTTGAGTATTCTTTGATTCCTTTACTACTTGTTGGTTTTATGAACTATCTTTGGTACATATCATCATAACTATCCTAAAATTTTGTTCGTCTATCATTGTATTGATCCAAATAATGGAAAATATGTCACAAACAAAAGGTATAGAAGGTGATGCTCATAAAATTTAATTGTGTGCTAATTGTTTTATATTGGAGGTTTATTCAACAATTTTTTTTATTTAATGAAGATTTATAAATATTAAACAAGATAATAATATATTTTTTCAACATGTATTAAATTTATAATTCATTTATAAGTTCATATCTATCATATTTATAGCCCTCATACGTTAAATTTCAAAAAAAAATATCCTCTATTTGAGGATTCGAAAAAATTTCTATCATTATCCATAAATCCTTGGTAATAGTATTCTAGGAAATAGTGGTCTTATAATGTATAAGGATGGAGTAATGAGTACATAAAGATGAATATATCCCAAAAATCATAGAGTTTCTCCATTTTCATTATTTATCACATAAAATTTTCCCCATCTTAGTGATCCTGGATATAATGAAAAATTTAAGAGGAAGGTTGTATGGATATAATCATATGTAACAAATTATTTATGATTAAAGATATAAATCCACTCATTGGATGATACATTAAGGGAGAAAAGAAATACCTTCAATCTAATTTTACCATTAGGGAATCCTCTTGGTTTAATCTGTTGTAGATATACCCAAATTTCAAGAAATTTATTTTGGGGACCTCACCTACAAACCATGAATGTTAATAGGTAATTTTTTAATTCTATATCTAAGCTTAAAATCATTTTTTTTATTTGGCTATAATTACAAGTTATTGTTATCAGACATAGGTGTAGATAAATTTATATTATTTTCATTCAATTTGGATATATTTCTATCCATGTTTTTACATACCAATGTATCAGTAGTGGAGTAAGAAGATGATGATCGGGATTCTAAAAATGGAATTATGAAAACCTCTATCACTAAATTTCAATGACTCTAATATTTATAAATATTTATACGAAATTTCATTAAAAATCAATATTAAATCAAAATTGGTTGTATAAACTAGTTATATTCTTAGAGAGAGAATAATTTCAATGAAAATAAAGAAAAATAATAAAAATTCATCATTGGAATACCTTGAAAACAACAATTTCATGTTGCATAATAGCATAATATAGGTATCTTAATAGATATATTTTCTAACCTATAAAATGAAGTACTTAGTGGGACTCAGTTTATCTTAAGAGAGGATGATTCTTGTGCTGTTTCTATTATTAATTATATTGGTTTGGTGTATATTAATGAAATAGTAATTAGTTTTGTTTGATGTTATAATTTTATGATTTTGTTTGAATTTATTATTAATGATGTAGAATAACCTGGGATAATATTATCCATCTCCTATTAGAACCGTATTCAAATTTAATATCATAGTCTCACATTAAATAGCTAATAAATCAATTGATTATCTATAGCTGGTTGTTTCAACTAGAATAGAGAAATGAAATGAGAATTGTACCCTATATAATTTCTTAGGATGGAGGTTTTATATATCCAATCACTTCTTAATCAACCAACTACTCACAAACATATGAAACTAATATTTTACAGGTAAGCTATGTATGAAAACTTTTGAATGGGAGAAAAAGTACATAAATACGCATAATAATGGAAATTTTATATTATTAGGGTACTTAAACACCTCTATAAAAATTTAGTATAATAAACTTAATATTGAATAATAAAATTAAGTAATAGGGTTGTGGGATGTTTTTGATGGCATGACCACTGAGGGTCAAATGATTGATTAATGAGTGTTAAACCAAATGTAAATATGGAAGGAAATTTAGTAGTAATTCAATAATATGATCACCTTTCATTTAACTCTCCCCACCATATAATTGAACAATCTTCCATTGATATAATTTCATGTTTGCATGCACATTTCATCATCTTCCAATCTCACATGAGTTGCACAAAATCCTTCTTCATCCTCTAATTTTCCTCATTAACAGATAATTATCTTATATTTTATTTCCCATTTCACCTTTCTTATATGCATACCATGTGTAAAATTTTATAGGTTTTATTATTCATCAATACATATCAATAATTTCTTTCTTGGATAAGATCTATGGTTATCTCCTTATTCTTATTTACCTTGATAGACGATTGTTATATAGAGTAATGGGATTTTCCATCTCAATTTGGGAACAAATCAAATATGGTTTCTAATTTTATGTAGGAACCCATTTAAACTAGGGTTTTTTTATTTTAATTCCTAATATTTAAACATTTTAAAAGTATAAAGTTGTACACATAATGATTTCTAATAATGAATTCAAAAACTAAAGAATCATGTTATTGATGGGGATCATTAAAATTCATATGGTTATAAACTAAAATTAAATATTAATTATTTTATATCGTTTTTTAAATATTTATACTCAAAAATATTACTACTAAAAGAATTATGATATGACCAAATATAAAGGTGAAGACCTACACCTGAAAAACAATGTCTCATAAAAAATCATATGTAATGAATGAATACCATAAAAAATATATGGTAATTCATATAGAAAGTAAAACCCCAAAATCAAATTCTTGGGATGATATGAATTATTAATATAGAAGAATAGTCTCACTATATGGTGGAAGTCATACACAATACAACAAATTCATATTCTTTATTGGGTAATGTTTTTTAAAATTAATAACTATTTTGTTTCAAAACCGAATCCCATTAATATAAAACTAATTCTAGGACTATTCATTAATATTCATGAAATTATTATCAAATTTAAAATCATATTTAAAAAATCTGTTCAAAAACCAAATTTTGTAATTAAAATTCAATTCATGTATTTCCCATCTAACTCAAAAATGAATAAAACCACAAAAAAACATATTCAATTTGACTTAATTATTAATATTGACATTTAAAATTAGTGAATATATGATTGAATTTCAATAATCATAAATAAATTTTAGGTTTTGTTTCCATTTAAATCATAACAAAATATAAAATATTAACTCTTATCCAGGATTCCATCAATCATCCCTTATAGAGAACTTTATGGTAATTTAGTCCATCCGAAATAAATATATTTATATCCCACCACTAGATTAACTTTTTTATATGACTAATCCAATTAAATAAATATAATTTGGAATTATTCTACAATGGAAGACATCTATCTTGCAATGGTATGTGTTGTAAAGGATATGGGATCACTGTGGTCATTGTTACTGTCGATTTCAATAATTTCTTATATATGATTTTTTATGAATTAAGACACCACCTTATGGTGCATGATATGAATGATTATGTAATTCAGATCTAAAATATTCAAGGATTTACCTGAAATATACATTTTATTGTCTTTGTAATTCTCATAATGTGGAATGTGAGATAATATTGGATCATAGATTAATTCGGCCATCAACCCTAATATATAATCTTTAATGGAACAATATTATAATTCATATATTAATATATTCCATTTATCAACATGATCACTAACTAAATATCACCCTCTATGGTCAATTTGTACACTAGTATCTATAGTTCCAATTAAAAGGCCTACAATAATGGTTGGGTTTTTTGCCTTATTATTAGTTCATACTTATAAAAACACGAATGTATATGGAATAATATGTTTTATTGGATAGAAGAGTACTATATCTAATGGTAATTTTTTGAGATTTAAATTTTCAATTATCCTTCCTCTTGGTTTTATAGAGGCTCTATTGAGGTACATCTATTATATCTAGGGACTGTGATGGATTTTGATAACTTCTTTGTTTTTTATATCTATATTCACTATTTGATTGTCTAGGGCTATGTGTAAAATGGTGAAATCACCCATTTAATACCCTTTGACTACCTTCTAATAAATGAACTATATATAGAAGTACATAAAAATGGAAACATAAATATATGGTTAGCATAAAATGACCAATAATTTTTTTAGTGGTTCAACATGGGAAACAATGTACACCTAGTGGTGCTATAGATAAGTTTTCATATTTTATACAATAAAAATTATAAAAAAAGTTAATTTTGATATAATATTATTCATTATTAGTTTATAATATAATTTTTTATGATAGTAGTAGTTGTTATACTCTCTAGTGTCATTACTATTGTTAAAAATTGTGTCTGGAGATCTCTATTGAAATACCATATAATGGAAGAGGGTTTTCCTTCTATGAGTTGCATCTATGTTAGTGGGAATATAAGAAATTTATTGAGATAGTCAATATTTCAATGGAAATATTTATCCCACTAATACGTGACTCCCTTCTTCATCAATAATTTTATGGTAAATAATTTTCAAGAAATACATGTAATAAAGTTTATAATATAAGTAAGTTGAATATAGATTCCCCTCATCTTATTAATAAATTTTCATGGTGGCATATCTATGGTTTTCTTTTTGTTCTCTATGTTGACACAGATATTATGATGGTGTACTATAATGCTGGTTAATTTCTTTAATGTTACCCTAAATGTGAATTTTAAGGGGTTCATCTTCAAGATATGTTTCAATAGTTTGTTTAAAATTGTATCATGATTACAAATATGATCACAAAATCCGTAGGGCATGACCACCAAAAAATATATATGGTATTATGAAATATTCCCTAGTTATTACTTGAAGACATGTAGTGTTCTAAATTAATATGTTGATCCAACATTATTTAAGCCAAAATTAATATCTTGATTGTAATATATTTCATTTTTTCCATTAAGGAAATTCACTCCTCTTCATCAGGGTCTATCTATATATAATTATATCTATAATACTGAAACAAAAAGAAAAATGATTTAATATCATCGATTACATCGATTAGAAGTTTTGTGACCAGGACCAGGAAATAATCACTTTGGATGTCTGGATTGATATCCCTAAAATTTATAAAAACATAAATTATCCAATTCATTTTCTTGTAAGCCACAATGTTGGAAATATAATTCTAGTATTTTACATATTGGATGAATTTCTCAGTGATGCTGCTGTCAAATTTGAATTCTAACATGGGGGTGGGGGTGAATGTGTTAGATTCCATCTACTTGATTCAAGTTTATAATTGTAGCGGTCCTCTAAAAATCAATGTGAATGGTCGCCACATCAGGATCCAACAACAACATGAGAATATAGTCTAATGAAAATTATTCTCATTATGGTTTGAGTAAGGGGTTATTTACCTCCTTTTCATTCTCTTCCAAGAGAGTATTAATCATCATAGGCTATATATCATCCTTTAAAACTAGTTTATAATTCTTGAGTTCATTTATACTTGTGGAGATGCCTAGGTCAAATTTTGGATGGGTATCCCTAATATATAATTATCCATACACCTCTTCTTGTTCGACTATATTATAATTGGAATATTATTAAATTGGATTATGAGTATGGATAAATAATTTTTTGCAGAGTAAAAATCCCAAATATGTCAAAGGGGTATCATTATCTCCTTTAAAATGAAATCTTCCATTACATAGCTAGTCTAATTAAATTTTACTAAAACATTAATAATGGGATTCAATTTTACTAATCCTCTTTCATTCCTTTTTATTCAATGATTCATATCATGTTGGTCAAAGATTCCCATTTTCTCATCTATGACAAATGATTGATAAAAACTATAGAGTGGTAAAGGATCTTAGGTTCATGATTGATATGCATTGACAACATAGTGATCATTTTAATCCTTTTTGTTGTTTATATATAGGGATATTCTCCTAAAAACATAAAATATTTATATTATTTAATTCATTAATCTATTTTACAATGGAACCCACATTTCCTAATGGGTACATAGATTTGGTGTTTTCCACACTTTAGTTGATGGGAAATATATAATCTATATTGAGTTTTCTTTATGGTGTAGAAGGGACATATTCTAAGTCATTGGGGGTTATTTTTCCAAATATTTATATCTACCATTAGAAAATTATCCTCCCACTTATATAATCCATTGTTTATATATTTTTATTTTATTGACCCTTTGGTTTTATTATCCCCATGCATCAATCATACATGTCCATTGATAGAATTATTGATGCACTAATGGTTTGATGATAGAAAAACCACATGAGTGTGGATCCACAATCGTCCTTGAAATATGTTACAGTTTGTGCCTTAGTGGAAATCCATAAATTAGAAGTTTGATATGATATCATCAAACTTGAATTTGAGTTTGATCTTCCCACATGGATTTTATGGATTTTGTTACTCTTTAATGGTTAATTTGGATTGAGTTTATAAACATTGAACGATTTAAATTAGTATAATAATGATTCCAAAACAATGGTTAATTAAAGACCAATGGATTTCAATATCTTATAACATGCCATAAATAAATAGGGGTTTGTTTTTTACATTTATTGAAAGATAAAAATGTTATTTAATGAAATAGATATCTATATGAAATTCAGTCGAACTAGTTTATGGATGATATTTTGTGGCTGTTATGACTTCCTCCAAAAATTATTGATATCTCAAGAGGGCATCGATGATGGAATCTCTGAGTTGTATGGAGGTATTAAATGCATTTAGAATAGAGAGATTTTTAAAAATTATGGACATCAATTTAATGATATTATATTTTGGTAACATTTTATTTATTTCTTTCTTAAGGTTGATAGAAAATATATATTTTGTAGGTCAATAATGAATTCACCTACAAGTTATCATTACTAAAATTTGGGGTAAATTTCTCCATTTACGTTTTTGGTAAATTTTTTCATTATAAATTATTATTTATATTATAAAACTACATATTTTCAAGATGTTCATCCAATATTATTTTGTCTAAATAATCCTTAAAGGATTTGAGATTAGATTAATGACCTTGTTCATCTCATTAAGGATCACAGCCTTGCGTTATTATTGTGTATATAGCCTCATAAAATACAATTCCTAAGTGTTTAGGTCCATTTTTACATCATGTTTCTTGAAATATTTAGAGAAATATCTTTTTTTATGTTGAATTGATTTTATAATCATTATCCTAATCATTTAAGTATATTTAAATCTACTGATGGAATTGACCAAAATAAATTTTCTTTCTTTGTCTGACGATGAATCCATTTGGTGGGATGGTTCGGATCCTCCATGTAATGCCTCTAGTAATTGTTAAAGTGTTCATATACATTTGGGCTCCAAATATAATTTGTCGTATTATTCCATGATTAACCAATGATCATAACCTCACCACTCATAGGAGAGAGACAATGAAGATGTAAACTCCTGTACCGCAAAGGGGATTTAGGGTCAAAAATGGATAATTCAATTGTTCGTTTAGAATAGTTTAATACCAATTGATTGATTTCATAGTTATATAGATATACAATATCTATATACTACTATTCTGGATTTCCATCATTCCTATTGTACTTTTGATGCATTAGTAGAAATATATGTCACATGTTCTAAGGTTTTTCATAAAATAACCTATCCAGAGTCAAAAATAGTTTGAATTGTGTCATTGAATATACACCATTCATTTATATTATTCCACAACATCCAATATAAGGGATAGTGGTCGAGGTAGTCATTCTACCGAACATCACTATGTTTCATAACAATTAAATTTTTTAGTATATTTTTCTATGGAATCAATTAAATATACCAAATCCTTCTCTCTAAAGAAATAATAGGTTTTATTATTCCATTATTCAAACCTTGAAGGATTTTTTATTGATAATTCATTCAAAACAGGGCATTATTCTATATACTTTAACGCAGTGGGAGGAACCGTGTTATTTTTTGTCTGCATAAGTGTCTTTGAAATTAGAATGCAATGGTTGGGGAATAATAGTTACACTCTCCACTCTCTCATATTTATTTACTTTAGTTGTTGGTGTCGCTCATGAATTATCTTTTCATCACCAGATTGTATCCTTTAACTAAATTACTAATGATTGAAGCTCGAATAATCCATCAATTAATTTCAATGGTATTTGTATTTTCTAATGATCATGGAATTTATTTTCAATATAGATCCAAAAAAACTTCCCATAAATTTTATATTTCATTAATAGGTCAGTCCCTTACACTGGTGATGAAGTCAGTGACTGTCTTGTTATAAATTTTTTTACATTTTGAGAGGTTTATGATAGTTTTATTATTCATTTTCAAGTTATATTAATAATGAAACATTCAATGTAGATCACATAAATTGGTAGTAAATCCTTTTTTGTAGATTAAAATGATTACTAAAATCTGGACCTTTCAATGTATAGAAACGTTATATGGTCACTGTTAATTCATGTTGTTCCAAAAAAACTCATTATGGGGCCACCCCGAGACACATTGTGTGTCAAGATATTCTCTAGGTCACTTGTTCCATTAAATATTGGGAAGCTAAGATTCTTAATATTTGGTTGGGAGGCATCACCACCACTCTATTAGGATATGGATTCCACTAGTATTTATCACGTGTGTTTATCCAATTCATAAATTTCATTCAATAGGTGTGGGATATTATATATTCATGGAGATATGGTGTCAATGTATCAAATGATTATGCCCAAGTAGAAGTAATGGGTTGAGTTAGATATGGCCAGTTCACCTTTAATGGTTGTCAAAATTTAGTTTGAGCTATAATGGTGTAGAGTGTATGAAATAGTGGTGGTTGTTACCCTAGAGTGGAATGTAATAATATACTTTGGCTACCAGGTTTAAATAGACTGATGGTATTGACCCGGTGTGGGTTAGAAATTAGGGTTTTTCACTATGATTTTGGTAATATCCTTCCTTTTTAAATTTCATTGGAGGTGAAACTTTATCCACTATCAAACAGTTATACTTAGAAAGAATAGTATTTTAGTGTTCATTTGTTTTGACAATTCCAAATTGAATTCATATTGAGAAATCTCCCCTCGATAAAAAAGGTCAATATACATTTTATGGTGGGTGGGATATAGCTTTCACTTCCCTCTACCTATTAGGGGAAGTTGAATATTTAGAAGAGATCATGAATCATGAGATTCCAACTATTTTTAGGTATGCACACCTTATCGAAGTATTTTTATGTGGACAACACTCTATTTTGTGGTATCTTCGTAGTTTTCTTTAATGTTAGGGTCAGTCCCATGGTTATTCAAGATGCATATAGTAATGAAAATTACTACCATGAATCGCGTAGTGGGAATCATATCACTATCCTACTCAAATTGTAAAGACCCGTAAATTTAAAGGAAATTTTTTTCATAAATTCATTGGGATTTTACGAGTACGCAGTTTCTGACGGTACCTGATTCCGAGGCCCACTACACCTGGAATAAATTTCTGAAGTTTAGCTCGGGTACTTTTAATGAACAAATGAGCGGGTTTTCCTAACTTTTGAACCGGTGCTCGAAATTGAAATCTGAGGGCACCGATGAAACCACAACGCCGGTAATTGCTTAGGAAGACCATTTATTGGAGTTTCATTTTCTCGAGAGGAGTAGTTTAAAAATGGATTAAGTGTAAAGTGAAATAAAGTTGTGTCACAATTTTATTTATCTTTTCTAGGTGGTTTATTCCTAGGTATGGTAGTTGGGGTGGGACCCACTAATATCCTAACTACTCTTGATAGGATATTAGTGACGTGGGGCCCACACGATCCCCATCCCTTCAAATTCCTCTAACTCCTCTAACTTCTCTTTAAGTTGACACCTCACATTAATTTGTAACTCTCCCATCATTCCCATTTATTCAATCCAACACACATAATCAATTAAGTGAGATTTGTGTTTGAATATTAAAAATTAAAATGCATGGCTTGATGTCATAAAATAAGACATGTCTTATTTTATTTTTGGGGTTAGTCATTGTGTTGAGAATTGAGAGAGGGAGAGCTCTTCTTTTCTTGAGTAACTTCATCTTAATCGGAAAAGAACATCTGCAATTCGACGAAGAACACCGTTACATTGTTCCATCTTCTCTCCGCATCAATGAAAGGGAGACGCCGCTTCCTCCTCAGACGTTCTTCGTCGACGTATACGGATCCTCAATCCATGACGCCTTTTTCTGTGACGCTAGCTTCCGCGAATTTATTTGAGGTAGGGGTTGTTTCATCATTCAAGTATTATTTAACGTTCTTCTTTAATTTAATTCGCCACTTGCTATCAATATCACAGCAGGAGATCAGACCGCACAAACACGGCCGATCCTCCTCCCCTTTTGTTGTTGAACATCATTGTGGCTTGGAATGGAGGCTACGTGGTGTCGTTGCACCATGCGGGGACGAAGAGGACTGCGGCCGGAGCGGGTTGCGGTGGAGGAGGGAGGTGTCGTCGCGCCGCGCTGGTGATGCCGATGGAGGCTACGGCTACGATCGGGCTTCGGCGGAGGGGCGCGGCGCTGTCGGGCCGCGCTGGACAGACAGGGGCGGTGGCCAAATGCCGCAGGTGTTTCAGAGGAGGCGGCCGGATGAGTCCGGCCGCCGGCACCAAAGGAGGCGGGACAGGCGGGTCCCGCGGCAGCCACACCTTCTGACCATTATGTCCGGCCATTTCCAGGAAGTCTGGGGGTTCAAATCCCCCTAGTAGCTCAGCTAGGGAAGACCCCATGGGTCCACCGTTTCGGAAATCAAGGGGGTGGCGCCCCCACCGACATCTCGTGCGCCCTGGGCTCGGCTGCCCGCGCTGGGCCGGACCGCATGCGCCTGGCTGGACAGCCCGCACCAGGGCCGGGCCTCCCACACTTTGATGGGCCTCCAGCTCCGGGTTGGGCCGGACCTGGACCCGGGTCGGGTCAATTTCGTTCGGGCCGACCCAGGGGGTATTGGTTCGGGTCAGACCGGGCCTAAACCCCCTACATTCAGGTAGATTCGTTCAAATTCCCATAAAATGTGCTACGGACCTCCGATCGACACACCATCGGTTGCATTGGGATCCTTGGATCATGACGGTCATTTAGGTATATTAAACTCAAGGTTTCAGAAAACATTGTGTATGGTCGGGTTGGATCGAGCACAAAACTAACTGGGCCCTCGGAGCGGAAACGCTTCTATCTTGAGCTCCAGACGACAGATTGATGTGTCTTCAACTTTGTTGGATTCCTCTTAGTGAGACGGTTCTTTTGGCTTCATCCACTCGAGGTTTGGATGTAGCTGGATTACGGTCAGGTTGTTTTTTTTCATAAAAACTAACAGGGCCCCTGGGACGAAAAAGCCAATAACATTCAGACCGGTTGTCCGATTGAAGCGTCGTCTCTCGCATTGAGTTCCTATTGACGACACAGAACATTTTGATACATCAACTCTGGACATCGTTACAACTGTTGTATCGTGCCCTTGGCTCGTGTAGCGGACCCTCCTGGAATTGAGCGTGCTATGTGCGGGATCCCTAGAACTGTTTGTGACTGCGACGACGATGATGACTATACTTGGATCCTACGTGGGTTTGGCAGCGTGGACGACTGTACATGGATCATCTGTGTGTTCGACAGTGATGATGACTATTCTGGCATCCTATGTTGGTTCATCAGTGATGGTTACTATACTTGGACCCTACGTGGGTTCGGCCGTGACGATATCTGTACTTGGATCCTACGTGGGTTCGGCAGAGGAGATGATTCAGAGGCTACATCAATCATCTCCACCCCTCTTTGTGAATAGTATACCTGTGTGAGTTGTGTCTTGAATTTCAATCTTTATCTTCGATTAGATTGACTTGTTTTCCTGTATGAATTAGGATGTACTTTCTTGTGTGGATTGAGTTATACATTCTTGTGTGGACTGGATTGTACTTGACCTCATGAGTTGGAGCATAACTGGAATTGATGACTTAGGTATATGTATGGTCATATACCGAAGTAGAGTCGGTTGATAGTTGTATTTTTATCTTTCCTTTCTGGTTTATCCATTGTGGATTCTGGAGACCTTCGGGAGTCTCTTGGTCCCTACATAGTATCATATACTCACCCTTGAACCGGCTACGCCCGCACTACATTGTGTTGGTTGCAGACGACGGACATCACTGATTGTGGTCGAGGCGTGAGGAGAAGGACGGTACCTGATGGTGGTCTAACAGGAGGGACGTACACGGAGAGGACGGCTGAACCTGAGGAGCTGACGAGACTGTATGTACTCACCCTTCAAGTGGGAGTTCCGGAGGACGACTTCGTGGTTGCTGCTTACTTTTCAGTTTGTGTACATCCCTTTCAGTTGTACTATACTTTCATTTGGGTTTGTATACTGGCCCATTTACTTTCTATCACTTACTTCTGTTTTCAGTTTCCTTAGTGTTTACTTCAGTTTTCGTACTCTGTGGTGTTTTTTTGTTTATAAAGGCAATGGATACCATTTTTATCGGGATTCATGCCTTTGGTGCTAGTCGCCAGCCCCTGGCCTATGGGAGGTGGGCTTGGTGTAGTCACGGCACGACCTCGAGGAATGGTCGTGAAAAATTGGTATCAGAGGAGTTCAGTTCTATCGCAGAACTCAGGACTCTGTTCATTCTTCTTTGTGAAGAAATAGTGTTAAGGGTATTGAGTGTGGTTATTAGTTCAGGGAGTCTAGTGTTGGTGCAGCGACCAACGTGTCCATACACAAGGACCCAGACTTCTGATTTCCGACTCTGTACATGAAAACATTTATTGCATGTGTGTTTCAAAAGTTTTCATTGTGATTACTTCGTGTCAGCTCACCATGTATATTGTATTGACCGTAGTCCACCTGTTTCTTTTTAGGATGGCCCCATAACGGCAGCCAGATAGAGTTCTGAGTTTTGTGCGAGACGAAAACCCACCGAGTTACGAGGCCTCGGTGTAGAGCCCTACTATAGTGGAGGCACCGACGGTACCTCTAGCTGCAGAGCCACCTATTCCACTAGCCCCAACAACTGAGAGTGCACATCGCCTGAGTGCACTGCATGAGTTTCAACATCAGAGACAGCCCAGGTTTCATAGGGAGACGGACCCTCAGGCAGCCGAGGATCGGCTGGAGGCTGTTGTTCGAGTTTTCAGATTAGTAGGGACACCAGCTGACCTCATGGTGATCCTTGCGGCGAGTCTCCTGCACGCAGAAACAGGTAAATTGTGGAGCCTGATGCTCCAGGTGCACGATGAGGCATCACTTCTTTGGATGGATTTCGAGAGCCTCTTCCCCTCGAAGTTAGTTCCAGCCACCCTCTATGTGGTGCACATCCATGAGCTACTACAGCTACTATAGGGCATCATGACTGTAGCCCAGTATTCGGCAAGGTTTACTGATCTCTCGCAGTACTCCACGGACATGGTATGGGACACATTAATTAGGGCCCGGACCATCGAGCAGGGACTGAGGTATGAGATCAGGGCTTCGATGATCTCCCTCATCATACCAACGCATGTAGGAGTACTGGAGCGAGCCTTTCTTGTATAGAGCTTTCTTTCTGAGCCTACACCAGTAGCAGTACCTACCGCAGGGCGGCACATAGAGGAGTCTTCTGCAGCTGGAAGTCGACAGATATAACAGTGGTCCATGCGGACCAGACCATCATGTGGATGACCTCAGGATACTGGCTCTGACATGCGGGGCACAAAGAGCAGAGCCAGTCATGCGAGATTCAGACTGTGCTATGCATGTGGCAGGCAGGGACACATGGCTCATGACTGGTCGACCTGCCATGCATAGGAGCAGAATACGTTTGAAAGACCACCCAGGCAGAGGCAGAGGTTCGACTGTGGCTGTCCGCAGGGAGCAGGCAGATGAGGAGGAGGAGTTGGCCGAGCAGCAGGTGGTGGATGACATTTTGACGCTCTACCACCACCACCACCAGGTGGTCCATCCCGACCACAGGGAGCTGGCGGACAGAGGCAGGCTCAGTTTCATGAAGCGGAGGCCTACGACCACAGCACGCCTAAGATTATTCGAGGTACTATCTGTGTCTACTCCACCATTGTTGATGCCCTTATAGACACATGATCGAGTCATTATTTCATTACTACTTCCCTTGTTCGGATCTCGGAGATTCCGATGGATTCATTGGCTTGATTCTTATGGCTAGAGACTCCAACAAGAGCAGACTCAATGATTACGCACTGGTGCCAGCAGTGTGAGATTACTCTAGTAGGCGAGAGATTCTGTTGGGATCTTCTTGTAGTGGCGTCGAGGCCTTATGTCGTCATCATGGGTATGGATTGTTTATCTACAGTCAATGACCAGATCGACTGTATTAGGGGCAAGCTGTGGTGTGTACGCACTGATGGGAGCAGGTTCACCTTCACCGGTGAGAAGGAAGTATTTTTAGCGCAGGATGAACTCACTCAGAGGAGAGGATATCCGATCACTCATCAGTTGACTACTATTATCCTGGGAGCAGTTGATGTGAGGAGTCCGAGTTTTCCTGTTGTGGTGGATCAGTATGCAGACGTTTTTCCTGACGTCGTTCTGGGACTACCTCCTCACATATAGGTATACTTATACATCAACATGTACCCCTGGACAGCCCCGATATCTACTCTAGAATATCGGATGGCTCCTGCCGAACTTCATGAGCTACGGGTACAGTTGGTGGACTTGCAGAGCAAAGGACTAATCCGACCTAGTGTTTCACCCTAAGATTCCCTGATATTGTTCGCCATGAAGGCGGAAGGGATCTTCTGACTGTGTTTCGATTACCATCACCTGAACCAGGTGACCGTGAAGAACAAATATTCTCTTCCGAGGAATGACGACCTCTTCGATCAGCTCAAGGCAGCACAGTGGTTCTTGAAGATAGACCTCATGTCAGGCTATCATGAACTCAGAATTCGAGACAAGGATTTGCAGAAGATGGCCTTCAGGTGTTGGTATGGCCACTATGAGTTCTTGGTTATTCCTTTCGGTGTAACTAACACTCCAGTAGTGTTAATGAGTCTCATGAATAGGATCTACCAGCCTTACCTCGATAGATTTTTCATATTCTTCATCGAAAACATATTGATTTACTCAACCACTGAGGAGGAGCACACCTACCACATGTGGGTTGTACTGGACACACTGCGAGAGAACTAGCTTTATTTTATGTACTCTATGTGTCATTTCTCGATATGTGAGTTCCACTTCTTGGGTCATGTCATCTCTGAGGCGGGAGTTGTAGTGTATCCTGTGAAGATCGAGGTAGTGCTATCTTGGGAGCCACCCATGAGCGTGACAGAGGTGCAAAGTTTCCTAGCTCTGGCTAGGTACTATCGGAGGTTTGTGACAGACTTCTCTAGAGTTGCAGCACCACTTTCAGCACTGGAGAAGAAGGGGAAAGCCTTCGTGTGGTCAGATAGATGTCAGTAGAGCTTCCAGGAGCTGAGAAAGAGGTTTAACAGTGCACCCATCATGAGTATACTGGAGGACGGAGTTGGGTACGTAGTTTACTGCGATGCATCAGGGACCGGAATCGGGTGTGTCCTGATGTAGGAGCGGTAAGTGATCTCCTATGGATCACGATAGTTGTGGTAGCACGAGCAAAACTATGCTACCCATTACATGGAGTTAGTAGAAGTGGACTTTTCCCTGAATATGTGGCGGCACTATCTTATGGGCGAGCCCTTTACAGTCTACTCTGACCACAAGAGTCTCATGTACATCTTCTCGTAGAAGGACCTGAACCTGAGACAGCGGCGATGGCTTGAGTTCCTCCAGGACTATGACTTTGAGATAGTCTATACTCATGGAAATGGGAACGTATTAGCTGATGCCCTCAGTAGGAGGACGGGCATTCAGCTACTTGGAGAGGCGACGAAGCAGCTAGCCAAGTTGCAGATATCCTTCATGGATAGAGATGGGGCATCCTTTCTTCATTTTATCACAGTCACTCCTCCACTTCTTCAGTGGGTCGGAGAGGCACAGCAAGGGGGCGTTGACTGTGAGACAGGCAGTGCACATATATCCTCAGGACATGCATCTGATGGATTCTCTATAGGACGAGAGCACATAGACCTTTTCAGAGGACATAACAATGTACCAGCTGCATTACAAGAGGAGGTGTTGAGAGAGTTTCACACATCCCCTCTAGCGGTACATCCTGGAGTAGTGAAAATGTACCATGATCTCAGACGACAGCACTGGTGGCCAGGTATGAAGAAGGATGTGGCAGATTTCGTTTCTCGATGCCTCACCTCTCAGCAGGTGAAAGCGGTGCACCAGGTACCGGCAGGCTTGGTACAACCCTTGGAGGTCCCTGAGAGGAAGTGGGATGGGATATCTATGGATTTCATGACTAGGCATCCACATAATTTCAGAGGACACAACTCCATTTGGTTGATCGTCGACCAAATCACCATGTCGGCCCACTTCTTACCCATCAGAGAGCAGGGCTCAGTTTAGAGCATGAGACGCCTCTACGTTCAGGAGAAAGTACAGCTTCATGGTGTGCCATCTTCTATCATCTCCGATCGAGATGCTCGCTTTAATTCCCGGCTTCGGAAGGGGTTGTAGGAGGCATTTGGGACGCAGCTACGCCTGAGCATCGCCTTTCACACTCATACGGATGGTTAGACGGAGAGTACTATTCAGACTCTCAAGGACATGTTCCGTGCATGTGTCCATGACTTTGGTCGCAGCTGGGAGGATCACCTACCCATTTTGGAGTTTGTATAAAACAACAGTTATCACTCCACCATCGGGATGGCACCATACGAGGAATTTTACGGCCGACCTTGCAGATCAACTCTGTGCTGGACAGATCCTAGAGAGTCAGCACTGGTAGGACCAGAGATGGTCCAGGCCACGATGGAGAAGGTTTAGGTCATCCTGGAGTGAATGAGGATAGATCAGAGCTGACAGAAGTCTTATGCTGATAGGAGGCGGGAACCACTAGAGTTCGAGGATGGAGACCACGTTTTCTTACGGGTATAACCTCGACATGGATTACAGAGATTTGGCCGGGGCATCAAGTTATCTCCGCGCTTCATCGGACCATTCCAGGTTCTTAGTAGGATAGGTGAGATGGCTTATCCCCTGGATCCTCCACCACAGTTGAACCGGGTGCACAACGTCTTCCACGTATCTCAGCTGAGGAGATACGTGCATGACCCAATGCATTTCATCGACCAAGGGGAGCTGGAAATTGATGATGGGGAAACTTTTGCAGACGTCCTGGTGGAGATTGAGGATCGATAGGAGCGGGTCCTACGTGGACAGTCGATTCCTCTAGTGTGAATCAGGTGGCATCACGGGAACCTCTAGGAGAGCACATGGGAGCGGGAGGCTCAAATGTGTGCTCAGTACCCACATTTGTTTCCCTAGATTATGTTTTATCATTATGGGGACGTAAAGCCCTGAGGTGAGAGTAATTTAAATACCCGTAAATTTAAAGGAATTTTTTTTCTTAAATACGTTTGGATTTTACAAGTAAACAGTTTCTGACGGCACCTGATTCTGAGGCCTGTTGTGACCAGAATAAATTTCCAATGTTTAGCTCTAGTACGTTCAGTGAACGAACGAGCAGGTTTTTCTATATTTTGAACCGGTGCTCGGAATCGAAATTTTAGGGCACTGATGAAACCGCAACGCCGGTAATTGCATATTAAGACCATTGTTGGAGTTGCGTTTTCTCAAGAGGAGTTGTTTAAAACTGGATTAAGTATAAAGTGAAATAAAGTTATGTCACAATTTTATTTCTCTTTTCTAGGTGGTTTATTCCTAGGTATGGGAGATGGGATGGGACCCAAAAAATTCTAACTCCTCTTGACAGGATTTTAGTGAGTTGGTTCCCACACTAGGCCCACCCCTTCAAATTCCTCTAACTCCTCTAACTCCTCTTTAATTTGACAACTCCCATTAATTTCCAAATCTCCCCTCTCTCCTCTTCATTCATGCTAACACACATAATCAATTAAGTGAGATTTGTGTTTGTATTTTAAAAATTAAAATTCATGGCATGATGTAATAAAATAAGACAAGTCTTATTTTATTTTGGGGGTTATTCATTATGTTGAGAATTGAGAGAGGGATAACTCTTCTTCTCTTGAGGAACATCATCTTCTATGGCGAAGAACATCCCTACTTCGACGAAGAATGTCGTCACGCCGTTCCATCTTCTCTCCATGTCAATGAAAGGAAGATTCTGCTTCATCCTCAGACGTTCTCCATTAACATATATGGAGCCTCACCCTACGACGACATTTTCCGCGATGCTAGCTTCCGAAAATTTCTTTGAGGTAAGGGTTGTTTCATCATTCAAGTATTATATAACGTTCTTCGTTAATTTAATTCTCCACTTGCTATCGATATCATGGGAGGAGATCAGACTGCCCAAAAGCAGCCGATCCTCCTCCCATTTTGTTGTTTATCATCGTTGTGGCTTTGAACTGATGAGACGTGGTGCCATTTCACCTCGTGGGGATGAAAAGTATCGTGGCCGAAGCTGGCCGCGTTGGAGGCGGGGGGTGCTATTGCATTACCCTGGTGAGTCCAAAGGTGTCTGCGGCCAGGAGCGGGCCATGGCATAGGGGTGCGGCGCCGTCACGCCGCGCCGGTCAGACAGGGTCCGCGGCCTAAGGCCTGGGCGGTTGTAGAGGAGGCTACCGGACTCAGCCGGCTGCTGGTGCACCAGAAGGCAGGACCGGCGAGTCTCGCGACATCCACACCGGCCGACCGTTATGGCCTACCATTTCCAAGATGTATGAGGGATCAAAACCCTCGGCCAGCTCAGCTTGGGCGGACACCACGGGTCCGCTGATTCGGAAATTATAGGGGCGCCCACCCCCCACCCTCTCTCGCGCGCTGGGCTCGACTGCCCGCTCTAGGCCGGGCTGCTCGTGCCGGGATAGACAACCAGCGCCAGGCCGGACTGCCCGCGCCGGTCCGGGCCACCAGCGCCAGGATGGGCCACGCCGTCATGGCCGCCCCCATACTTGGTATAGGTCGAACCGGTTTGTGTCAACCTAGGGGGTATTGGGCTAGGTCGGACCAGGCCCAAACCCCCTACTTTCGGGCAGATTCGTTCAATCGCCAATAACATGGGATACTGACCTCCAATCGACGCACCGTCGGTTGCTTTGGGATCCTTGGAATGAGTCATTCATTTTGGTATATTACACTCAAGGTTTCGGAGAACATTGGGTACAGTCGGGTTGGTTCGAGCACGAAACCAACCGGGCCCTCGGAGTGCAAACACTTATAACATGAGCTCCAAACGACCGATTGACGTTTCGTCAAATTTGTAGGATTCTTCTAAGTGAGATGGTTATTTTGGCTTACTACGCTCAAGGATTGGATGCAGATGGAGTATGGTCGGATTGTTTTTAGATTAAAAACCAACAGGGCCCCTAGGAGGAAAATGCCAATAACTCTCAGACCGGGCGACCGATTGACACGCTGTTTGTCGCGTTGAGTTCCTATTGATGAGGCAGAACTTTGTGATACATATAATCTAGACTTCATGATAGTTGATGTATCGACCCTTGGCTCTTGGAGCGGACCCTCCTAGAATCGAGCGTGCTTTGTGTGGGAATTCTAGAGCTAGCTGCGACTACAACGATGATGATTAGTGTACTTGGATCCTACGTGGGTTTGGCCGCGATGACGACTATACATGGATCCTCCATGGGTTCAGCAGTTATGATGCCTGTTCTGGGATCCTGCGTGGGTTCGACAGCCACGATTACTGTACTTGGATCCTATGTGGGTTCGGCAGCGACGTCATCTATACTTGGATACTACGTGGGTTCAGCATATGAGATGATTCAGAGGCCACATCAATAATCTCCACCCCTCTTCATGACTAGTATACCTTTGTGAGCTGAGTCATGACTTTCAATATTTATCTTCGAAATGATTGACTTTTTTCCTGTGTGGATTGGGACTTACTTTCCTATGTGGATAGAGTTATACTTTCTTGTGTGGATTGGGTTGTACATGAGCTCGTGAGTTGGAGCAGAACTAGTATTGATGAATTAGGTATATGTATGGGCATATACCTAAGAGGAGTCGGTTGATTCTTGTATTTGTATCATTCCTTTTTGGTTTATACTTTGTGGATTATGGAGACCTTCGGGTGTCTCGAGGTCCCTACTGAGTATCATATACTCACCCATGCACAGGTTGTGCCCACACTACATTGTGTTGGTTGCAGATGATAGACAACGCTGATCGTGGTTGAGGCTTGGGGAGTAGGACGGTACCCGGAGGTGGTCTAACAGGAGGGACGTACATAGAGATGATGGCCGGACCCAATGAGCTGATGAGACTGTCTATACACAACGTTCAGGTGGGAGTTCTAGAGTATGACTTCGTGGTTGTGGCTTACTTTTCAGTTGTTGTACTTTCTATTCAATTTTACTGCACTTTCAGTTGGGTTTGTATATTAGCCCATTTACTTTCTATCACTTACTTGTGTTTTTATTTTACTTAGTGTTTACATTAGTATGCGTACTCTGTGGTGTTTGTTTTCTTTATAAAGGCAATTCCTTCCATTTTTATTAGGATTCATGCCTTTGGTGCTAGTCTCTAGCCCCTGGCGTATGGGAGGTGGGCTTGGGGTATTCATGACATGGGCCCTGAGGATGGGTCGTGACACAAAGTATCAAGGGTATTTTTATCCCATAGAATATCGATCATGGGTGGATCACAATATCCCACCATATATGACTTATTGAAAGTACATTTTGGAATGCATGCACTATATGTTTCATCTTCCCTACTTGGTGAATGGTGACCATAAGAGAGTCTCCAATCAATTTCATGAGCACACATTTATTGAAGGAGATGGTTAAAATATTGGAAGAAAATAAGTGGGTTATTCCATTGAAGATTACCCTCATCTAGATAAGATTGATATTATTGGAAGATGAGGGGTAATAATATAGGTTTTAAATATGAGTTTTGGTTTACTATGTTCAACCACCACCTCATTCTATAGTCATTGGAGGCCTTGATGATCCCATGGGTGGTTGTACTAGACAAAGTAACCATATTACTATAGGCTAGAGATTATCTAATATTTCATCCACTACAATATATTATGGATAAATCCATAGGAAATTCCTATGTCTATATCCCCACTGACCAAGTATCTAGGTAATATCCACGGTTAGGGCTAGCCATGGTTGTTATCTCCAGGACCATATCCCTCAGGTTATAACCATAGGTGAACATGCAATCACTATGGGAAATCATTGTATCCATATATTCCTTCCTTGTTAACCCATACTATTATGGTATCTGTAAATGTGGTAATCAGGTCCAAAAAAGGGAGTCTGAATGGGTTTTGACCACATATCTCCTCCCTGTTGAAAAAGGCACTTTACCACTCCCCTACCACATATTTTATCATCATATATGAAAACCTTATATATGTGTGTGTTTTTATTGTGTGAAAATTTAAAATCATGTTGTATTTTCATTAGTAGATTAGTAATATTATTAATTACCAAAACACCATATACCCATGATCCAAAATTCATTTGCTTATAGATCACCATAAATACATGAACTCAAAAGATCATGGTTATAGGTTCTTGAGTGCCCACTCTATTTCCACGATCATGAATGATTATGGAAATAAGTTTCCTATAGCCATGGTTAGGTGATGACTATGGATATAATATATTTCCCACACCATTTTTAAAATAACAATTTTTCATGCTACCCTATAGAAACAATTATATTTTAATCATGGTTATAGTCCATAGGGAAATAACCAAGAGTCATGGTTGGGTTTTAACTATTTTTATAAGTTTCCTATATTCAATATCATACCCAAAATTTTCTGTAGACCCCAAAATATAACCTGAATTTGTAATAGTGTGTTTATATAGTTGATAAGTTAGAATTCATGGATTTATAAGATTTCACTTGTGCATGCTCAAGATGCATCTCCTTGTTTGGTATGAGAAAATTTCTATTTAGGGTTTCTCTATGGTTAAAAGATTTACCAAACTAAAATGGAATACCTACATGAATATCTTAGTAACAAGATATAAGATTTCTTAAATGGAATTATCCTACTCAGTATGTTGTTTGAGGACTTTGGGAATTGTGGGATTTCGTTGTGAAGAACAATATAAATATTTGTATCCCATTGCTAAGACCATGCCTAAGGATAAAACATTTCATGTTTATTTTATCCATAGACTCTACTAGATGTTTATTAATTTAAACTAAATCACTCCATATTAAATCAACCATATGATGCAAATATTGGTTGAGGCATCAATGATCATCTTACGAATCAAATTCAATATATTGACGTAGGATAGTTTAATGCTATCACACTAATTTTTCACCATATTGTTTTAGTCTACTAAAAAGGTAGCCACATCAGATTGACTATAGATCATAATAATTTCCTTAATTGGGTTATAGTATTCCGTATATGAAAGATGTTTTTCTATGAGATAGTGGAGAGTCCCCCTTAGGTGTGAAACAAACAAGGTATGCATTCCTCTTTTCGTTTATATAAAATCTAATACCAATGAGTGGGTGAGGAAAAATCATGAGTTGTATATTTCATTAATTCATATCCTTCTACATGACCATGTAATTTATTTCACCTTTAAAATGATACTCCTCACGCAGGTCTAGCTATACCGGTCATTTCATCACAATTATTTCATGGGGTGATGTCATTCATATCTCCTAGATGGTATCAATGGGTATGTGATCCAAGGGAGGTATAAATAATTACATTCTTAAACTATTAGAATTTAGTTGGATAACATATTTCTAGTAAATTATGTGGTTCATGGTAATGTCATCCTCAAAAGCATAAATGTATCTTATAATTATGAAAATATAATATTTAACATGGAATGGGGAGGACCATTATGATAATAAGCGGTGTTGTTATCTGGAGGATATTCACAATTAACACAATGGGGAATAACTCCTTGGGGGATCAACATGGTTCCATGAAGAGGTCCTTCGTGGATATTACTCAAGGGGAGACCTCCATGGTTATTTATATTTTTACTAGGGGAGGACCTTTGTTAACATTTCATCATTTTCATGTTGATGAGATTTAATCATATTCCCAATTCATAAATGAAATGTTTTGAAGGGCAAAAAAAGTATTAGTATTAATTGGTGAATTAATGCTATATTTATCCATGGTTGTATGATCCCCATGATTCTAACTCGTGTATCATAGTGGTCTAATTACCATGGTCAAAAAAAAATCATATTTGGATTGCAAAAGTATATGAAACAACTTTCTTCTGTAGGGAACCTCATAGGTAATTCCCTAATGGTCATTAAAATATATTGATGAATCCCTTGTATATCGGTCAAATTTTGTTGGTGTACTTCACAAGTGTTAGATTGAAATGGAGATATAATCCCACTTCTATTCATTTTTCACTATCAAAATATGAATAAATGTTTATTTATTGAGGATATAAATATACACCTTATAGTTAATGGGTTCTATTTTTATAAGTTGATGGGATTTATACAAGCGACAAATGATCTAATCCTGACCATGTGTTATCTCTAGTACGTGATGTTGATTCTTTAATGTTGTGGAAGGTATACAGGAATTTCCCTAAGTGAATACCAAAATAATCTTACAATATCTAATTGGGGTTCATGGTTATGATCCACCCCATAAGTGACTATTAGGATATGTTAGTAAAATAATATTGTGGGGAGATGTATCTGAGTCTTCCCTTGAGATTGAACTCGGATATGTCTGTACATTCTTGTAGGAATATGGATATAAACCTACCCATGTTCTTCATTATTCACGAAGTTATGGTGAAAATCACCTATAATAAAAATGGAATATAGTTCCAATCTTTATTAGATATCAATATGAGTTGATGAGGTTGTTTGATGATAGTTTGTATATGAATAAAGGCCTACCCCCTAGTGGACACTCTATTAATCTATAATGTTTCTTCTATCAATACTTAGAAATATAGGTATGCATAAATGTTATGGTCAAGATTATATTTTGATCTTTATTCACCTATAGGATTTGATGATTAATTTTTGGTTATTGGAATGGGGATATAAGACCATTGAAATTTTTAATTTTCTATCAGGGTAAAATAACAGGCTTCATATGATGCAGTAAGAATTTTTCATTCCCCCTATAAAACATCAAAATATACAATCTTGATTTAATAGTTGGAAAAGAATACAGACTGATGTATTTGTTTCATTCATCTATCAGACCTAATGTTCCATCATTCTGAGCACCCTATTCAAAGTGATCAAGGATAATATCTCTAGGTAAAACTCCAAATTATCCTTAAGGACCTAGTGGAATGTTTTTTAGTTTTTTAAATGGATTATAAGATCCCGACTAGATAGCTCATAGTTGTAGAATGGATGTTAATGACATTCTTATATGCCTCAATAAGATACTGGATAAAAGATTTGTCTTATTTTGTGGAAAAATACTATATTCGGTTTATGTGGTAGCAAGATCCCCATGATATTCTATGGCACATCATTATTGGATATTCTATGGGTCTTTTCCACTAGGAATATTTTTAGAGTACCCTCCAAATTTTTTATATTTCCATTGATTTGGAAATCCATTATTTTTTCAATATTCACCTAACATTGAAAGCACGGTGTTGGATAGAATTTTTTAGTTATTGGTGTTCCAAAACCATTTTTATTGGTAGAAAATTTCAATCACACTAGATGTAAGGTTATAATATCCTACAATGCTCCATGATGGCATTCAAATTATACTAGAAGGCTAATATTCAATGATTCACAACATGATGTCCCCCAGTAGATTTAAGAAAACCTGATGTGATTCATTAAATTTTCTAAATGATTAAAAACCAAAAACAATAAGCTCGTAAATTTCTCAACATATGTAATATAATAGTTACTCAGTCACTTTTGTGGGTAAAGGATTTATGCTGGGATCACCATTTTATTCTGAAATGAAACCGACCCACCTTCAATTTTATCATTTTGGAGGGTGATTCATCATTATTGATTCCACTCACTCATTTTTGGATAAATGATTTCATATGAGGTTTTTTATTATGTGTATGACATTCAATCCAACCAGACAAATTTTTAAGCTTACACAAACCTACGTTCAAATGTTAGGTGGTTGTTTAGAATTCAAAATTATTCTCATGATGGGAAACTTCATTATCATGTGATAAAATTAATGAGACTACCATAATGGACCATCTGGTATGGGAGAAAAACTAATGACATTCATTTTTTCAATTTAATTATTTATTAATGGGGTGTACGATTTCATGAAGATCCCAATCATGAATCACTATGGGGTCCTCGAGGGGGTATAAGTAAGTAGGATCCCTGGTAGGATAACATAGTAAAAATGATACATAGGTTAATGGATTTAGATAGGATGATTATTAGGTAATAGGTATAAGTAGAAGGAGTTCCCTTGTTTAGGGACATGAAAAAAAAATCATTTCCATATTTCATGGAAGGGGTAATTTACACCCAAGTGGGGTACGCTGTTGAATTGGCACCCAAATGGGGTACATGGTTGACTTGGTTCCCTAGTGCAGTACAAAGACAAATCAGCAACCTAATATTGGGTAACGTGAAGTAGTCACCCATTTTAGATTCCATTTTTACCTATTGAGGAGGGTTGGTTTATAGATCCCTCAAGAGAGGAGTCATGGTAACAGTTCACTATTTTGATGAGACATATGAGAGGGTTCGCTCAGGAGAAGAGGTGTGGGGTATTACTTGGGTTCATGGAACAAAAGTTCATTTTTATTGATGATGTATTTCACCCTAGTCATTGGGAACTATGGGAGAAGTGGTCTATATTAATATTTCAATTTATTAATTTTTTTATAAATCAATAACCCTAAATTCCAGTTATTTAGATCATTTTATTTTTTAATAGTAAGTCACATGAAGTGTACAGGGGACTTGGGAATGTGGAAAATATTATTGGCACATCTAAGTCTCTCTTATCAATATTTATGTGATTATGAAAACCATTTGGGTATATTTTTTTAAAAAAATAATGGGATCTGGTTGAAATAAATATAAGAGTAGAAATAGTTTTTTGAAAGAACACTAATGTATGTGAGTTGTAGAAAGTAGATTGGCGTGCAGGTTCGGTTGTTCATGTAGACTATTGTGTGGTAACTAGGTCATGTTATGAGACATCAAAAATTGATATGGATGAATATCAATGGAATTGGGTGAATTGAACTACATGCATGAATATGGAAAAATATCATCATCATGTTATGTTTTATGTCCTTTATTATAAAATGCGTGGAAATAAGACCAAAGATCCATTTAGTAATGGTAATTGGGATTAAATATAAAGACTCTATACTCTGAGAATCTTTCTCCAAAGAATCTGTGTTGGCATTGGTGTTCTGTATGACATGGAAGTAAATTATCCTGGGTTGTTTTATATTAAATACTCATTTTAAAAATTGATGGTATTTTTACTATAGAAAAATAGGGAAATTTATATTATTTTGTATAAATTAAAAATAATGGATTCTACTATAGTACATAGTATATGATCTTGGAATAGGTGACCAATCACAATATCTATAGAGTTTTCTACATCTATTAAGTAATATATCATGATGATGTTATCATATCAAGTTTATTTGTCTCCTATCTCACGAGAATATTCTAATTTTAATTTCCTTTTTTTATCTATATTAAAGTGAAATGCCCTCTCAGTAACCCAACATGGTATGATATATCAGAGATATGAAAATATTATATGGAAAAACTGACCAAAATACTAGTTGGAAGTAGGTTGATTTCGATGTTTGAATCCATATTTATTAGCATTGAATTTATTTGAAAAATGATCATGGGTAATTCAATTTCTTTTATCCCATGGTAGTGAAATCGGATAACTGTATACACATACACAAAAATATGATTCAAATTGGTGACTCACAAATTGAAATAACATCAACATGGATAGTGATCACCCCATCCCATAATGAGGTTATATAAGAATGGTGATTCATTATAATGATATTATCATAGTTTATCACTTAAGTGGGATATTACAATAGAATGAATAAAAATATAGATTTCAACATAGGTGAATTATCTATATCATGGTTATACAGGTTTATTGGTTATAAAATATTGATATTGGGAAATTCAGGTATAAATTTGAAATTGGAAGCCAATATGTTATTCCATGACATGTCTCCACCGAGGGGTATTTTTATCCAACCATGTATGAATTGTATTGGGTGGTACTTAATATATGGGGATCCATCAATATAAACATATCAAAATATATTATAATGTCATCCCAATTCTATTATAATGATATTTATCTATTTAATTGATGAAAATTATACAACCATATTAAATATGGTTTTCCACATTCTAATGCAAGAATCTAGAGATGTCAATGTCCATATATAGAAAAAAAAAATTATTTTGATTTTCAAAATAAGATATGGGTTTAGTTTAGGACTTATATAATACCCTCACTTATTATATGATTGTTAATTTAAAATGGATCAATAACTGGTTGTTATCCCATGATAATAGAGGTTTGGATAATTCCATGACCTCATTACCTTGATCTTTGACCTGTAGGTATATAAAAAGAAATTAATAAAATTGTTAAAAGGAATTTTGAAATGTATATAGGCTTTCTTATTTAATTATCTTTCAATAATCTAAAGAAATTATCTTTTTACGAATAGATTTTAGCAACATCCTAGAAGGTACTGTAGATAAGAAGAATGTTGTAATAAATTTCAATAAGGATGGTAAATCCTGTGATTTTTTAAATATTTTAGAGAGTTATTCTAAATTATTTGAGAGAGAAATATTAATTTTTGGTTTTTGAGAACCAATGGAAAATAAATATTTGTGAGATAATGTTATTGGTAAAATGATATTTTTTATTTCCAGACTATCAGAAACAATCTGATATCGTTCACCTAATCATAAGAATTATCACCACTCTGATTCCCCCTACATGTTTATGACAACTATTTAATGATATTTCCTCTAGGATGAATATCTAATTAATGGAATCATCTCATACCTTGATTATGTGTTTGTGATTTTATAATGGTTGATTATTCCAAGTGGACCAAATATTTTATGAGAGGATGGTTATCCACTCTCACCAAAGAATATACCCAGTAGAGTAATTCATTGTCACTAAATTTATAAGAGATATGTATATCACAAGAGTTTTTTTTAACATACTACAAGTATTTGATTATGTAAAAAACCCATATTGAAGGTTATAAATTTTATTATAGTACAAGTGTGTCACTAATGATAGAAAATCCATGTCAGAATCCTTTCAAATAATGAACAGTTAAATATATTTGGCACCAAATTTTTTTAGAGAACATGGTGTTATGGGGAAATATTTTTTCTAAAATCAAGCACGACGTGTTGAATCATTAACTAGATCGTAGATTCATTATACTTATGGGTAATATATTCTATAAGTTGAATAAAGTGGGATAAAATTTACCACATTACATTTATTTCCCATATGATTTCACCCAAAAATCTTCACTAAATCCCATCAGATAACTCCTCCCACATAAATGAAATAAACCATTTTGTCTTATTATATATTGCCTAGTTTGAGGTGTCCAACATGGCACTCTATGTCCATAATAGAGGAATTAATTCCAATAATTATTGAGTAAGATCTTATAAAGAGATCATGATCTACAGGGATCCCCCAAGTGATTGTGTTCCAAATAAAAGTAGACCCCTCTATTTATAAGGAATCAACCTAATCACAAAATATTATATCTGTGATGGACTAGAAAAAAGTGTACTCACTCATTATAGTAGTGTTTGTTCCCTTGTCATTTGGAACATGTATTCCCGACTTCACAAAAGTGAATGTTTCAGTCCCTAAACATGATTCCTCACTCTGTAATATTTATTAATTCATTCCTGAGTCTTATTCTCCTCATGATTTCATCATTTTTGTACTGAAAAGATCTAATTATTGGGCGAAATACATTATTTCTCAAATTGATAGAAAGATAAATTTAAAATTAATCTATGAATGTTAAAGTAATTTTAAATAAAATTAGTTATATTCCCTCCCCAACACACATATGATAACTATCATTAAGCCATGTACAATTTCTTCATTACCCTCATGTGAATCCATGTTAACACATGGGTGATCAAAATGACTATGGGTGGTCTACATGGAATGTTGGGATCAATGGCCTCTATTTCTTAAAAAATAACCCCTCAACCTCCCACTAAATGCATAAAATCACACCATGCACATAATAACATGAACTTCATCCTATATTTCCAATCCATCCAAAATACCCCTTGTAATTTTCTATTAATAAATGAGGTAATGTGATGGAAAATCAGGTTATTCAGTTAATACGAGGCTTTCAATCTTAAAAGACCTTTTGGATTGCCACTGTACCAATTTATCCACTTAAAATGGTTTAAATAAAACTCATTAAGTATATTCTCCAAGATATAACATTGATAGATTATGTTTGCTAATAATTAAAGATTTTAGTTTCACCCAACATTCATGGTCACATTTGGGCACCCTACTTGGCCAGTCATCTACTTATAAAATTCACACCTTTCTTTCCTAGTTTCCAATCCTATAATCAATGGGGAGGCTACATTTTGCTAAACAATCACAATTAATACATAAAAATGGATATCTTATACTATATATCCATGTTTTTGATCAATGGAGAACTCTCAAATGGGGTGGGATGTATCAAATTAGTGGTCTGATGGTATGGTAATATAGGTAATGTGGTCAGGTAATACATTTTCCTCATGTCTCCTATCTAAAATCTATAGGTAAACCTCTTGGAGGAGTAGTACCAAACATTTGATGTAGGGATTATTCCTGATCATTTTACAAATAAATATAATGATATCATTATCAGAAAAAATAATGATTTTTACCCATGTAGATATAAATATATTTTTTCAACAGAAGCATGAAAGAATGAATTTTGTATTAGTGGTCAGTTAATTTTTCTTAATTGGTTCAATGGTAAGGGAGTCATAAATAATGAAATGATGATATTTATTAACTCTTTTTTATAACACATACCAGTAGAGATGTTTGTGGCATCATAGAAGATCTTGATGTGTACATACCACCTTTATAGTTGGATGATGTGAGGATATGTGAGGTTCCTTTTGAGTGAATTAGTGCATCAATGAATTTATTAAAAACTATGAAATCAAAGTATTTTTTAAGAAATCATTGAAAATGGAATTTTTATATTACTAAAATATTTAATTAATTGGTGATAAATACTAGTATGACCCATGAATGAGAAACTTTTATATGGAAGGGAGAAAATTATTTCAATTTTGATTTATCATTTTAGATTACATCACTCAAACTGTAAATTAGAAAAATTATCCCTCAGTCAATAATAAAATGTAATTTCGCATAAATTAATATGGAATATTTTTCAATAACATGATGGAGGGTAGAACTAGAATGTTCCAAACACTAATCAATGGAATAGGAATAAACTATAAAATCATCCATGAAAACATCCATAAAATTTTAATGGTACATGAAAAAAATAATCAACAAAAAACACTAAAAAGTGAAAAGGTCATAAAAAATATCAATTAGAGTCTCTGTATATGGAATATCACCTATAGTATTGGTAAATGTTTTCTTTCATTGATCACCATGATCAATATATTTTTACAAACATAAAAAATATCCATCCACGAAATTACAAAAGGAATTTCCATCCAAATATATTCCAAATGTGTTCGATCTCATTCATCGATTTCATTTGACATTAGGTTTATTCTAGTTTTGTTTAGAAATATTTTCAATAGGTTAAACCACTACTATCAGATATGGGATAGATTGTCCCAATAATAAATAATTCACTCAAAACTATCTTAATATCTTCAAGGGTATTGTAATTTATTTGGAATTTATATATCATTATGGCTTAAATCACATCCACTAAAAGAATGTGATGCATGAAAATAGAATGGATATTCCTAGGAATATCACTCAATTACTATCATATAACCTTTCGATGCACTCTTAAATGGTTTCATAATTTTAATTCCAACTGAATAACAATTTTATTGTTAATAATGTTGTTAATTTATATAATATCATCAGGATTGGAATACTTACAATTAGTGGGATGTAGATTAAATACCAAAAATAGATGTTTTTAGATTGACATAATAGATTTTAGGGGGCTGAGATCAATGGAAATTTCTATCTGTTCATTTTTATTATCCATGGAAAGAGAATAAAAAAAAACGATATTTCTAGAAAAAAAAATATTTTATACATCAGATTGAACACACACATTAACTAAAATAAAAAATTATACGTTTCATAATCCACAAAATAATCAAGACATGATTCAAAACAAAATAATCCCATAAAAGTTATAAAAATATGAAATGGGGATAAAATAAGAATGCAGTGATTATGTGTAACTGGGGTGTACTACCATCGAATAGACAAGAAGAGTTGAATGCACCTCAATTTTGTTATTCATTACATTAAGGACGATCAAACATGCCTTTTCCAATCCTCATCCATTGAAGAAATTTACATTGTGAACATTAAATATTATCATCATTGTTTTTATAAAATATATCTCTAGTATGAGTGGGAAATGTCCTTACATTTGTGTATATTCCATATCTATTAGCTAGAATTTGACCCAGAATACAGGATTCAGTACACACATAAGGATATCCTATATCACTAAAGTTGTGGTGGTTTTGCTCCAATTGGATGTTTTATTCATGATTTATGTTGTTTTATGTTATTTTCAATTTAGAAAAGTATATATTGAGTGCGGCTCCATATTTATTTAAGAATATAAATAAATAATTGAAACAAAAAATAATGTCACCTCAATATTTAATGGTATCAAAAATTCACATGTATCCTTGAATTTATTTGGTACCACTAGTTGATTCATGGTTGATACATTCTTTCCAAGGTTGAGTATCTAATTCCCCATTAGTCTCAACATATGGTTGAATATATATATTATTATTTTTTTCATAAAAGGTTTTTTTTCTAACAACATCAAAGAGTAGATTTTATACTTGTAACTTTTTGAATGTATATATTAATTCTTTATTAATTTTATTATCAAAATATTTATAAGATTTATAATTTCATTGGGGAAAAAGATGACGAATGAGGTATTTTGGGGAATCTTCATTGTTAAATTATTTAAATTATTTTTGTATCGACTTAAATATTGATTGGGTAGGTAAATATAATTTTCAAGAGGCATTTGTACTTTTTATTTAGAATAATATTAAGGATAAATTTATTTACAACGGTGAGGTATAATGGATCATAACTTTCCTTTATATTTAGGATTTAATATAAGATGGGATGATATTTTAATAATATCGTGAATCCTTATATCACTGATAGTGTTTTCAGCTGATCCTCTTAAGTTTGAAGGTCTTGAATTTCAGATTGAGTGGTTTTCTAGAACATGAGGTTTTGGCAAGAGATTTTTTACTATAACCTCAAGGAACAGTTCAGATATGTTAAGAAGATGATGGTTACTCGAGTAAGGTAAAGGAGGAGAAGATTTTGTACCTTGGCCTTGATGATTCCAATTTTTTCAAGGATAACACATATCGCATACTTATCGATGTTGTGGTTGTAATGTCTAAAAAGGGTGGTGATTTTACCTAATTTTATCATTCATGAATGATATTACCTATGAAAATGGAACCTATGAAATATTATATCAAAAACTATATTGAAATCAAAATTCATGGGTATTGATCAACAAAATGGGTGTTATCAGAAAAAATAACAAAATATAACAGAACAGATTGGAATTTTTAATCACAATGTTCTTGAGATAATTATCTTAAAAGTGTCTTTATTTCATCATGTTTATTATCAATCTTTTTAATAGAAATTATTTTCTTCCACATGAACTCATTTAGTGGGTGTTATTAATTTTTGTAATATATTTTTTTTGTATTTATATCCATGTTGTTTTTTAATTTATGAGTTTCCATAAGAAATTCATCCAATAGGGAACATCTATGCGTATAATTTATCATACCACAATACATGTGGAAAATTCCATTATAGTAGTATTCAATTTTCGATGTTCTCTAATTTTGTTGCAGTTATAACTAGAGTAAATAATTTTGAATATCTTATGGTATTCAAGAATGATATATCGTTATGATTTCATAATTCCATGAATTTATTTTCAAATATATATGGTTTTTGGGGTAGGGATAATTTTATTAGAAATATTCATATATCTACTTTCCAACCAAAATTTATTGTAGGATGATATTATGAAAAATCATTGGGAAAGTTATCAACTGATAAATTGAAATCCCTAAATTTTATAAAGTCCTCTAACAAACCATGTGGTTCAATGGTAGAGAAAACTATATGAAACACCTTGATGGGTTTTTTTGAGTACTCACCAAAATGGAAATGGAATTTTTGAAGGACGTGTATAAGGTCTAATTTCATCTAAAATTTGGTATCTTATTTATGGTATTGGATGCATATAGGATTTTGTTACACATTAGGGGGGAAGTTTTTTTAAGGTGCTATTATTTATATCTATGCTTATAAATATTTCATTTCATTCACTCTTAGGTTGGATTGATACTCCTTATGGTTCCTCAGTGGTCTACTTAATGTTACTACATTTCCTTACACTATAATTCATAATTTGTGACTGGAGTGTCCTTTCATTTTTACTCTAAAATTTATGAAATTATTCTTTTATAAATCCATTTTTAAATAAATCTATCAGATAATTTATGTTATTTATTTATTCACCCCACACTAGTTGGATAATCATACCAATTCCCAAAAATTGTTGGTTCAATGTGTTTTCCCCAATATCCAAGTTATAGGTCAATCAAGTGGATGTTTACCCCCACTTCCATATTCTTCTTAAAAAATAATTGATTATATGGGATAGTATTTGATATTCCCCAGTAATTTTATGGGTGAATATTGGATATTCAGTAGTTTTGATATCGTTTGGGGTAAAATTTTATCAATGACAACAAGGTTTAGGGTTGGTTATAACCTACTAATATTGAGGATGTGTAATGTGCTGGGGGTAAATCATGGTTGGAGGAGGGTATTAGGTTTATGTACTTCATTTTTACGATACCATACTACCCAAGATATATGATATAGTTATGTAGATTAGAATTTTATTTTATGAAGTTGTGAAGAGTTATGATAACTTGAGATAGCACTAAATCCTAGACCCTATGATTTGTTAGGATAGATAGGGATGTGTCCTGTCACAAATCAGTGATGGTTGTATATGTGATGATATTTTATTGAAAAAGATGGGACAACATTATATTTGACATCAAGGTGTGAGAGTAGAAAACTAGTGGGTATGTGGTTGTTGGGTACCTTTTCTTTACATTATTTTATTTTATATTATTATATTGGATGTCTAATTTATTGATCACGCCATGGTGAGGTTCAGCCTCTGCTCTAGATGTAGTCTATACTAGAAGCATAGAGAATATGAAAATCATATTTTCCTGTCCTGTAACACAGCTACTTCACTACAAGTCTATGTATTTTACCTATTTGAAGTGCATCCTCTGCATACTGCTGATATTTACCATTTTATGCTTGACCTTGCTACTACAAGGCTCTCGAAACTGGTGTGTATTCTTTTTTTGGTAGCCTATGAATAGGTTATACATATCACATGATCATGTAGAAATAAGTTTATACATTCTGATCCTGCTAAAAATCAAAATTCTACCTTCTCCACTATTTTATTTTCAGTCCAAAAAGCCATCAATCTGCATGATGAATACTGTATAAACAATGTGAATGACTTTGATGTATTTAGAAGGCTCCAAATTTTTGGTATCTTCTAAAAACCCCTTGGAACCATTGAAGTATCCTTTATTTCTTCATTTTCAATCTAGGTTAAATTCAATAGAGGAGGCTCCTCTAAAGGGAATCCATGACCTTCTAGTTACAGAATTGTCTTCAGAGATAATAATGGTGGTTTTCAAGAAGGGGGGATTGAACATGCACCTATGCTACATCACATGAAGAAGATATTTTTGGACATATTAAGAAGGTTAAAATTTCTAGGAAAAGGAATTGGAACTCAATCTAGTTTGAATGTGACTCGACTGCTATCATGCAAGAAGTTTGGAGGGGTCAAATAAATCTTTCACGAACGCTCACTAAAAAAATGGAATAACTACTTGAACAATCCTGAATCAATGAATGTTTTCATCACACACATTTAACATGAGGAAAATCAACTTGTTGTATGGCTTGATATCAATGGAGCCTCTGAAGGGAATTTCACTCAATAATATGAAATACCTGGTGAGTTGATGATCATACTACAACATGATAAAGGTAAATTTCCAACATTTCAAATTGTGTAATTCTGTTTTTCTCTCTATATTAAGACTTACTGCATGCCTTTTAAAAAAAATCATTCCATGGTGAGGTTTCAATTTGTTAGTATACATATATATGAGTATGTTTGTTATATTGTTTATTGACATGTGCATTAGCATGTTCTTTTAATATGTGTACTAGAAACCTTGGGTATGATCATAAAGATTATATGTTTTATGCACTCCCAATGTATACGTAATCTATTTTCTAGGATTCCCATAGGACATTGGGGACCAAGATTGTATTTTTTTACTTGGATTTTAGAGACACTGCTGAGTTTTTTTCACAAGAATTTTCATTTTGTGTTTACATGGAAGCATTTAATTGTATTTTTTACATTGTTCATTCAATGTGAAGTGGTTTTGGATTACTTTTATATTATGTGTTTGATTTGATATCTAGTTTTTCATTATATATCCTAGTCTTATATTATAAATGAGAGTAATTCCTTCTATATGTTATATTTTTATACCCTCAAGGATAGATACCAACATGAGGAATACTAGACCTGGGAGTCACGGTGTCATTACCTCTCTTCCATCATTTCTATCCATGGAGGGGTACCTTTTTGGGGAAGGGGACATGACAGAGTGTTATCTAATGTTTTGGTTGAGAGATAACATAATGTTTATGGTTATGATCTATGAGGATTGCATGGGTTATTAGGGAATTAGTTATAGTTGATCATGGTATGTGACATAGTCCAGGTATACAATCTCTGAAAGGTAATTTTAGGGGGCCCTAGGATTTGACATAATTACCTAGTGTCTAATAAATATCCAAGTTTAGTGGTGCCACATATAGTGTAGAGACTAAAGAAGGGTACGTGAAAAATTATTATTTTTATTCATGTCTAATGTTGTTTGAATTTGGAAAAATAAATGAGAAATAGTAAAATAATCCTTTATGAAATTACATGATAATGGGCTTAGGGATTATGGTTATTTCTCAAGAATGGAACCTAGTCTATATTTTCTTATTGCTTAGGTAGTAGAAGATCAACAGGACGATATGGTTCACCTTCAGAATGATATACCTAATAGAATGTTGTGAGTCATGGTACAGAGCCCTAAATTGCATTCTATGGTATATGTTGTATATATATGAGGTTAGGGCCTCTAATTTGGAAAAATGAAACTATTTGGAGGGTATTGAGATCTTTTCCGGTATGATTCAATCTTGGAAAATAATATTATTCCAATGGTGGCTAGCCAAATGTAGGGAGCTATGCATTAGTGGTGTATGGTGTATCTTGTTGAATGAAAGGAGGTATATTTTTTGTGGGATAAAATCTAAGAGTATTTTTTATAGTGTTCTTATAGTAAATGCTAGAAGAAAAGATACAGGATCGATAATATCCCAAATTAGAGATCCTAAGCATACAAAAACACGGGATCAATGTCAAGGACCCCTGTCAATTTTCACATAATTACATTCATAATGAGGAGTCCAAAGTGTGGTGTCTAGAGGAGGTATTCTTCCCAGCGATGAGGAATGCATTCACCCAATTTATGATTTCCACATATATGGAGATTCAAAACAAATAGATGTTATAATGATGATTATTTATCTAGGAGGCGAGCCTTAAGATAATATCCTACATGGAATCCAGATGAGTAATGAATTAGGTAGTGGATCATAGATTTTTACAATTTTAGGGTTCTAACTGAAGGGGAACTGACCTCAGTGGACCTTTTAATATCATTTAGAGGAAATAGGATACTAATATCTAATTTGGGTATTCATTATATCATGTTATTTCATTGTGTATATGTGACCACCATGATTCTCAGTTCCTAGTTGCTTCATAAGGATAGTATCATAATGGAATTAAGACCATTTTATGTAAATGATAATATATTCTTATGAGGTAGTAATAGTTTTTTAGACCACCTATGTTTGTTCAGAAGACATAGGCTGATAAATTTGCAATGGATGGACTCATGATGGTACCCATATTAGGGATCTTTGAAAAATAATAGTCATGGAGTTCCTCAGTGTAGACATCACATGCCCCATTTGTAATCAATTCTAATTAGAGGTCAATATTAAATTTTTTATTTGTGTTGGGGATGTAAAATGGTTATAGGGTAGTTCCAAAAATGGGGGATTTATATATAATATATTTACACCATTCACTGTTATCATTATCATGGATTTGATGTATTTTTTGAATGAAATAATAAATTGAATTTAGAGGATAGATAGAATTTCTAATATGGGATTCTAGAATGTGGAATTTATTGGTGGGTGGAGTTACGGAATGGGTTCTATGAATGTGGATCTTATTTTATCACCTCTAGTTGATCTATTAGTGGATGACCCAGGAGATTATTATCCAAGGTTGGGAAAGTGTTCCATTATGATTTCTGAGATATCGTAATGAAACTACCCCCTGCGACGTGACATATATTTTGGGATATAGTTACAATCATGAAAATATCTAATTTTGATATCTCCCTATCAAATAGAACCTATGATGCTATGTTAGATGATGATAAATATTAATTATTTAATATATAGGGGTTTCATCCTACCCTTTGTGTACCCATGGGAAACTCTGTTATTTCTCACGACAATGGTGGATGAGAGTATATCGTTGTGCAGAGAAAACCAAATGTTGACCAAGTTGATGATCATGAACCATTACCCCTTTTGTAGGTGTAATGATCTATTGAACTAGATAAAAAGAGAAAATGGGTTTGGTAATATTTATCTGTGGTCTGGATATCACCGGATAATGGTGAATGATCCATATATCCTGAATAGTTCCTTCAAGTTTAGGTATAAAAATTTTGATATCATGGTCTTACTATTCAATGTAATAAACATAGTAGTTTTATTAATGGTGCTAATAAAATCTATGTTTAATGGGGTTATAAACAATTTTTGGGTTTTATTCATTGATGATATTCTAAAAGAATTAATGTTAGAGGATAATCATATTAATAATATTAGATCTATCTTATAGGTTTTTAAACACCAATATCTCAAGAAAATATTTTCCAACTATAATTTTGATATGTGATAAGTGTATTAATATGTACTATTGGTGTCTCGGAAGGATTATTTCTAGTACTCGTCAAATATCATGATAGTTTTCTCTTGTTCAGCAACCAATAATGTCAGATAGTTTTTCAGTTTCCCTAGTATTATGTGAAATTACCATTGGATCATGTCAGATATCTCTTGGACTTCAGCATAATACATTGATTTAATTAGTAAGGAGTAGAATTTATTATATAATTGTCCATTCTAGGTGGAATTTGGATACCTAATTGAGATATTGGTCAGTTCCCCATTTCATCAGTTGCATGAGGGTGGTGAGAAATTAATGGTGTTTTGGGACACATCCCATTTGGGTTATGAATGTATCTTCATGTGGTAGAGGATAATTATCTCTTATGGGTATATGAATTAACATCCCCTTTGGATAACTATTCCACCCATTATCTAAATTTTTAAGTTGTTCTGTTTGCACTAAATTTATGGTGGAATTACCTTATTGGAGAGTTCTTTGTCGTTTTTACAGACCACAAGAGCATGAAATATATCTAATATCAATATAGATTGAATATAAAATAATGGAGGTGGATTAAATTTATATATGATTATGAATGTAAGATATCGTTCAACCTAAAAATGGGGATTGTTTTTTTGATTCTCTTAGACTAATGTTGTATGGTAATATGGTTTATGAGTCCAGAGACATTCGGATAGGGAAGGAAGAGATTACATGGATACATACTGATTTGGGGAAATTAATTATCAAGATTTTTTTACTAGATTATGGTGGTATCATCCTTTATCTAGTAGGTAAAGGATTTTTTGTGATGATATATGAGGATAAGGTGATGTAATATTATGCAACCCATGGTGATTCCCCAAATGGATTGTTAGAATATGGTCAAAATGATTTATTTCTTCATGGGAGGTTGTTTTTACATTTTTAAATGTATGAGGTAGTTCTCAAACAATTTCATACATCCACTTATGTTTTATATATGGTCATGTCTAAAATTTATTGTGACTTGAGGATCTAGGTTTGGGGGTCTGGAATAAAGTGGAGGGTGGCAACATTTTTGTCATTGTTTCCAGTATAAAAATAGGTGAAGGTTTATCACCGAGTTGTTAAAAGGTTGATGAATCTTTTGGACATAACTAAATGAAAATTGAAGGACATTTTTATAGATTTTGTCACCAATTTACGTGAACATTAGTGAGTATGTGATGTATTTTGTGTTATTGTAGTGTGACCAATGAAGTCAGCTAATTTTCTTTCAATTCATGAATCAAGTTTCCTAGAAGGTTGTATGTGGATTATGTGGTTATGATTCATGGTCTATTGTGGACCATAATCTATAATATGGATCCAAATTGTACCATATGATTCATTATTATATTGTATCATTACTTTAGCTTCAATTCAAACATTAGTACTTACTTTATCCAACATACATATGGTAAACAGAGTATAATATCTAGATAATGTAGGATAATTTGTGAGCTTTCATCTTACATTTTGGAGGTCATAGGTAAATTACCTAATTATTGAGGATTTTTTGTATATTAATAGCTATAAATATTTTATAACCATCAATACATTTGATGCATTTTGTTAGTGGTTGAATCATTCACTATTTTGGTGGATGATGGTTGGGGAGTTAGTGGTTCTTGGTCATGATCTAGAATTGAGAATTACTGAGAATATCCAAATTGTTTGAGAGTGGTTGATGGTGGTGAAGGAACATGATATGGACTATGGTGAATGTAGGTGGAGGCCCCTTGTGTTTGAGGTATGAGAACATGTGTTCATGAAATTCTTGCATCATTGCTGATAGTGGAGGTTTGGAAAAGGGAGAAAGCTTTCTCCATAGTTCATCTGGCCTTCTTAGGTGTTGAGACATCTTGGTGAGGTGTGCTATTGGATGGATCTTACACCACTGATAGATATAATCTAGAAAATCATCTGTGAATATTGTTTTATTTAGTATCCTCACTATGACTCCCATATCATTAACAAATGATATTTGGATAATGAGGATGATGGGTGTCCATATAATGACATTTAAATATCCATGATCTTCGAGAGAATGTACTATATTGATGAATCATCCCATGTGTATTTGTGTCGTGCAGGATTGGTGTCATTGAAAAAAGTACATGGGATCATGAGATATAGATTCATGCATTGTTCCATTATTATTAATTTTATATATCATAGTCTCTTTATTTGATGATTAAATGTTTTATTCTTATTGATCATTGTGATGCCACTTTTTTACTTTATGATTTTGTGGGTTATGTATTCTAATATATGAAGAGATCAAAACTAAATAGATTTTGAGTTATTATTTATTTCTCATGGGTGTTGATCATAATAGAATTTATATTATCCCAAACTACACATAGGTAGATAAGATTAAAACGGTGGAATGGTGGGGTAAAAACCATAAGGACAAGATGGTAAACATACAACCTAAAGATAAGAACATTATGTAATGATTCCTCACAAACTCACTTTGGTTATATTTTCCAAAGTCTACATAGCTTGGGTTTACATCAACAAAGTTAAAAGTGGTCCGGGTCAATTTTAGGGATTTGGAAAAAGTTGAATCCTAAATCTATCTTGGGATAGACCAATGTATTAGGCTACAAAAAACTTAAAAGGTCAACAAATTTTCATGGACAACACAATTGGATCTAACTATGCTAGAACAATGATTTGGTCAAAAAATAGAAAAAAAACATTCATTTCGTTTGGTTTTCTTCAAAGGAAAAATGTATAAAAATTTATCAGTAATAGAATTCTCAATTTCAACTAGGTTAAGGTCTTTAAATTAAACATTCTTTGATCTATGTTACACAAAATAATAGAATAATTTTTTTTACCTAATTACATTTCATAATGTTACGATGTTGCGATTTAGAGATACAATATTTTTAATCACACCCATACTCATGACACTACCCCTTGGAGGATTAGACATGCATATTAGTATTAATAAAAATTAAGGATATAGGAGACATGCTTGAAATTATTTTTAAATAATTCCAACTATGTCATCTTACAACAAAAATAGAATAAGAATCAATCAAATACTCACTTGAATGAATTATCAATGAAATAATACTGAAATTGTTGATATGTAATGTTAATTGATATCAGAATCAAATTATGAAATAGGAAATAGTAAATCCATATTCATGTAATGTAATGTAGAATCAAAGGATCGATTGAAATATGAAACAAAAAAATAACAAATTTCTGTAGAAAACATGGAAGAAATGTTGAAGAAAAGATAAAGGGTTTGGCTGCTGTCCTTTTTTCTATCATATGGGTGCTATTATATTTCTAGATCTGATCATTACATGAAATTTACATGACTCACATCATGTAACATATTTTAGTTATTTTTGTTCTAAGGAATATATGTTTGGTTACTCGGATTCACGTAATGAACTTCATATCCCAAAAGATCTATGAAGATGTTGGATCCCATGGATTTCATTTCTTGTATCTTCGACCGGATTATGGTTTCTATCATTTCACATTAATAACAATGTTCATATCATTTATATTTAATGATTTTATTGTTTTGAATCTTTAAAATCATGTAATTTCCTCATTTAATGTACAAGGTTAACATCTTGTACTACATTCATGTTTTGTTTTGTGAACCAAATGTGGTAGGTACTCAAAGAATACAAATAGTGTGTTGGGTTTAAGATGTGTAATGTCTGGTTTTTCTAGTTTACAAACATTCTACCATTGATTATTGAATTCTTAAATCCTATTATGACAAACCAAAACCAAATTAATTATCAAATAAATTATGATTAAACATTTAATAAATTCATCGAATGTATAATTATATTTCTCTTATCAAATTCCACCAAACACGAAAAATATTTTATTATCAAGGAAAATGAATCTCAATATGAATTAACAACCATATTTTATTTTACAAGAAACACGCATCAAAACTTTGAAATAAATCCAAGTTCATGTGGAAAATGAAATTCCTATATAATCTTTTGGTAGAGAAACTCGGTGATGCCTTATAGTTAGAATCTTTATTTGGATTCATTCATCCTTTAACTGCAATTTTACAATTTTTCCTTAGAAGATATTAAAATATTTAAATTTACCTTACGATGAATTTTCTCTCATCGCTCAATTGTAAAGTAAAATTGGAGTTATGATCATACCTTAAATACATGTTCCTAGCCATAATATACCATTGGATCTATCATCTCCACTCCATTAAGACAAATAAAAAATTATTCATGAAGACTTCAACAATAAGGTACAAATCACACTGTTACTGTGTGTAGGTGAGTAGATGCTAAAAATAAATACAAAAGGAGGGTAAAACATTAGGTATAATAAATTATTATTTCAAATATTCCATAGAAAAATATCCTCCAGAAAGTGGTATCATAATACTCCCAATATCTATAGTCATGCCAATAGATGTGTCATAAATAAGAAGTTAATGTATCCTATGCCTTTTTCTTCTTTCTCAAAACATTTTCCAAATTTAGATCTCACATCCATCTGCTAATCACATACGATCCATCATTATCTTCAACGGTCTAGTAATGGTGGTTTTTGACCTTCCTAAAACAAAACCATTAGAAAAAAATATTCATTATTTACCTGATAATAACAAATGGTATATCATAAAAAATATGGACCAAACATCCTGAAAATCATGTGAAATAACCCTCATACATATCCTATATAGTAGTAATCACATGTAGAATAGTAATTACTAGATCCCACAAACATATTCAAATGAATTCATAATATTATATCTAGAGTATGGTAAGAAGGAATAAAATGGGATTGTAACATGGTTCTATCCAAATAAAGTCATTAATGGATTCTATGGTATTAGGTAATAAAAATATACAAGTGGGATTTAGAATAGATGGATCCATAATGATTTCCTCAAAAATTCTAATAGAATATTTGTTCATTTTTATCCTAAACAGTATTACAACGAAATTTCTGAAATATTCAAATGCCCCAATTATCTATCAATAAATATGAACATAATTGAATATGAAAATATAGTTCTAGAATCCTCTATGGAATTTCAATATATAAAATAACTGAAAATAACATATAGAATAATATCTATTAATAAGTAAATCAAAATTAATTGAAAGAATATACTTTTATAATTAAAATTTTCAACACTAAAATTATGATAAAATTATAAACTTGAATAAAAATGGATTTAAACAATATCCCAACAAAAAATTTCATTAATTTAAATGTGAAAAATGATATTTAATATTAATGTATGATTTCAATGAAAAAGTATCTTGTACTAATGAGAACAAGAGAAAATATTTTATTATATAAAATAAATCTCAATAAGGACTCCCCAAAATTAAAATTAAATATTGTTTACATTGTTCTAGAAAGTGATGTGTGATATATATTAATAGTATCATAGAAATATATGAAATGGAATTTATGAATTTATAATATTGAAATAGGTGACCATTGTTGTGAAAGACATTACATGGTAGAAATTTTTGGATGGTGATTACAAATTGTGCTACCTGTAAAAAATTATTTGAAATAAAAGATATATATTCTAGAAAAACATTACTATATAAGATATAACTAATATATTTGTAAATACTAGATAAGTGAAAACAGTTTGTATTGGGAGAGATAAGAATAGATAGATGCATCAATCAACTATAAAAAATAACTATATGACCAATTAAAAATAATGGTCTGATGAAATTCAAAGAAAAAATCGAAATAAATATTTTTTTCCTCCCATAAATTAATAATAATGAAAATAGCATCCACACAAATGCTTTGAATAATATGAATTTTAAATAAAGGGTACACACTTTGTGGAACAATTCATGATATATTTTATTTCTTTTTATTTTGACCTTGAAGGGTGGTCTATCACCTCATAGATTTTTTATTTCCCCATAGGGGAACACATTGAAAACATTAAAGGGACCCAACCATTGGGATTTAAGCTTCCATGGGAATAGTTTCTATATGTAATTAAATAAATAACATTATCCCTTGGATTAAAGATTCATTGTGCAATTTGTTAGTCATTAAATTGATTTTTTCTCTTTAAAGATAGAGTAATTTTCATAACCATCACATCTAATCTCTTTCATAAAATCCATTTGTAGAATTTGAAAATCCCCATATTTTTTAGCATCTAGGTTTCATTTCATAATTTACCATTATGTTTGATGATCTAATTAAAATATCAGGTGACATAGATTTCCATAATCAAGACGGAATAGAGTTGTGTTTAATGGTGTTTCATATGTTGTGTAATATAGCAAAATTGGAAATGGATCCATAAAATTGATTCCCCATACTTCAATAGTTAGACATATTTAAATGGGTTCTGGGGTATTTCCTTAACTTTTTTCATTGGTGCCTATTCACTGGCTCTGATCAAAAATTTGAAAAAAACAACTATGATCTCGATGGATTGTGGGAATGAAAAGTCCACATTGAAGGATCTTAGCCACAGATCATTCAAGTCCCTAATATTCTCTATATGGGAATCTGTGACACATCTCGAATAATATTTGGCGTTCCTCATCTAGGAATTTTTTTGTGTCAATGAATAATCACAATTATTAATTAGTATCATATAATCTAAATAATAGTATGAATCCTCAACTAATAATTTCATTATCTATTGTTAAGAGAAGTGTTGGTAAATTGTTCCCATGGAAATATTGGTTGAAATATAATAAACCATTGTTGTTTTTGGGTAATTATTTTAAAATATATCTCATCATGAATTTCCTCCATAGTTCATAGATACTCATTATATTCAATTTTTGGTAGTGGAAGTCTATATTAGTGATAAACATTGACACTTTCATTACCTTTTGTAACCTTAATTACTATGTACAATTCATGTAGTAATAGAATCTATTGTATTAGTCATGGGTTTTAATCCTTTTTTCATAGTAGTTCTTTAAATATGTTATCTTCTATATAGACCACTAATTTAGAATGAACATAGTGTAAATAATACTTATCAAATTCATTGGATAATTCTAGAAACCAATTTTCTATAATAATATAATTGATACGATATTAATTTAGTGCATGAATGGACACATCTATGGCCAGAATATATTTTAAACATGTTGTCCTGAAATAAAACCAACAAAAAAAATCATTGGCATCACACATTAATTTTAAATCCTTATCCCATTTGGGTGAAATTATGATAGGACAATCCATCAGGCAATTTGTTAAAAAATGAAAATCCAAAGACATTCCTCAAGGATGTAAAAATAAATTTCCTTGGAGAAAAGGTTTGTAAATGTGTGTGAAATTTTTTCAATGTCTTAGATGAATTGGACATAAAATCCCATGTGTCCTAGAAAACACTAGATAACTATCACAATCCTAGGTTACGATAACACATTTATTACATTTATATTTTCATGATAAATAACAATGTCATGATATTATATCTTATTTTTGAGGAATATGCCTACTTTTACAATAAATTGATACTTTTCTTAGTTAATTACTTGGTATATATCTTCATATTACTATAAATATAGGTAAAGATTAATAATGAAATCATTGAATGATCCTCTATAAATAGATAAATCATCCATAACGATATGTAAGAACTCCCCCATCGTATCCTTAAAAATTTGTGATGGACCATGGAGAAGCTATCAGTGAATCACACATTCAAAATATCATCCATTTATAGGAGAAGGTTATAAAAGGAAATGTGAATGTGGTTTTTTAGTAACATGTTTGCTTGACTGCAATTTTATTTTATCAAGAATATCCATCTACAAAAAAATTTATATCATTCTTAGACAGTCTCTCCATCCTTTGGTACAAGAGGGGCAGAATAATATATTATTTTCGAGACACCATAATGGGGTTTAAATAATCATCATATACTCTCCATCTGGTAATTGTTTGAGTTCATATTTTCTAATCATCATCATTTTTTACAATGATCAAGATGCATTTTATTGGGGAAAATTGCAATGGGATCAATGATTTTCTACAAAAAATGGTAAATTTTATGTCTGTCTCAATAATATTCAATACATTATTTTTTAATACCTCTTTAATTGGTGGATTCATTCCCCTTTATGGATGAAATTTTAGTATAGAAACATCATTCAACAAAATATTTTGGGTTCATATCATCTAGTTAATCTCCTTGATGTCAAAACACTATCGGAAAATGAGTTATTATGAATTTTAAGGACTTATAAGAGTTTTTATTCTTATATTTGAGATAGTTATAAATTGGTAATGATGGTTTTAATAATTTTATTTTTAAGAATTAATATATTATTTTTCTTGGTAGAGGTTTTCATTATAATGTTGGTGGATTGAGTACTAAGGGTAAGAGTGGTGGAATGGTACCCCTCATTAGAGGATCTATGTAATCCAAATCCTAATAATCCCTATAATCATATTCTTCATGAGACATGATATATTTTTCATAATCAATGGTCATGTTATCATCATTCTCATTAGTAAGAAAGATTCATTGACAATCGAATGGATATTTTATTTTCTCAAAAACATTCCCTAAGTTGAACGAAACTTGTTCTTCACTAATTATAAATATCCACTATCTATTCTTCAAATCATTCAATTTATTCAGAGTGGTGAGAAATGGTCTCCCTCGAATGATGGTAAAATATCATTCCCCTAATCATATGATATGTAAATTAGTCAGAATGATGAACTTACCTACCTTGACTATGATATTCTTGAGTAGTCCACAATGATATGTGATTGAGTGGTCATCTATTTAAAGTGAAACTATCATTTTTCCAAATATTGAATCCCAAACCTATAGAATACTCTTATAGAAATAATATTGATGCACAAATTGAGATCTCATATGGATGTTCTAAAATTTCATGTCTCTATTGTGCATAGAATTTAGAAGCTTTTCGGTTCTCATATCTCAAGTGTTAGATTACGATGAAAAACAATGGTGAATTATTCATTCGCGAATATAACTCTTAGTTATTTCATTTTCCATTAATTTAAGAGAAACTCCTTTAGAATCTTGACAAAATCCTAAATCTAAAATATGGCCTATGAAAATGGGGTGTTTATGTGAAATTTCCCAAAATCTTAAGAAACTTATTATATTTTCCACATATATTTAGTTCTCTCATATTCTTTAGAATGGGAGGAGTGGGTTTTGTATAGTGGTAGTTCCATATAGACATCTTCCTTTCTGAGCATATCTTGTAGGGGGTGTTTTTTCAATAACTGCATATTTTTTTACTGACCAACATTATGTGTTCTATCATTATTATATTAATTTTTTATTGATGAACATGTGTTAGGTTCTGTTAGATTATTTTACATAACTATTCCTAGATTTATTAAACCCTTCATTTTTCCTCTTCTAAAGAAAATTAACTTATCCTCCTCTGTCATATGTGTCATGTTATTTTCATCAAATTTACCTAGTAATCGATTTGATCAGGTCTTGGAGATATGTACCACTTGTTTCTAAATATTTTTTAAGGAAGGCCATTTGTTCTGCATTTCAGATTTTTGGGTATTTATACTTTACTATAATTTCACAAAAAAAGAATTATGAATATTTTGAAGATTATATTGTTGATTTGGGGCTTGCTACTACATCCTTGGTGGAGCATAATAAAACATTATTACTAATAGAGTGAAAATTTCTGAGCTCTATGGGTAAATTGTTTTTCATTGTGTTGTTTTATTGAGGATCTAGAGTATATTCTAGGTACCCATGTGGTCCCTTGTTTCATGGTGATGCACCATCACTTCCCTATTGATAATAACATTTATTGGGTTATTGTGGATGGTGAGATAGTATGTATTGATCATACTAATACTAGTATTATTGGGATACAAAAAATTTATTTTTATTATTTTAATATATGTAATTACAATAATAGAATTATGTTTCTTCCATCCCTTACCATCATTCCTAATATTGGTGCTGGACTCTAAACAACTAAAATGCCTGGATTTCCATAAAAGGGGTATGGGGAGGAGGCATTGTTTTAGGCAACTAAAAATATTGATTATTTTTTAAGGGCTTCAACCTAGTATGCTAGGAAGTAATTCTCTTCCACCAAATGTACTACATATTGGGTTGGTCCCCGGTCACTCATCCATAGTCTATAATTGTATGATATATCACCTAAGAGTGATATTATAACTTTAGTCCCCTTGAGAATGAATCTTCTATTAGAGGAGGCACCCAAAACTATGTGGTATACTGGTTGGATTCCATGGAAGAATGTTTTTAACAATATATAGACATCAAGTCCCTGATTTGGTAACTTTAGAGTCTCCTTCTTAAAGCAATCCCATGATTTCAAAGCTGATTATTAATTCACCTTGGATAAAATATTACATCATTTATCAGCTTCCATGTTCATATTTGTGGGAAGTATTTATCTAATAAATTTTTAGAAAAATTTTCCAAAATCAAGATTATCATAATATATTATCTTATGAGATAATCCATGCCTCTATTGTGCAAGGATAATATTAGAACTAGAAGTATGGTAGCATCAAATGATACTCCTTGATTACAAAAGTTGTCATAGAAATCTAAAAACTAGAGATATGATCATGGGGATCATTTATCATGCATCCACTTTACTAACACATGTTCACAACCCTATGGATTAGTCTGCATTAAATTTACAATTCATGTTCCTATATTAGTGGGTTTACGATGCTAGTAACAACACCACTTATTGATGGAAATCAATAGTCTATAATTGATTTCATCTTTTGTTTTGTTTTCTCTCCTTAGTGTTCAGGTGGATCATATTAGTGGTTTTTAATGTTATACGATGAATGTTTTTTGTGTTCGAACATATTTGAGAGATTGTATGCATCTAGATATCTATCAATATCAGAATTTAGAGAATATGATTATTAAAAATCAAGGAACTTTGAAGGAATCAAAGTACCCTAATGCAGGTCGTAGGACAAAGAAGAGTACACAAAATTCCTTGACCATTATATATTTTTATAAAATGATAGAGGGAAAATGAAATGGGTTTGAGGTAATCCAATATTCTCACCACCATTTATTATGCCAAGTAATAGAAATGTCTCTAGAAATGGTTCCAAAATTTTACTATCCCACATCTCGTAGTTGATTCTACAAGGGATTTGACGAGATTATAATTTATATGAAGCTAAACTGCACTCCCCCACAAATATGTATCATAGTGGATGTGTGGGGTGAAATTTATTGGGACTAGATAGTAATCATGTAACCTAATGATAATAAAATTCTTTAAAGATTACTAATGAACCCTCTTAGGTTTGGTTTTACTGAGACTATGCAGCTTGGGTTCACATCAGTAAAGAGAAAATGTATCAAATTCAATTATATTTAATATGAAAAAGAGTAATCCAAAATCAAGTTTGGGATAGATATATTGATTAGGATGTGATTTTGTGAAAATTTAACCAATAGATTATGGTAAAAACAATTTTATCCACCTATGCAACAATCATTCTTCGGTCCAAGAATAGAAATCAACCTAGATGTGGAATGCTTAACTTCAAATGATGAATATATGAAAATATACCCGGTCCTTGCATTCTCAAATACAATATTGTTATGATATTTTACATAATCATACCATGATCAGGGTTATCTAAATAAATGTGATAAATAACACTTATTAGCCTAATTACTAGGAAAGGGATAAAATGTTTCGATTGATATATTAAGAACATTCAAACTATACCTTACTATATAATCATAACCCTAAGTGGATTAGTAGTTCATAAATGTATTAATTAGTGAAAATGATTTTGGCAACCTAATCAACATTATATTTAAATAATTCTGAATAAGAAAATCCACAACAAAAACAACATAAGAATCAATCAAAAACTGACTTGAGTGAATGATCAATGAAATACCAATGACATTTTTGTCATTGAGTAAAAATTGGAATTAAAATAAAAAATCATAATAGGAAACCATAAATCCACAATAATTAAATATTATGTAAGGCAAGATGTTTATTTATAAATGTTATGGAAGAAAAGAAAAAAAAGTAAAGAAAATATGAATCAAATGGAGAATAAAAGAGAAAGGGTTTGGCTGTTTCCCACTATATTATCCAACCTATGGGTGCTATCATATTTATAAATCCATGTGTTATGTGAAATTTACATGCATCAAGTCATGTCACTTAATTTTGTGAATTCTATTCCAAGACACACATTATGAGTAAGTGAGTTTCACATTATGTACTTTTGATCTGAAAATACCATTGAAGATGTTTTATCTCATAGATTTCATATCTTTTTGCTTTAGTGGGATTCAGGTTTTTAACTATTCATGTTAGGTACAACGTTCGCATCATGTATTTTCATTGGGTTTCATCTTCTAAAGAATTCTCATCATTAAAATATTTATATCGTGTACCATGTTCTTGTCTTCTAATGGTTTCATGATTTGTTTATTAACTCATAAGTGGTATGTACTCAAGGAATACACATCGTTTATTGGTTTCGTGATGTGTAGTGTCTGATTATTATATTTTAATTACATTCATCCATTGTGTTATTAATTCATAAATACTTAAAAACCCAAAAAAATTCAAATTCTTTATCTAATAAATAATTGTTTATCCATAAGTAAATGAATCCAATATATATATATATATTCCAAATAAAAACCCCTTCCAAACATAAAAAAAATAAATTTAAGACATGCTTCAAAACTGTGGTGGAGAGTTAGTACCACCCATAGGGGAAAATATAATAATATAGTTTGTTTGATCATTATATTTGTTCAAGTGGAAGTCTTGTGTGATGGATTTAGTGATTAGTTACTTGTTGTGAATTTAGATTAAAATAGTTGCATGAATGGATATGTAAAATATTGGTTGGATGTGGTTGTTGTTAGATTGCGTTGTGTTTTTATTGGTGGAAGATTATGAGGTAGTTTTTAGGGTTTTTATTATTATTTTGGTTTAGCATTTTTTTTGTGGTAGTGTTTTCGGTTTAACAGGATCCCTAACATTTATCCCATGGGGTGGTTTTTTAGACCCCTTCATTTTTCCATTCATGGGTTAATATTAAATTATTATAGATGAGAATAGTTTGAGAGATATCTAATGTAACAACCTAGACATTATAACCAATTAATTTCTGGGAATTAAGGTGATTGAGGTATTTGGAGAAATTTTGGAGGGATTTATGGAGTGTGTGGTGGAATTATAGCTGAAAATTTCAACTATTGAAGGATTTTGTGGTGTGGAGGCTCACCATGTGTCCTAAGAAGGGTACTTGTGGTAAAGAGAGATCAACAACAAAATAGAGTATTTGGGGTGGAGTTTTGATGGTACATAAATATTTTTTCATAATTTTATCATGGATACTAGTTTTTGACATATAGTCAGGGAGGAGGGATTCTTATTGTTTTTAGGGTAGCTACGCCATAGATATGGGTTGTAGTGTAGCCTTCTCATTAGTGGTTGGATTCTATAGACTGGCGATTTCACTTACATCATGGCCCCAATTTACATTTATACTATCTACATCATTGGAATCACTGTGTATCTCAAACATGGTAATGACCAAACACACTACGGTGTTGTCCCTTCCCTTATGTCAAAGTTTTTCAGGGGTCGGCACCATTTTGTTATAGTGAGGAGTATTACATCATGGTCGTCTAATTTTCTAGTTTTCCTATAAATTTTTAAACCCTTTATAACCTTATACCCCCTCCATCTATTTCTCTATAATCTTATACAAATCCTAGGAAAAATTTAGACCCCTTATACACTTTCCTGGTGTTTATTGACTTATGGTATTAATAGACCATGTGATGAAAATTCTGTGGTGATTCCTCTATTTACCTTATCAATTTTCAATACTTCCTTAATTTAAATAATGATTTTCATTGGGAGATGGATGGTTTGGGTAGAGTTCTAGAGGGTGATTTTCGGGTTGTTGTGTTCTAAATTTATCGAGATACTTCTTTATGCTATATTTTTTTTACTTTCATCCTCTTATTCAACCATTTCATAGAAATTTTTGAATCATTGATTGAGGTAAGGAATCCTCATTCAGCCTCTATTTCTATGAATGTGTGGTGATTTAATGATTTTCCCTCAATTATGTAGATATTCTAGGTCATTATTATAAAATAATTAAATGTATAAATCATAAATTTAAATTTAATGTGGAGTACTCATATGTTTTACTAATTTTTTTTATATTTACTATGTTAATATACATATTTATTTCCATTGATGAGAAACAGAATTTTTGGGATTCATGCCTATGTAGTATTTTTGATAACTATTAGTACCTTGTTGTGATTATTATTTGAACTAACTCATAATGAAGCCTTTAATCACCAATATATGGGTAAAGAATCAGTTTCCTATGAAAATTAAGAATTTTTTGACATTACACATTCAAAGAGATTATGTAATGTGATTAATTTCATTTTTTAATATGAATTTTGGGTAAAATTTTAGATGTTGACATGTGTTTTTATTTGTGATTGTGGTTTTTGTGTCACCTTATGTGATTTGAGATGTTGTACATTGTTGGTAGTGACCTGATTGGGTGTGGAATATGTTGGGAAATGATGTGATTGATGGTTTTAATGGGATGTGAATGGTTTGATGTGTGAATATTTTTATGGATGGGTTTTTTGGAGAAACGGTTGGGGTTTAGTGATGTCTTGTCATATGTTGTGTTTTAATTATGTTTTATATGAGGTATTTGAGACATTTTATATTTTGGTTGTTTTAGTTTCCAGGTTAACCAGATAATGAACTTGAAATTATGAAATTGAAATGACATGGGTTAATAAATGAATAATAATGGGAGAGAATTGAATATATGAATGGGATATTTTTTTATTTTTTGTAATTATTTTAAATAAAAGGAATAATAAATTGATGGGATGTCTTAATTTGAAATAAATTTTTTAGTTTCTGAGAGTTAATTGGTACTTTATAATTATATTAAATAGTGGATGCTATACATAAAAGTGATGATTGTGTGCCTATTTATGGTGGATGTGTGGAGTGATTCAGTTAATGTCAGTAGTTGTTTTCATGGACATTGTGAGGTGTAGTGGTGGTGATTTGGAGTATATTATTGGGGTTTATGTTAACCCATTGATTTGGTGTTTGGTGTCAAATATATATTTTGTACATTAATTTATATCTTTACACACCCCACCCAGGTTGGATAACCATACCAAAAATAATTTTTTCATTTCGGAGTATTTTACCCAACATAGTGGTTTTGGTGAACCATATAGCTGGCTATGAACTTTGTCCATCTCTTCCTTGTGTTGATATGGGTTTGTTTTATATATTGTATAATTCTAATATGAGTTGTTGTTAATGATTTACCAGTGATGATATGGGTTGTTATTAGAGATTTCCCAGTGACGATACATGTTGGGGTTGGAGATCTCCCAATGATGATCATGATGTGATATGTGGTAAGGTTTCTAAATGGTAGGATAAATAAATGAGGTTATTTTCTATCATGTTCATGATACCCAACGTCTCTATATATATGACATGGTTATGTGGATGATACTATTATTTAACATGATTATGATGCTATCACTCAATACTAAACCCTAAATAATATTTGGATGGATCCAAATGCATTTTGACCTAGACTAGAGAGGGATGGATATGTAATAAGATCTTCATGGAAGGGATGGGGGAATAATACATTTGATTTCTGTGCCTGAGAGTAAAAATTCAGTCATGAAACAGTTTTTGGGATCTTTTTCCTTATATTTCCTAAAGTTACGTTACTATATTAAATGAGTTATTTATTGAGTGTTTCATAGTGTGGTTGGGATAGGTTAGTTTAATTGTATAGGTGCATGTTGGTTCTGATGTTTTAATCACAAGCACATTAGTATGCTCTTACCACATATTCACTAAAGATGCTGAGTATGATCATATTAAATATATATGTTATGCTCACTCACCATATATATAAAGTATTTTTCAGGTTTCTATAAGGATTTTGGTGACCGATCTTGGAATTATAGCTTGGACATTTGGGCTACTATTTTATCATTATTGTAAGACTAATCTTTTGGTATTTACATGGAGTCATTTATATTTATTTTTTGGAATTGTTCGTGTATTGTGGGAAGGTTTTCGTTTGATTTAATATTATGTGATATTTGTTTTGTGGTTTTTCATTCTATATGATGGAATGATACTATAAATTAGTGTAATGAAGACTATATGTGATATTTTTATACACTCATTTCATGTCTCTAACCTAGGGCATACTAGAGGTAGGACAATGGTTGCTGGTATCTCTCTTCCATTATTTCAAGTCTAAGAGGGGTGCCTTTAGAGGGATGGGGTTTTGATATCTATTGGGATAGTTAGAGTGAAATTAATTTTTCAAATAGTAATGTGTTTTTTTCATGAAAAAAATATATTATAGGTATTATTAAGTATGGTAGATTCTAAAAGACGGTGATTTGGAGTTAGATAAGATAACTATAAAATAGAATCAGGTATAAATGATTTTTAAATGTTTGGGAAAACATATACTAAAGAAACATCATGAACTAGTTTGGATATGGTTAAGGGAAATAGGTGTATAAGCCTTGAATACATCTAAATTTGGAGGTGATATCAATTTTTCACTCAATAATTATTCATGTATGATATTATTTTAAATGTGTGAAGTTTACATTAGTATAATGAATCTAGTCAACTAGAAGAAGTGGTTCTAGAATATCAGTAGTCACATAAAGTAGTGGAAGTAGTAGTTTTTTCTTTCGGTATTTGGCAAGGAGGATTATGAAAGGATTATGTTCATAAGGATGTTTCTCCAATGTTTTCGGCTTTATTCATCCTTTTCCTATAAATCCAGCTACTATATTCAAAAGATTGTAGATGATTAGAGTGTTGTAGAGAGGTTTACTTTTACCAAATATGGTAATATAACAGATGACTTATATTAGATAATATAATTAACAACCATGTAATTTTGATAACATATAAATTTAATTTCTTATAAATATTCATGAATTATATTTTATATATTTATTTATACATAAATAATATTATGTAACTTCCAATCAAAAGGAAATTTATTTTTTTCATACTAAAATAGATTTCATGTGTCATATTGTATTAATTAAGAAGATTAATTTTCAAATTATAGAATTTAAATTTTAAAAAAGAGATATCATTTTTTATTTCATTAAGTAAAAATTATTTTAGATTTATGTTTGGGGAATTTTTGGAAATAGAATAATTTATTGTGTAAAATATAAAATACTTATTCTATAGAAAATAATATTTTACATTCATGTATTTAAATTGTTTCATTATTAAATTCATTGGTTTTAAAATTTAATTAGTTTTTTTCTTTAAAATAATCCAATAAATTTCATTTTAATCAACATTATAATTGAATTTCATATGAAATCATTTTTATACATAAAAATACATTTTTAAACCATTTGACATCATATTTTGTGAGTTTATTTTAAAATTACATTATATCACTTATATAAAATTAATTTTATAACTTGTAACTATATTTTTAATTATAGTTGAAAAAATTCTCAAACTTTTATTTTAGGACATCATGAATAGTCACTTTGTTAAAAAAAATTATTTACCATGTTGAGAGTTAAAACAGATTAATGGGATAAAACTAAAATTATAAGGGTTAAAATGGACTGAAAATTGTATAAACCCTATTTTATTATTAAATTTACATCCTATTTCCTCTCATATAATAATATGAGTAATTTGGGGGAATTTTTATTCATTAATTCAATAATAAAATTAATCTTTTTGAACATTATAAATGGTGTCCTCCCCATTACTTATACAAGAAAATCCAATCTCATCTATTACAAATTATTCAAGGGTAAATTAGATCATCCAATTACCAACCTAATTCGTTTCTGAAATACCTAACCATGTCCTTGAATCCATGTTTGACCAATACCATCCTGGGATGGATTCATGTATAAACCTTTATGAGGTTGTCCGAATAAGAGGTGTACTTATTAATCAGGAGTTTTCTTTTTATTTATTATTTTAACTCAATAAAAATTAAATTAACCATTTTAATATAATAAAATATATATGTATAATATAATGGAACCTTTCTATGTCTATTTTACAACAATTTTTCATATACTTTATTATTTAACCAAAAACAAAAACAACACTTTTTGTACCTATGGACCATTGCCTCAAGAGATGATGTATTTAATTTTTCATTGTAGAATCTTATAGATAATAATATTTATAGATAAAAATTAAATAATATCACATATATGATATATTTTTTATATTTTAATGATAGATATATATTCTACTTCATTCATTTCCAATCAAAAATAAATAAAAATACCACTCATGTGTACATGTTTACTACCAACTCCTGAATTGATGTATTATATCTTTCACCAGCGCCTCACATGGATGATATATATATGATTATTTAAAGAAATAATATTATATTTAGGTTATAGTAAACATTAATTGATTTTAAAAAAATTCCTACCATTTTCCTTCATGTTAATTAAAAAACAGAAACGTTACTCATTCAAAAATGTGGATTACTATCTCCATGTTGAACTGTAATTAATTTTTCATAAGCATATAACATGGATTATTATAAAAGTAAAACTAATGTAAAAAAATAATATTTATAACATTATTCATATTATATATATTTTATAATGATTATCTATTTGACTAGAATCAACCCACCTATGAAATTTCTAACATATAAGATGAATGTTCTCCAAACGTTAGATGTGAATTTAATCGAATAAGTAATTAAGTATAATATTAATATATGTTAAATAAAAGGAATAATAAATTTTAAATTTTTTATTAATAAATTAAATAATTAAAATAATTTTATTTTTTATGAATAGAATATCATTCCTTTATCTTTTCATATATAAATATTACATCATATTAGTTGAATAATCAATACATTGCGTAAAAATTATGCCATATTACAATTTATGATTAATTTCATTGGTAATTAGATATAAAATATTCTCAATTATTGAAAGATATTCTAAAATCCCATTAATATATTCCCTCATGGTACTACATTTTAGAATACCCTACTAAAACATTTCTTTATGACCTTGGGAAATGAAATATAAGAAAAGTGTGTGAATAAATGATACAAAATGTATAACCAGAGAGATACAAATTGACGATCATATAAATGTAAAAGATATGTATAAGGTACTGTGATCTGTTCTATAAATTATAATTTTCGAACCCAAATTGATAAAAATCATAAACGTGATTTATGGTATACAACATTATCATTTCAAAATACATGAATCATAATGATGATAATTCATCATAACTTAGTTATAAACCATAAGTTCATATCCTAAACTTGTGCGGCATCATCACAAGTAGAGGTACAATTTATTATATCATGTTTACTTACCAACACATTCAGATAAAGAAACAACAGATATTTGTCATACTAGATCAAGAACATGGACATATTTCCCATAAAATATCAAACATATATATTTGTTTCTAATAACGGATCAAGAACATTAACTTGTTTCCCATAATTAATGATGCACTTAGAATTGTTTCCTATAACTATATCATGAGATATAATATGTTACCCAATGCGCTGAAGGGTGTTATATGTCCCATAAATCACATAATGAAATTTATAAATATGTGTAACACAATAACATAATTAATTCATCATATCATAACACACGAAAGAAATGAGTTTAGTGAAAATTTCATCATATCATAATTCATGGAAAAGAAATGGGTTTTATGAAAAATTCACCTTTTCATCATATACTTAAACCATATAGAAAATTATAATTATGGTATCCTTAGATCATATCCTGACTACATCTTAGATATCCAAAAATTATTTCATCTTAAATAGAAAATTATTCTAAAGTACTACATGTAATAATTATTGATGAAAAAACATTTCAATTTTAATATCAATTCTCTTTTCTAAAAATTTATCTCATATAAATAAAAATAATGTTTTGAAAATAAACATTTATATTTTTAAAGGATGATTAAAATAAATTTGGGGTCATGTTTAAGGGAAATTTATCTCATTCTGTATATTTTTAAAATCATTTTTTATATATTTGTGTCAAAAATTTCACGAAGTACCTCATTTGGAGAAAGAAAAAAAGATTCCCTTGAAAACATTTTATTTGAATTTGTTTATGGGTAAAAATGATTTAAAACAAATATAGTGGAATACTGATATATATTTTGAAATGTGGATAAAAAACCATGGAATGTGAAGGGAAATACTCCCCACAAGAGACTTAAAAAAATCCCAAATAATGTTGATATAGTGATGTAAACCCTCATCACATTGATAACATTTTAATAGTAACCCTGTGATAAAAATATACATAAATTGATTTTTAAATTCCGATAAATTCATAATATGTATCTTAAAAGGACATAATGAACAATATATAAACCACTAAAATGAACCAGGTGATGATTATTATATTAGTACTAGATAAATAAATGTTAGATAAATATCAAATATCTCATGTATTTTGTTTCCTTATTAACATTCAGATATGCACTTCTTCGAAATGTCTATTTTAGATCTCCGGTAAAGGGTTTTATGTTTGGCCTTTTGGAAATAACATCCCCATTATAATGTCACTAAGGAATTTGAGAAGATAATTTGGTTGAGTATGAACAATTTTTAAGGCTCAATGTAGTGTAATGAACTGAGGGTGGAGGTTCCCTTAAATATATTAGGTGTGGGGAACTTTTGGAATTTCATAAAAAATTAAAATATAATAACACAATTATAGAGAAAAATACTTCCAAATGGTGACTAATAAGAACATAGGGATTTGTTTGGAAGAGATCCCATAACACAATAAAAGTTTTATAGGTTTTTGTTCTATTTTAAGAATTATATTTTTATTTAATACCATAATTAACATATTTTACCATTAACTCTGTAACATATTTTTCAATCATAAAAGGTTACAATTTTAAATATAAGGTAAATATTTACAAATAAATGGACAAGTGATGACATTCTAGGCCATATAATATAAAATTTTTCCTTATTTATGATTTTTATTATTAATAAATAACATAATAAAATATTATTATCGTAAAATATCATTATTATTACATTTGACAATATATATTTCTTTTAATTTAAAAAATCAATAAAAATATTATAATTTGAACAAATTATTTTATCATATCCCCAAAATTATTTGTTAAATGATAGTATTCATTCATATCCTTAATTACCAAAAATTATAATACATTAACTATTGTAAATTTAATTTATTTTATAATTACATTAATTTAATAATTATTACATCAATGATGTGTAAGTATCAATGGTAATTATTAAATTCCTAAAAATTATAAAAAAATATAAATAATAAATATAATTTCATTAAGTGATAAATTTTCATTAATAATCATTCATAATTAATTTTCTATTTACATGAATCCATAAATAGTATTTGAAACTAAGAGATTGGCATTTTGGTACATCCTTTTGTTTAAAAAATATATATTTTATTTTAAAGGATTTATTTATATTAAACACTCAAATTAGATCCTTTGGTGTCAAAAGTTAAATTAAATTTATCCAATATGAATTAGGGTATATAATTCTAGCATATAACCTATTTTTAAACTAGATTTTTGGGATTTACCCTTCACTATGGTGATAAATTTTACCACGGTTACTATTTTTTTGACAAAAAATATAAATGGTAATATTTATAAAATTTGAACCTCATGACCCTAAATATGAAATTCAATTTTTAATTTTAATTTTCAATAATTTCCAAAAATTTCTTTTAATATGAATGCATAAAACGCAACATAAATAGTTTATAGAGAAATGCAATTTTTAGCACAAAAATGTACTTATAAGAAAATCATGTATAATGAGGATTGAAATAAATTTAATTATATTATATATTATTAAATTTTACTTATCTTAATTTTATATAAAATTATAAATCACATTGGTACTGTTAATGAATGTAAAATGATAGTATTATTAAAATTGGTATTTTTCTCTATTAACTAAAAAAAATAAATATTATTAGAAAAAAAAATTCACCCATTGATATTATTGATATCTTGATTTAAAAAAATTTAAAAATTATATAAAATTAATTTTTTTTTTATAATTATAGTATGTATAAAAGTTTCTCAAAAAAATATGAAAAATTCAACTTGGTAGAACTCATATTATTGTAGAATAAAATGATTTTACTTATAATAGAATTATTAATTATTAAATATTCATATATTTTATATAATTTGTATATAATTCATAAATTATATAATCCTATTCATACACTCTAATTTAATAGTTAGTTGATAATAATAAATAATAAAATATTCAGTAGTATATTATTGTTCTCTAAAACTGATGGTTGCATATAAATAAAGATAAAAAAGAAGTTAAATATATTTGAACGAAAAATTTCATTCATTTCATCAGTGTTAAATATAATGAATGAATATGATATGAAACCCTCGTGGTAATTTAATCTTTAGTTGAAATGTCATTTTAAATATTTTAAAGATTTATTTTCAAAATACTTTTCATTTATGCCCATTTTTCATAAAATAATTTTGTGGATGTTTTTATATTAACATAAATGAAATATAAAATAAATTTTAAGTCACTTCTTACTTTTTTTCAACAGATTATAAAAGAAATATTTTTATATGTTTTATATATTATTTTTTAATTTTATTTATAAAAAACATAAGATGTTTTCAATTTTAATATATATGACGTCAATAAATTTTCCCTCCAAAGAAACTTTGATTTGATAATTGTAATTATTTCTAAATATCCAATTTCTCCTAAAATATAAACTATTATTCCTGCTAATACTGGTATTTTAAAATTAATAATGGGGTTTTAAAGGATATGTATAAATAAATATTCAAAAATGTTTCGCAAATGGTTTCAAAAAGAATTTATAATTAATTTTATGATGGATATTTAATATTTTCTGTTTTTCATGTATGTTATGGTCCTTTTACATTTTCTATGATTATGGGTGAGCATAATATAGATATTTAATTTATTGGGTAATGATTATGTTTGGAATTAACATAGTAGGTTATTCCATTTATAATAGTTCTTATTTGTATTTATTTATGAATTATATGATGATGTTTTCTCAAGGAACATATATGAATTTTATATCATTGGTAATTATTTAATGGAAATATTAATACATCATACGGTAATATATGGATCTTTTTGTTTAAAATAATTATTATAACCCCTTTAGGTGTAACAAAGTGTGTTTTTTAGAAAATATAATTCCTGGGTAATCATGTTTTATTTGAATCCTTAATGATTTAAAATATTCTTTTATGTTTACTTATAATTATTTAATAAAATACCTTGAGATGTAAATTTATATTCAAGTGGAGGTAAATGATTATTTGCAAAAAAAAATTATAATTTCAATGGAAAACACATTTATATGATCTCATGGTATTGAAATGGGATAAAAGTTTTCTTTCTTCCTTTTTATAAGACCATTACTATACTTTTTGTGCTCATTAATATTTTTAAAATATTTTATACAGGGTTTAAGAATTATTAGGATCAATGAGGATTTTATGTTAAAAACCATGAATATTTTTTCTAAAAAGAATCATTTTTCATTTTAACAGTATTATATTATGAAAAATTTTTACTAAGTGGGAGTTTCATTTTTTATGTATTGGTTTGTTGTTTAAGGGTTATGACATAATTATCTAATACACTAAACCCAAAAATTTCATTGAGAATTTAAGAAAAATAATTCTTAACATAAAACATATGATTATGAAATGCTTTATAGATGGGTTTTATTTTTCGTAATCAGAGTAGGGTTTAGAAAATTTTAGAGGTTAGGATAATGTAATTAAATATAGTTAATAGATTATAATTAATGTATATTGTGATATAAATTTTTTATAATTCCATGTTTCTTTTTCAAAAATGTGTTTATTCAGAATGATTTATCATTTTGAAAATATGTAAATTAGAGTTGGAAGGCCCAAGAAAACAATATCCATTCTATCAAAAACCTGGAATATTTAGACTAGGATATAATAGTTTTATTTTATTATGGATTACTTGATGAAGTAAATAAATTGTTTTGGTATCCATGCAAGAGAAAATTGATGTTCTCTATATGGAAACATATCCATTATAGATTATGTTATGAACTAGCAGCCACCAGCATTCAGTGGATCTTCTAATCCTATGATAGTGAATGAATTGGTTTAATACATTCATAAGATATTCATATTAATTGGTTGTTTATAAAATTAATATATAAAACTTATAAATTATCATTTTTAAGGTGATACCAATCTATTAGGGTCAATGGTTAAGGATATCAAATAAAGTGAAAATATTGATTCCTTGTAATGTGAATAATTTATGAATATTTTCTAAGTGAAGATTTTTCCTAAATATGTTCGACATAGAATAGAAAAATAATTCCTATAATTGAGGAAAAATGAGAAAGATTTGGAATCCTTATATGAACAAAACATCACCCTTATAGGAAGGTATTAACCAATTTATGTTTGAGATTTGATTAAAAAAATTATTGATGATACTCATGATTAAATCCAAGATACAAAATGGTATTGTATTCTTAAGAAATCAAAAAGTAATGGAATGGTTGTCATATGGGTCAAGAAAGTAGAAATGTTCTTTTTTTTAATCATGTATTTCATGAAATCATGTAGAAAATGTGCTGTGAATGAAATCTAATGTGGAAAAATTCATCAAATACACATAAAAATAAGAAAATAAAGTTTCTATATAGCTATAAGTTTGGTAAAAATAAACCTATTTAATTTATTTTGAAACCAGAACGTGTTTTTGATGTGGTATGATTTGAAATGTGGATCATAAATTCAATAAAAACGACCTATAAAAGATATGATAAATAATTAAAATATAGTATTAATATGTTTTAATTATTTTTATATGGGTTATTAAGTGAATAATTAAATAAAAATAAAAAAAAGCATTTATGTATTTATGATCACAAGAAAAAAGGTCGTGTTAAGTCCTTTATGATGATAGTGGAAAATATTTGACAATCCATGGATGTGGTATTTCGTACATTTCTTTTTTATTCAAATCATACTAATTTATTTTCTGATTTGGGTTCAAAATGTTGATTTTTTTCCATAAAATTTCTAATAAATTAAAAATTTAAACTCAATAAATGAATCCATAACATTTTGTAAAAACACGTGGGGGTATTATTAAGAAAAAACAAAATTATAAGAATATCTATGTTATCATATATGGATTGTATTTACCTAAAAATATGTTTTATATAACCTCCGAGTGTCCAATGTTATGTTGGGTAGATATTAGCTTTATATAATTCATTATATGATAGATTATATATCTAAAGAAGTTGTTTTTTGAAATGATTTATTGTTTGTAGAAAATAATGAATTCATAACTTTGAAAACATATAATGAAGTAAGAAATTTATTAAATAACAAAAAGAAATTTATCTTAAATATATGTTGAGAAGAAAGAAATTTTTCAAATTAGTGACATTCTTGTATTTAAAAAATATTTATACTTATTTCCTAATGAATTTCATGTTATTATACCTCATGAAGAGATTGAATATACTATTGACATAGTTCTAAAATTAATGAATATTTAAAATCCTAATTATAGAATATTTTATGTTGAAGTTTTGAAATTTATAAAGTAATTACAATATATTATTTATAAAGGTTTTATCCATCACACACATCCCATTGGGATGATATTAGTTTTAGTATTCTAAATAAGGATGGTTCCATGGGTATTTTTATTGATTAAATATTTTTGAATAACATCACTATATATAATAAGTATTTGGTGACTTATATCGATGACATGATAAATTAGCTCTATGATTCTCAATATTTTTCAAATAATGATCCAATTTCTGGGTACAATCATGTAAAGGTGAAAGATAATTCTTTTCTGAACACAATCATTCATACTAGGTATGGGAATTATGAGTTTTTTGTAATTACTTTTCTGTTTGAAAATACTTATAATATATTTATTGACCTTCTAAATAGATTTTTTACATATTTATTTGGATGGTGTTTATTTTGTTTTCATTGATTATATTTTGGTATATTTGAAAAAAAATTCATGGTCATGAATGATACTCGATGACTATTTTAATAATCATGAAATAAAATAGGTTATATGGATTATTTAGTCCATAAGAATATTGGTTCTTATAGATTTATTTCCCATTAAATATTAAAAATAAATATAGAATAACTATTGATCCATCAAAAACTAAATTGGTTAAAGAGTGTCCAATCCCAACAAATGTAATTGAGATTCATGGTTTTTATGGATTAGTGTGTTAATATCGATTGTTTGTTTCTAATTTTTCATTGATTTATACATTAATAACTAAATTAAATCGAAAGGGAATTAAATTGAACATAAAAAATGGGATTAAATTTCCAATTAATTGAATGTAATATTAGTGAATCCTATTTTTTTAACTTTTGATCTAGAAATTATGATTTTTTATCAATAGAGATTATTAATTAAAGGGACACTGTTTTTTCTCATATATAATGACCAGGTAATTTCATTTGATTTACATAAATTGTAAACTCAAGAGATAAATTTTCTAACACATGATCTTGAACAAGATATTATGGATTTTTCTTTGAAAATAATGATATATCATTCATATAGAGAAAAAATTCAAATATATAACAATTATAAAATTTTGGTTTTATATATTCACTCCGAAAGAGTTAAACATATCGAAGAGAATATGTATTTAACTAATTATGGATTATGACTTCTTCATTAACTATCTATAAGGAAAATTAAAAATTAATAGTTTATAATATAATATGTAATGACAATTCATAATTAACTATTATAAATTTAGAACATGGGCCTTTCGTAAATTAATTGATGAATGTTTGTCTTAAAGTTATACATGTTGAAACTCCATATATTTTGTTTCATGTATCAGTAAATTCACCTTTGGTAGAACAAAATATGAAATGTTAGTAGGATTTTATTTAATTTAAAAATGTATAATTTGTATGCAATGATAAGTGACATGAATTTAACATTGACGAAGAATATTCATTGTGATTTATAAAATGATTAAGTGTGACTTGTAATTCCTAGTTGAAGAAACAATAGTGGAGTCAGGATCATAATTCCTTATTTCTATTTATCTTGATATCATTATGTTGTAAATAATCATTTGAGAAATTTTTTAGTTATAAGGAATGGAGAAATAGGTTGTTAAAATTAGCATGAAATGTTTTACTTTTCAATAGGTCAATGAAGAAAAAAATATACAGATGGACCTGCATTAGAATTTTCCAGTGCTGTAATGGAAATTGGATAATAGATCCATGGATTTATTCATTAGATTACCAAATACAAGTCAAGGTAATATTGAAATATGGGTTATTATTCATCATTTGGATAAATTTTAACATTTTTATTCTATTATAGATAACAAATATTTGGATGAATAATAAAAATATTACGTTTATGAGATAATATAATTTTGTGCAGACTTTATTTCTATTTTATCTAATCATGATCCAAGATTTACCTCTAATTTATGAGAAATATTTCAGGGGACATTGTGTAATAATTTAAATTTTGGTACATCATTTCATCCTCAATCTGATGGATAGACAGATTGAATTATTTTTAGTTTTAAGGATATCCTATATTCTTGTTAATTTTATTACCAAGGATGATGGGATTAATATATTTCACTATTTTCATTATATTATAATAATAGTTTTCATTCCCGAATACATATGGACCCTTTTGAGATGTTATATGGGAACGTTGTTTCCGAAAACATCTTATTTGGATTAAGTTTGTGAAATATGTTTTTTGAAACTAGAATTGGTAGAAGTGATGGTTGAGAAAGTGAGGGTGAATATATAGAATAATTTTTTTATATTCGAGTTGGTAGAAAACATATATGGATAACCAATGGAAAAACATTCATTTATGTTATGAAACCCTGATTTGTTTTATGTATTTCCTTGGAATGGTTTTATAAAGTTTGTTATGAATGAAAATTTGAGTCTAAAGTTTATTATATAATATGAAAATATAGATAATAATGGATAATTTTTAATCATGTGTCCTTACTTATGAGGTTGTCTCATGTTCCTGATGTGTTTTATTTTTTATTTTTAAAGAAGTTTGTAATTGATGTGTCTCATGTTATGAGTCAAATGCTAGTTCTTTTGGAAGATAACCTCTCTTATGAGTAACAAATTATTATATTCTAGATCATTGGGAGAAATTTTTGTGGATTAATTTGATTCACCGGGTTACTATTTTGTGAGAGAACTATATGATTAAAGAAACAACACTAGAATCTGAAAATTCTATAAAGAAAAAATATCACCACTTATTTAAATAAAGAATAAAATTTTGAGGACACATTTTACAAAAAAGAGAATGATTTTAACAAACAATGTAATTTTGATAATAGATATAGTTCATTCAATATAAATATTCACTAATTGGATTTTATAGAGTTATATTTACTAAAAGAATATTATGTAATTTTCTAGTCAAAACATAAATTTCCATATTCGTAATACCATTTTTTACATGTTTTATATGGTTTTAATTAAATGGTACAATTTTTATATTATATAATTTTAATATAAAAAATGGCATAATTTTTTATATCATCAATTCAAAATTCTCTAGATAGAAATTTTTTGGAATTCCTTGAAAAAGTTATTTCCAGGTGAAAAGTATAAACTATAGATTTTTAAGAAAACATTATTTTAATTTCACATATATATATAGTCTCATTTTGTTTTATATGGGTTTTAAAATTTAATTAGTTAATTTGGATTAAAAATATTCTAATAAAATTAATTTTACTCAACATTATACTTGAATTTGGAATAAAAACATTTTTATACTTACAAAACATTTTTATGGAAGTCATTAATTACTATGTTTTGTGGCTATATATTAAAATACTCTTGTATATCATATAGAAAATTAATTTGATAAAGTTTAATAAATATTTATAATCATAATTAAAAATAAAATAATGATACCACTTTCATTTTTTTCCATTAGGAATAGTAACATTAGTGAAAAAAGGCAGTTACCATGGTAAGAGTTAAAACGGGTTAAATGATTTGAAAATAAAATGATTAAGGTTAAAGTGACATATATACTTATCTAAATTATATTTAATGATAATAATAAAACACAAAATCATCTCATATTAAATGATGATTGATATTTCTTGAGTGAGATATTATTATATTTTAATCCTTTTTGAAATTCAATGTGTTTCCCCTCCTTTACCTATTAAGGGAAACCCCTTATACTCTCTTATCCACACTTAAATGGCCACTTCTATAAGAATACACCAGAAATAATCCCTTCCTAAAATAAAATCCTTCATCTTATAGGTATTATTTGGATTATATGATTATCTTATGGTGATATTAAGTATAATCTTATGTGGGTTTTCTAAAGATGTGTTATAGTTCCAAATATGGTGTTTTAAATTTATTTTTTTTATCTCATTAAATAATATCTTAATAATTTTCATATAGTAATATAATTATCTCAAATATAATGATATTTTATTATGATTATTTTATAAAACTTTTTTTCTCAACATAACTGTATAATAAATAATAAAAACATCGATCTTGTAGATGGGCAGACTAATGCATCACGAGATAATGTATTTCATTTTCTTAACTGAATCATATGTATAGTCATAATAATGTATTAAAATGAAATAATATGATATATATGATATTAAATCCATTATATAATGGAAAATTAATTTTATACTTCTTTATTTACATTTAAATGAAAAATACAAACATCACCCATGTGTATTGCAGACGACCACCTTGTGAACTGATGTATTTTATTTTTCTTCACCACCTCATATGGATAATATATATAGTTGAATATAAATAAATAATATGACATTTAAATTTTTAGTTTAATTCCAATAATTTACAATAATATTTACTTTTCTCCACATATTTGTTGAAACATCGAAATGATAGTCCTATGTACATACAGACTACCATATCCATGATGTAACATAATTCATTATTTATAAGCATATAAAAAGTAAGGTTATAAAAGTATAAATGATTAATAAAAACTATGATATTAAAATTATTAATATTCTATATATAATATAATCAATATCTATTTGACCATGGTTAACATACCCATTCCATTTCTAACCTATAATCAATAATTTCACAAAATGAATGATGTGAACTTAATTGATTATGTAATTAATTATATAATGGATATAACTGAAATAAATGTAATCATAAACTTCCAAATGGAAATTAATAATTTAATTAATTAACATAAGGTAATTATTTACGAATATAAATAACATATGTGAAAATTTTGGATCAAGAGAATTTTTTATTTTAATTTATGAGAGGTAAAAAGATTTTTCTACCACCACAAAAATATTTTATATTTCGATTGCACTAAAATATTCCATGTTTTAATAAAAGAAAAAACTATTATTCACATTTTTATGGGAATTTTTATTTTTAAAATGTGGATTTAGAGGAATTGTATATTTCAATGTTTGAGAATATTTAACATATGAGTTCAAATGTATATTTTCATGGTTTTGATGATGGAAATGAAATATTTAATGTGATTAATGTATTTTATGGTCCTAGGAATTTCTTTTAGAATATTGGTGAGTTTGATATAGCTCTCCAATGCATTCGGTAATGATTATTCTCTATATAGAATTGTGTTGGAATTAAAAATGTAGGTTATTCCATTTGTGAGGGTTCTACGAAAAAGATATCCCAGGTATCCTATAGGAATTTTAAATACACTATAATTATTTTTAATTGAAATATATTTGTCTTAGAATGGATTACAATGATATTTTCTGAAAAATAATTATCATTCACTTTTTAAGGAAAAAATTCATATTTTTAGAAAATATTTTTTATGGGTTCTCCTATTTTTTGATAAAACCCAAATGAGTATGAATTTTCTATTAAATTTTCTTATAATCTTTTTGTAAAATAATTCTATAATAATGTTATTTTAATGTGTAATAAATTTATTCTTTTAGTTTAATGTTGATTATGTTAAAAGAAAAATCCCCTTATAAAATCCCATGGTTTCAAAATAATCATTTGTGTTTCTTTTGTCCGTTATTTTTTTACCAAACTAAGATTCATGTGTTCATATAACATTTTCAAAAATAAATCACTTGGATTGAGGATAAAAATGAATAATTCGTGTTGAAAATCATGAGAATGATTCTTTAAAACACGATTTCATTCATTTTAAAAGTATTATATTTTTTTTTAAAAAAATATTGAGTGGTTTTTCAAATTTTGTAATTTTTGGTATTATAATGTAAGAGTTATGACCAAATATTATAAACCAATAAAACATAAATTGAAATTAGGATATTAAGAAAATGAATTATCTAATTATAACTCAATGCTATTTAATTTTTTATGTTCGTGAAATTATATTGATAGTTGGAACCATAAAACAGATAGAATCCTCCATTTTTTAGAGGTTTTCGTAATCGGATGACCGGAAGAAACTATACATAAAGACAAGGTTGGGAGAATTTGGGTATGATTCATGTGAATGATTTAATTATTTTTTCATTAATACAGGTGACTCCTCATGTATCTGAATTTTAAACTCCACTATCCATTGAAATGGAATGTTACGATGTTTCTCCCATGGACATTGAAATTATAATCCAAATCGCATAAAATGATACTGTTATTTTATTAAAAAAATTAATTTTCATTTCATTAATGATATGAAAAATATTACTGTGTAAATGGGAAAAATTGTTTCAACATAGTTTGGTGATTTACGTGAACATTATTACTTTTAAAAGTACAAAAAATTGGAATTAAACTATGCATAATATTTCCTTTATCAGTTCTAGAGAAGCACTAACTACAGAAGCATGATTAAAATTCATAGGATTTTATGAAACAAAAAAAATCACTATTAAGGGGGTCCTTTATCATATCATTGAGAAGTGATGATAAAAAATAGATTTATCAGTGCTATTAAACATCCTAATAATGGGATAGGTCATACTGTGTTGTAACAACACACCACAAAACTATAAAAAACACCAGATATCAACCAAATCAAGTAGAAATATATAACTTAAATGAAGTGAAATTCCAAACACAAAAACAATGGAATTAGACAACATTATAGGCATTTTAATCCTTGGTGAATACAATTACATAAGTATAAATAATTATATACATTTAAAAAAAATCAATATTCCTTTGTATTTTGATCTTGATCACAACTCATTTTACTACCGAACAAACCACCATTTCTCATGCACAATAACATAATTTTTTAAGAAAAAAAACTCTTATATAAGTAATAACATAAGAAATAGTTTAATTTAAATTGTTAATTTTAAACTAAAATATGATTCATACTAGGAACATTAAATATTATATTTAGTTTTGGTTGATTCATGCATGTCACATTATTTCCTGTTATTCTTTAGGCTTTATCAATGTGAAATTTAATTAAATATGTATAAGATCAAAATTATAAGTAAATCAATTATGTAATAGCATATATAATTATGAGAAAAAACCTATGATTATTTTCTCAATTTTGGAGGTATGAAGCACATTTTAGACAAAAATGAAACTTATATATTGAAATTATTCACATGGAGTCATACCGGTCACACTATGTGTCGGATTGAGTTCATACGGATTCCCACACAAACTAAATAACTTAAGGATCGTTATCCAAAATTATAAAAAAAATCAAAATGTGATATATCAATTTTGACTATATCACATGTTCTTTTTACTAAAAAGTCATTTTAAAATGGAAACATTCACATTGAATCATTTTAGTCAAATAGTGTGACGATTTGATTTGAGATAATTTCCTATAGGTCTCAAATTATGTTTGAATAATTCACCAAAATTATCAGTATTATCAAAAAAAAATCTCTTGGTTTTCCGTGAGTGATATTTTTTGAACTCAAATGTCGATTTTAAACTGATAAAGGAAACTTTGGTTCATAATAGGGATATCATGTAATAAATTAAGGTGAGTTTGATTAATAAATACAAAAAATGAATAATGTATAATTTTCCTAAATTATCCAAATGTTTCGAATTCATTTTCAATTTTTTGAGAAGGTCAATTTTCTTTTTTCTTTAAATTGACATCATTTTTTAATAAGAAGATGCATCTAGGGTCATATAGGTCACATAGTGTATCATATTGAGTGGTGTTTGGTTATTACACATATAAATTTACTTATGTATCATATTCATAAATGATAAAAACAATCTAAATTTGATTGATGTGTTTGGAGTACGTCACTTTTCTTTTTTAATAAAAAGTAATTTTTACTTTGACTCATAAAGGCCACATTGTGTATCGTCTTTATATTAGAACAATTAATAAACATAAAACATTATTTATCTATAATTGTCCAAAATAATCAGGATTATCTAATCATGATTATTTTTATTCATTGTGTGACACATTTTGAACAAAAATATCAATGTTAAAATGATAATAGAAGCTTTGAGTCATATCAAGTACATAGTTTATCAGATTGAGGGTTAGAAGATTCCTACACATAAAAAATGACTTTTGGATCATTTTAATATTGTATGAATACAATATTACCATTTTTACCTTTTTTTTGAGTATGTCACTATCCCTTTAAAAAGTATGTCAATTTTAAATAAAAAGATTCAATTTGAGTAGTACTGGTCACATGGTTTGTCCAATTATGTGTGGTTGAATCCTGCGTTACTCAAATGACATATGCTTATTATTCCTAAAGTATTAAAATAATTATAATTTTCTTTCATAGTGTTTACTATGTTAATTGTTTTTAATACTAAAATTTCATTTTAAAAAAGAAAATCATACTTCGAATCATACCAATCACATCATGCATCAGTTCTTACATGAGAGGGATTCTTAAATATCTAAATTGATTATTGAATCCTTATACTAAATTATTAGAAAAATATAAGTGATTTTTCACAGTATTTTGAGAGATATTCTTTTTGATATTGAATTTCAATTTTAAACTAATAACATACACTTTGAGGCATATTGTTCTCAAAGTGTATCAGATTAAGGTGATGCAGATTTATACAAGTCAAAAATGACTTATTGATCAATTTCCTAAGGTATTAAAATAACAATAATAATAATAATAAGTTTTCATGTTTTTTATTAGGCCATTTTTATTTTTCACTAAAATTGGTGTGATTTAAAAAAATGATTCACTTGGAGTCATACTGATCACATGTTCCATCATATTGACATAAGGATGATTCCAATATGTCTCAATGGAAATATGAATTTTTTTCAAAATGTTTCAAAACAATTCTAATGTTTTTTGATAGTTTATAGCATGTCACGTGTTTTTTTACTAAAATTTCATTTTTAAATAGAAAAATTAACATTGACACATACCGATCACATCGTATATCATTTTGATTTGAGGATTATTTATAGACATCAAAAAATATGTATGAATGATTTTAATATATTATCTGGAAAATATAAATATGTTTCGATGTTTTTAGTGAGTGACACTTTTTTAACTAAAAATGTGATTTTAAACTGATAACGGACACTTTGAGTCATAATAGTCACATCCTATATTCGATTAATGTATGGATAATTCCTACATAGAAAAAATTAATTATCGACATTTTTCGTAATGTACCAAAACAATAATTAATTATTTTTCTATGTTTTTAGTATGGTACTATCCTTTCTACTAAAATTGATGTCAAATTTAAATGAAAAGATGTACTTAGTGTCATACTAGTCACACGGCTCGTCAGATTGAGGTGAGCATAATTGAAACACATATAAAATTACTTATTCACCAATTCACTAAATTACAAAAAAATCCAAATGTTTTTTCTTAGTTATTAGTTCAATATGTTTCTTTTTTACTAAAATGTCATTTTAAACTGGGAACACGCACATTGGATCATACTGATAACATCATGTATCGGTATTACATCAAAAAGATTATTAAAAATAAAAAATTCATTATGAATTATTTTAAATAATATTTAAGATTATATGAGAATGATTTATTAGTTTTCAATGATAGATATTTTTTAATTTAAAATGTCGATTTTAACTAGATACCATAAACATTTTGTCATACATGACACATCATGTATCATATTGTGGTTCAGCTAATTCCAACAGGTAAAAAAGACAAATGGATTGTTTTACTTAATAATAATAATACTATTAATGTGTTCTGTTTTTTTCAATAGGTCAATAAAGGTTTGTATTAAAATTGGTGACAATTTTAAATGAAAAAATTCATATAGAGTCATACTAGTCACATCATATGTCAAAATGTGGAGTGGATAATTCATACACATCCAAAATAACTTATGAGTCATTTTAAAAAATGTATCAAAAAATTACCAAAGTTTTTTCTCAGTTTTGAGTATGTCACTTATCTTTTTTTATTATAATTTATGTCAATGACTAATAAAAAGAAGCACATAGAGTCATGTTTGTCACACCGTGTGTATGATTGAGGTGCATCTATTTCCAACATATCATATAGTCTCAAAAATTACAAACATCCCATATTGTCATGATTTCCATTTGATTTAATTGCCCAAATTCAAACAATTCATATCGACCAGATGTTCGTAGCTGAAAAAATATTTCGTCTAAGAACATCTACATAATATGTAACGTTACAATTTGATATGGGAAATATATGTAATGTTTGGTAATATCAGAATAATTAAACATTTTATCTATTTTGGGTATTTTTGTAGATATTTGAATGATAAAATTATATTCTAAAAGATCAATGAAAAAAACTAAAAAATTATTAGATAAAAATTATAATGAAATTAACTTATTATTTATATGTAAAATGAGTAAAAAATTAACTAAATAAGAAGTATAAATTCAATTTTTCATGATGGTTCTACACATTCTATATGAATTTCTTTTTTTTCATTAACTTACTTGCATACTAAAATTATAATCACTCATTATCAAGAGAATCTTCGAACAAAATACCCCAACTCGAACGAAAGAATCCACATTTATAATTAATAAATTATTTTATGATTAATACTAGAATGAAATAAGTTAAACATAAATATAAAAAAATACATTACATTAGTGGATCATCAATTTACTATGTAAACATCAATATTGCCTCCCAAATTAAGCACTTGTGGAAAATCAGAGGAATATGATAACTAAAAACACAGTAGGGAAGAAACGTTTTTTAGGGAAAATAATTATTTGAATGTTTTGGTGTAAATGGAAAGAAATGTGGATGTAAATCTTATAAAATATTAGAACTACAAAAATATGACATCCATGAAATTATATGTGTATGAACTAAATAATTATTAGGTAAAATTGATAAATAAAACAACATCAAATAGAAGAAAAATTTATGAATAACTTATTATATAAGTAGTTAGAATTCACTTTTTCATGATGATTGTACACATTATAGACCCAATTCATTATTTTCATTTTCATAGTTGTAGCCTAGATTTCTTTCTCTCATGGGTCTGAGTACCTTCATAAAAACCACCCCAAATCGAATAAAATAATTCATCAGTATAAGAAAAAATATCTTATGTGAATAATAATACAAATAAAGATACGAATCATAAATATAAAATAATACATTAAGTCAATAGACAATTATTTTACTATCCAAACTTCAAGATTACCTCTTTGATTGAGAATTGGAGGGATCCAGAAGGAATATAATAAATTAAAAAACTATATGGGTGAAAAAGATTTTAGTTAGAAGTTGTTTTTTTATATTTTTATGTAGAAATGAAAGAAATATGGACATAAATATTCTAAAATAAATGACCCCAATAAGAAATAAGAAAAATTAAATCTGCATTTCCTTATATAAACTTTCTATAAAATATGGAATGTATGTTATAACATTACCTTCTCCTCATACCAATGGGTTTCCTTCATTATAGTTTTTTATTCTACATGATTTGTAACATCTTTATTTGTAGAAGACATTTTCTACTCATGTAGTCAAACATTAATTTTAGATATTGTTAATGGATTAGTGAACTTATAATTTTATGATGAAAAAATGGTATTTTAAAAAAAACTTTTACCTTCTCATTGAACTATCATTATTTTTTTCAATGTTTAATGGATTTGGTTCTTCTATAGAGAATGAAAATTCCTTATTTTTTATCCCGTATTATATACATGACATTATCTACATTTGGATATATATGAACTAACTATGATCATAAAATGAAAGGGTCGTGCTCGATTGAATTTTTATCTCATCTAACTTTTGGTTTTGTTGCTAGTACAAAAATCTAACTATTCTTCTTTTCTGGATCAGAGACATAAAATACATGTGATTCATTTTATTCCATTGTGAACATCTCATATGTTTTACCTTACAGGCTACAATTCACCTTTAAGAATACCATATTATCACATTTTACATCAACAATATTTCCAAGACATATGAAATTAAAAATAGGCACTTGAAATGTAGAATAATCCAACACGTATATCTATTTCCTACTGTCAAAATATGATATATTATTAGAAATTGGATTTTTATCATTCTAACCAAATATGTGCATCGCTTCTACCATAATTGTAGAAACAATATTTTTCAATATAATTTTGTCATCATAATCTTTTTTTAAGAAAATATAACCTTTGATTAAAAAACCGGCGGATGATATAACATTTTCATTTTATCCCACATCGAGCCATCGAAGCCATTCGGTAATTAAATTATGATTTAATAATAGTCCTTAAAATTTTTATATTATAACCATTCTATATACTATTGATTATGTGTATTAGATACCCATTATTCTTCCCATTATGGATTAAAATCTATAAGAATTTCTTTTTGGGTATCAATTTATGGATCAACATCTTCACTATTATTTAAAATTAAAAGGTATTCCTTCTACCACACTATCAAGGTAATTGTACGAACACATCTCATCGAAATCCTTTTTCCAATAAGTTGTAATCTCTGATGAGACATTGGGAGACCAATTCATTAAAAAATTGACCAGTAATCAGTACAAATTTCAAGAGCTTCATTAATAAAATATAATTATGCTGTAAAACATTCTGGCCATCTTCTATTCCAAAAAAAATCTTTATAAATATTCATATATCATTAAATTGGGTACATCCATTTTTAATTGACATGACCAATTAATAGAACCTATCTAACCATGTGATCCTTTAGGTGGACCATTATATCAATGAATGGTGGTGGGAAGAACATCTATAATTCATATAATACGAATCCAACCTCATAATTAATTTTTGAAAAAATCATTGGGTCTATAAAATTACTACATATGGATTTCAAATTGAAAAATATATGTGCTAATTTACAATATTAATTTATTGGAAGATCGAAACTGAATGTAATAGGCATGAAATATTTCAAAAAAACATGACAGTCGTGTAATTTTATACCATGTAAATTCAAATTATTCATTGTACTAACATTTTGTATGTTGTGTGAATACACCAATGGAACTTTTACACTAATAAGGAAAAGAAAAAATTTCAATTTTTTCAGGATAGAATGTACGTTTCTTGAGGATGAAAATCCTTGCCTTGACCCTTCACTAGTTCCAACTCTTCCCTTATCTCCAAGTCAATCATGTTCAGCCTAGCCTTGATGTGATGTTTTTTGTCATGAAAATTTTGTATCATTCCAATAAAAATTTCAAAAACATTTTTTCCTATTTTTAGGACATCAATAAGATGTCTCTCATAAAAAAATAAAATACAGGAATTCAATGGAAATTAATCATTTCTTCCATCCTAGTTTCAAATGTTTTTTAGAAAATGGATTACAGATAATAGATTTAAAAACAATTAGATAATCAAGAGTAAATTCTACAATATATGTGATGATGTTGTACCTAGTTCAATATTATCATCTAATTATATCATCTATGTCAAAATTTATTTCATTGGGGTAAAATTTTGGATGTGTTGATAATATTGTATTCATGGAATTTTTCTACCAAAACTAAATGGGTGTGTTCATCACAAATGAGACACCCCAATATTCCATTAATTCAATATAATGATAAACTTCCACAATAAGGGAAGTCATTAATCACCCCATAGAACATGGACCTCCATGTTAATTCTTCACTTATGTGAGAATCATTAATTTTAACACATATATACCACATCAATTTTGTATATTTAATAAATTATTCCAAAATGAAATCAATATCATTAGGAGGCTTATTTGGTCTAGATATATATAGAGAAAACATAACGTATTTATACTTCAAGAATAACCATGGAGGGAAGTTATACTTTTCCAACATGACATGACAAGTACTATGATTACTACATAATATAGAAAAAGGATTCATTCCATCTATAGATAACTCAAATACTATTTTTATCACCAATTTTTAAATTATTGGTACTTGTATTCAATTTTATCCATTGAGGAGAACCTATTGGATGATGTAGGATCCAATATTTAATTACTATATATAAATTCCATATCATTATTCTTGTGGTATCTAGAAAGCCATTTAGTCTTATAACTCATGAAATGATAAGAATTTAAAATAATTATTTCGAAGGAATTGATTAATATCTGCTGAATTAATCCATGCTACACAGAGGAAATTTTATGAGTTATTCATGGTACTTCAGAAAAATTGTGCAATAATTTTGGAAAGAATGTATTTTTTTAGAGATCATGAATATTTTACATTACATTCTATTAGTAGCGTATATTCAACATGGAAATTAATTTTATTCTAGAGTCACATCATTCAAGAGACCAAGTAGTTATTTAGAGTCTATGTCACTCTATCTATTATCACCATCAAAATCATATAAAATCAATACAGCCATCAATGTAGTGTATTTTGTACAACTAGTATATAATGGTCTCTTATAATGGCCTTTTAAATTCTCAAATAATATTGTAAAATCGTGAAGGTCATCTCCAATTTCCATTTTAGTTTCATCCATGCAATCTCTAGCAATATTTACACTCATATTAATATCAAATGATCCATCAACAGTAGTATCATCTGAATCAGTGTGAATATTTATTTTTTCCCCAGTTTTAGTCCTATAGTTATAACTATTATCTATTCTATGAATAATTAAATGTCCTTAAACTAATTTGGATTATTTTTTCTGGAATAACCATAATTAAAATGTAGATAAGGATTTGAGAAGGTCGTATGAATTATCTTTTAGAAGCATGAATAATCTGTAACTCCATCATTGTAATATTTTGAAAAACAATTAGCATGAATCATTTTTTTTATTCCTACCCATCCTATAGGGATCATAAAATATTCATTTTTTACAGTAACTAAATAAATACACATAAGATATTCATTATCAAATGTGAATATTATAGATAATTCTAATAAGGGAAACCCAACATATGATTCGTTCAATGAATTTTAGTATACATTGAAAAAAATGGGTTACTGATTTTAAGAAAATAATATTCTACTAATTTAGTTGTTATCCTCTGAAACAATCCGAAGGTGAATGTTATAGACAATTATCATCCTCATCAACTCATCTCCCAAATAGTTATTAATTATTAGTTTTTGAAAATCATACACCATAGGTTGTGTAATTAACCTATATTTAATGAAATAATCTATGAAATATTCACCCATGGGATGATTACTAGTCAATGAATTACAAGAAACATAAAAGAGATGAAAGATGTGTGTCATGTAATAAATTTAAATAATAACTTTTTACTATATCAAGCTTATGAAGATGAAATTTGTACTCCTTTGTGTTCTCTAAATAGAGAAATGACTCAAATTTGTTATAATTACACAATTTACAAAATCTTAATATAAATAATTTAAATTAGAAAAATAGCATCATGGACATGTAATCATGTCATCCCTTGTTGAGTTTGTAAAATAATGATCTATGATTACATCTAATATCTAAAAAAATCTTGGATTTTTTTAGTTAAATTCAATAAACTCTTATAATTAAATACATTCACCAAATAAGTACTAATATATTAATAAATGTAATAGATATTATGCACATTAAATAAAAAAAATATTAATAAATAATTTTATAATTTAAGATAAATTTTATATTTGATAAAAATTAAAATAATTTTTAACAATTACCAATTACAATGAAAAAAGACTAAAAATTAAAAATAACTATCTATTAAAAAAATACATTTAAATAATAAATACAGAAATTACATTTAAATACTATGGTAAATTATAAATCATTAACATAAAGCCCAAATTAGTTATATTTATGTGAATAAATCACTATCAAGTTGAAAATATTAATTAAATTCAATATAGATGATAAATTGTATTCATAGGTCAACAATGTAAATCGGGTTCACAAATCAAACATTTCCAAAATAAATAGATTTACATAATCTCACTATAAAATTCAATTTAATAATATATTATTAAGAATTTTGAACAACACACAATCTGAATCATTAATGAATTAATTGAAAACATAATATTATTATATTCCAACCATCATATCAAAAAACAAGTCAATATAAAATAAAAAAATACATTTTTTATATAAAAATAAATTAAGTAATTCCCTTTTAATTGAATGATTAGGGGTGCATTCAGGTGAAAAACATTATTTTCCTATAAAATGATGTTGTATAATTTCTATGTTAATCAAATATTTTATTAAGTCATATATAATGTATAAATTTTACTTCTATTAAAATGGAATTCATATATATATTAACACATTAAAAAGTGTAATGTGAATTACAAAATCAATATTAGTACATATTCATTGGAATAGATCTCATAATATTGTTCAGTAAAATGATGTTGTGTAAAAATTATTTTTAATGTGTAATTAATTGATATAATTTAAAATTATATAATAGATTATGTTAATATTTTCAAAGTTGTACACTATGTGGACCTTGGGGTGAAGCAAGGAGAGGCATGCCTGGTTCAACCATAATGAGGCATGCAAATAGTGAGTGTATTGTGAGCCATCTTGAGAGGCACTATAGTGTTAGGACTAGTAATGTCGCACCACTAAAAGCTATAATTCAGGGGAAATAGGGCTATAGAAATCTTGGGTATATGGGCAGCGAAAATCAAGGGCGACCTCATGAAAATCATGGATGGTATTGGAATAAATAATGAAAAAAATCAAATAGATATCAATAAACATGTAAAAAATAAGTGTGGAAGAGGATAAAATAACATACATTTGATTGAGAATTTATTCATCTAAAATAATGTAGATAAATTTCCAAAAATTGAATTCGTTTATGCTTTGGAATCATTCAACCGATGAATTGTTCAATCCTTGTAATATTTCCAACCATGATTCAAGTATGGATTGGATGAGGAGGTGCACCAATAGTGGGAGGCTTCTGCATAATGATTTAGATATCACAATTGGTTTATGATTCATTTTGAATAATAGATCAGGATACATTTATCAACACTTATAAAAAACGCAGATAAAGATTATTTTTACTAGTGCTAAATTAATATGCACTGATAGAAGGCCTATTTATTAGTGCCTTTTTATTATTGATAATAATATATCTTTATTAATATACAACACTTAATAATTGATAGAGGATTTATAATTGTAATTACAAATAGTTTTTTTAAATATATTAATATAATTATATATATATATATATATATTTAAATATATATTTATATAGTAAATATATTCATTATAAAAATATATTCATTATATATTATAATTATATAAATATATAATTGTTTATTTATATGTATATAAATAATTTTTAAACAAAAAATATTTAAATATTTATATTTTTTTGAATATTTATATAATTATAAACACACATATATATTTTTAAAAATACAGTAAATATATTAAATTTTGAAATAAATCTACTATAAATTTATAATTATTTAAATAAATTTAATATAAGGTTATAATTATTTAAATATATATAATTTCGTGTGTATAATTATATAGATACATTTTAAAAAAATTTATTTTATATTTATTTATAAATATGTAAATGTAATAATATAGTAAATATAAATTTTTAAATATAATTTTTAATAAATATTTATTTATAAACATATTTTTTTACATTATTAATGAGTACATACTTTTAAGTACATGAATGTTAAAAATGAGTGAAATTGAATAATTCGATATTGGTATACATTAACAATATTGAAAAATTGTAATGTTTTATTAATTAAATATAAATTATTTAAAGAATATGAATATCTATTGAAATAATGTTTAATACATATTGAAATCATTAAAAAAATGTAAATAAAAAATTATTAATAAATAATAGAAATTGATCAAATTCCAAAAAAATCTAAAAGAAATTATAAATGAATTTGTACCTGACATTAATAAAATTTAAATTAAATAAATACAATTTACCAAATTTTGTTATGATATATTAAATGTATCATGTTATTATAATATTATAAAGTCAATTGAAATTTGAATAATTAACATAATGATTTCATTAATCGCTTAAATATTTGTGTGTCTATGTTGTATATAAAAATGCATTAATTGTGTATATGATTTTGAAATCAATGTAAGAAACATTTGATATATGTTAAATTTAAAAAATGAAATTCAATTATTTCCATTAATTAATTAAATTATACAATTTTTTTATTCATATTAATTTTAAATAATAAACTATTCTTCACTAAATATATGAATATATATTTATTGTAAGTCATGAAATACTTTTAGTTATATAAATATTATTTTTACACATTCATATATAACTATATATTTAATGTATACTATTATTTTATTATTAAGAATATTTATTTAATTAATAAAAGGTTTAATATTTTTTTAGATTCCCATATTTTTAGTTTTTTTAATTTTCATTTTACATATAACTATAAATTGAATATAATTTATTTGTTATATATATAATTTATATACACTATAATCAATTTAGTCATTTTTATTAGTAAAAAATTAAAAATAGTTTTTAAAATAAATTTTAATAATATAAATTGTATTAATTTATTTATTTCATTTTATTCGGTAACATTATAATCACTAAAAATAAAGAACTGATAATGGCCAACAGTTATTACTGTTTAAAATATTGTAACTATAAAGGGTGCATTTTATAATTGAAAATAACAACTGTTGATAAAGGATACCCTTTATTAGTTGTTTTCATTGCAATGAAAAAGGGAACCACTATTGAAATAATTTTTTTTAGTAGTTTATGTATCATAATACAATGCTTTGAGTGATATACATTTAGTATTAATTTTTACCAAGTGATTCTATATTGAATTCATTTTATTTATTTTCATAAGAACTATTTATAATGACTCTAAATAGAATTAAATTATAGAACCGAATCCCTTTAGCGACAAGACATTGAATTATTCACCCTTGATGATATTAAAAACATTAACCCTCCAAGGTTGGATTAAATAAAATAAGTAATAATGGAGAACAATAATGATATAGACATTGAAGTAAAAAAAGTTATTTATTTATAGTAATCTTTTAACATAATAATTAACTTCTAAATTATATTATTTATATTTAATAGTGTGTACATGTTATTGTATTTTAATTTCATATAATACATTAAGTGTTTAGTTTTCATAAGTAAAATTTAATACATATTTTAAAATATATATTTTCAACAGGTTATCACATCTTTCGTGACTTCAATGTCAGTGTGAAAATTATTTAGTGAACATAATCAACTAATGATAAATGGTCCACCCAAAATCTAGGATTCATTTAATTTTCCTACTCAAGCATCACTAAGGTATCTTGCATTCCATTTATCCTCGTATCAAAATCATCTAACAGACCTCCTACAAATAAATATATCCTATCTAAGAATGACGGTGGCCCATCATTTTTTTAGATGATCTTCATTTGTAGAAGGAGATGATGTTCACTACACTAACCTCATAAGGATATTAGAGAGTGTTTATTGTAAGTTTGAAATTTAATATGGTAAATATTTAATTCATTTTTTTTGTTTTAATATATTAATCATTTCCAATGTTATATAAACGATAATTTTAAGAAGACAAGAATTAATAGTTTATTATTATTGAATATGAATGGATTAATGATAGTGGTTCTATTAAAAAAATTAATTCATGAACCAAAATGGGATACCCATAATCTTAGCACTTGTGACGTCCCCTGGAAAACCACAAAAGGAATGAAAATAAACTCATGGGGAATGATATCACCAAGATAAATATTAATAATTTTCATATAGAATAATTACACAAATAATCTAAAATTATTCATCCATACATAGGAAATCAAATGTGTAAAGATAATAATTATTTTAATGAAGAAATTAACAAGACGAGGAAAAAATATATTGAACATCAAAAATAAAAATAAAAATAAACAAATTATTCATAAAGCTATAATACAGTGATGGATTAATTTTTGTTACCCAAAAACATCAAAACGAAACCAATCATATCGATCAGAATAATAACCATGTGGCTCTAGGTGATAATCTAGTTATCCTATAATTACTCATCCATTAGTGTCTAATAGGTTGATAATTTCTTAATATCAGTTCATCACAACAACATGAATCAGAAAAAAAATTAATTGAAATGATATTTAGACAATTAGTTGTGTAATTATGTTGTGAGAAAAAACATTAACCCAATAGGATCTCACAAAATATTCCTTGTATTTACATTCTGAAAAATGCATGAATCGATAATTTTTAAATATGATATTTGAAAATTGTATTTTTATTTATTTTTTTATTTTACAAATCATATTTTAGAACCAAAAAATTATTGAAGCCAAATTAAAAAATTTTCATATAATGTCCAATTGAAATTTTATTTTTTCAATATCACATTTTGAAAAGAAAATTGAAAGAATTTCCTCCCAAAATAATCATAAATAATGAAAACATCACTAAAAAGTAGAAATTCCAACTAAATAGGTATTAAAATGGATCACGATAAAAATAATACATAACTATAGGTAGAGATCAATGAATTTATACAAAAAAATAGATACATTTTAAAACAACCACAAAATAGGTAATAATATTAAGAATGTAACATGATGGAATAGTAATAAAATAATAATGTTAGAGCATCATGAAGTAAATAAATAAATAATATAATGAAAATTGTATAAATTCTAAAGAATGTGATAGATATCCATAGAGATAATCATATACATAATCAGGTGGAACCATTTTTCGGCATATCAATGAAGTTTCACGTGAATAAAATCATGGGTAACACACAACTAGCCTCATTTGGAACAATATTTTACTTTTTTACTAGTCTTATTTTTTCAGAGGCAAGTTCATATCATCAGGACAACTATAATTACCATGTCTCAGTCTCTCTATGAGTATATAGGTTCTGTATGATTCTATTATTTGTTTATGGTGTGAAATTATGTGTTTAATATTACATGTATGTCGGTAATAGAATAAAAGAAGAAACATGCCCTTGAAAATCCTAAACCCACCTTCACATACACTCTTATGACTAAATCCCCAATTCAAATTCATAAAAACAAAAAATATTCATTACAAATGTCATATTGTGTGTGAGTTACAGTTTAAACCTACTTTAAAATCCCTATTTCAATTTCCCAATTTTCCTTTAGTTAATACTTTTGAATAACAATTTAATATCCATTTTACAACTATATTAAACTCAATTTACAGTTGAAATAATTTTTGAGACTTGGGAATCCCGAATTTTTAAAACCATAAAATCTCATAGGAACCATAAGATAATGAGAAACACCAATGCTAAATAATTAATCAAAAATCACATAATGTAAAAAAACATATATAATTAAAAAAAACATAATCATAAATTTAAAACAATTCAATTTTCACTAATGTGAATCATCAAATAATAAACCCCTAATATCCATGAAAAATTCAAAATAAAACCGATTTAATTTCATAAATTTTGTTTAAAGGTAACCATCCCCATAAAATGGTTTTAAGAATTCAGAAATGAAGATATGATACATAATTAATATAAATAGTGTTTAATAAAAACTAATGTAATACATGGATTGAATGGTAAAAGGGAAAACATGAAAACAATAATGAACAAGCCCAGGATACCATATAACCCATCACATGACCTAGTCTACACCATGAATTGAAGGGAACTCCTAATCCATATTTTCTAGAAAAAAGTGTGTGGGAATTTTAATAATCCATTTGGGAATGATTTCACGCAAAATAATGATAAGAAACTGTGGAAAAAATAAATTAAAGATACAAAAAAGGAAATATTGATGTAAATATTACTAGAAAAGGGAAACTAAAAAAATAAATAACGTTAGACTAACATTCATGTGACCCGAAGAGTCACTACCACTAAAATCAACCCATGGATATGAAGAACAAATGATATCCTGTAGAAATCCAAAAATATAGAATTATATAAGAGGGGAAAAAAGACCAATATGTCACCAAAAAGTAAAATAATAATGAAATATGTTTCATAAAGAAATATATCCCTCCTATATAGAAAATAAAGACAAAAGTTATGATTTACATAAATATTTTGAATCCATCGATAGAAGGTGTGGAACTGGCCTCCTATATGATGAGTAAGCAGAACCCCTAAGAAGCATGTATCACTACTATGGGTGTAAATAAGGGGCAGGAGTTCCCAATGACAAATGAAGGCCTTGATATAGAGGAAAAAAATTGGTAGTAGGGTGGGAGGAAAACCTATCAAACGATCTATAATTCTAGGATGGAATGATGGGGGTGTTAGGGAAGCATGATAAATGTGGTGGTGGTCCACTGGTGACCGTTCCTATATCACAGTGAGCAAATGGTGTAGAGGCCATGGGTAAGACTGGGGATCTCCTTATGCATTCTTAAGAAGAGATGGTGGATATAGTGTTAACTATTCATGCATCTAGAGAAGATGTAGAATGGATGAAGAGACATCCAATAAATGTGGACACAATCTTGGAATATAGAGGGTGGATTGAGAAAAAATTTGGAATTCTGACGAGAGGCTTCAATGATAAGATGTTAAATGTGGATGAGTTCATAAAAATAAGGGACAAACTATTGCAAAAATTCGACGATATTTTCCAATGGGATCAGCTCAAATAGGTAAAAGATATTTCTTGGAATCTATTTGTGTAGGTCACAACAAATAATTTTAAGTTGTTATTTAAGTATATTTTTATTTTCTACTACATTTAATGTTTCTATTTCTTCATGACGGTTTCACACTTTTTCAACAAAAGTGTTTTTAATAAAAAATCAACATTGTAGGTGTGCATATATACAATGTATGGAAATAAAAATAATTCTATAATTCACCTTCAAATCATTTAAATTTTTTTTATAACCAAACACACATGTTTTGAAATCAAATCCATCAGCCTAATCCATTTATTGAATACACATGTACTAGTTTAATTTCTAAAAAACAATAAAAAATTTTAATTTCAATGAAAAAACTCATTGTAAAACAATTCCATGAGATCAAGAAACCATTTAATAAAAGAACTATTTTAAAATACACATTTATGAACACACACAATAGTCTTTAAATACAAAAAATATTTCCAATATCTTTAAAAACAATATTTTCCAATTAAAATGCCCCAGCACACCTGCATGTGTCATGCAAATCAAAGTAGGAACAAGCATCACATTCATATAATAATGATGAAATAAACAATAATGATGCATCATAAATGAAATTATGGGGGATGGTACAACAATAAATAGATTTAGATCACTTTAATCACAAACCAAATCACATGCATGGGTCAAGAAAAAAAATATATGAACAAGAATAACATGCATATAACAGTGAAAAATAAGCTAGAACGATGCCATATAAATGAATGTTTGGTGGATGATACAAAAATAAAAATGTCTAAATCATATTAATCACAACCCAAGCAATTTAACATGGCATGGGATCTATACTAGGATGCTTATTGTGTGTATATCATTAACTCTTCCAGATATACCAACTTAATGGAATATGTTAGTAATAATAACATTCCATCTAAGTATCTTACAACAACCTCTTCACATGGAATACCCAATATATTCTACATTCATTATATAAGGGCCACTAATAGTGTGTGGAAGGTTAGTGTATCAAATATCTAGACTCCATCCAAGTATTCATGATTTTATGGAAAATATAAATTATGTAAGTCATAACACAAAAAACCAACCCTAAAACACTAGTTGAATTTATATCCACAGTTTCCCCTAACACCTAATGATTATTATCCCTACATTTATAACATAAACTCACCAAATAAACAAGAAGATTCTCAAAAAATAGGATTAAAAATAATCACATAATTATCACAACCCATAAAAGGGGTATACATGAAAGGGGAAGCCAAATGGTGTCTCTCAAAATATCCTCTTGAAAACCGCCATGAAAATTGATACATTATCACCAAAAAACATCTCAAAATTCTAATAACCCATTTAATATTCCAAAAAAACCACTTATAACAATTTTAAGTGGTCATATAAATTTTTTTTCAATTACCATTTAATAACTACCCTGAAATAAGGGTTTTACTCTTTAACAAAAAAATACAATTCCAAAGCCCATTCCATTTATATAAAACCATTTTAAATAATCCACCAAGGATGTTTCTGAAGGGGTTTATTGCAACACAATTCAAATAATCCTTTTAAATATACTAGAAACCCATTTACAAAATAATTTCTAGTTACAATTCTCATTTTAAAATGAAATACACTTTATAAAACAATTTTTTCCTCTTAGAAAATTAAACATTGATTATAATTTTATTTACATCTAGAAAAACATTACCGAAGCCGCTTATGAATTTCAAAAAACATGACATATTCAAGAATCCCATTTTAATAATTAAAACATCAAACTCACATTAAAAAATATTTTATGTCATGCTCAAAATATAGATATATTGTTTCAAAACACCTAGGAGTAGTCACATATATTTATACTTTCATAAAATGGAAATTTTGAAATGAATGCACATTCATAATTCCAAAATGAAATAAATTTCCTTGTAACCCCTAACCAAAGAGAGGAGAATCAATCCAAATCAACTCATTACTCAACGCCTTTGAAGATGGTCACTTCTCAATTACATGCATATACCCCTATATATATACACCCCATAATCCAATGCACATATCCCCATTTCAATGATCGAATATGTACAAGGATACAATATATATATATATACATACATATGTATATGAGTGAAAGTATTCAAGGATCTACAAGAAACTCTCAAACTGTGGTATGTGAACCAAAATAGATTGAAAAACTTGTTCATTAGTAGGACTTGCAAAAACAAGGATGAAAAATACCTCGTCAGACCCACCACATTCCCTCAAATAAATGAGGATGAATACACCAAATATCTGAGAAAAAACAATTGGTGAAGGGTGTTTGATATTGGGGATGGAATTGCTCATATAGAGAGAGGGGAGGTATGTTTTTGTGAAATCATGGAGAAGGGAGAGGGGAAGATAAGGTGGGAGGAAAAAAAATTGAAATAAAAAAATGTTTTCCCCTAACAAGACACGGTTCATGGTTTGGGCGTAAATTTTATGCAACTATGTGCCAATTGTTTCATCTCAATAGGTCAATAATGGGGTATCTACATGGTTACCCTTAGTAGGTCACGTGGTTTAGATAAATCATTCCTATCACCCCTAAAAAACCAATACCTTTCATGATCTCTTTAGAGATCTAAATGGTTTGATAATCCATGTGGATTCAATGAAAATGGATTTATTAAAATAGAAGTCCCAAAACTATGCTTGATATACATTCTAAAAAACCATGAAAAAATCACGTGACACAAAAAATTCAAATTTTAGAACGCACGCATTAATTTTATAGTCACTACTAACAATGTGGGATAACTATAATTCAACTAAAAAGGCCTCAAAAATGATTATTTTTAGCATAACTTGAACCAGAACTCAATTTCACTCAAAACATGATAAAATAATACTAAAATAAAAAATAATTGAAACTGAGGGTGTCAAATAGTCTCCACAATTAAACACTATGGATCCAAAAATTCTGGATCAAAAATAAATGAAAGATAAGTGAATGGTTCAAAGAGAACATAATTAAATGAAAAACCCCACATGGTTTATCCTTGAATCTAACAGCCATCATTCTCAAGAAATGATCGAAATGACTAACAATAAGACACAAAGTGTCTCCATAACCACCCAAAATGATAACCGTCACCTAGAATCCATATAAATAATGGGATACTAAACAGTGTATCCCCACGATTTTTAGTACCTCTACACGGTGAAACATGTCATGAACTATTGAAAACACATTGTTGAACAATTAAAATCATAGAAAGAAAAAAATCATAAAAACAAGAAAATTATTTCCATATCAAAAGAGGATGAAAAACCACATTCTTCTTTAAAAAATGACATAATCTCTCAAAACAAGTCATGAAACACACACAGGTAACCTAGGGTCATGAACTAGATTACCCTCTCGTGGTTTATTTCAATGTCCATATCAAAACACCGGGTAGTATACTAATCTAAATTTGTAAACCACACCCTAGTAATCACATCATGTAACCAAGGTGTATATCATCACCAGATAATGATAACCTCACATACTCAATGAAAAAATATTTTCATCCCACTACTATAGAGAATTAATTTCCTAAACAATTTTTATCAATGAAATGGTAATCAAAACCAACCGCCAAGAGAAATAAAACCACAAATTCAATCATAGAGAATGATTAATAATATGCCAATAACATCAAATATTAACCTCAAGGGAGGACGAGAGGGAAAAAAGATATACTATACCTTCTAGGACCACAAAAATATTCTATCCATGAGATCCCCAAAATGAGAAAGAACCATATGATAATGACATAATCAAAAGGAACACCAATGATTCCCACCAAACAAAATAAATCATGAATGGTAACTATTTACAACACTCACAAGAAAGGTTCTATATCCACCACTCCATTCAAATATTGTGTAGGAACTAAAACTGAGGAAAAGTTTTTGACCATTTTTGGGGTACAACAATAGAATCACTTGACAATGAAATCATAAATCCATTAATAAATTCATATACTACATTATTCCATGGTGATGTAGGAATCAAACCAAAATAACAATCCCTCAAAAGATTCACAAACATACACACCAAAAGATATATTATTTTGAAATAAATATTTTCACTATGTAATTTTGAATCCACACTCTATCAAGGTATTTATCAACACAAATCCAACACATTTTAAAACTAAATTATCATTTTTGGAACAGACACTGCCCAAACATGGCCCCTCTTAAAAATATATTTCAAAATACTTTCAAAATTTTAAATTCCAAGAACATATATAACTCCAATTCAAAATGAAAATTCATTTAGAAAATAATATTTCAAAAAAAAGGAAACCATTTTACAAAAAACCCAGTAAACTATGATTTGAAAATAATCTTTTCCCATAATACCTTTTTTTCTAGAACACTATTTTAAAACCATGTGAAAAAAAAATTGCATAGGAAAACAAAAAAACATTCATATGTACCATATGCTGATAAAAAATCATCACACTCCTCAATCCACATTCAACATGCAGAATCATGATTTTAGAGAATCCAAATTTGAGAGAATCCCCAAAATACGGCCACAAATGAGGAAATAGTTTCAATCATTCATTGGAAAAACCAATCCTTCAACCAAGAACCAAACATGAAACAAGCGCTATTAAGGTGGTAGACATGACCACAAAGGAACCACATTGTTTCCAACATCATTCATTCTATCCACACATTTAAATTCCATCTCCCTTTATTCCTTGAAACCATAGAGTGATCCCCAATATCATGTTTATTCCCAAATGGTATCAAATAAAAAATAGATCAAATTAAAAAAATTCAAATACAAGATCAAATTCACATTTCAAGACCCAAACTACCCTCACAGCTCGAGGATTGGAATTATTATGGTCTAGCTGGACTCATTATACCCTTACCTCCCATGTTCTAAAAACCATAGTGTCCCTTCTACCAGAAAATAATCTAATAAAAATGGAGAAAAAGGAATACACTCCTATTAATGGAAGTATAAACACACTCTAATGTCATTTTATAGAGAACCATCATAGGCATCCATCTGACCCAGTACCTAACTGGGTCCACTACATGACCGGAAGGGTTTCCCTGATCCCTATAGGCCAGATATTAGTGAATGTGCATCATGGGAATCTGTTATTGAATAATTTGACTGAAAAATAGCTAAATGAATGTCTATTTAATAAATTAAACTGATAAAATAAAATAACCAAAAATAACATAATCAAGTATAACTATAATAGAATTTATACTACCAAATGAAGGCAGACTAACCTCTACATGACCTCAATGGTTACCACCACCCTAATCACCAACTGGATATAATGAAAAAATATATCTAATAAAGAACCTAAAACCCGATAAAAATTTGAGTTAGCTTAATACCCGTATAGATCATCACAACCCACAAAATTTATGAAATATTTATCATAAGGTAATTCATCAATACTAGTTTCAAATTAATGAATTAATGTATTATTTATATATATAACACATATGGAAATGATATTAATTCCATAATTCACCATTGAAATATTTACCATTGAGTTCCAAAACCAAACACACACGTTTGAAAAAAAATCTACATGCCTATGACATTTCTAAAATCAACATACCCACATTTTATTTCTCCAAAATAACAAAAAATATTTAGTAAAATGAAACAAACCACATTAAAAACATTACTCAAGATGAAGATACCATTTGAACCAACAAATCCTATTTTAAAATCCACATTAATGTACCAATACTAGAGTCTTTATATTTAAAAATGGGATTCCAACATCATAGAGAAATTAATTTTCCAAAAAAAGTTACCCAACACTCTAAAATGATTCATGCACAACAAAGTAGTCACCAAGAATCACATGCATATAACAATGAAAAATAAACATGAATGGTAAAAAACACGAATGAAATAGATATGATACAATAAATAATAGATAAAAATACCCTCAATAACTACCCAAGAAATAAACTGTTTCTGGGTTTTACCCTATGATCCATTATGCGTAATCATCTTATACTCGCACAAAAAGACCAACATTATTACATATTCTTCTTCCAAGAAAAACCCATCTGAGTAGTGGCACAATCATTTTTGGGTGGCACACACCATCAATACCTATTTAAGGATAGAGGGGCCATTGGTAGTGTGAGTCTCCCAAGTGTAGCATAGATCTAGACACCCACCATGTATCTTGGTTCCCATGACCAACATAAATGATGTAAGTCATAGTGTACATAACAGAAGTCTAACATACAACGAATAACTATAACAATCATCTCCTCAAACATCATAAGATTAATGTCCTCAAATGCATAACATGCACTCATTACATAAAAAATTACATTCTCACACATGGGGAGAAATGAGAATCAAATAATGATTACAAGCCTCACAATGGGTATTCTATCAAGGGGAAGCAAAATGGCTTATAACAAAAACACCATTTCAAAACCAAAGTTCCAACTCAAACTATGACAACAAAACATGGATAAAAACAGTCCTCCTCAATTAACCATTTATAAATCACCACATTGAAAAATTAGAGGTTAAATAAAACAACTTGTTTCATTAAAACATTCAAATCCACCTACAACATGGGTATTCCCATTTGAAAATAAATTCAATGATAAATACCCACACATTTATATAAAACCATTTTAAGGAATCCTTAATTTAATTTTAACAAGGGTTGAATCACAATTACATTTTAAATAATCAGTTCAAAGGTAATAATGAAACCCTTTTCCAAATCATTTTGAGGTCAAAACCTCATTTTAAAATAAAATTTTCGATAAAATAATGTTTTTCCATGTCGAAAAAAACAAGGATTAAAATATTATATACCTCGTTAATATCATTTCAAAATATCCTCGGTCATTTCACAAAATCATATTGTATTTATACAATCAATTTCAAGAATTAAAACATGGATATCACGTGGAAAACTATTTATATCAAGATAATATTACATGTAAATAGTTTCCAAACACTAAGTATATTTCACATATATTTAAACATTCATAAAATAGGGATTTAAAAATCACAACCATATTCAAAAATTCATTATTAATAAAATATTATCGTAACACCTACTTTATATAGAAGATAATCAATCTGATGAACCTTGGAACATATAGTCTTTAACAATTACCACTTCTCCCATAAACACATATACATCTATATATGTATACCCCTTAATACAATGCAAAAATTCCATATTCCTTACAGAAATATGTTCATATAGAGAATATATATATATATATATATACACATACCTATGTATATTTGTGATTGTCATTAAGGAGACAAAATACACCCTTAAATACTGGAAGTGGAATAAAATGGAATGAAATGATTTTCCTTTGGTAGTAGTTGTGAAAACTTGCATGGTGCTGACCATAGAGATCCATCACACACCTTTAATGAAGAGACCAAGATTCCACCAAAAATAATGTGACAAACACATAGAGAAGGAAGCTAATGTGATATGGGTTGCACGCACACATAGTGGAAGAGGGGATGAATGGTTGTGTGACACCAGGTAGAAGGGGGAGGGGAAAATAAGATGGGTTAAAGAATAAAATGAAAAGAAATAAAAATACTTTCCTTCTTAACTGGACTATTTGGATGGTTTAGGTGTAATGTTTAAGAAATCATGCACCAACCATGCTTTCCCCACTGGAGATGCACTATGATCTCAAATGGTTACCCCTTAGAGGTCAGATGTTTTAGTTTAACTATGGACCTTACCCAAAACAAAACCAAGACCTGACATGAAATGTACTGAGATATACATAGTACGAGAAACCATGTGGAAGCTGTTCAAAATGGCTCTATCAAAATGGAAATTACAACCACATGATTGTCACATTGTTATAGAAATTGTGTGATTGTCTTCTTTCACAACAAAAATCCACCTAAGAACCTATACGATCACCACATGGTTACTACTAATCATAAGGCTAACCTTGATTCAATTAAAAAAGGCTCTAAAAACATGTATTTTAAACCTACCGTGAACCAAAACTCAACACCACTCAAGGATTGATAATAAAATAAAAAAATAAAAACATTTTAACGACAGGGGTTCACAGACTCCACACCATACCACATTAATCCCTCAGAAAGACTCTATTGAAAATAAATTAAAGAAAAATATGGAAGGATCAAAGAGTGAATAATCAAAATAAAGACCCCACATGGTTTAATCTCATATACAACTACCAAAATTCATAAGAAATTAACAAAAAACTTACCATAATGCACCAAGTGTATCCAAGAACAACCAAAATTAGAACATCATTATAAAATACATTTGAATAAAGAGAAACATTACCTGTTCACCCTACAACTTATAATTCCTCTAACATGTGTAAAAAAAGTAATATTTATTGGAAACACATACTTGAATGATGAATAACCTTGTTAGGAAGCCAAACTCATTCCAAAAGCACATATAGATTTCTATAGGAGGAACAACACAAAGTTCCTCAACTAATTACAAGATATCTCACCCCAGGTCACGACACACAACAAAAACCAATGGTCCAGAATAGAATCACCCTCTCACATTTTATCTAATTAGACACTTCCAAACACCATATAATATACCAATTAAATTAGTAATCCACACCCTAGTTTCCTCCTCAATTTAACAAATCTTAAATCATGTCCAAACTACTAGCACCTCAAAAACAAAAAGAGAAAAAAGGTTGAATCCCACTACCACCCAAAATTGTTTTCCAAATTAATGAGACTCAATAAAACAACAGTCAAAACTTACCTCAAGAAAAATTAAATCACAAATACAACCACACTGATGTAGGAAAAATATTCTCACAATATCGAATGTTAACCTTAATGGACAGAGGGAGGTTATCCTAATAAAAAATATTATTCCACCTATAACAACCACTCATATCCATCAATGAGATGCCTAAATGGATAAACATCCAAAATATCCACACATACTCCATGGGAACACAACGGATTTCCAATAAAATTGATATAATTAGAGAGAACACTCAAAAAATCTCACAAGAACGGTTCTACATCCACCACTCCACAAAATGTTTTGGTTGGAACTAAAAGCAATAAATCCTTTTAGAATTTCTAGGGGGAATCAATATAAACAAAAGAGTAGAAAACACTATTCCATCCCCCAAAGCATACAATAGATGACTCATTCATAATCTAGGATTCAAACAAAAACTACACGCCCTAAAAAGTGTCACAAATAATACACACCAAATGTGATTTTCCTTGAATTCAATATTTTCACCATAGAATTTTGATTTCACTATTCAAAATGGTATTTCATAAAACTAGGTGAACAAATTTTAAAAACATGACAACCATGGTCGAACACACACCTTCTAAACAAGACACACCTTAAAAATCCATTTCGAAACCCATTATTCCTTTCAAAAATTGAGATGCAGATGATTTCTCATACAAAAGTCATTTTCCTTTTGAAAACACCATTTCGAAAAGGATATTGCCATTTTATAAAAAATCCCTTAAAACATGTTTGGAAAATATTATTTTTCCGAAAATTATTTTATTTTTCAATACTGGGTTTTAAAATAATTTGAAATTAAAAGAAAACCTATGAATTTAATAATGATTCATAATAACCACATCAATAAAAAAGAAATCAGAACACACTTCAATCCTCCTCCCATAAGCGGAAACCACATTTCTATGAATCCATATATGATAGGAGTCTGAAAATTGGCCAATTATAGAAGAAACAAAGTTTTGCATCATTTTTTCTCACTAGTCATAAATCCAAGCACAAACCATGCGACACACTATTTTATGGAGGTAGAATAGACCCCTCGGGAACCACATGGTTTCACACTCTATGCATGTGAACCACACATCTCATGTCATATTCCCTTTCCACACCAAACCCAAATGAAGAAACCCAATATCACATTCATGATCAAATGGGAATCAAAAACAAACATAACATCAAAACCATAAAAAAATAACAAATAAATGCATTAATTACGAAATTGAGACTAAAAATACTTTTGAATAATAAGTCTTAGAATGAGAAAAAGCTTGCTAGACTCTTTACACACTTTTCTCCCATGCTCTAACAACCTTAGTCTCCATTGTACCTAAACATCCTTATATTAAACGGGAGAAAAAAAGGATTAATAACCAACTAATAAAAGTGTAATCGTCCTATAATACCAATTTTTAATGAACCATTTCAGGTTCCCATTTGACCCAGCACCCAAACCGACACACCATATGGCACAAATGGTGTTCTCAAACCCATAAGCTGAAATCTATTCCTATAAATCACAAGAATACATTTGGTAATAATTTCACCCAAAACAGAGATAAATGATATAGTAATAAATAAATTCAACTGATAAATTAAAATAAATTGGCATAATATAAGAAACAAAATTTATAAAGAAATAGGTATAACATAAAATAAAGATAAACTAATATCATTATAAACTCACAAGTCACTGCCATCAAAATCACCACATGGATATGAAAAAAATGAGATCCAACAAAGAACCAGAAAAAATATAGGAATGATCTAAAAATACTAGTAGGTCACCAAAACACATTGAAATTTTCCAATATGTTTCAAAAGTAAATTCATAAATTCTAGATTGAAAATAAAGATAGAAATTAATATTTACATATGTATGACATATGGAAGAAAATAAGTCCATAATTAACCGTGAAAATAATTGCGAATTTCTTCAAAACCAAACAAAGTCATTTTATAAAAAACCCATAGGCCTATTTCATTTCCTTAATCCACATGTTCATGTTTAATTTCATAAAAACAACACCCATTCCTTATTTAAATGAACATACCTTATTTTAAAAAATTCCTCAAGAGTAGACACCATTTAAACAAAATAATCTAATTCGAAAACCAATTTTAATCACACACACAATAATCATGAAATTGAATATAGTTTTTCAAATATACAATAAAACTAAATTTTCTAAATATATTCTCCAAACAAACTCACACATTTCAAATGACCAAAGTGGGCACAAATAATCACATGCATATAATAATGAAAAATAAACATGAAGGATTCAGAAAAAATTAAATTGGGTAATATGATACAATAAGAACTAGATTGAAATACCTTTATCCCTAACCAAAAAAATTGATTGTGTCATGGGAACTTCCCTAAAATTCCAAATGTGCAGAAATCCTTGGATAAATCAAACAGAAAAATGTTTCAACATATGTTTCATCCAAACCACAACCCTGTAGTGTATAGGTCACCAAACTCGTCAAATAGAACACCCCATCTAGCCTTATGTCATGACAGTGGGGAAACAATTAGTGTATTTCTCTCTTTTGTATCACAAATATAAACTCTAACCTAGTATATAGCTCCCCATGACCACTAAATGGATATAAATAGAGTAAAAACCAGCCAAGTCCTGAATATAAAGGTAAAATTGTAACCCCACTAACCCATAATACCCAATGATTAATGTCCCCCAATGCATAACATTCCCGCATGACATAACTATAACATTCCTACAAAATGGGATCAATAATAATCACATAATGATCATAACCCACAAAAGGGTTATACATGAAAGGGGAAACCAAAGGGAGGCTATCACAAATACTATTTAAAACCCAATGTCCCAACCTGTCCTTTAACAACAAAACGCATAACATAATTCTAATACCCATTTCACCTTTCATAAAAAAAAATTAAAATAATTTAAAATTAAAAATAAAATGAAATATTTAATTAAATCATTTAAAGATACCCTATAATAATGGTTATGCATTTTGAAAATCTATAAAAGGATAATTCCCCACCATTTATATGAAATTATTTTAGAAAATCCACTATTGAATTTTCACAAGGGGTGAACCACAAATACATTTCAAATAATCATTTCAAATCTTATAAATAACCCCTTTTACAAAACATTTTTATATTAACAACTCATTTTAAAATCATATTCCATTTAATTAATATTTTCCCCTCTTAGAAAACAAATCACAGATTAAGATCAGATAAACTTCATGAAAAAAATATCAATATACCGTAAATAATTTCAAAAAAACTTAACATTTTAATCATTCTATTTTATGTATGATAACATGGAAGTCACATGGAAAAAATTTTATATCAGGATCAAAATAATGTAAAATTGTTTGAAAAAACTAAGGATATATCACGTATATTTTTACTTTCATAAAAATGGTATTTATAGAGAAAAGTAACTTTGGAAGTTACATAACTAAAAAAATTTCACATAATCACCTACCTCAAAGAGATTAAAATAAAGTTGAAGCACCTCCAAACATGGGGCCTTTGATAATGACCAATTCTCACTAACACACATATACACATGTATATATGTACACCGTTTAATCCAATCCACATATTCACCTTACAATCAGGTAATATTTACAAGGGGATCATATATATATATATATACATACCAATATATTTTTGTGAATGTATTAATGGATCCACAAATCACCCTCAAACGGTGGCAGGAAAAAAGAAATTAACTTAAACACTTTTCCTTTGGAATAAGATTCCAAAAAACACATGAATATGTAATAAGAAACTCGTCACAAACCCTCAAATAACCTTCCTATAATCTACGAATAATCAGTGGAGAAATTTGTAGAGAAGGGATCTCGGGATCGGGGGTGGTGCACTAGCATGTAAGGATAGGTGTGGGCTATTTCCATGACACCGAAGAGAAGGGGTATGGGAAAAATATTATGGGAGTATAAATAAAATGAAAAATAAGAAGAAAAAAATAAATTAAAAATATATATTTTCTTCTCTAGACATAACTCAAGATTTATAAAACTAAGCATCAATCATGTTTTCCTGACTATACAATCATGCTGAACATACACTGTTACACCAACAAGGTTTGTGAATTTTAGAAAAAATGTGTACCTCACCCCTAACATAATCAAAACCTCACATGGTCTCTAGGGAGATCATAAAATTTGAATACAATGTGGAACCCTTTAAAATATCATTTTTTCAAAATGATGGACCCAACCAAATGCTTATCTCCTGATATAAAAATTTATGCATGTTATGTTATGCACCACAAACCGACTTGGGAACCTACAAGAGCACCTCATGGTTACTACTAACCATGTTTGATAGCCATGATCCTACCAAAGTGGCTTCTAAAAACATTATTTTATCCTTCCTAGAACCAAAAATCAATTCTACTCAAGGAATGATAAAATAAGTGAAAAATAAAAACATCGTGACATTAGAAGTTCATATAAATACCATCCTAGGTCAATAACGTTCAAAGAAAATCCATTAAAATTTTGAAACAAGGGCCCAGGATAATTATGTCCACCATTGCATCAAAACCATAAGTAATTAGCATTGATAAAACATTTTAATTGGTAAATATCAACCAATTGTGATTTCAAAAATTAAAAAAACAAATCCATTTATAATTCAAATTGGATCAAACAACATTTCTTGACATCCAGCATGATATTGGACCAAAACATTTTTTTGATCCCAAATGAAATATCCCTGTGGAATATGATGTAAATTATTATAATAAAATTAAATATGAGGTAAAACATGGAAAATAATTCATTAATAATGAATTAAGGTACTTTAGTTTTTTGGGGCCATAAATTAGAATGATAAATTTTTTTTAATTCTTTTTTTGGACCATTAAGGGGACCCATGAATTTTAATTCTATTTGAAACAATAATATCACATTATTTTTTATTTATAATTAATTTTCACCCCTTTTATGGTTAGACAATGGTCTTATAGATTTTGAATCATTATTTATTTATCTTTTTCCAATTACCTAGAATTGGTTGTGTATCTCTATTACTGGTTATATAGTATTTATGATTAGAGAAACCATGGGGGAAGTATTTCCTTTAATTCATTCCGATTTGGATATGCTTCATAGCTTTACCTATAAGTAATAATTTTATAATTTTTTCAATTAATCAGTTTGGTATTAGAGATATGGTTATAATGAGTAAATTTTTCATCATTCTTATCATTAATGTACACGAAAATGCTAATTCATTGTGTCTTGAAAGAGCGTTTCATATATTCCTCATAATCCCTAAGAAAGAGCCAACATACATATAAAAATATAAATTAGTAAAATCAGTTAAAAATGATCTCTACTACACAGAGATTATTTTGAAGAATCCCCAAAAACACAATTATTACCCTGAAATCCATATCCAGAAATTTAAGCAATCTCTCTCAATATTGTAATTATCATGATAATGATATTCATTCCATTGATTGTGAGGTGGATTTACAATGAAGATGAAATTAAAAAGGTATTAAATGAATTTAAAATATTTATATTATAGAGTTTTATGGGAGAATTAATTTAAATGAATTTCTAGGATTGATATATGAAATTGAACAATTTTCTGAATTTAGGAACTATTTTGAAAAAATGAATGGGAAAGTATCCATTATTAAATTTAAACACTATGAATCTCTTCATTGAAAACAACTAATGAAATTGAGGGAACATTATGGAAATATAATAAACACTCATAGAAGAAGATTAAAAATATTTTGAGAAGATTATTTTATACCAATATTTATAGAAATTATATTTATTAATGAATTTAAAGGTTGAGTTAATGAGATAAATATGTTGAATAGTATATTTGGATGTTTAATCTTGTATTTCTGGGAGGATATGTCCTAAAGTACAAAATGAAAATTATCAGAGATTTTCTGGTGGATTAAATTAATTAATGTCACGTTTGGGGGAGTTATAATAATTATGTTCCTTAGATAATGTTTTGAAGATGGTTATAAATGTGGAAATTAAAAATGAAAATTTTGAAGGCACTAGATCTCTAGAACTAAAATTGAGGTGTATCCTTTTATAAACATACTAATTCTAATAAATTTAGTGTTAATATGTTGAAATTTGGAAGGAACAACATTCTAGATAATGTAAAATAAATGTCTATAAAACCGCCAATAGGATAGGCCAAATCCTTCGAATGTGAGAATTGAAAGTGCATCAAATGACATGGGTATGGTCCTGTTTATGTCAATTTACATAAAAATAAAATTATTAATATGAATTAAATTAAAGGGAATTAAAATTTCATTGAAGATGATAAACATGGGGATGAAAAATCATAAAATTATTATTATTATGTGGAGAAAATTATTTTTAGTAGCATGAATGTGTTATGATGAGTATTTCAAACTCAAATCTTTCCTCAAGAATATTAGTGAGAAAACATGTTCCAAAATCATTGCACTATAATACAGTTAGTATGAAATGTTTTTATTGAAAGTGGGATCTATAAACATGTTTCTTAAACAACACTAGTAGGTAAATTTAATCTTATAATATTTAATCATCCTTAGTAATAAAAACATCCATGGTTGAATAAAGGGAGCACACACCAAGTGAAAAAATGGTTCCGATTTTAGTTTCTATAAGTATGAACTATATTGAGAAGGTATTTCTGGTTTTATTTGTACATATTCTAATCACTTTTTTGGGAGTTATTTGTATTTTGATAGGGAATTAAAATATGATTGGAAGAATAAAATGAATTCCTTTTAATATGAGGAAAACAATATCACACATAATTATTTGAAACCATCTCCAAATCGTCATGAAAAATCTCCTCCAAAATATCCCAACGGTATCCTCTTCGTCAATAAATCACAAGGGTAGAAATAATTCCTTAATTTTCCAATTTTTACATTATTGATGATATAAAATTCATTTCATGAGGAGAAGAGTCATCACCATCAATTATCTTATTCTATAACATAGTAATTACATAATGTTTTTCATAATGACCTTGTAGTTGGATTACCATACATTAGAGGAATTAGAGAACATATTATCCTTATACTATTTGAATAATATCCAAATAAACAATAATATCAATTAAAGTCTATGTAATCAGTGGAATATCAAAAACAAGTGGATGAATTTATGAATACTATCTTTATAAGGAAAATCATGAAACCATATTTTATTCTAGTAGTATTGGTAATGAGTAATGATAATACTTATTATATATGCATGGACAGTATGCACATCAAAAACATTACGATCCAATGTAGGAATCTCATTCCAAAAATCATTGATATAATTGATGAATTATGTGGGTCATAAATCTTTTTAATGGTCTATTTTTAATGTTTATTCCACAAGGTTTCAATGAATGATGGTGATGAATGGGAAACCATATTCAAAACAGATGCAGTTTTTTTTAGTGGATAATTATTCTGTTCGTTCTCAGAAATTTTCCTTGCACATTCATGTGACTTATGAATGATGTTTAAAAACAAGTTTTTGATAATTTTATCATTATATATCAAGAATATATTTTGATTTTCATATAGTATATGTTTAGCCATGTCAATAATATACGATGGATATTTTGAATTTTTATGGGAGAAAGAGCTATATGGAATGCTAAAAAACACAGATTTGTATTCACATCATGTTATAGATTTTCGGATATGTGGTAACCAAAGAAGTAATTGTGGTGGAAAAATATATGGTGTAAGAAATAAAGTCTTCAACACCACTATATTTCATTATAAATGATATTTGTTTTTTTTGTAATGACATGCTCAATTGCACTATCTTGAGAGAAAAAAGACTAATTACATAGCCTTATGTAAAATCCTGAATACGCAAAAGGAAGAAAATAAATTCTGAAGGCTCTCAAATACAAGTGGGGGATGATTTCGAATTTTATAAATAAACAAAAAAACCATAGAAAAAATAATTCAATAAAGGATTATTTAACAAAAGAAATGCCACTAAAAACATCATGTATCTTAAAACCATATCAAATTGTACCATAGTGAAAAACCAAACCAGTATCAATGTAAATAGTGGATAAACAACTCAAGACTATCAAAAGACCATAATAATCAATTATATAGAAGATCCAAGATCCACAATCACTGAACAACCAAATGTATAACAAGGTCGTTCAAAAAACGTGGGAAACATTACATTTTCCCATGTCCTAGAAGAAAACATCGGCAAAAAGCACCATAGTGCCAAATCAGGGGTGAGTATAAAACATAGAAGTTTTTACCCCAATGAAAAACTAACTAATTCCACTAGGATTTAAATGTTATCCACATTATATAAAACACTTTATATTAAACAATTTACCAAAACAGTTTATAACAAAATGCAAACAAGTTCAAAAAACTGTTTCTAACCAATTGAAAAAAAAAGAAACAAATTTAATGGAAATTATTTTTCTATAAAAATTAATAATTAAATAATTTTAAACCAATTCATTTTATCATTTGGCATACACATTCCATAGTTCAAAACACATGAACACATGTATTCTTCGTTGATAGTTCCATACTCTTGAGCAGTCTGTCATCCAATTACCTTGTGTCCAAAAGACACACACACCCAATCTAGTGTCATGTACCTTGTACCCCTATGGTACTCATCCCTTGTTAAGGGCCATTTAATCATAAACTCACACTGACACCATTGATGCCAAATATCTCCATTATCAAAATATCCCACGTCAAGAAACCTAATCTTTTATCGAAATCTAAAGAAAAGCCATTGTAAGGAAAAATTTCATTTCAATAAAACAATGTATTTTATTGAAATCATAAAATACTATTTATGTTCCAAAAAACCAGAAAAATAATTGTTTTTAATATCTACATTTTAAAACCAAGAACCAAAGTGATCATTCAAAATTCACAATTTTCCAGATTTCACAACCACCACTCATGAAGGTTTCCAACTACTGTTTAACAACAAAATCACAATAAATTCAAAAACACACTATCGGTTTGAAATCATTGCAATCAGTTTTACTCAGTCGAGTAGATAAAGAAGACACCTTACACAATGGATATGATGAAAACCACAACAAACAAAGAAGACACAAGAAAACTAGGTCGATATTCCAAAAATATTATTTTGATCTATTATCCTACCATGATCAAGACCAAATATCATCATACATGGAATAAAAAAAGAGATATATACACATAAAAAGAATATATATAAGAATCCGATAGAAGATAATATGTATAATTATGTTGATCTACAGAAATGATCAAGAACGATGAAGAACAACCACATTAATCAGGAATCTGGCTTCGATTCACCAACGAAATCCATAAGATCACCTATTGGCTGATGGGAGAACCTTCTATGGAATCAGGAGAAGAAAAATCCAATGTTACAACCACTAAGGATCTAAAATGAGCCACTTAGATACAAAACCATGTGAGATCCACTTTTTTAGGTTCTAACATAAACCGTCTTCATGGTTAGTTCACAAGGCTCGAAAAACCGTGCACTAACCATGTGTTAGCAACTACCTAACAAAACCCTTGCATGACTTCCCACATGGTTCCCCTAATAGTTCATTAATAGTTCTCAAGCAACTTTCCCAAGAGGACCAACTACACATGGTTTGGTTGCAAGATTATACAATCTATGTGCTACTCATGCGACTTCCATTTTGCATCAAAACTACTTCCACAGTTCTCCCAACTCTCCCATTAATCACTCTTGAACATTTTAACAATGAAAATAATCAATTAATGGTTAAATACCATAAACAAGGGGTAATAAATTATCCCCAACATTAGTCATTCCCTCTTCATAATGTAGAAAACATTTTCTACCAAGATATAGTACTAGCCACTGCTCTTTCATTTCTTTCTCACATTCCCAAGTCTCTTCCTGAATCTGACCATGTTACCATAAAAGCCACACTAGAAAGATGATTTTTCATGCATGTATTTCTCTTTTATATCCAGAATATATACTGAGATATGTAACAAGGAAGCGTCTGGATCTAGGGAAAAAAGATCCCATCTAATCAAATGTTAGGGATCAGGCTGATACTTTTTTCCACTAAGGTACATGGAACACATTATGTACTTAATTGAACCATAGTGGTAATTCCAACAGATATTCCACCTCTCCAACATGTTCCAGTATCTTTAAAGGTCTTATGTATCTTGTAGACTTCTTTCCCTACTTTCATAAATGATGATGTCTATGAAATGGAGATATCATAAAGAAAACATGATCATGAAATGAAAATGACAATGGTCTTCTACGACGATCTGAATAAGATTTCGGTCAAATATAAGTCATCGACATCATCTTTATAATCAATTGGATCTTATTTTGTTGTGTATTGGACTAGGATTATCCCAACTTGGGATGTTACACCTGTGTCCACCCCGCATAGTGGAGAAGGTCAAGATTCATATAGGTGTGATTCAAACATAGCCATGTGTATCAATGCCCAATAGATCTTATTGTATGAGAACTCTACCAAGGGTATATTATCTTGCCATAATCCACCAAATTCCATTTCATTATACTGCATCATGTCTTCCAATATCTTTATTTTCCTCTCATACTATCCATCTATATGAGTATGATACACTATTCTCATAGTCAACTGTGTCCGAAGGGATTTTTGTACGGATTTCCAAAAACTAGGTGTTAACCTTGGATCGCTGTTTTAGATGATTGGAACTGGTATGAAATTCTTCTTCAACAATTTGTGGATATATATTTTCAACAGATCCTCCACTGTGTAAGTTTCATGAAATGGAATTAAATGGACCTACATGGTAAGCCAATTCACTATCACCCATATGGATTCTTGTTTCTAGATTGTTCATATTTTCTCTCATTTCCACATTGTGAAAGTTAAGGACTTCCACATTCCTGATAGTCTTAGATGCTCTTCTTTAACCTACTGACAAGTTCAGAACCACAAGACAAACTCGACCACCTTCCTTTTCATGATGGTCTACCAAAACTACTCCTTTAATGCCCTATACATCTTGTGTGTACCATGATAAACAGTCCATCTCCAATGGTGGTAAGAATGATGGAGTTGTTCCCGAAAAGTCATAGTTATAACCATATGATCACTAAAGCACAAAAATGAACTTCCATAACATTTCCAACCCTTAATGGTTTCCCCAAAATTGAGATTTGAAATCATAAAAAGACATTCTGTAGTAGATAATTGGGTCTATTTTACCATTTTTACCAAAATCCAGAACAAGCATAGCGATAAATGAAAATTCAACATCACCTCATCATTCACATTTCACATGCATGTTGGTTAAGACTGAAATTACCTACCATTCATCTAAATCCTCTTCCACCAATTGATCATATGACTTATTTCTCAATGCATCTTCCACTGAATTTCCATTACCTACTATGTAAATCCATTTGAAGTCATACATTTAGAGATATTCCATCCATCTCCATTCCTCAAATTCAAATCTCACTGGGAGAAAATTTGTTTTAAAATTTTATGATCTGTAAACAAAATGAATTTCTCACCATTGAGATAATGATTCCAGGTCATTAAAGCATTTAATATTGTAGAAAAATCCATCTCATGTGTTTCGTAATACTTTTCATGTTGTATCAACTAACATGAACCATCAGAAACCTCATGGTCTCCGTTCAAGAGAACACATCCCAACCCTGATCCCAAAGAATCACAATACATGACATACCACGGTCCTGATTCTGGAAAAATCAAGATTGGTGTGATGGAAGCCAAACTTTTAGCTCCTAGTTAAACTTCAAGAGAAATCAAACATAAAGCATCAGTAGTAACAAGTTAGAACATGAAAATTTTGTATCTTGAAGACATTATTTTGTGATTTCCAGGAGATAGCAACTTCTATCTTTTTAGGAACAATATAAATGCCTTTTTCAACAATCACATGGCTATGAAAGTATACCTATTTTATCCAAGAATCACACATTGATAATTTGGTATAGAAATGATGATCTGTCATGATTTTTAACACAATATATAGGTGATCCTCATTGTTATCCCCAATATTTGAATACACCAAAATTTTTTTCCCACACACTGCAACAAAACAACATATATATCATTGAAATATCTGATTCATCAGATCCATGAAGATATATGCAACATTAAATAGACCTAAAGTCTTGACTATATATTCATAGTGTCCATATCTACTTCTAAAATCCGACTTTGGAATTTAACACTTGTCCTGGCCTTATTGAATGAGTCATGGAGGACCATGGGAATCCTTAGTCCGATTTTGGGAACCCATGGAGCCACTTGTGAATGATAATGACACTTTACTTTAAATAATTTAATGTAAAGGAAAAAATGATATAAACAAATATATTTTAGTAAATAAATTATTACATGGGGTTATATAATCCATAATTTCGACTATAAATATTCAATGGAAATCTAAAAATATTTAATACATTATGGTATTTTTTATATAATTTTTGGACATCGTATAAATTATATTTTTCATGACACAATAGTAATGTAGTATTTACCTCATTAATAAATGATTTAAATAAATAAGATTATTAATATTTAAAAAATGATCAAAATCTGAAAAAAATTTATCGGATGATTTTTTTTGACCATGAGTCATCATATATTCGAGTTTAATTAGTTTTGGAAATTTATAAACCGAATATCACTATATAATATAATAATATTTTAACACTTTCCTAAAGAGCACATCCTCCCCCTTATAAAAGGACACCACTAATAACCCATTCCACACACCTCTTAAGCCTCGTGGCTTGTCCAAACCCTGCCCAAATAAGCTCACATGATCCCTCTCTGACACGTAGAATCCTTATCTTAGTCATAAGTAACTTTAAGAAGACCTTTTGGATCAAACCAAAGGAAGTTTCCCTAATTAAAGGTAACAGTTTCACTTAATTTGTTTTGTTTTAATTTTTTTTATTTTACTTCTTCAACAACCCAAAATATTTTTATTCCTTTATTTTATATCAAAACCAGTATCCTAAAAATACTAGTTTGATGTTATGATATGGATTCTAACTAAATTTACTCAAACCTCAATCTAATAGATGAATAACATTCCGTTTCTGTGGTTGGCAAACTAACGCCTTAGGAAACGATGATTGTTCAATTATCTTATAGCCCCTCTCACAGTGGAAATTAAGAAAGAACTATATATACATATATGATATATCGTATATTTATTTTTCCTTTGTTCTTATGTATTTTCCATTTATATCATACATTTATGGTTTCCATTATGGTTAAAACGTTATAATTTCATTTCAGGAAGTGCGGACGACCACACCTCAAAGTTATATGATGCGTTAGTTAATTTTGTAAGATATATAAAGTATTTATATAATGATATTATATATTATATTATACTGTAATTATAATATACCTATGTATAATTATGTTTTAATTCCATTTAAACACAAAAATATAAATGAAAGTAGCGTTCATTTGTACGTACGACTTACCATCTCCATTAACGATGCATTCCATTTCTTATCTCTAAATGTTATGTACGGTTGTAAATACATACATATACTAGATATTTAATATATATATGATATCAATATAATTTATATCATTTTGGAGATATTTTAATTTTTACCACATGGAAAAATTGTAACTATAACAAGTTAATTTTTTCCTCAACTTCCAAACATCGATAAAATATCCCATATGAACTCAAATAATTAACTAATTTTTATAGAAAGTTAATAATTGATATTAAAGGAATATTAAAATTTAAAAATTGTCTTCATCATGTAGAAATTAACTTAGGTTTAATATTCATGAAGAATAAGGAACATACCAGAAAAGTTGAATTTGATGTAAGGGATTTCTTATCTCGCATTTAATTATATGAGATTTCCGTTATTCACCTATTATTTATTGCATCTGGTGTATTGTGTACTACCATATGGAATATATTATCATGATTCCCTTTAAATTCATGGTATTCTTTGAGTCATTTGGTTTTTATTAACTTTTGTTCATATGACTCGTTTGATTAAAACGTGGCATGGGGATTTCATCTCACCTCTTATTCCCCGAAGATTCATGCTTTGTTACCATTATTTCCTTTTGTGTGGTCTATTTACTATCCGTGATTTTATACCTTGTGTATTATAATTTAATTTATGGGTATTTAAAACTTCATTGAATAGTTCTTCATTCATGTGTTGTATGATTAGTGAGTTACCAAATCGGTAAGGGAATTTCAAATTTCAATTTCCACTCATTGTGCATTACGCATATTTCATTGATTATTTTACTCCAAGATTATGTGTGGAATCACTATATATTATTTATGTACTAATTTCCACTTCACTTTGTGTGGATATACTTTTGATACACATAATCACTCAATTGATTATTTCTCATGTTATTGATATGAACTTGATAAGAGTAATCTTAACTCAATTTCCATTCATTGAGTTAAACATCCAAGTCACTGGTGTAGTTTTTACCAGAAAACATGTGAATGTCCAATTATTTATTTACACTGAATATCAAAACATATTGAGTGTACTTATATTTGTCACAGATAATTATGTCTTTGATTTATCTTTAACCTAAGGATACATCCTTTATAATGGTTTTTTATATCAATTTTCATTCCATTGAGTGTTATTTTTTGTTATATGCCAATTCACTTTTATATGGTGTATATAATGCACTCTGAAATAGTATATCATTAATACATTTATTCTCATGATATTATAATGTTTTTATTACTTCAATTATTTGTATTCATGTGACTCTCATTTGGTTATGAACTGTAACTAAAATATCATTTTAAAAGTTTTAAAGTTTTATTCTTCTAAATCATTCTCATTAATTCCCATATTTTAAAAATCTTATTAAGGATTTATTTATATGTACATTAATGTTTTAAAATTAAAAATACATTAAATTGTTTCAATGTGGAAGGAGATACTTTGATTCAAAAATATATTTTAAATTTCTTCTTGATAAATAATGTGACCTTAAAACGTTTTCTAGAAAAAAAGGGATATTTCTCACAAATAGTTTTGCTGATTATTTTCATCTATGTCTATATCCTTAATTATTCATGATTGACGAAAATATATTATAATAAAAGAATCCATATTATATTGAATGAGTTATGTCTGACTGTGGATGTGATATTTTTATGCCATTCATGGTTTGTGATTAAAATATTGACATTTTAGATGCTAGTTTTAATAGGAATGTTGAGATTTTATTTCATATTATTCATATGATGAATTTATTTGAATTAGTAAGTGATAGGGGGTGCATGATATAGCTCCTTTATACATATATAGGTCTCATGATAAAATTAGATATGGAATTGTCCAAGTCCTTTCCCAATTTTAGATATATGGTTTTGGCCGAGGCCTTGATAATTTTTAGATATCCTGGAAGAGGCCTTGAAAAAATGTTTTCGAATGTCAGGAATTTGGAATAACATCCTTATGAGATTAGTTATTTATATATCTTGTGGTTATTCTACTAGTAATAAGTCCCATGAATATGTTTTCTTATGGCATTATTTACTCAGCTCATATTCCTTCCATAAAGAGATCTTGTTTATTATTCGTTAAGGCATGTGTTTTTAATTTTTCATCATGAATAATGTTATGTTATCTTCTTCTAAATTTATTACTCTTACTGAGCATCTAATCTCACTCCTTTTCCATGTTTCATTTTCCCAGGATATGAAGAACTTAGTTATTAGTGACATTCAGGAATAATCATGGATGCATGGATGTTTTTAATGGAATAAATTAGTGTTTTTTTTCTTTTCAAGATTATATGTTGAACATAAATATGCATATTTTACCCATGACTACTAAACTAATCAGTCCATTGGCACATGAATCCTTGTAATAATTCCATTGTATAAATATAATGCACCGACTCATAGATTCTGGGGTAAGGGCGTTACAGGAATCAATTGTCTCATTATCACTTGGTATCCAAATGAATCCATATAATATTATTGCAAAAATTACATGGAATTTCAAGGACATTATTGTACCCTGACCTTTAAGGATTTATGTCCCTGTAAGCCAAAAAAAGAGTTAAAAATAATAATTGTTGTAATGAAAATGGATCTGAATGTCTATATACAAAGTGCTCTCCTAGAGATTCTCATGCTACCACAAAATATGCACCATAGGAATCCACCATCCATGAAGAATATTCTCCTGTCGGTCATCAATCTCTACTCATAACTCTACAAACTTCCTTACATTATCGATTTAAAACTCACCCTATTCAATGGTGTGTCATGGATCATGTATGCACCTCTTGAACTGTGAAGCATGAATGACATTATGGACACGATGCATTTTTGGGTGAAGATTTAGGCAATATGCCACTCACCAACACTTCTCAGAACATTGAAAAGGGCTGAGGAATATCTGAGACAACAATCCACCCAAGCCAAATATCTGTAATCACCATCAAGTTGATAACCAAAAAACACATGGCCTATCTCCTCCCACACTACAGGCCTATGTATTCTATCATTATAAGATTTCTAACTTCTCAGTGTAGTCCCCTTCTACACATGGATGACCTGCACCATCTTGGTGGTATCTCATACCAACTATAGACCCATGAGTGATGACTCCCTTGGGGTTTTCTTGAATAATAGTGTTCTTCATGGTCTCCCATGTTGTCCCTCTAACAGTTCCATTCAAATGGTGTCGTGGTAGCTATTTTTGTACATGAACTCTTCTAGAGGTAGATGATCCTCACAACTACGACAGAATTAAATGATGAAAACATGAATAATGTCCTCTAAGACATGGATTTTCCTTTCCTTCTAACCATCTATTTGTGGGTGGAATGTTGAGATCATGTGTAGAAGATTCCAAAATTCCTCTTGAAATACCTTAGAAAATTGGGATTTAAAGCACATGTCTCAATCTGACAGTATCATCGATTGGACATTGTGGATTCGAATTATCTCATTTTAGTAGGAACATTCCATTCCTACAACTAATCTTGGATCCCATATGGGCCTGAAGATGTCTAATATGGTGATTCAGTCAAAAATTACCGAGATGGTATTATGCCCCATTGGTGTGAGGGATAAAACCGTCATGATGTCTATCGAGATACCATCACACTTACAATCATGTAACTTGAGTGGCTGTGTTAAACCTATTGGAACCTGATGCTCTTCCATCACATGTTTTCAAGTTAGTCACCACAAAAATAAGTCTTTCACTGACTTTTTCATCACTATCCATAATAAATAACATTATAGATCCTCATACATTATTGAAACTACTTTATGCACCGCTAAGGGGGCGATGTGGAACTCCCCCAGAATCTCCTATCGCAATTCCACTATTACAAAAGTGCGCAATCTAGAAATTGTGAAGTGCTCCCCAACTATATAATATCCATCAGAAGCATGAATTGAGGAAAACTGACGATGTCGGGAATCATAGTCAATATATAAAGGTTATTCCTCCCAAACTTGCTGTCAGAGTTTGGGAGTGACGACCATTGACTGAAGATAAGAAGTCACATCACTAGCCATGAATGATATCAACATGGTGACTAACTACTCCAATGCCCCCACTCAGTAACTGTAACCTAGTTCTCCTACTGAGCATGTCCCCCACCCCATTTCCCTTCCCAATAGTATAGACTATTTTGATGTCATAATGATAGAACAAATCAAGCCTCAACCATTGCTTCATGTCCATGTCCTTCTTGTATAATATATACCTAACACTTTTTTGTTCATAGTAAACTAGAAACCAAAAACCCGTCAAGTTGTGTCTTCACCCATTTAATGCAAGGACCACTACTACAAGCTCAATATCAGGGGTCCCGTAGTTCTGATCATGTTGCTTCAACTAATGAGAACCGCAGTCAATCATTACTTTCCCCTACATCTGGAAAAAATTGATTCCATTTATTGATGTTTCTTAGAACACTACATACCCAATGAAATCCTCTAGAAGACACATGATAGGTGCACACATTTTCCTCCACATCATCTCCAAAAAACTGTGCAGACAATTCTCTATCAACTCAAAGGGTTATCAGTCCAATGTAATTGTTGATGAGGGTGATGGTACCCTGTAAATCTAGGAAAAACGTCTAGTAGTATCTAGCCAAGACAAAGAAACTTCACTCCTTTGTCACGATCCAATGTGGATTTCATGAAAGCACTTCTTGTATCATTTTCAGATCCACAACATCTCCATCAATCGAAATAATGTGTCCTAGAAAGATGAACTCCAAATTATAGAACTAAAACATCAGGAGCTTCCCATAAATGTAGTTCTCACAATGTATACCTTGGAATATCTTTTGGTGTGTCTAGTGATCCTCCTCAAACACTGATTACACCATGATATCTATAATGAATGCCATGATAAACCATTTAAGGTAATCCTGGAAGAACCTATTCCTGAGTACCTTTAACACTGCGGGGGAATTGGATATACCTAATGGAATCTACAATAACTCATAGTGTTCATACTAACATCTAATGGTTCTCTTTGACAGATCATCATCCTATACATGAAGCTGATGATAGCCAAACCATAGGTCTATCTATGAGAACCACCTAGATCATTTCTAATGATCGAAGAGTTTTTCGATCCATGGAAGTGAATGAATGTCATTTTGGTCACTTGGACCAGTCTCTGATATTCCATACACAACCTCAATAATCTATATGACTTCTTGAAAAACAATCTTGGGGCTTCCTAAGGTGAAACACTGGGCATTATGATGTCATTCCTTTGCATGTCCTCTAGTTGTACCCACAACTAACAATGTTCCACTTGTGCCATTCGATATGATGGTCTGGGTATCAGTGTCATTCTGAGGTACAATTATGGGTAGAATTAAATCTCTCTATGAGGAGGTAATCCCAAAACATCCACAAGGATGATGTTCTCATACACGTCCACCACTAAAATAAACTGTGGGCTCCTCCCATCCACCAGTCCAACGGTAAGGCCATCCAACTGGTTATTGATTGGATTCACACTCCTCTGCGAATGTCCATCCTGCACTACGAGTGTGACCTTTTATCTGGTAAAGGAGAACATGGCCCCATATCTACATACACACATCATTCAATTCCCTAAGCTGTTAAACTGAGCATGGATTGGGGATCCCCAGTACATACCCTTAATAACATCGTATGGCCATGAGTCCACTATAAGGAGATCCAAGCCAGATCACTCACATCTATGAGTAATCTCCCACTGCTGGCACCAATGTGTGATTGTATAATCTCCTTCCATAGGAGTCCTTAATTGGAAGGATCAATCCAATGTATTCATAGGAATCATCATGTTCTGAGCAATGTTTGTGGCAAGAAAAGTGTGACTACCACATGGGCCTATAAGAACTACAGATAAGGTGTAGAAGACACAGATCTTACCTATAATCATCTCTAGAGTGATGTAGTCATTGGCATCTATCACCTAAATCTTCCCTCACCACTGTCCACTAGCTCCAAAATCTTATGGTGGGACTCCTCAGCGAGGTGGTGGTAGTACCTTTATACTCCACTCACCTCCTTCCCCTTTGGATGCACCACTACCACATCTGCCTCCCTACAAACCACCCTGCTCGACTCTATATCACTACCTCAGTGGTCCCTCAACCATCTACTGATCATCTTCACAATGATTCTAGTAGTCACAATCCATGTCTCCCTTCCCGCCACATGAGTATCAAAACATACTACTATTTTGACTTCCTCATCTATGGGGGACCTGTACCACTGACCATGTGTCTTGGGGGTCATCTCCTGAAATTATTGACCCTATTCATTCTTTTTGTCAGCTGCCTTCTACCCACTTATGATGAATCCTCCACCAGGTGTCTACTAGTATCTCCACGTGTTGGTGCCTACTCTACCATGAAGTTATCTACGAATATGGCTCTCTCTAGAACCCCATCCGAAGTATAAATTATAAGAGATTCCATGGATTCTCTAATATATCATCATAATCAATGATGAAAATCCCAAACCATAAAGAATGGTTCTTGAACCATGTCCATGGAGTAGTGATAATTCAGAGCTAGTCATGATGAGTAATCCGCTACTATCATGCTATCCTACTATAGGGGTAGTAGCACCTATATATGCATAGAGCCTGACTTTTCCAGAAAGATCTCCTCTTGGAAGAGGTGCTCAACGTCTTTCTAGGTGAGGGTCACCTCATCGTAAATCTGGATCTTCAAGATCCACCATCTCCCTCCGGATACCTAATGAAGGCTTGCAGATAAGATCTCCATTTGGTCGAGAGTCATCCTCACTAGACCGAAGACCCGTCTAACCACCTCGATCCAATCCTTGGATAGTTGGGGATGATTCTTACCATTGAATATGGGAGGTATCGGCCTCTAGAACTCATTCATGGAACTGAGCCTAGGTGCGTCCTTTTCCGATAACATTGGTAGCACCAACTAATCAATGGGTGGTGGCAACGCTGGTGAACCTCCTAGTGGGGCCATCTCTAATACTGGTCCATGTACTAATGCCACTACACTAGGAGTACCATATTTAGGGTCATTCACCACAATTCTAAATTGATGTATGCATGGAATAATCCTGATATTGATTAACCTGAACCACAGTCAATAGATTATACATGGTTTGCTGATTCTGACTCAAGAAAAACATAAGATCACCAAGAATTCATATATGATGCATTCAAATAGTGTTTTCATGTACTGAGTTGAAAAGTATAATTCTGGGTCCTGGTGTATGGATATGTTATATGCCACACTAACAATGGACTCCCTGAGTTTGAAGGTTGAACTCAAAAAATTCAACCCTGCTGCCCAAAAACAAGCCATAGACTCTCAGTCATTATTATAGAACTGAACGCCTCTAATACTTATTTCTCACTACTTGACCCCAAGGCCCCTGCCTTGACTACACCATGCCTGCCTCCTAATAGTGAGGGGCTTCCAACTAGTGCGGAACCCATTATCCGGTATGTTGATAGAATTTTTCCTGAGTACTTGTATAGACACACACACATCCAAACCCATTATGGTAAAAAGTAAACAAATATGAGAATAAGGCAACTATTAAGAGTAAAAGTAGATTAGTGGATGTAATGGGGTCGAATACAACCCCTCCAAAAGAAATTTAAAATATCATAATGTCTATTTGTTGTAGACCCTGACTGAAGGGTAGCTGAAGGGGGTGCCGCCTGAATATAGATATGTACACCTCGCCTGTCTGATATCATTTGGCACCGCATAATACTAAACCACCAAGTTTTCTATCAAAAATTATGTCATATTTTCAAGACAAAACATGTGCAGGTGGAGGCCATCCAAGGGTGTGTAACACAATACTCTTTATGGACTCCAAAACACAATTGTAATACCATAACAGAATGTATGCACAAAGTAGACTATGAATGAGGTACTTGATGTGTAGACACTAATAAGTACAATCAAGAGAGAGAGTACATAGATTAAGCTCACACATGTATAATCTAAAGGAAGGAAATAAATTCTAATAGTCATAACACATAACCACTTCTACTACTGAAGCACTCATCTTTGATGAGTGTTTAGGACTGTTGGATCACCGAGACCCACTCTTCACATAGGCCAGCTAGAAAACAAAGACAGCCTCATCTCCTGGTCTAGTTGGATCACCTTGACCAACTCTTTTCTTGAGTGAGATGGATCACATATACCCACAAGTCTCTTGGTCCACCTAGATCAATTAGACCAGCTCGTCTACTAGGACAATAAGGTCTTCACGTCTACTTGGCCACAGAGGTCCACTAGTCTATTGTTCCACTGAGTTTTTTATCTACTAGTACACTAAATACATATCATCTATTGGGTCAGTGAGGTTATTCCATTTGTTGGGCCACTGATGTCAGCATGATTCATGCTCGTAGAGTGCCTGATTTAAGGAGAATCTATATCTCGAGCGATTGATCATATTTCAAAATCCCCTAAATCTCACATAGAGAATGAAAAAAGGACTTCTTCTTTGCGAGGGTCGTAATTCCAAAAACGTTCCATTAATCAGACACATGGTTTTGAAGATAAAGTCATTATAGTCAAAAGGGGACGGTCACTTCTTCATCCAGTCCGACTCGGTCGGACCGGCCAAACCCAACCCCGCCCGAGGTCCACCGACCTGACCTGAGTTTTCCGAGGCAACCTAGGTATGACCTGGCCTGAATCCTATCCAGACTAGCTAGGCCTGGTCTAGACTGGTTGGGAAAGGTCTGAATCACTAGTCCATGGGTCTTGCACGCTGGACCGCCTAGGTCCAGCCTGTTGGGCCTCCTGGTGCAGCCCGTCTTCTACATCTTGGGTCGTCGATGTGGGTTGGATTGACTTAAATCGGACATCTCTATGAATTCCTCCACCTCCCATTGTCCCTTGGATCACATTCCATCACCAAACTACAGCGCATACATGGGTCTCACATCCTATCATGGTTCCTTAATAACATCACAGTTCCACAACTCCGCTACCCGCTAGTTGCGGCCTCCTGGCCGGAGGCGACACCCCACTGGTATCACAGTTTAGCATCACCAAGAAAAGCCGGTTGTGGCCTACACAGCCTGGACACACCACCTCTTACATGTTTTTTTCACCGTCTACCACTTCCAGTCCTCACCACATTCTACTGGAAGCCATAACTACGTGCCGCTACCAGCCATCACTGGTGGTTTTTTTACGAGCCACTGGACATGCTTTGGTGGTCCGTTCATCAATATGAGGGGTGTTCTAGAGTCCAAAAATCTTCCTCTCACCTACCATAAGCATCAATGAATCTTTTATGTGAATCTGGGGGATCAGTCGTGCTTAGAACATCCCAAAAAAGTCTGACTTGACCACGTGGATCTGTCAGCGAAGAACATGAGGAGGAGGTGAGTTCACAAGGAACACCCAAAGAGATGATTGTTTTCCCTATTATTTTTTCCTTCATTCGTCACTTCATAAAAATGGGAGACATTAAAAAATTATTAATTCATAACCAATTTTCATTAATCCCTACAAAATATTTCCCAAACCCATAAGAAATATTGACCTGCAGATGAACTGGATAGTGAGTCGATCCACATTATTTGTTTATAAATGAATAATGGGGAATGGAAGATCACATAGAAATACTCACCTTTCCTCGATGTTGGATCGTTAATTAGAAGAGATCGCACAACAATCATTCATTGTTACATGATCTATAACCTCTCATGGTTGTTGTAGATCCTTTGAAGGATAAAATAATGGAGAAAGGGGATCTCCATCATGGGAGATACATCGACCATTTCTCTCTAATGCCAAATACCTATCTTCAAATAAAAACTGGATTGTGCCAATAATCACATATTCGATTAACATATTAAATTGGGAAAATGCTTTTAACTATTTCTGTTAGGTTGAGTAGTAGTTTTATTAAGCTGTTTCATTTATGAATCATCATTTTTGTTATGTTCAGGTTGAAATGTGTTTACATTACAACGAAATTTCTAAAATAGATTAAAATTAACTAAATTTTTTTCCTTAATAAAATTTCAGTATATTTTATTAAAATGGCTGAGAAATAACATTTTCATCATCATGAGCCCATTGAGTTCAATTATTCCCTTAGGTAACGTCTTTTTAGATGTAATGGTTCTCTCAAATTTTAATCTAGGCACCCATTTAGATGATTCGATAACAGTGTACACGAACTATTTTTAAAAAAACATAAAAAATGTTCAAACACATATTCCGAGCTCTTAGAGCCTCAGAATCAAGTTCCATGGGAACACCATGTTTAGAAATATTCCCATATAACTTAAAAATAATTACATGGAATTATTGGGACATTACAAAACTTCTTTGGAATTATTCAAAAATAAAAAAAAACTAAATTTTGGTTACATAAGTGTTTTTTGTGGTAATTTTTATAATTTAAATTCATAGGATAAATTTGATAAATTTGATTCTTAGAGGGTTGAAGGTATTTTTCATGGATATTCAAATAATATTAAATAATATAGATTTTATAACAAAATAATTATGATTATTAAATAATCTTTTACTGTTATGTTTGAATAATATAATTTCAAAATAAATTATAATTCTAATGTGACTAATAAAGTGTATAATAATTTAATTTTAGGGAAGAAATTACTCAAGATATGAATGAATCAATTGAGGGGGAGCATACTCCTTGTTAATCTGATATAAAAACCTATATGATTCACAAATATTATCCTGTTGAAATATAATTGGAAATTTTAACTATGGTGTTAAAACTAGAAAGATTATTTTAAAGTTTTGTTCTAGTAATGATTATTTTTTTATTTTGTTCATTTTATTGTTAATGATGCTTTTAATGATGAATATGGATTGTTTCTATAAGTATGAGTGAAATTAGTTTGTTAGAAATAATTTTTTTACAGTCGTGGAATTTTTTTATTAATAAAAATGTAATTGAATCTATGTGGATATTTATATGAAAGTTTGTTGAATCTGGAAAAATTGTCAAAAATAATTGAAGAATTATTTCTCAAGGATTCTATCAAGAAGATGGTATAAACATTGAAGATCCTTTTAACATGTTTCCATGTAAGAGGCAATTAAAATTGTTTTGGATTTCATATTTTAAAGGTTTTGTGTTACATCAAATGGCTGTAAAAAGTTCATTATTATATGGTTTTATAACTGAAGAATATTATATTTCTCAACTCCCTTGTTTTGAATGTAAAAAATTGTCTAAAAATGTTTTTAAATATTCCAAATAATCTTATAGTCTTGAAAAATAACATGTGTTATTTCATTGAAAGACATAATTTGTTTTCATTGAATAATGGTTTCATGAAATAAAATATGGATCCAATTCTATTTATTATAAGAACCTATGAGGATATTTTAGTTGACAATAAATTTATGATGGTGATATAGTTTTTAGAAAAACTTGTGAAATACTATATAATGAATATTAATTTTTTATGACTTCTAAATTTGACATGATTTTATTGTGAGAATTAAAAGTCATTCTTGGACTTCTACTTTTTTAGTGAAATTATGGAATATTTATTAATAAATATCTGTATTTTGAAGAGTTAGTTAAAATATTTGGTATGTATTATTTAAAATATATGAAAACATTAATGGTTACTAATAGTAAATTAGATATTGATGCTTTTGTTAAATCTGTTGATTTTAATTTTTTCTTCATAATGATAGGAAGCTTGATATATTTACATGAATCTAGATCTCATTTTTTTTGTTTTTTATGTTCTAGATTTAATGTATATCCAAAATAATGTTATATTAATACTGTAAATAGAATGAAAAAATATAGTGAAGATAATGTAGACTCGGGTTTGTATTATCCAAATTATTTCTATCTTGATTTGGCATCTTATTTTTTTTATTTTTTACGGTGTAGAATTGATTTTAAAATCACATCAGTTAGATGTCATTTTCTATTAAAAATATTTGTTTCATGGTCTTCATAGAAACAACTATCGATTTCTTTATCTTGTGTAGAATCTTAGTATATCTTTGTTGCTAATAGTTGTGCTCAATGTGTATGGATTAATCAAACACTATGTGATTTTTGGTTTTTATCTTGATAATTTTTCTCTTTATTTTGAAAATACTTCTCCAATTTGTATTTTTTAAAAACCACTTAAAACATTCTAGAAAAAAGATTATTGATCCTCGATTACTTTTTATTCGAGTTTATGTGAACAAGGGTGATATTTTTTTAGAATTATTATAACATATTAAAATTATCTAGATGATATTTTTATAATGCTTTTAGACTCTTTTCAATTTGAAAAAAATATTAAATTTGTTCTTGGTATGTTGGAATTTTGATTTTCAAAACTGTATTGTTAGGGCGATTTTGATTTCAGTTTTAGATTTTTTTTAAAAGGGGGGAGAGATATTTTGGGTGAAAATGGGGAGCCATAAACGAGGAGAAATAATTTTTTAAAATGTATTTTAATTTTTTTTAATTGATCATAAGATTTTTTTTTTGTAATCAAACAAAATGGGGGATAGTGTATATGCATGTGCATTATCTTTTGTTTTATTTCTAGTTTCATTACAAGTGTTTTTTTGTTTAATTTTTTTTATTATGATGATTTCTTAACCTATAGTGTATGGATTACTATGATTATTATCATGTCGGGTAGATATGCGATTTATATTTATTTCATTAGTTTAATATGATGTCTGAAAATGAATTTTTATTACTAAAAAAAATTCAATTAAGTTATTGCTACAATTGTAGAAACACAATAATTTTCAATTTTAAATAAAAAAATTTATTTCATTTAATTAAAATTTTATAGATTTAGGATATTAATGAAACAATTTTTTATATAAATATAATTTTTTTATCATTATTTATTTTTCTTAAATAACATTCTTAAAATGTCAGTTTAATGGAGACTAAATTGTTTGAATTTTTCCATTGATTTTTCATAGCTGTTATTTTTCTATAATGTCATTACTTCTGTTTTTTATTGTATTTGGAATAGTAAAAGACAATTTTTTTAATTCTTAATTTATTGTAATGATAATATATATTTTTGGAAATAATTCTTCATTATCAAATTATGAATCTGATTTTTGAAGCCCTTAAGAATTCAATGAGGACTGTTAAAGTCTGTTGCCTAGTTTTTTACAAAATTTATGGGCAACCATGTATTCACAATATTGAAAAGTGTGGTTCATACCCCCTATGTTACTATTCATCATCATTACACTACATTACTATTCATGAATGCTGTAAAGTATTGTTCATCAACCTTGTGTTACTATTCATTTCTGCAGTGTATGGTTTTTCCCAAACATTACATTACTATTCATGAATAGTTTAAAGTATTGTTGATTATCCCAGCATTACATTTCTTTTCTGCAAGGTATGGTTCATTCCCTACATTACATTACTTTTCATGAATAGTATAATGTATCGTTCATCAAACCTATGTTAATATTCATTTTTACAAAGTATGGTTCACACCCTACGCTATGTTGCTGATTATACCATATGATACATTATTGTTTTTACCTAATGCAATGTTACTAATCATAACCTATGTAACGATACACTTAGTTTCAAAATATATTGTTCATTACATGTGGTTTTGATGAAAATTGATTTTTTAGAAATATAAGGATTATATTCAATGGGTTTTTTCACTAGATGAATTCACAAAAAAAAATCTATGAATTATGATAAAATTGTTTTTAATTATTTATTAGGAATATTTAATGATAAAAAATAATAATAATATTTCAATGTCATTTTCCAAAAAATTCTGTGGCTTCGTGTTTATTTAACTTCAAATATTTGAATTTACATTTAGCATGTGATGATTGTTTATTTGAACTATTTTGACTTAATTAAATTTATTTTGATTTCATTTAATTAGGAGTTATAAATATTTAAATGATCTTATTTTTCTAGAGATATTTTGGAAGACTTATTCAAATTATTTTAAATTATCATTATGATTTATTCTACATGAATAAAGAGTCAACGATTCAGCATTTTTATAGAGATATTTATGAATTATCCTGACACAATTTAATTAACAAATATGAATGAAGAAAAGCTATTGTATCTACAAAATATCTACTCAATATATATCTTTCTCTTTTTCAGGATGAAAAATATAGAACGATACAAATTTCATTACAGATGTTTTCATTTTTATACCTTATTTTTTAAATAGAAATTGTTGTGAACTTTGAATCTATTGTGCATTTTTAGCATCCTACAATACACTATTTAGTAACCTACAAAATCTCTAAAGGGATGAATGTTTTCTGCTTTTACTATCATTTCCATTGTTTATATGAGAGGATTTAATCCTCAATAACCAGTACATGTTCTTTAAATTCTATCTTCTCCTTTATCTAGTTTTGGGTCTGTAACAATTTTTCCCATCTCTCAAAGAAAATATTTTATTATGAGTATTTTTTATCACACAAATAATATGTTTTTTATTCTATGTCTTCAGGTTGTGACACTCAGATAATAAATTCAGTATCTAAGGGTTGTGAATCTTGGTATCTATATTCTGAATCATTCATGTTGTGACTCCAATTATCCAATGTCAGGTTGTAAGGGTTGTTACTCCACATAAAAATGACAGTGTCAAGGTTATCTATACAATATATAATGATTTTGTAATTGGGATATGATAGCCACTTCAAAATAAGTTTCAGTTCACACGTATCTCTCACAATGTAGAGATGTCTAATAGTGGATGCACCCCCTCTTTGGACTGAACTACTATAAAAAGGTCCTTGAATTATTTAAATTTATCACTACTAATTATCCTTAACAATTTACATTGATAATAAATTTATTAAATTAATTTATATTTTCAATTTATGAGACATTCTTATTGACCAACCCTTTAGACCATCTTCTATTACCCGTTCTGACATTTCAATCGGTATAAAAGGTAAATCATTTTTAGAATTTATTAGGTCTGTTAGTCTACTTCTTATACCTTTAAAGATGTGTCAATAACAAGATTCCTTTTGGAATTATAAAATCCTTCTTTGGAGTCTGCTTTGATTTATTTGGGCTAAAATATTCCTAGACTTCATAGACTAAGGGAAGGATCATATAAGATAGTAGGAATATACCTAAATGATTTTTGGATGCCTAAAAATCTGCATCATATTTATTGAAATGATTGTGGATACTAGAGATCCTGAATAGAGGCATACCTCAAATAGTTGTGCCTTGAGAACTAGTCTATCATGTGAAAATAGAACACACTTCCAGAAGCTGACCCATATACTCTTACCCGAATTGATGCTACTAGATATGTTTTAAATTACAATGTTGTTAATATTTTATATTTTGTTATTAAAAAAGTTTTTAGTCATTTTTCCTCTTGTAAGACATCTAATGAAATTCGGATGGATCTACATGTCACTCACCTTTGATACGACAAATTAATCTGAACCATGGTTTGAATGCATTATGTTTAGTACCAACACATCAAGAAGGGTTAAGGGGAAATAGTTAACCAAATGTTCTAGATATCCATAAGAATTATGAATGGAATCAATTCACATTGAGAAACACTAGAAAACCTAGTACTATTTTAACGAGTTAAATGCTCCTTAACAAATATTTTCCATGCCAAGACTGTTTCCATTTACGAATGAAAGAATTTCAATGAGTATACAGTTGATGAATTGATTGGATCACTACTCCAATATGAACTAGAATTGAAGAGAATTGCTGAAGTGGAGACCACCAAAAGGAAAGGTGTATATTTTAAATCTATAAATGTTTTTCGTACTGAACATTATGATTCTAATATAGTGGATTGTGAAAAAAATATATGGATTAGATTTTTATTGTATTTTAAAAAATATTGAAAAAGAAAGGAATTAAGAATTAATTTAGAAGAACCCCTCAAAAAGAAAAATATAAGGGAAAGTAGAAAGGTGATATGAATTATAATGCTTCAGATGTAACTAGTTATGTGTAAAGGAAGAATGGTCATATAAAAACAAATATTCCTAAACTAAAGAATAAATAGATATATAAATATATTTAAAAAAAGCAGTTGACCACTTGTTGGATTTGTACTTAACAAAATGATTATAGTTAAGAATAATTGAAATGAAAACAAATCTACAAACCTTTTATTCATGAAATCACTGGATAAAGTTATTAATTATTGTTTTCATTCAGAATATTATAATTTAAAATGTGATTTTGAGAACTGTAATATTTTTTTATTAATAATATAAATTAAATGGTTGTGAAAAGATATTTTCAAAGGTGTGGATTTAACTAATAATTCTAAATAATGAAATGGGAATATTTTTTCTCAAAATAAAATATATTTTCTGCAGAATGATAAACTAAGATACATTGATACTTAATCTCATTTAAATGGATATGAAAATTTGAAATCGGATAAATATTTGAATGGAAATTTCAATAACACAATTGAATGTATTAAAAATGTTTACTTTCTTCTATCTATGGTCCTGAAAAATATCATAAGATGATGTCATTGACTAAAACTGATAAAAATAAAACTAATTATCTTATGATTGATGATTCCCCCAAATTCATAAAACTCATTTAGTTCAATTTAAAAATGTTTTTACTTCTAATGTTACTTTTTTTAAATATAAAATGAAATGTCATTATTAAAATTAACATACTCTTAGAATAAAAAATAATTGGTATTTTTAAAAACTAATATGTCTAAATCCTTATTATCAAGAGTATCTTACAATACATGTTTAATGTCTTTATGTGTATCTAAGAAATTTATAATTAATCCCATTGGACCCAAAGTAACATGTGTACCAAAAGTGTGAAGTAATTTATTTTTGTATTAAAATTTCCTTGGATGTCTCAAGATCAACATATAGAATATGGAATGTTGATGCTCAATAAATATATTTGGAGACACATAAATCATTTAAATTTAAAAAACAATTTATAGATAAAATGTTTCTTTTGGAGACTATTCCATGTGGATTTTAAATGGTTTTGGTAATGTTGAAATTTCAAATTCAACTTTTTATTTCTAATGTTTTATATGTTGAAGGATTAAAATGCAATTTAATTATTATATGACAATTATGTTATGATGAAATATCAGTTAAATTTAAAAAGGAAAAATGATTAGTTTTTAAAGATGATGCTTTATTATTATATTCTAACAGAATATATAATATTTATACTACTAATTTTTCTAATCTAACTATTTAACATGTAAAGTGTTTGAATGATGTACAGAATGAAAACAACATTTTCCATCAATTTTATGGTCTTGTTAATTTTTGAATGTTACATATGCAATCAAAATATGATAATGTTTCACATATACATTCATTTAAAAAAAATTGCAATTTTTGTATTGCTTGAATGATTGGGATCAATCACAGATTTCTTTTAAACCTATCAATTATATAATAAATAATATAACATTACACTTCGTAAATATATATTAATTTAGACAAAATCAAAATATCCAACCTTGTAAGAAATAAATAAACCTTTATAATTGTTTAATATTATAATAGATTTACTTTAGTATACTTTTTTGGTTAATAAATGACAGTTTTTCTTAATTTACTACTTTTTGTAAATTAATTCATAATGTAAATTTTTTATGGATTATTTATATTTATAGTGATAATGTGGATGAATTTAATTATATGTATTTTTAAAAACATTGTTAAAATAATGATAATTTTCATAATTTCTATGTTCCTTGAAAACCACAACAAAATGGCATCATAGAATGAAAAAATACAACACTTTTTGAAATGTCACAATAAATATTATCTGAATATAATTTTCCAAGATACTTTAGGGTGATTAAATTTTTCATCATGTTATATTTAAAATATAATTATTATAATAAATTTTTAATGTTATATCCTTATGAATTATTTTTAAATAAAGAGCCTAAGTTTGGTTTCATTAGAGTTATTGGTTGTAATGTTTTTATTTTAAATTCAAAGGATAAATTAGATACATTTTACTCAAAGAATAATGAAGGTATTTTTCAAGGATATTATAATAATATAAAATAATATAGAGTATATAGTAAATGAACTATGATTATTGAAGAATTATTTAATGTTATGTTTGATGATGCTAATGTGAAAATAAATTACAATTCTAATGATATTGATCAAGAGTTTAAAGAATTTAATTTCATTGAATTAATTACTTAAGATAATAATGAATAAATTGAATGGTATAATACCCCCTCTCAACCAAATAAAAAATCAAAGAAGATTCACAACGATCATCCTATTGGATATATAATTGGAAATGATAAATCTGGTATCAAAACTACTAATTTTATTTAATTTTTTTTTCTGATTCTTATTTTAATTCTTATTTGTTTCCTTTTAATTTTAATGATGATTTAAAAGATGAAAAATTGATTATTACTATGAAAGATGAGTTAAATAATATTTTTAGATATAATTTTTGAACATTATTATAATAGCCCAATGATAAACTTGTGATTAGAACAATGTGGGTATTTAGAAACAAGATGGAAGAATATATAAAAATTTTCAAAAATAAATCAAGGATTGCTGATCATGGATACTCTCAAGAAGCAGGTATAGACTTATAATATTCAATTTCCCATGTTTCTTAGTTAGAGGAAATTATAATTTTTTAGTATTTAACTTATTTCAACATTTTAATTTATATCAAATGGATGTAAAAAATTACTTTTGTAAATGGTTTTATTACTGAAAGAGCTTCTATTTTTCGACCACCTAGTTTTGAATATAAAAAATATCATAACCATGTTTTTAATATTTTGGAATAATTATATTTTCTTAAATAATCACCTCAAATGTGATATGAATATATTTATTTGTTTTTATTAAATAATGGACACAGGAAATGAAAAATTGGATTAAATCATTTAATTAAATTTACTTTAGATGATATTTTAGTTTTTCAATTTTATATTGATGATATAGTATTTTCATCATCTTGTGATATAGTTTGTATTGAATTTTCATCTTTTATGTCTTCAAAATATGACATGAGTTTAATGGGAGAATTTAAATTCATTCACGGACATAAAATTTTTAATTAAACTGTGTAATTTTTCTAAATCAATCTATGTTTTCTAATGATTTAGTTAAAAAAATTGTTCTTTATAAATCAATGAAAATCATTTGGGTACAAATTATAATTTATATATTGATTCTTTTGGTAAATCTAATAATTTTAATGTTTATATATGCATTATAGGTAACATGTTATATTAAACTTCATATAGAGCCAACATAATATTTCTCGTTTTATTATGTTCATGATTTAAAGTACATCTTAAAGAAAGTCATATTAATGCTATCAAAAGAATAATTAGATATGCTGAAGGAACTGTTGATTCTATATTATTTTATCCAATATATAACTATTATTATTTTACATGTTATTCTAATTAATATTTTGGAGGATGTACAATTGATAGAAAAAGTGCATCATGTATTGGTAATTTTTTTTGGGAAAATGAGTAACATCCTGGTCTCTTAAGAAACTACTATAACATTCATTATCTAATAGATAGGAGTAGTATATATCTGTTGCTAGTATTTCTGCACAAATTCTATGGATTGAGATTTTTTTTTGATTTTGGTATTTTTCTAGATAGATTTCTTATTTATTTGGAAAATACATTATCATATTCTATTTTTAGAACCCACTTATAATATTATAGAACAATGAATATTTATCTTTGATTCCAGTTTTAGAAATCATGTCAAGAAGGGTGATATTGGTTTAGAATTTATAGCTTCTAAAAATGAGCTACTAGATATTTTTACAAATCCATCAGACTCTTCTAAGTTTGAAAATTTAAAATTTGATCTAGGTATGTTCGAATAGTAAATTTTTATTACTACATTTTTAAGGGGAGTTTATTTTCAATTTTTGTTTATTTATAAAAAACAGGGACAATTATTTTGGTAGAAAATGGCGAGGAAAAAATATGAAGAAATAAATTTGTATTAAATGTTTTTAAAATTGATTTTAATTTTTCTAATGTTTTGGTTTTATAATCAAACAAAATTGTAGAGATTTTTTGCGTATGTGCATTCTCTATTGTTTGGTTACTTGTCTTATTACATGTGTTTTTTCATTTATAATACTTTATAAATATTTATGATTTAATTAACTACAGTGTATGGGTTTCATTAATTATTATCATGTTTAGTATATAATATATTTATCTATATATCATTACATTCTCAGTAATTATGAAAATGTATTTTTATTATTGAAAAAAATTCAATTAAGTTGTTTCTATGATTTATGAAAATTGACCGTTTTTAGTTTTAAAAAATTTATGTTTTTATTTTGTTGAAACTTATACTTATATTTTATTTTCAAGATTCATGAATTTATAGAAATATGATATGTTTATCATGTTTTAATTAGTTTACATGAATGGATAAAAAGGTATTTTTATTGCTGATTAATTTATTTGAATTAGAACATTGATTTTTCAAAACTGTTATTTCTCTAGAATGTAGTTACTTCTATTTTTATGATGATGTTTGTGTTAGTAGATGATTGTTGAATTTGATTTTTTATTTATTGGAATTATAATAAATTTTTCATCAAATATATATTGTTTACTAAAGTTTCGATCTTCTAATAAGAGACTATAAGAATTCATTATTGTTTGATAGAATATAATGTCCATTTTTTCCACAATGTATGGGAAACCCTACTTCCACAATAGTGAAACGTATGGTTCATCCACTCTATGTAACTATTCATAATCTCTATGTAAATTTACTATTCATGAATTGTACAATGTTTGATTCATCAACAATACATTACTATTCATTTCTATAAAGTATGGTTCATTCCCTATGATATGTTACTATTCATACAATATATTATGTTACTGTTCATACCATATAGTTCATTTTTTCCATTTCTATTGTTCTTGTTCATTCTATGCATTTTTTTAAAAAAAATTATTTTTTTCATATATATGGATTATTTTTAATGGGTTTCTGCATGATAATTTCACATTAATCCAAAGGATTATGATTGAATATTTTTTTAATGTTTTTAAAAGATAATTTAAATAAAACAATTATTTATTTATTTCTACATATTTTTCCAATAATGTGGTGATTTAATTCCTTTTTATTTTCAATTTTTTGAATTTAAATTTCACTAGTCCTAATAGTATACACTAACTATTTTGACTATTTAAATTGGATTGAAAAGATTAAAATGGGACTTTTAAATAATCCAACACTAATATTATTCTAGAAATATTTATGGATTATATATTGTATTTATTTCAATTTTTTAAGAATTATTCTACTAGAATTAAGTGGAAACAATGCTATATTTTTTTAGAGAGATATTTACAAACACTCGTGACTGAATTTATATTTAAAATATGAAGTAATGAGATATTATTTAACTTCTAGATATCTACAATATTAATATTAATAACATTTTCAGGTAAAAAAATATATCAAGATATAAATTACACGACACACATTAACATTATTAATACTCTATTTTTTATAGAGAACGTGATGTGAACTTTGAATCAGATTTTCATTTGAAACATCCTTCAAAACACAATTTCATCACCTTCATAATAAGTCAAGTGTAAAATTTCATCTTCTTTGAGTAAAAGTTTCTGGATGATATTAAATGATCTAGTCCTCAACAATAAGTACATGTGATTGAATATAATATATTCCCATCCATCATGTTATCATCCTACAACACTTTTTCTCATCTCTCACATGCACTTTATTTTTATATTTATGATTTTACACACAAAAACATTATACTCTACTCTATTTCTATCAGGTTTTGACTCATAGATTCTAATTTTAGGATCTAAGGACTGTGTATTCATGTATTTAAATACATGATTGTTCAGGTTGTGAAACCCATTTTGTAAATTCATGTTGTAAGGGTTGGGACTCCCTATAAAAAATTCAGTGTCATGGTTATCTGTCCACAAGAAAAGTAATTCTTTAATTGGGATATGATTTCCACATCAAACTAATTTTTTATGAACACATATCTCTGAAAAGAGTTGATATGTATAAGAGTAAATATTTCCCAACATTGTACTGAACTATTTTAAAAAACATACTTTCATTATATACTTTTAACATTACTTATTCATATTAAAAATTAAAGTTGATAATTAATTTAATTAATCCATTTATTTGTTCAATTTTTTAAAATATTATATTTCCCCCTCTAGACCATCGTCCATTAACCTATAGAACATAACACAGCCTTTTAAGACAATAATATTTCAATAATGATCTATTATAAAAAATTAAAATGTTATATTTTATTTCTACATTATTTTTTTGGGTAAATCATGATCCACACCATTGTCCTCTTCCTTTATGATAATATTTTTTCATTAAAATAAATTTTAAATGATAATCCTTACCATTTGTTTAAATGGATTATTCTTCCACATTCTTTTTTTTATTCCGCCAATGCACTTTTTTTCTTTAGTTGATACTCTGTTTATTTAAATCTCTAATTATACTTTTATTCTCCTTTATTAATTTAAAAATAAATATATCACCAACATTCTAATGATGTGGGTTTTCAACAATGTTATTTCAAAATGCTCAAAATTATTTTCTTTCCTTTCTAAATAAAAGGTTTTATCATCCAAAACACATTTTCATATTGATTTCATAATTTCGTTTTCATTTTAACATTATTATCGATTCATTCCAAATGTAAAACATTTTAATATATTTTCACTTCCCTTTTTGAAAAAATTATGTTTTTACAAGAATTCATTATTTAAGATTCTCTTAAAAGTATAGTTTTCAATGCATTTTCACTTCTAATTTTTGAATATTATTTTTTTAAGGATATTTTATTTGGAACAATGTATAATAATGTTTTCAAACATCATTCTCTTTCTATTTTAAAATTATGTCTCTAAAAAAATTCACATTTTCATTTAAAACAATGATTAAAAAGGTTTTGTGAAAATCGTTATATTTTCCCTTAAACCCTTCCTCAAAGGCTTATCTCCCATAATGTGATGCTTTGATCATCCCTTATATGTCATTATGTTATTAAAACTTTTTATTAAATTAGGTTTTGATATCATTTCATTTCATAAGTTATGTTCATGTTATAATTTCATGAATCCCATTCTATTCCCTTCGATTATTTATTTTATGATGATGAGTAATTTTATGTGGCACACATTTGTATAGATAATGATGGGTGGGGTCCTATATCACCCTTCAGTGCATTGGTTTATGATTATATCTCATGATATAGTCATGTAAGGAAATAATGAGTTTGGTCACATTGGCATTGGAATGATGTATTTGGTCACATATTTTCGTGGGGACACAATGATTTTATTTATATGTGTATGAGAATAAGGAGTATTCTCACAAAAGTTTTCCTATGATTAACATTTTCCAAAATTCCCATGTTTTCTATCAAGTTATGCTAATTTTACAAGATGGATTTAATCTCTATGAAACGAAATTTTTTCATGATCATTCCATGTATTTAAATAACTCATCACTTTTATATCTTTCTCAAATGTCTTTTGATTAATGATATGTGTTAGAGGTATGTAATATATTTTATGCTACCTTAATGATATTTTTATGATATTATATATCTCTGTCAGGTTTTATTATTATCGTAAATTTTGTTATAATCTTTTATCAACATATTTATATCATCATAATATTATTTTTCGTGATTATGTTCTAACACTTTGCAATATTCATTTTCCCTTAATCTTCATTTGATCTCCACACTATCTTATGATTTTAATCCCCAAGTTATGATGATCATTGTATCATTTTATATGTCTTGAAATGGTGTGTAAGAGAATAATTATGAATAATATTTCAAAACTATTATAAAATAACATGATTATGAATCTGACCTCTAAGACAATAAACCTTTTGACCTTTAGGTTATGAGACTATTTGTGAGATGTATTATTTAAATCAATATATTGTTATACTATTTATGTTATCTATAGAATGGGTCACTATAATGTAAAATATAACCTGTGGTTGGTTGACATATCTCAATGTTTTGCAGTACATACTATTTTAGATACTTAAATACATGGATTTTATCTTATGAGTGAATATTACATGTATTATGTGGAGTTAAATTACATTTTAATCGAATTCCAATAAGGATTTATGGATGAATATTTTTTCATGATGGTTTTCTATTTAGGAGAAAAATCATTTTTCATCTAAAGGGTAATTATCAAGAAATTCCCATTTAGTGGGCACTTTAATTGGGATTTATGGTCATTTTGGAATCCACAAAAACGTGGTAAATATAAACAAGATTTGTTCATTTCCTAAGATATAATTGGAATTAAACAAAATTATTTTGAGATATGAGACATTTAAAAAACAAAATATTAATTTCAAGCCAATATTATAAACATCAATTAATATTTCAGAGAAACCATGGTAATATCTTGTAGGATGTGAACTAAAATGTACATGACATACATGTACACATGAAAATTATGCATAATGTAGATATATAATATATGATATTATTTATATATATACTTTAGGTTTTAATATATTTACGTGATGCCTATATTATTATGCATGTGATTCCTAAATCTAATATATATATATATACCCACATATATTGTTTATTTCCCTAGAATAATTTATTCATTTGTAAAATTCCATTATGAAGGGATTAAATTATTTTGATTAAATTCATCGAAAAAATTAATGAACTATATCCCAATAGTCAGAAACAAATAGGATGTGTTATGAATAAGACATACTTTCTGATAAGGCTACATAAGATGATGTGATCCTCTCTAGTTTATTATTTTTGGTTTGTGATGTTTTTATGACTATTTTGAGTATATATTCTTTTCGATAAATTTTATTCACACCAGAAAATGAGCTACCACCCCTTCAGTTGTTTGGGTATCCACATGAACTGTTCATAGATCTATTGCTCAGTTTTCTCTCTCATAGGTAGAGTGGTTTTTTGTATAGATCCTCATGATTAACCTCAAACACTCTCCATGTTTGCAAGATTGAAACTGATTCATTTAATGAATTATGAGTACTATCTTATGTGGTTTTATTTTCTCATTAATTTCATGAATATATATCTCTTGTGTTTTTGGTTGGCATCGACTATATATTATGACTATATGATCATATGAATCACAAATGTGGTACAATTAGATTACTATTCATGATGTAAACATGTTTTGATCATAGTTTTTCAATGACAGATGAAATTAATGTTTTCATAAAACGATTTTATGATTTCAAGTCATTGTGTGAGATATGTAATGGTAAATATGGTTTACCCTTATGAGGTAGTATATGTGAGGGTAATAACCATAAAAAATCCACTATTTAAAGGAAGATATTCTATTTTATATACAAGATAACCTCACATTGAAGGTATATATAAGGTAAACCTCATTATTACCATTATAGAAATGTGTTGTGTAAAGTTAGTATGCCCATAAAAGTGGATTATCTATGATTCATTTACACATTAACCTAATGAATAATTGTTTTAGAGATTCTTTTATAAGGTATGTAATGTTGGAATTTATATAATGTATGGAATAATTATATTACCCTAACATAATGATGTTTGGTAACGGTAACACCATAATGTGAGGGTATTTCATAAAGGTAATCTTTGTATTACCTTTACACATATATTTTCAAATAAAATTGTTTAACGAAAACATTTATATGAACTCTATGAGGGAATTAGAAAAAATAAGTTACCCTTTCATAGATTCTCTACATAAGGTTAATAAGGACAATACATATATGTAGATTATGGATATGGAATAAGGGTAATAAGATACAATATTATAAAAAAATTAAATATTATATGTTTTTAGGGGTCTATAAATAATTTATAAATCATAATAAAATTTATTTGTAGGTTATTTTATTTTATAAGGAATTTATAAATTATTTACTAAATTATAAATTTTTTATAATTAATTAAATAATAATTTTTAGATATTTATCCTAAATATTAATGGATTATATGTTAATATAAATGTTGAAAAAAAATTCATTCTTTATGGTAAATAAATAAATGGTTTTTTAACAATCATAAGAGGGTATTTATTATATCATTATAAATTAAAAAATAAATGATATTTAGATTCTATAATATGCTTATATAATAGATATTGAATTTTAAAATATGTATAATTCATGAAATATAATATATATTCAATATAATATAAAATATAATGAGTTTCATATTGAAATTAATATAAAAATTTTATATTCTTTTGAAATCATAATATGAATATAATTAGTATTTTTTTAATGGTCCATAAATTCCATAAGTTTTAGAGAATAAATAAATTTGTTTTTGTTTTGTCAAATTTATTTTATAATAATGTCAATAATTTTTTATGAAATATCAATATTGTGAATTCTCATTTCCGTATTAAATTTATTATATGATAGTGTCTTGTATCTCATGCATGTTTTGTTACAATAAAATTTAGTTTTCGTATACATTGACCTTGGAATGTATTTTTAGTTTTGAGATTGAACACAGTTTGTTAGGTATAATTATTTGAATATAAGGTGTTTGAGTTTCATTTAATTTAATTATCACTTGAGTAAAGCCTCATCGGGAAGAGGGACTTGTTGTTGGACCATCAAGTTACCTGTATTCTTGCATTGTCTATGAAAGTGAATGGTATTTTCTATCTATCACTCCTGGATTACACAAGAAGAGTCTATTAATCTCATATAACTCCATATATTTACATAAATCATCTATATACCTTATGCATATGATCTATTCACATATTTGTGAATATAAATTACTTCAATTTTTGGTTGAGTAATAAAAACTCATTGTATTTGTAAACAGTTACACATTATTAAGGTGTGAACATATTAATATGGTGGTTAAAATAGGGATTGAAAAAATAAATCATTAAAATAATGCATATAAAAAATATAATATATCATGATAATATAATTACTACATTATAAGTGATTATTATTAATTCAATATAAATATGATGTATATTAAATTTGTTGTACATTAAAATGAAATCACCAATAATAATAAGTGTTAGATTACTTTTAAAATGTAATTTTTCATGGACCCAATCATTTAGTAGGGAGGGTTATTCCTTAAAATTATTCCCATAAATTATTTTGTGTAACAATAACAATTGATATATAACCCTGGATCATCATTGGGTATGTTATTCCTGGGAATGGTTTCCTCAGATTTTTGTATGTTAGACTATTAATGGTGATTGTTTTTTTACCAATAGTTGTGTACCATATGAATAGAGATGCGTTTATCCATACAATGTATTTTGATATAGTTATCTACTTAACTATCCAAGATAAAGATTTTTATTGGGGCGATTTTATAACTAAATAATAAATTGATGAGAAGAGAACCCTATAAGACTAAATTCCTAGTGAAATATGGATCTTGTCTCACTAAATGTATATGATGTATGGGTTCATAAATTTAATTTCGGTTTCTAGAATTAAAATATAAAAATGAATATATTGAAGGCTTTATTTTCATCTAATAAATTTTTTTATTGTAGATAATGGCATTATCCACCACATTAAAAATGAGATATATCCTGAAAAAAAATTAATGTAATAAAATATATTTATTTGTATGGAAACATAAGAATCATTCTCAATAATTATAATAAATTAATTTTACTTGACTAGAACATTTTATATAATCCATTTGTGAATGATATTCTATAGTGTTAGATTTAGCAAATAAGAATCCAATGCAATCAATAGTTTTTTTGACTCTTATTTTTGTTACTATAAACCACATGTTTTAAGAAAACCTAATTTTATAGAAGATTATATTCTAATAAACAATTCAAAGAGGATATATTAAGAACAATGAATACAATAAAGGTAATCAGTTTCAAAATACCATATTTATAGTAAAATGGTGGAAAAACCTCATTCTCAGCCCATTTACTCAATATGAATTTCTATGTTAATGATTTATTGAGGAAATGTTCATGTCCTTAGATAGATCTTTCTACAAATTTAATTTTTTACTCACTTCTAGAAAGGTTTCAATTGATTTTAGTTAACTCCTAAAAGAATTAATTATAGAAAATTTCTCTTAAACTCATTTACATATTATGGATTGCTGAGTAGAATATGCGAGGTCCTAGCCCTTGTACTACTATTTTGGTATATAAATATAAAGGTAATGGTTATGGTAACAAGGGTAAAAAATGTGGGTGTGAATAGTTCTTAAATCTATAAAATTCAATCAAAAAAAGAAAATTGATACCATTGTGAATATAATGGACATTCTAGGACAAACTATCATGAATTCATAAATTATCTAAAGAAAATGAGTGGAAAATTTATACTAGGTATGAATATTATAGATTTAAATTCATTGAATCGAGTGGGTACACAATACCAACTATATATGTTAAATTTTTTAAAAATATATGTGTGTTCAGAAGTGGGTGTAATGAAATTGAGGATGTAATCTGATGTAATAGAAAATGTAATTTATATACAAATTAATTAAATATAGTGAGTAATTTTGAAGGATGTTCATTTTTCTCATTGAAATTATTAAAATAATTAGTTGTTTTAAATTAATGGGATTATTTTATTGATGAATATTTGATTCAAATAAATTATATATCTAGAAGATGATATAGTTAAAAGTGTTTTATTCAGGATAAATATTTTTTCCACATATACTGTAGATACATAGAATTATATATGAGATATGGAAATAGTCATTTATTTTTTAGATATTCCTACTAAAAGGAAATAAATATTATATCCTTAAAAAAACTATTTTCTATTCAGCTATAGAATTATATTTGGAAAGAATATTATTCATAAGAGGCTAGTTTAGTATGTTTGTAATTAGGCATGTTCCATGTTAACAAAAAAATGATTGTTATAATCTTATTATGAGTGATTTTTCACTTAATATCCTAAAATTTAAAGATTGTGACAGTGAATAAAAATGTAACTAGTATCATTTAGTAAGCGTCTGTAAGTGGATTTCCTTATTAAAAAATGGATTTTACCAATATAATATTATAATGATTCTATACAAAATATACTAAACAATTTTAGGATATGTGATGGAAAATACAAATATGAAGAGTGACATTTAGTTGACGTTATAAGTGAACATCACTGTTCCACCATGGTTTATATCATCCAATACAACAAATGTATATCATGGTTTCTTAAAAATGGTTTAGAGTATCGTATTAATGAAAAAATTAGAGAGTTAAATTATTTACCATAATGAATTGGATATAACTATATCTTAAAAGAGTTTATGATATAATTTTAAAGTGATAATGTAATTAGTTACATTATTTAGAAATGATTTTAAGGAAAAATTTTCATGAAACAATTTTAATGATGATAATGATGTACTTTTAAAGGGATATTAGTATAAAACTAAATGAAACAATATAAAATTTTACTTCATGAATTAATTGATTGTGAATATTTTTCATAGAATCTATCATCTTAGACAATTCATGTCATTATTCAAAATTGCTTATTCTATAAATGATACTCACTAAGATGTTGGTGGGATTATTTTAACAGATGATCTGACAGGGTTGTGATTGCAATTATATGTGGATGTAACATTCAAAAACGATTTGTATTGAAAGTACATGAATGGAATATATAATATCTTAAGATATTTGTTATTATGGTTATAAACATATCAGGTATTTATAACAAATGAAATATCAATTTATCATTAATTCTTTTGTGATGAAAATTTACTTTACATGGGCAGCCTAACGATAAATATCCCTTCAAAGTGTAAACATGTTGTTGTACTTGGATAATGATAGTCATTGAGTATAATGGGTTGTGGTGATATGTAATGGTTAGATTGAATATAATTGTATTTCATTTACTAGGATTTCTTAATGAGATTCTTATAATTGATTCAGAAAGTAAAAAGTAGGGACTTATTACATGAACTGATCCACAACTTTATATCTCTTGGATTTTTATATAGTAATAGATATAATTATTGTTTTAATCATATTATCTATCCTTATTTCCAAAGAGTGTAGAGTTACCTATAAAGATATCCTTCATACATTAATACCCTATATACAATGCTCAACATAAGAACTTATCTAATATAGGTGTGGTTGGCTATGTCGATGATCGTTTTTTCTCATAGAGTGTATACAATATGGGATTTTCCTCTTGCATGATAAGACAATACATGTGGTCTGTAATTTAATTTAGTTGAGTAGATTCACAGACTAGATTCGTTTTATCACATATAATGTGTTCAAATACTTGGAAAAGTGGCATGTGGTGTAATTTTCAAATATATTAATGTCATAGGGTGTATTCATTAAATTGTTCAGACTTTTTAAGAAAATCCTGAAATAATGATAGGTCAATACTCGATTGACATGTTCCATGTCTACTAGTTGATTTATGTCATGGGAAAATACATTATATAGGTATATATATGATTTATATGATTTATATTGTTGTGGATATTTTCATATAGAGATATGAGTATGTTTAATCGAGATCACACCAGACCCCTTAGCAGCCTGAGTAACACTAATGATTTTCTCGAATCATACCTTTTCATACTTCTATGAAATTGGTATTTCATAGTAATTTCCAAAGATGATAAGATCCACAAGGTAAAAAAGTTTCTCCCAGGGATAAGGAGCAAATTTTGAGAAACTTTTTTATTTGGAATAAATATATTTTTATGAAAAACAATATTTAAAAGAGTTTGGAGGGACTCACAAAGAGATGTGTAGTTTTACATAAAATCCATATAGGATTTTTCCTGCAAGTGTGAGATTATTATATGTGAGATAAAAAATTTATTATATACGTGTACAAATTTATATGATTCCTGAAGTATATGTATGATATATAATATTATATATATACTGTAGGTTTTAATATATGTACATGATCCGTGTATTTTTATTAATGATATGGGTAAATATTATATGTATAAATATATATAATTTGTTTATTTTAAATGTTTTATTCATCAGATTTAATACATTATGAGTGGATTAAGGGGATTTCAATAAATTCATCTAATTTTATTAATTATTTATACCCAATAGTCATAAATACATATGATGCATTATGAATAATAGATGACTTAGGCAAAAAATATTTAAGAGGATGTGATCCTCTCTTAATAGGTGTGTGTGGTGTGCAATGTTTATAAGCCACTTCCAAATATCTAATCATCTCAAGCACTATTAATCTCACATAACAAGGTGTAATAACCCCTTCATGGAATTATGTACAACATTACTTGTGATAGAGATACTAAATTTCACATCCATTATTAATTGAAATTATGGGTGAAATTTAGTAAACATCTTCTTTTAATGACATCACATCATCTTAAAACTGATAAAAAATATAAGTTACAATTTTTACATTGATAAATATACATTGGACTTTTCTGAACTATAATACGAGAGATTGGTATTTATAGCGTTCATAAGCAGAATTTACATACAATATAACTCCCAATTATACCACTAGATATTCTTTATTCTAATTGGTTAATGTAGTCAATATTATCACTCGTGTATAATTTTTCACTTAACCAATTTATTTTCATATTAATATTAATGTGAAGTGGATGGAAATGTGAAGGAATTTGTTTCATGAATCTGTACATACTGAAATAGGGAAACCTAATGAAGCATAAATGAGGTTACCTAAGAAGCAACAAATATATTCTAATTTCTAGCCTATACATTGTGTCTGGAATCATGTCTTATGGGATATATTTCCATCCAAAAGTATGATGAATTTCGAACCATGAGATGATGTTCTATTAAAATTACTTAGATTAGTTGTAAGAATGCTTTCAGTAATGATTTACCTAATGATTTTGGTGGATTTTTTTAACATTCCACATCAGAGACTTATCTCAATTCATTTATGACTTTGATGCTAAAGATTTTTTCAAAAATCCTCTCAAACTATGAAGGACTAATATAGACCACATTCAACATAAATAGAATAATTTTTGTCTAGACAATTAATTTAAGCCCAATTTTTATTTGAATTGGATCAGCTCACACTTTTAAACATCTATACTGATTGTCGCCCTCAAATTGATTATTTGGGTCACAAAAGAACTTATTCACCATGAAATAAAATGAAATTTATATAATCACATTTTAGAAAATATAGAAAATGTATAAAATCATCATTATGAATAGATTCTACCACTTTTTTTGTGGAGTCATTAATTAGCATGTGAATGTGGTTTTTATGAGTTTTTTGTAATCATGGAATTCCCATGTAACATTTAATTAAATTTGGGTCAATACACTAACATTATTGTTCCATTATAATATATTTTACTTCTTTTTTAATGGTTATAATTTAATCCTTTTAATTCTCAAGCTTTAATTGAATGTTTATTTCTTTTTCTATTTTCCATTTTTCCCATAATTTGTTGTGTATTGACAATACTAGTGACTTATTATTTAATCATGGAGAAAATATTGAGGGAATAATTAATTTAATACCTATTTCTTTTGGATGAATATCACATATTCTTTTAAACTTTTTTTATTCGATCGACATATCATCTGGAAATGGGAAAGAAAGAAATAAGAGAAGAAAGTGACAGAAGAGAGAAAATAAGTCCAAAAACGAGATGAACTCTCTAAAATAGAAGAATTAAATATAAAATATAATATGATATTCAATGGAGAGGTCCCCAATTAAACCCTTTGAAGATTTATATAGGAATTAAGAAGGATAAGGGGGAGCATTTAATAGTTCTAGAGGTATAGGATATAAGTTCCACCATTTGACAAATATAAGAATATCTCATGTTTTCTACATGGTTTACAAAACAATGGGATAACTATCTTCCCATAACTAGATTCACCTAGAATAAAATGAATGTTTTGTTCACATTATAAATAAAACTATGTGCCAACTATACTATCAAATTTTCAACATATTGAATTTTTTATGTGGTCAGGTTTTACGTTTAGTACAAACAATACACCAACCAGGTTCCCATCACTATAACATCACCATTTTGAAAAATTATTTAAAATCAACTTGAAACATGAGAAAATGGAAAAATATTGATAAATAAAATAAATAATGATTATATTGAGGGTTTGAGTGAGATAATTATTCCTAACATAGTACATTATACCCCTAGAAAGTCACTACAGTCCAAGAGATGGTAGGAAGAAATAACACTGAATAAAAAGGAAGATAGATAAACCAATAATATAACCTATAAACTGATTTGAGGAAAAAATAAGGATGTTTCATCCTAACAACTATAATTTTCATGAATTATATCCAATGAAATAAAATAATATCTCTATCCATAAACTGATCATAATTCTCTGATAAGATCATTGAGGGTATCGGTTTGAAGATTGATACCTTTAACATATGTCCTCATCCTAAAAGTATTCCACATAACATTATGGGTTTAAAACTACAAAGAGTTGCCTAATTTTCTCCAATGGAATAATAAAACAAATTATTAAGACTGTTATCCCATCCAAAAACCCATCAAATCAATAAAAATATCTCTAAAATGGTCTAAAGGGTTGAATAATCTAAAGAAACAAAACATATAAAGAACGAATATGAACTCAAAATAAAAAGTGAGAACAAAAGAGGGAACCATTTAATTTATTGATTTGGATGATAATAATATCCAATATAAGATAAATATTTTATTCATCCACTGATTACTAATATTACATAACTCATAAATATGGACAATGTGATGAGAAATTTGGTTGGTTGTTGGTACTTTTGAAAAAGTGGACATATAATTACCAAGATTACTGCACTAATAGAACATGGGAGGCCACATATTTTCTATAGGTTTGTATATTTAAATAGAATACCCCTCCATTAGTTGGATATCTAAAATTTGGGTCATCAAACATCATATTCATAAAATACATTGAAACATCTCTAGTGTTAAATACAATATGTTCACTAACCTTATTGGGTTAGACCACAGAGATAAACAACACCATCATGGCCTTATTGATTTCCTCCTCAAGTGAAACTTTATTAAAAATAGGAATCCTAGATTTGATATCCTTATTAAGACCCTTCATGAAATTACTTATCTAAAATGAGTCTTGTAATTCAATGGATGTTCATATGATACAAAACCATATCTACATTCAACTTCTATTAGAAGTGAATATATATAAATATATTCATAATTAATTACCAAAACATACAACTCTGCCACAAAAGTGGAACAACGATTCTCCACCATTCCAGACTAGACCCTTCAAACAATCTAGGGAGTAGTTTCACTCTTAAGTCTTCTGGAGTTTTTATTGAATTTAATATGGCATTAATATTCAATAACTAATCCATATCCTCTCAAGTTCATCTATAACTATTGTAGGAAATAGAAAAATATTAATAGGTTTTCAAAAACATTTTACTGGGATTTTAGTTAGGATCGATCGTAAAAGATCCAAACCTTCTTCTAGAGAGACACTATACATAAGAAATCTCCACAAAATAGTATTTCTACGAACCCTAATTTTTTATATGAGTTGTGATATAAATAATAATATGAGATATAATAATCAATAATATCATTAAAACGCCAATTCATCACAATTAAGAGAATCTATATAATCAAATTTTAAACACCCACTTTTTGAAAAATCAACATTTTTATAACATTTTGATGTTTATCAATAACTCTGTTTTCAGAATAATATCATTTTATATCAATCAATTTTTAAACATTCAAGATCATTGTTGGAATAATTTTTAAAAAAAACTTTCAATTTCATTTAAAACTATCCCACTGAGCTTATTTTTAAATTTCGATGTCCAATCCATTCCCTTTTTAAATCATGTTTTCCCTTAGAAAAAATTAAAAAAAATCTAAACATACAGCTTAATAAAATCAAAAAAATATCACTAATCCATATCAATTAAAATTAATTCAATAAAAACGTCCAATTAGAAAAAATAATAAAAATAAATTGGATAGTTATTGTGAATGGTTTCATCATATTGTTTTAAAACCAGTCACTAATAGTTTGATATGACCCTAAGAGCCTAAAAAACTATATTCAAAGGAATTACATTGTTTTTGAGTCCATGTTTAAAAAATATCCATCTCCAGTTCTTTTCAAAAATTCACCGCAAATCTAAATAAAATTATTTATTAAATACTTATTAAATACTAAACACCATCAATTAATATAAAAAATCTATCATAAAGAATAAAAAAACATGAAATCAAGAATCAAATTCCACCATCCCAATGTAACTGAATTTTGAGCTATCACATCAGTTTAGAATGAAGTCAATATATTTGAATTTTATTTGTTGTTAATAAAGGATCAATATGTATTGGAGATTATAAAAATAGAAATGGTAGTGTTCATGAATACATATAGAGAATGATTATTCTTTATATCAAATATGATATTTGTTGAACTGTTATTTAGTTCAAATACATGTGTCAATGATATTGAATAATTTAAATATCGATGAAAATATGTTGAAAAATATTTGGGAATAATAAAAATAATTTAATAAAAACCATAAGAAATATTTTTTTCATAATTATTTGTGGAGAAGTGAAGAAATTTCAATGCCTTGGGATTTGTGGTGAGATAAATCTTAATATTATATTCCACACATATAATTAATATAATTATTTTTTTACACTGCATTATATTACAAATATGGTCAAAATCACAATCCATAGGGGCTAGATCAATCATCCTTACTATAGTATATTGTTCAGCTACATGGGAAAGCCAACTAGAGATGCTCACATTTTGGAATGGATGAGAAAGAACCTGCATGGGAAGGTGGGTGTGCACACGGAGGTGCACATGCACACATGGAATGTGTTCAATGGAAGTGGTCCATTTTAGTGGTGGGGAATCACGATAAGTCATGATATCTAGAAGAATAGATGGCACTAACATCGCGATGTTGAGGGAACAAACATTTATATATAGAAGCACCAAACCACATAACAAATTGATGTGGGATAATAGGTGTTATGGAACTGTTAATTAATTGAAAAACATTTTCAAAAAATACAGGCTCCATGAAGATACTAATCAAGGTTGTTCGATTAGCTATAGATGTCTACATTAACCTCCCATATCACCTTCTTATTTTACATTGGTATTCCTTTTATTAGCCAAATTGAGTAATAATTTCATGGTATTATATCAGTCATGATAATTGATACCATCTAGAATGATGAAGATTCTAATCCTACATGGTATATTTTTCATGAAAATGGTCAAGTAATGATGTTCTACTCTAATTTATTAAAAATTAAATTATTTTTCCAATGAAGTGTATTCATGGTTGAAGATGATGGAAGGGATCATTCAACACATTCCCACGAGGATTTCATCATGATGTAAAAGGCACCATGTTTTTGGGAGTTAGAATATTTATTGAAGACGTTGTTATTTTAAATATGCTTGATAAGTCATATTTTGTTGTATTTTAGATCACGTCTTGAACTGGAATGATTTTTAGGATTATTTATGTGGATTATTTAATAGAGGCAATGAATGTTTAATATAAGGCCCTGCCCTTAAACACTAAATAATCTTATGTTAAGTGTCGAATTCAAAATGAGGATCTTTTCAGATTTGGAGTTTTATAGAATCAGTCCATAACTTTTACATTATATATCAAATATTACAATATAGACGCTTTTACTCTATCAAATTTTTTCTCACCAATAAAACTTCATAAGTAAAACATGAATTATTTTTTTGATATTAACCTTCATGAATTCTTCATTTCTCATACACATCATTTTACCCTGTAAAAATAATTTCAAAATATGGGATGTGCATAAAACGAATAGCAGGATATAAACTAAGGAAAGAAAACATTATTCCATGAATACATACAATTCAATGAAATCGTATTTTTCACTCCAGAAAATCAATATTTTTAAATTACCTCATGAAATCATAAGGCTTAATAACAAATCATAGAAATCATAAATCATATAGGAGAATTGTTGCATCCATAGTATACTTACTGTGTTTCTTTCACATATACATAGGGAGTAACTTTCATGGTTTCATTTGTAATACCCATCATAGTATATTCCCTAAATATCATAGGATAAAAATTAATGACTAACTTTATCATGTTACCCAATGCATTGGAGAGATATCACAGGCTCACCTGCACTCTTTTTATCACGAAACAACTCATACACATAAGCAATTCCCATGAACAATAACATAATCATGGCTCATAAAGTGAGATTAAATTAAAGATAACATTTCCACATTACAATCACAAAACATCATTTCAAGATTTTGACACTTTCAATTATTCATAAAACCAATTTTCAAATAAAAATATATAAATAGTTTATATGGTATTTATTTTTATTTTAGAAATATTACATCATGTTATGGAAGAGAAATATCAAATAATGCTCATAGCGGTGGAAAGATCATTTTCACTGCGTATATTAAAAAAACATTAATTTTTTAATTACGTAAAACAGTTAATAAAATATATTCCATTTGAATGAAATTAAATGTAAAAAGGGTTTACACATCGTATAAAATAAGGTCTTATATAAAACAAATATACCTTAATGAAAGGAGATTGAGATGAATTCCTTAACATTGAGTCCATCTTTCTTGTTCGTTCTTTATCTACCGGGATAATAAAAATCCATTAAATTTATATTTTATTCATATCCCTTTTCATTTTTTAATAATTTAATATTAATTATCATTGTGATATAAAAATAATATTATTAATTAAGTTTATATCGGCCGTTTTTTTGATATTTGGTACTTTATTAAATAATGAACTTGTTATAATTAATAATTTTCCACATTTTCAGAAGTCCATTATCTTCAAAAGATTTTCCATAATTTAAATATCATATATATAAATTGAATATATATTTATAATGGTACAGAACATTTTAATATAATAAATGAAATGCACCATTCATGGAGACCGTAGGTCATCCGTACGCATGAACACTACATTCATTTATTTGTAATATTTAATGGAATGAAAACTAAATGAAACCTAGGTATATTATAATACTAGTATAATATATATGTTATATATGTTACATATGTTCATTAATTCAATCCATTATACATTATATGTATGGCACGAACGAGTGATACCATTTTATAGGGCAGTAGTCCGCACTTCCTCAAATGAAATTATCGTCATTACACATTATGGAAATCAAAAAGTTATGCTCTAAAAAAAATAAAAAATAAAAAATAAAAAATAAATATCATAAATATCATATATAAATATAGTGTTTTCATAATTTCCACCATGATTGGTTTTAGGGTAATATTGAATAATCATCATTTCATGATGCATTAGTTCAGCTCACGGAGAAATAGAATCTTTGAATCCATTAGATAGACTTGTGTATTAGTGTAATTAGAATAATTCTCATAACAATACCCTCATATATTTTTGATTCTATTTTTTATATTATCAATGAATAAGAAGAGCCTATTAGAGTTGAGATGGAAAATAAAAGAAAAGAACTTAAGAGAAGAAGTAACCTCTAAATAGTGTAACTTCTTTTTATTTTAGACAAAAGGATTTCTTTTTATGTTTTGAAATATATCAATTTTTGACACTATTCAAAATAATCTTTTTTACAAACTCATAATGGCTTAATTACTAATAAAAATAGAATTAACTAAAATATAATATGTCAATATAATCCATAAATACATTTATGGATTCAAAATAATCAAATTACATTTACTTTAATATTTATAATATCTTTTATTTAAATCCATTATTAATGAATCAATCACTACATCCTCATTGTATCATAATTGACTTTTTTTATTTACTGTCTAAAACTTATAATTAAAATATAATAATGTAGAAAATATATTTAAATTTATAATGACTACTTATAGCTGAAGATATCACTTATATAACCCCATGCAAAAAATTTTATGTAGACGATACTTGTTTATGTTATATTTCTCTTTATATAAATTTAATTTTAATAAAAAGTCATTTTCACACCAATGTGACTCCATGGGGTCCCAAAATCGACCCAAGGATGCGCATGGATAGAAATATCTCATCCAGTAGGATTTTTACATGTGTTAATGTATTTTAATATTATTATAATATTATTATTTTACAATTTTTACCATATTTACACTTTAACCATGGTAAATAAAATAATTATTAATGTTACTATCCGCAATGTACAAAAAATAAAAGTTACCTATTTACACAATTTTAACCTTATGATTCCAAATATGGAATACATTTTTCCAAATTCATAACATAGAATACATAGAAAATAATTTAAAATTATTACCCACTGTCAAATCAAGAATATGTTTTTAAGAAGTAAAAACTACCAAAAGATTGATATGTCTATATTTTCAATTAAAATTTAAAATTACATAAAAAGACCTCAATTGGATCAATTTATAAAAAACTAATGTCATTACACATTAAAACAAATTTAAATGACAATATAACTTCATAAATAAATAAGATGAAAAGGCAGTTTTGATTTAAGATTCCATATTTTTCATTATTCATAAAAAAATAAATTTTATCAGAAAATTACCAAAATTTTATCCAATGTATATATTGATGTACCACTTTTATTAAAGATGTTTTTTTGAATAATAAAACATATAATAAAGAAAAAACTATATTTAAAATGGGTTTTCCATCAAAAGGACTTAAAATTACCTTTTAAAAATATTAACGAATTACATGCCTAAAATTGGAATCATTATTATTTTAGGACTATAATATTTATTGGATAAATTTAATGTCCTTTAAAAACATGTATAATCATATTGTAGTTAGTTCTGTTCATTCCCTCCAATATAATGGCTTGGCGTTGAATACCATTTAAAATAATAATATTATTTTATTATTTTTCAGTATAACTGAAAGTTGTGTGCAATGTAAGTATTAAACGAAACTCATTGTTTCATGTTGAGTATGATATCAAACAAATATTACCTTTAGTTTTTTTAAAAAATATATCTTATTCATAAATATTAATATAAATGAAAATAATTATTTTATGATGACTTGGGATCCTACATCATTCCCCCCTTTGAAAAATTGCATACCTGTAATTTCATTTAGTTATCCAATTGTGGTATTTATCTATCACAACCAAACTTCACCAAGAAGTGAGAATGGATAGAAGTCTACCAGACCCTACCATATTCATGTTGAAGGATATGTAATGACCCCAGAGTCCCACCTTCAATAGGTCACGCCGTGATGATTAACACCATGGGTATAGAGTCACATGTAATATGAAACTCATTACCATTTTTATAGAAAATGATTAGGATATAAGATTGTAAATATTATTAAACTAAAAATAATTAATTTAAAATAAAATCAAACCCCCCTTTCAACATTTATGTTAAAAATATTTTTCTACAATTTACAAGAAAAATATGATGAAAAGTACCAAAATATATAAAAACAGCATTGACAAATATCCGGACATCCAAGATGGTAAAGTCTGGCACAATCCTCAATGTCCTACTATAAAAAATAAAAAATATTTATATATGTGGGGTAATTATACCTGTATACTCAGTAGGGAATACCAAAATCTCTCATGCAAAAGTGTAGAGGCATTCAAATTTTTTATGAGAAACTAGGGATAACCAAAGAAACTAGAGAAGAATCTATCCACCAAACCTCACAAAGGAACCCTCCCCAAATAACGTAAGTCATGTAAAGTAATAGTAACAACACATTGTTGTTTGGGTACCCCACACCACTTTCCCACTGGTTAATAGTGACATCCTACGCATCAGAACTCCCCATAGCTTCCAATACTATCCCACTACCACCCCATCAACAACCATATAGGATATCACAACCACACATCCCTCCCATAGACACCTGGGCTACCAAAACCACACACACCCCCACCCACAAACACCCATGCCAAAAATACCAGTTCCACACACGAATACACCAAGGCTAGAACCAACAACATCCATTCCTGAATACGCCTGGGCCTCATCCCAAATACATTTGGGAAACAATCCTGCACACACACACCTAGCCTAACCACCACAACACACCCTTACTAATGATTCGTGGGTCATAATGGACCTTAGGCCGTCCCAGCCTATACAAAGTGTCTTGAGCTACCTGGGAGGGGGAGTATAAATAAGCTAATATCTAGCCACTCATAAGAATGTTGGAAGAAAACACCCTCTCCCCATGGAACATGGATTTTGATACGAAGTGATCAACAAAGGTGGGGTGTGAATAAGAAATAGAAGAACAAAATTTATTTTTATAGTTGTGAAATAACTCATTCCAAACTATGGTTTCTGAAACCATCCCATACACAAATACCCACTATACAGTTAATATATGCACAAATGCGCTACATCACAACCAGGGAACCCCCCATTTCTGGAAAACAATTTCCCATTGACCCTATTCATGTTATCATGTTTAATGGTCTTCATTAGAAATAATTATTAACTACTAGGAAACTAACAGGCACATCCATAAGTCAAAACAACTCTGGACTAAAGAATAAACAACCAAGCATCAATTTAAGCAGTCACACCTAGTTCTCTTGTAATGTGTCAACAACAAAAGGGATCTTTGAGATCCCTCAAAGTAATGGAACCATACCAAACCCCAAAATACAGCCCCATATGTCCTCAAGTGAACAAAACAACAACTTAATAATAGGGGATCCCATCCCCATCCACGTCACCCCAAAACCATCATGTATAATATTTGTGTTTATTAGTAGAACATATCAGAGCAAGGGAGCTTTTAAATTCAACCACGCCATTTATCAATATATTTATTTCTTTTTGGAAAACCAGTGGGAACACACAAGAATTATTATTCATTGGGAATCCATTTAGTAAACCATGTTTATATGATTAACTATTTTCTATGTTACATCCATTCAATCACACGATTATCCAGAAAAATAATGGTGTATTAGTGCACAAGAAAGGACCACAAACAGCCACAATTTTTAGTGGGAATAATACCATATAGTACAAAACATATAAATTAATTTTAAATAATATAGAAAAATCATCATAAAAACATACCCCTTCATTCATTATATTCCATTTTTTATCGTCGTTATGGTTTTGCTTCATCCACGCCCCAAGGAAACATTATCACACCCACCCTGAATTATAAAAATTAAATAGTGATGATGAAAAAACATACTTGTATGATCAATGATTGAAGTTTTTTCCTTTTAATAAGAAATAGAGACACATGACCAATAGCGGAAGATCTGGAAGGACTCCATGGCTGAGTTGAAAGGGCTCCAGCACGGGCAAAAAATTCATCTCGAAAAGAAGTCTCGAGTCTCACTAAGAGAGATTGGAATAGAAAATGGAGAGATGATATCATCTTATGACAAGTATATATCCTAAAAATAGAGAGATGATATTGAAGTACATAAATTTCGGCTCGTGGCTGGACTAGGCTGTTGGCTGGATTCACATGATCTAATTAATTGAGACACAGTAATTATTCTCATAGATGGTGGAGATAAATGGTGTGTGTTAATAGATTTCCATTAAATGGAGAATAATGTGTAATAGTGGAGAAACAATAAAACATGAAAAAGGTGTGAGATCGTTAAAAAACACCACACATTTTGTTAAATAAAACATTATATGGATATTAGGGGGTTAAAACAACTTTTAATGACTTCAAATCGATTTGAAATGGGTATTAAACCAATTTTACATCCAAAGGAACATTACTGGGGAAAACATGAAGGCCCTGGAAAAACTGGGATGGACACATTTTTTGTTTAGTCAGTATCATCCTGACACCATCGCCCTAGCACCGTCCCCCGGGAACTGTCACCATGGCACCGTCGCCCTGACACCATCACCCTAGTATCGTCGCCCTATCACCTTCACCTTGGCATCGATGTTGATTTCTTCTATGGATGACCCATCGGTGCCATAGAAACCTAGCAGCGGAACTGATTCCCATAGTTTCCATCGCCTACCATCAGTGCCACTTACACCCATCGGTTCCACCGACACTCATTGGTGCCACTGATCACCTTTGGTGGCATCCATGTCATTAGGTGGAACAAAGGCTCCTCGATGCCATCAACACTCCTCGATGCCACTGATAATGATTGGTTCCACTAACACTCATTGGTTCCGCCAACTCTCCTCAGTGCCACCGTTCGTTCAATCCTGAAATATTGAAATCTCTTTAATGAGTCACTGATGGTTCCAAGGACACCCCAGAGACCATAATTTGGAAAATTAATGGAATAGGAGGGTCTGGTCCAGTATATTAGATACCTCTCAAACTATTCTTTCTCTTGTAAATTAATGAGTAATACCGATGAAAAGAGGGAGGATCTAAACAACCACCTCGCAAAATACCTCTCAGTGATAAACGACCCTAGTGTTGTTCAAAATCCTGAACAATCCTTGATATCTAGGAAAACATATACCTCACTTATCTCTGGAACAACCATGGATATACTACCACTCTTCTCCCTCGATAAATTACACAAACCTATAAAGGTAACAATGTCTAGACATATCGGTTAGGGAGTCCTTCCCTCTATGTCAAGATACTATTCTCTATGGGGAGCACTGACTCGCCCGCATGGGTTTCAAGGAATCCACCTTAATGCATCTTGATTAGTGTTCATGTACTCCCCTACCCACTATGGGGACATTTATATACATTCTGAGAAAGGAAAACAACCCATCTAATAGTTAACATAGTCAAGAACTACATCACAGTCAATTACAAAATGAACACAAAACAAAACTCAAAATATCTCTGCATACTAGGAACACATTTGGGCCTCTGATTCCCAAGAACTCTCTTCTAGGAAACCATGCCTCCACAACACACAGACAACGTGAATGGTTCATCCATGAAGCACCTTCTAATCATGATCCTCAATCCCAATGGGATTCTCCAGGATCATTTCATCGTCATCGCTATACTGCTCTCCATAGTCAACGATGTGAAAATCATCATGTAGACATAGACATAGCTGAGAGACATGGAAGATGTCATGGAACCTTAGTAGTGGTAGTGGAAGCACAAATAGATAATCCACTTCACCAACCCACCACAACACAATGAAGGGTCAGAGGAACATTGGAGAAAGATTATTCCCCCTTTTGATTCTATGTTTCCCAAACAAAGCGGAGACCTTCATGAACACTTGGACACCAACCATGAACTCAATGAGTCTTCTCCTATGATAAGAACAAAATTATTCAAGTCCAGATTTTCCTTCATCCACTCACACACAATCAAACATTCTCCATCCTATTATTTAAAATCTCTAGACCAATAAAACCTATATACCCAACCTCGGTCCTCCACATGGGCGAATGACCAGGAATTTCATACAATGCTTCGAACAAAGACATTCCAACGGTAGAGTGATAACTATTGTTGTAGGGAAACACTACCAATAGAATGTTTCACTCCCATGATCCTTATAATCCCAAAACACATGCAGGTAGCATATCATCCAATGCTAGGATGGTCCTCTGTGTCTTCCAATCTGTTTGGGGGTGGAAAGTAGTGCTATGGAATATATGTGTTCCAAATGCATGTTTCTATCCCTTCCAGACTCATGAGGTAAAATGAGTATCCTGATCAATGACTATGGCCCTCAAAAATTCATGTACCTACACCACCTATTCCTCATACCTCTTTGTGAAGTCATCCACCGCCCTCGACTACTTGATTTCTAGGAAGTGAGATGATTTTGTCAGCCGATATACCACAACACAGATAACATTGCATCCTCCTTGAACAATGTGTAGTTAGGTAATGAAATAAATTAAGATGTTGTCCCACATCTACTTTATGACATATAAAGGTTGAAATAGACTACCCAGAATACAGTTCCCAACATTTACCTTCTGGAAGTTGAGGCACTTTTCCACACACTCTATCAATGCCAGTTTCACCCTGGGCCACTAAAACTATTCTCTCAAGACTTGTTAAATCTAAAAAACTCTCAGGTGTACCTATATGGGTGAGTTATGGAACTCGAGGAGAACTCCCCCAAGCATCGTCTCCATGTAAAACAACATTCCATGTAACACAGTCTGATTCTAACCATCTTTCGACCATCCTTTCAGAGTATTTCATCGGATAACATGATCGTGCATCACTTCAGCCACTAAATATCCCCAATGAGACTCCTCCAAATAGTGTTCTAAGGAATAATTCACCATCATATAGAACAAATAACCTCTACCACCATCCATCTATGCCTCCAGGTGTATGGAAATAAAATCACCCATTGCCTTCTAAGCTTCTATGGATTCTCAAGTAAAATCCTTCTATGAATACCTGCTCAAGGCATCGTCCCCCACATTCCCCATTCCTGAGGTGTAAGACATATCAATGTTTTAGTCCTAATGAACCTACATCCACCTCCAATTACTCATGTTTATGTCAGTCTAGGATATGATATACCTCAAGATCTTGTGATCCATGAAGACCACGATGCATTCCCCATTGAGGTAATGCCACCACAACTTCAGTGCAAACACAACCATTACAAAATACCTGTCATGGGTGGAATATTTATTCTCAAGGGGACGTAACTACCTAGACCCATAATAGACCACTCCCTATGGCTAAATCAGCACATACCCCAAGCCTAGTCCTTAAGCATCACATAACACTTCATACATTACCCATTCCTCTAGAAACCTCTGCACTCGGGAACATACTAGCTTCCACATCAGGTAACTAAACACTAGTGTCACTACTCACTCCAAACAAAAACCTGGTGCTTCATGGCCATGGATTTTGAAGGTTCTTAAACTTGAGATAATTTGAGAAAGAACGTATAGTATTAAATTACATGACCCAGGAAACTAAGAACCTTTTTCATTTTCTTGGGAACTGCCCATGAAATAACCACCACAACATTGAATGGCTATTTTGTTGTTCCCTACTGGTACATCATGTTTCCATGTAAGTGAATATATTTTTTCCAGAACATTCCCTTAGAAAACATTCCAGAGAGCTGGTGTTGTCGGAGGACCACTTAAATAGTCCTCAGAAGCTCGACATGATCCTCTTTTGATCTTGAGCATATCAAGATGTCTTCAATAAAAATCACTACTAATTTCCCTAGATATTCCCGTAATATGGAGTAGATGGGCCCCATGGACACAACTGGTGAATTTTTAATGACATATAGCATGACCAATAACTCAAAGTGACCATATTCACACCTAAAAGAAATCTTCGAGAAGTCGTCCACTTTCACACTCAACTGGTGATATCCTGAACATAGGTTGATATTAGAGATCAAAATTTATCAATTTAACTGGTCAATGTGGTCAAAGATTCTCAGGATGGGGTAATGGTTCTTTACCCTCACCCGATTCAGTCTTCGTTAGTCTATTAATAGCCTAAGACCATAATCTTATTTCTTTGTGAACAAGGTTGGATCACCCTATGGAAACATGCTCGATTAGAAAAAACCATTCTTCATCAGGTCATCATCCTAGATCCACTACTCCAACAAATCAAAAATCACCATATGATAGGGAGACATCGAAATCAGATGGGCATTGGGTTACAGATCTATCCCGAAATCAACATCACGTCGATGGGGTAGGGTCACCACCACTCTAGGGAATACATCTCGGAACGCACTGAATATCCTTAGGACATCCACTATCTCTGTATCTATCAAATTTAATGACAGTTCATCTAACAAGGAATGAAGGGGCTCCACTCGTCACTTGCCCTCCGAGAATCCCTAGTCACCAATAAAATTTACACATTGTCTACCCATATATAAAAACAAGACGCTCCTCTATAAGCATTAAATAATAGAATATAGATAGAATATCCAATTAATTCCTAATATTACATTATATGGATGCATATATATGAATAGAAGGCCCCGAATGGAATGATTTGGACCCAACATTTGTCTATATCCTCAGCGAACATAAGAGAAGTTGGTATGATCTCTGAATGGTGTACTTAATACTAGGGGCACAGGAAGTCACTCTGCTTCTATACCTAGAGACATGGATAGAGTGGGTGTAAAAAAGGAGTGTTAAACTCTTGAATCCAACAAGGAAAAGTAAAGAGTACTAAAAAATTTGATCGTACCTCGAATGACATATGGCCATCATTGAACTGATACTTCTATGCCATACAAATGCCCACACCCAACTCCTCTACCCCTCAGATGTTAGCCACCTCCTCGAACATTCCTTGGTAGAGGACACTGAGTATTTCCCTGAGGTTGTTCTCCCCTTGTAACACCTACTCTCAGAGCATCAGGAGGTCATTTTCCCTGCTGCAGCTGCAAAAAAGGCCTAGGTGGAAACTACTGATGCTGAGCTAGACACTGACCCTACCAACATCCACTGTAGTAAACTATGTACATGCACTGATTCTGATGGTTCCCATGGCTTTAATAGGTAACAAATCACAATCTTAGGCTCTTAGTTAAAGGGATAGGACTTGAAGATTGAAACTAGAACTTCTGGGGCCTACACCCAGTCAGTTGAAACATGGATGTCCTTAAGGCAGGAGGTCTTCTTCTAATGGCCTTCCCCTTTGTCGAGCTCCACTTAATCCACTCCTATGGAACACCTATGAGTGATTGAATCAACTCCACCACTTCTTCATTCTTTTAAAAATCTAATTACATTGGTAGAGTGAAGGGAATAATAGCATACTATATAGAAGGTTGGAGTTCCTCCTCTAAACGTCTCACCCGAGACTCCTCATCCGAAATGAGGTCCATAGAAAAACAAAAGAGGTCCTTGAACTTGATCCCCAATTCCCTAACTAACATTATCTCATGCTGGAGGGGGATTAACTCATGCCTCTTCTCATCCTTTATTGATGAAGTGATGAATTTATCTGAGAACACCCACTCAAAGTCATTCTATGAAACCTCATCCTCCATCTTCTACCCGAGATAGTGTGTCCACCACTGACGCTCTAATCCCTACTTTTGGAATACAACCAGAGGAACCCTGTACATAACTGGATCTTGGATCAGGCATAAAGATATCACCAACTACTTAGTCCGGCTTTCTATCTCCATGTATAAGATGATACCCTCGTACTTTCATTCGGTCTTCCACTGAAAGGAAAGAAGAGTCTTCTGGAACTGGTCATCCTCCTCCTCTAGATCAATCCTCTTTTGGTCAGCCATGTCAACCTCTTGGGGATTGATCACCCGAACTACTCATGGATGATTTCTGGCTTCCATAGCTGCAAGTTAAACAAGGAATTCCTATGCTCGAGTAGTGTAGAAGCTGTATTTTAAATTTTGTTTAAACATGTTATTCAATTTAAATTCCTCAAACACACAGAACACAGAAGAACAAATTTAATTATGAATCATGTACTCTTCCTAGGCTCTCTGCCATGCAATCAATATAGACTCACTTGGTCATTCGGATGGTCCTGAGTCCTTGCATCGGATCACGGGTGGGGGGGGGTCCTAAAATCTCATGTCGTAGTCAGTATTCCCTAAACAATTTCACACAACAAGATTGTCTAACTATGTTTCCCAACCATCCCAAAAAATTCTCAATGTTATTAACACCAAATCCATCCTACCGTTCAACCATCACCTTTGATACCATTCTTTCATGAGTCCCACTTTCAATAGTCCCTGGAGTGTTGACTAGAACCATGGGTATAGATTCACATGTAATATGGAAGGCATTACCCATTTTACAAAAAATGACCTAGATATAAGATGGTAAATCTTGATCAACTCCAAAAAATTAAAGTAAAAGTAAATACAGACCCCTTTGTCCACATGAATTTCCAAAATAATGTGCTACAAAGTATAATAATATCTGATAAAAAGTACCAAAAGAAAGACAACCCGCAATGTCAACGGTCCTGACGTATGACCTAGTTAAGTCATGCATGGTCCTCAAAGTCCTCCTGGAAACCTGAAATAAGATTTATATATGTAGTGTGAATATACGTGTACACGTAGTAGGGAAAAAAATGTTTTTGTTCAAAAGTGGGGAAGAATTCTAATACCCCATTAGAAAATAGAGACAGCAAAAACACCTAGTAAAGAAACTATCCACCAAGCCTCATCAAGGAACACTCCCCACATAACGCATGTTATGTAAAGTAATAGAAATAACATGTTATTTTTATGGTACCACACATTAATTTCCCACTGGTTATTGGAGACATCATACAAGTCATACCTCCCCCTTAATTTCTACTTCAGTCCCACTATCGCCCAAACAGAAACCTTATGGGATATCACAACCACACATCATTCATGTAGACACATCAGCCACCACAACCACACACATAACTACCTACATACACCTTGGAAATAATAACCACTACCACGATTGAAGAACCCTAGGCATAAAAAACCACTGTCACACCTAAAGACACATGGGCCTCATCCCAAAGACACTTGGGAAACCATCATTCCTGCAGACAACGGTGTCAACCGCTACAACACACCCTTATGGAAGAGTCTAAGGCCATAATGGACCTTAGGCCATCACATCCAACCCAAAGATTCTTGGGCTACCTTGGAGAGGGAGAAAAAAGGATCTAACAACCATCCACCAATATGAATGTATGGAAAACGCCACCCCCCATATAATGTGGGTGTTTGTCCCAAAGTGCTCAAATTGGATGGTGTGGAAATAAGAAACATAATAACTAAATTTATTTGTATAAATGAACAAGCACTCATCCCAACCTAAGGGTCTTGAATCTATACAATACACAAATACCCTCGTTACAATTCATAATTTAAAAAATTATAAATAGCCACAACTAGAGCACCACCTATTTCTAGAGAACAATTCCCCATTGAACCTATTCTTTTTATCATGTTCATGTGATTTTCATAGAAAACAATTCTCCACTACTGGGAAACTAAAAAGAAAATATATAATTAAAACAAATCTGGAATAATGAAGAAATATCCATGCAGTAATTTAAGCATTCACACCTGATTATAACAACATTGCATATTAGAAAAACAGAATAGAGTAAGGGAGTTTTCTGATTTAACCACACCATTTATCAAGGTCATTATTTACGTTTGGTTAACCGGGGTGATCAAAGAAGGAATCTAATTCTATTTTAATCCATTAAATCATCCAAATTTATGTGATTAACTCATTTTCATGTTATATTCATTCAATCCCATGATTTTCTAGAAAATTATAGGCGTATTAGTCTACAAGAAAGGACCACCAAGGGCCATGAGTTTCAGTGGGAATAATCCCATATTGGTCACAACATATAAATAAAGATAAAAGTGTACATAATAATCATCATAAAACACACAACTTCATTCTTTGAAATCCATTTATTATCTTTGTTATGGTTTAGTTTCATCCATTCCCTGAGGAAACTTTATCATATCAACCCCAAATGATTCTCAGTAAAGGGAGATGATGGGAAATACTACCTGGATTATCAGCAATCGTAGGTTTATCCTCACACCAAGAACTGGGGATGCATGAATTGCATAAGAAGAACTCGGAGGACTATATGGATGAGTGGGAAGGGATCCAGCATGAGTGGAAAATTCTTCTCGGAAGGAAGTCTTGAGTCACACTAAGAGAGACCAAAAAGAAAAAAGGAAGAGAGGATTTCAACATACAAAAATTTTTTATCCTAAAAATATTGATATGATTTCAAAGTACATGAAAGATGGATTGTGGCTCAACCCCATAGTTGGATAGTTTCAAACATTAGGATCAATTTAGCTTTAATAATTATACAAGAAAATGGTTGATAAAACATCTGTGAGTTAATATATTTCTTTTAAATGGAGAAAAACATATAACCGAGGTGAAACTATAAGACACGGCCAAGGTGTGACACTGAGGGAAAATTCCACATGTTTTGGTAACATAAGGATCATCTGAATATTGGGGGTTTAAAACATATTTTACTAGAATTAAATGGATTTTAAATGGGTATTAAAACACTTTTATGTCAAAACTCACGTTATTGGGGAAAACTGAAAGGTCTTGAAAAAACAGGTGAGGACTCATCGTTAGGTGAGTCACTATCGCTCTGGCACCGTCGTCATGGAATAGTCACCATATGACCATTTCCCTGGAACTGGCTGCCAAGAATTTTCTCCCATACACCCTTTCCCTGGCCCCCTTTCCTTGGCACCATCACACTGGAACTTTCTCTATGGAACCTTCGCCCTAACATCATCGCCTTGGCGCTCATGCCGATTGATGATATGAACGATTCTTCAGTGCCACAAATAACCATTAGTGTTACTGAATCACATTGATTCCACCAATGGCCAACATTTCCATCGATGCCCAACATAGCGAATGACACCCCTAAGTGCAACAGACGCCCATCAGTTCCCCTGATGCTCTTCGTTTCCATTGTTCGTTCAATCTTGAAATTTGGAAAACTCTATAATGTGTCACTAATGGTCTCCAAGACTCCCCAAACACCCTAATTTGGTATATTAATGGTCTTGGAGGGTTCAAGAAATTATATTATCCCTCATATCATTTTTAGATTCCAATTTTTCCGCTTCAAACAACTTTTTTTCACAAAACCTTTACCTGATTAATTACGTAATTCAAAAACACTTGCTCTATGCGGTCAAGAATCTCGACAGGTTGTTCCTCGTAAGAAATATTCCTTTCTAGATGAACTATCTCTATACTCAATAGATGGGATGGATATGGCATATACATTCTCAATATTAAAACATGTAAAACATTGTTTACATTGGATAAATATCAAGGTAAAACCTCTCCGTAGGAAACTAATCAAACATTCTATAGGATTTCATAGGGTCCAATGAATCTTGGATTCCACATTCCCTTATCACCAAAACAAATCACACCTTTCCACGTAGAAAAATTGAGAAATATATGATCACCGTCTTTGAAATAAAGATCATTCTTCTTGTTATCTGCTTAACTCTTCTCTCTTCTCTCAGATATTCTCATCTGCTTCTGAATCAACTGGTATTTTTAAACTATCTCTTCTACCAAATATAGTTTTTTTAACTTCCATTCACCTCATTCATCCCAAAAAGTTGGATTTCGACACCTATATTCATATAGTCTTTCAAATGGTTTCATCTGTATACAGGAAAAAACTGTTATTATAAGAAAACCCAACCAAAGAATGATGTTTTCTCCAACATCCTTAGTAATATATTGAAAAAGAATGTAGTATATCATACATTGTTTTAATTATTCATTCTATCTACCCATCTATTTATGGATGAAAATTTGTACTAAATTTTAATTATGTACCAAATGACTTATGAAGGCCCTTCCAAAAGTTAGAAGTGGATAAGTGATCTCCATCAAATACAATGGAGAGATGAACTCCATGAAACGTGACAATATCATTAATATTCAATTAATAAAGCTGATCTATAGATAGAATATCTCAAATATTGTCGATATGAGAAAATTTTGTAAACTGATCAATAATAACCCAACATACTGATTTACCTCGACAGGTCTTTGATAATCCCACTGTGAAATCGATGGATACATTTTCCAATTTCCACTATGGAACAGGAAAAGTCTGAAGCATCCATTTTGGTAACTGCATCTATTCATTAACCTATTGAAAAATAAAATATCTCAAGGTAAATTAACTAATATCTATTTTCATTCCATCACACCAGTAATACTCTTGAAGATCTCAATTTATCTTAGTACTTACAGGATGAACTGAAAATTGAGAACTATGAGCTTTACATAATTTCTCTTTCTTCAATTGTAGATCAAAAGGCACAAATAATATCATTCCAAATAAAAAAACGTAGTCATTGTCAATTCTAAATTTAGGTAACATACCCTTATGAACCAATTCTACCTTTTTGCATCTCATTGTATTCATTCTGTGCTTGCTTAATTCTGCCTCATAGAGATGATTTTAAATCCACCTAAAAGAAAATAGTGGAAATACTGATACCCACAACTTCCAATCCAAAATTTTTTAAATCAAAGACTAAAGTATATAATTCTAAATATATAATGGTTAATATAGTATTACTATTTTGACTCAAAGAATCATCCACTTAATATTCATTTCTAGGATGGTGATGTGTCATGCAATCATAATCCTTGATTAATTCCATTCATCTCATCTACCTCATGTTTTACTCTTTAAGAGTTTATATATACTACAAAAATATGTGATCCGTATATATTTCACACTTTACTCCATTAAAATGAGGCCTAAAAGTTTTTAATGCATAATCAAGAACAAAAAATTCCAAATCATGTGAATGTTAATTTAACTCATCATTTTTCAACTGACATGAAGCATAATAAATTGCCTAATCAATCTGCATTATAACACAAACAAATACTTTCAGCAAATCATAACTATAGATAAAAAATTAACCATTTCTTTGAGGAATTTCCAAAACAATAGCATTCACCAATGTTATTTTCAATTATATAAAACATTTATCACATTGTTTTGTCCAGATGATCATAACAAATTTTCAAGTTAACATGGTCAGTGGGATAGATAATGATGAAAATTTTTCAAAAATTCTTCGGTAATAACATATTCAACCAAGAAAACTAATAATCACTGTTATATTTGTGGGACTCGGACATTATTCAACAAATTCTATTTTGAATAATCAACTATTTTGACATATTTAGATGTAATGATCCCATGTAATGAAATTTTTTGAATCCAAAACTCAGACATTATAAATTTACAAAACAGTTTCATTTAATTTAATTTTTTCAATCCATCCCTTAAATTACATTCATTCTCCTCTTCAAATTTAAAATAAGGAAAAATATGATCAGAAAACACAACTATAGTCTTATTCAAGAACACACAAAAAATTATATTCATAAGATCCATGAATACGTGTGTTGCATTAGATAACACAAAATGCATAACTACAATTTCTTAATGGTCATATCGAGTTTAAAATATTTTCTTCATAATTTGTGATTCCATTTATTTCATCTGATGTTACCCCAACCGGAAGTCAATCATTGAAAAGTACTATGATCCCAAGAGATGATCAAATAAATCATTGATATGATGAAGAGGATAATTTTTCTTAATGGTTATTTTATTCATGTCACTATAATCAATTCAATGTCTCATTAAACCATCTTTCTTTTTATCAAATAAGACAAGAACACCGTATAGTGATGTTATAGGTCGAATGAAAACATTATCTAGTAACTCATGAAGTTTCTTCTTTAACACTAAAAATTCCATTTGAGCCATTCGATATGGGATCAAGGAAATAGTTTTAGAATTAAGAACCAATTAAATAGTAAATTCAACTTCTTGATTTGGTATTATTCCTGGAAACTAATCATTAAAAACTACAAGATACTCAGTGTCTACAGGAACATCATTATTCATAATAGTTACTTTTCTTTCAACAATATGTTTTAGGTAACATTCATTTCAATATTATACTAGTTTCTCTTCTTCTTGATATGTTATATGATGTAATTACTCATTCTTGTACACAAATTGAAATTATTTCTGAAAATAAACCCTTGTAGATATATAGATAATCTTATCATGATAAATGGAATGCCAATATAGAATAAAAATAACATCAATCTCTTCTAGAAGAAAACAAATATGGTTGGTAGGTAGATTCGATCCACGCACATGGAAAGGAAGGTTCTTATAATATCTTTTTGTCTCAACATTTCCCATAGGTGTTTTTACTAGAATTTTAGTGTTCAAATCATGGTATGGAATTCTGAATTTACTATAAAATTTCTCCTAAATGAAATATTGTGTAGTCCTAAAATCAAACAACACATTCAAATAACATATGTAAAAAAAATGTACCGGATACAAATTCATTTTATGGACCAACATCTTCTGACGTAGTTGTAAGGGATTTCAACAACACTTACTATTTTTAGTCTGTCTCATTTCCATTATTTTAGTTCTTAATTTCACAGCCATTTACCTAAGGACCCATTTCATTGCAGATAATACATTTTACTGACTATAAATCATATTTTATCTTACTGTTACACTGATATTTTTTAATAAACTTACGTGCCTTATGTCCCATGTTTTGACATCGAAATCACATACAGAAAGTCAAAAGGCATTCACTAATTTGATTTTTACCACAATTTTCACAAAATGTAAACTTATGTTTCTTACAATAAATTTTGTTTTTAAGAGTTCTTCTCTTTCAACTACTACCTCAAGTTCTTATTATCTTGTTTTCCAATTAACACGAGTTCATTTGAAAACACCTTTTTTTCCTTCTCTTCACATTGAACATGTTTTTCATATATTTTGAACTCACAAGAAGATAATTCCATTTGATACATTGGATTTAATCCTTAGTTAAAATGATGGATTTTACAATTAAAATTTTGTATCAAATTTAAAGCATACATTCCCAGTCGAGTGAATGTTTCTTCATATGAAGCCATTAAGTCATCCTCCTAACTTAATTCTAGGAATAGTTTTTCTATCCTAAGTCGAACCGCAATAGGAAAATATCTCCAAAGAAATAAACCATAGAATGCCTCCCAAACAAGAGAAACAATCTTAACACCATCAATGATATTTTTAATCCACAGCCACCACTGATTAGCTTCACCTTCAATAGATAAAACAATAATAATAAACTTTTTATGTTTTAAACACCCCATAACTTTGAAAAACATTTCCAGTGCTTAAACCACCCTTCAGCAAGCACATGGTCCGATGATCTTTTAAATGATGGTGGATGTTACCTCATTAAATGATCCAATACTAACATGGTCATTTTTGGATGATTTGGAAGATCTTGTGCATGGATACCAACACCATTTATGGCTCGATTCATCTGTTATATCACTGCAAATAAAAGTTCAATTCCAATTCTGGCCACTTCTGGTTGTTGATTTTGTAGGTTGTTTGCCTCTGGATGTCATCCCATCATAGACTCCATATTTTCTCTATGTAAAAAAATTATGAAAAAATATATATTGTAGATGAAGAAACATTGTAATATTAAAATTATATATCATTTCAATCTTACCATAAATAAAAAATAATTAGAGTTATTCTACTAACAATATCCTAACACTGAAAGTTATCTAAACCGACCTCTAATACAACCTATAAGGTCCCAACCATAAAAATTAAATAATAATGAGTTAAATCAAGAATTCAATTTGAGGAAATTTTTTAGGTTTAGTGTTTTGGATAATTAAGCTATAACTATTACATTACATCTCAAAAATTAAAAAGTAGACACTTCTACTCTATCCAATTTGTTCCCAACAATAAAACTCCTTAGATAAAACAAGAATTATTTTCATGATATAAATATTCTTGAATTGTTCTTTTCTCTTACCGTTACTTATACCCTATGAAAAAATTTTAAAAAACATGGGATGAGCATAAAAAGCTCAATAGGGGGTATAAAATAGTTAATGATAACATTACTTCATGAATGCATACAAATCAATGAAATCCTATTTTTCACTCAAATAACATGATATCTTTAACATAACTCTTGAAATAATAAGATTTAAGAATAACTCATATAAATCATAATTCATAAAGTTAACTTGTGTCATTAATAACATACTTAAATTTTAGATTTCACAGTTACATAGGGACTAACCTTCATGGTCGCATTTGGAATACCAATCACAGTATATTCCCGAAATATCTTAGGATTAACATTAAATTTTTACCTATATCATGTTACCCAATGCATTAATGATCTATCATGGCCTCACTCGCCCTCCATTTATCATGGAACCAGCCACATAAATAAGCAATACCCATGAACTATAACAAAATCTAGACATATAAAACAAGCATAACGGAAAGATAAAATTTACATATTGCAATCACAATTTATCGTTCCTATATATTGACATAATAAATTCTTTCTCAAATACATATTCTATACCAAAATACATAAAAATGGTATATGTTAATAATTTTTCTTTTAAAAACACTACATCATGATAAGGATGATAAATATCAAATAATACTCACGGTGGTAAAAAGGTTGTCTTCAATAAGTACGTTAAAAAGAAACATTACTTTTCATGTTTAGTAAAAAAAATTAATAGACAAATATTCCATTTGAATAAAATTAAATTTCAATGTTATTTATATATCGTATAAAATAATGTCTTATATATAACAAATTTTCCTCAATGAAAGGAGTTTGAGACGAAGTCCCATACATTGAGTCTGAATTGTCTTGTTCATTATTTATCTCCATGAATACTAATAAAATTTTCATTTATACTTGATTTATAACATTTTTAATTTTTAATATCCATTTTATATGAATTATCCTCATGTTATAAAAATTATAAAATTATTTAAGTTCATATCTATCTTTTTTCCGATATTCGGTACTTGAGTGAAAATGAACTTGTTATAATTACAAGTTGTCTAGGTGGTCAAAAGAACATTATCTCTAGAATAGTATTAATCATTTAAATATCATATATACCCATTATATATATGAATTTATAATATTATATAACATTTGGATATAATAAATGAAATGTACTATTCATGGAGATAGTAGGTGTACGTACGCATTAATGCTAATTTCATTTTTTATTGTATTTAATGGAATGAAAACTAAATAATAAATAGTTGTATTATAATTCAAGTTAATTTCCTATTATATATATATTTTATATGTTAATTAATTATATCTTTTATATGTTACATGTATGGCATGAATGATCCATATCAATTTGCGGGGGGCGGTAGTCTGCACATCCTCAAATTAAATTATCTTTTTTACACATTATGGAATGCATAATGGTATGATATAAAAAATATAGAAGATTAGATATGATATAAATATAATATATATCATATATAAATAAATTTACATCATAATGGCCACCATGAGAAGTTTTAGGGGAAAATTGAACAAACATCATGTTGTGATGCATTAGTTCTCCGCACATACAAACAGTATGTTGGTATCAATTAGATGGAGGTGTGTATAAATGTTGTTTGAATCCGTATCATAAAAACATCCTAGTATAATTTGGATTCATGTGTGGTTATTTAATCAATGAATAAGAAGATCATAGGAAGAAAATAAGGAATATAAAAGAAAAGAACATGCGAGAAAATGTTACTTCTAAATCTGGTAACTTCTTTTGATTTGAGCCAAAAGGATTTCTTGAATTGCCTTCTTCCCAAGGTACAGATTCTACCTATGAGCAAAATACATTTGATGCTTATTTGGGATTAATTTTGATGATTCAAGGGGCTTGAATGGTTTCAGTTATATGGGTAGAGTTGGTATCCCTTTATAAGAGGGAAGATGGTAACTTTGGGAGAGTCTAGAAATATTAAATTATTATAATTTCAATTTCAAAATCAAATGATCTAAAACTCATTTACATCAAATATAATAATATTTTTGTTTGAATAAATATCAAGAAATAATATTTATACATTTTTTAAAATTTTATTATACTTATCTTTTTTGTTTTTAACCCTTATTTTACCATTTTTAATCTTATTGATATATAATGTTATTCACACATTTTGGGTTATTGTAATTAACACATCATGTCAAACGACCCCAAAAAAAGTAATTTAATATATTTTTCTAAATTTATTAACCATTTTTATAAAACATATATTTTTCAGAAATTAAAATCATTTAATAATCTATTTTATATTTTAGGAGTTGAATTATGTCAAATTTGGACACTATTCAAACTTGTGTTCTTTACAAATTCATTAAAACTTGAAACCTTCATAAAATTTAATATAATATAAAATAATATATAAAAATAATCATGAAAATTATTCTATGGATTCAAAATAATTTAATTAAATTTATTTTATCATTTATAATAGCATTTATTTGAATCCATTATGAATGAATCAATCACAACATCGTCATTATGTCATAATTAAATTTATTTATTTATTGTCTAAAAATTACAAATTAATTTTTATGATGTAGTAAATATTTTATAATTTTAATTACTATTTTTAGTCTAAGGGATCACTTATATGACCCCTTAAAAAATTCATAATAAAGATACATGTTTCTGTTGTATTTCTCTTTACATTAAATTAATTCTTATTTAATGTCATTTTCACGCCCATGTGGCTCCATGGGTTCCCCAAATATTCCCAAGGATGTACATGGTTTGAAATATCTCATCCAATAGTATTAGGACATGTTTCAGGGTAGTTTAATATAATAATAATAATAATAATATGTTTTTACCATAATTTACCATATTTACCATTTAACCAAGGTAAATAAAATAATTGTTGAGGTTACAATTCATAATGTACAAACATAAAAGGTACATATTTAAAAACAATGGAACATATTAATCTAAATATATAATCCGTTATTCCATATTTAAAACAATGAATTGGTATAAATTAATTTAAAATGAATTATTGTAATCAAAACTAGAAATCTTGTTTTTTAAAAGTAAATAATACCAAATGATTGACATCTATTTAGGTCCAATTAAAATTCAAAATTACGTACTATGACCAAAATTACATTAAATGGTAAAAAATTAATCTATTTAAACTATAAAAACAATTAAAGTAGAAATTTTATTATATTAATAAATTAGATGAAATGGTGGTTTTAAATTAAAATGCAGTATTTTTCACTAATCATTAAAAAATAAATGTTATCTTAAAATTAAAATAAGATTTATCGAAATAAAATTTTGATGTCTTCCATCAATATTATAAGTTTAAATTTCTAAATATAACATATATATGTGATAAAATAAAGATTTAAAATGGGTTCTCCATAAAAAGGTGGTAAAACAATCTTTTAAAAATATTAGAGTATTTCTTGCATAAAATCAGTTTCGGATTTATTTTAATCCTATAAAATTTACTGGAAAAATGTAAATATATTTAGAAAACATTTATAATCATACACTAGATAGTTCTATTCATTCCATCCAATACAATAGCTGGGCATTAACTACCATTTTAAATAATAATATTATTATTTTATTTTTCATTATATCTCAATGTAGTGTACAACGTAAGATTTCAAAAGAAACCCATTGTTGTGCGCTAAGTATGATATGTGAAAAATTTTCACCTTTAATTTTGAAATTATAATATCTTATTTATTAATATTAATATTAATGAAAAATATTATTCTATATTTACATTGGATCCTATATTCTAGGTGGTGGGGCCGCCTATAAATACTGGAGCACCAATTCAATAGAGCATTGATATCGCCTATATTTTGTTAGGTTCTTATATACAAATGAATAAAAAATGAGAAACAAAAACATTATTTTACAAGTATGATATATGTTTACATAACTGACATGAAGGATATGGTTTCTAATATTCACATAGGTTTTTAATAATTGAATGATCCAACATTACTATATATTATTATAAAAATTACATTTTGAGTTAGGAAAAACTATTTTCCTATGTGGAGGGTATATCACGAACTTACATATGTGTGATGATGAAGTAACCACACACATGAAATGTTTTTTGAATAACTATACATGAATTAATAATAACATTTAATTTTATATTATTGGGTGAATATTTAGTTTCTCTAGATATTTCATGAATAGAACTACATGTGTCGTACTAGTTGTGCATGCTTCCACGAGTGAGATGAAGAACACATATAGGATCTGATGCACATGAAAAAATTTGATTCACTTAGAATAATATATTAAAAATATTATATACATTGAGATGTATCATAAAATAATAAACGGATAAATACTATGTGTTAGTATAATGTCATGTGTTTTGAAATGGGATGAAAATTCTAATAGAAATTGATTCTTTTGTGAATGTTCTAAAAAATGAGTGTCAAATTATAATTATGAGTTCTTTAACTCTTTAAATTATTTTTTATATTCATACTAAGAATATAAATGTGTCTTAGGTGATCATATAAACTTTCAGAGAATCATGATATTAAACCCCAATTTAGGGATAAATATACAATGGACCGTGTTTGGGTCATGGTTACGGCTACCGTGCGGCCCAAACCATGTGGGTTGTTTGTATATAGACATGGAATGATGTAACCATATGACACACAGGGGTAACCGTTTGACATGTTTCATGTGTGTAGAAGAAAAACTCATGGTTACCCCATTGTTTACCTGACTATATACTTCAACTATGTATGGTGGGGGTGAACACAGTTAGAAGTAAATCTTGATTAGAACATGGTTTCAAATATAGGATTGGAATATATAATTATTAGAGGTACTTTGAACAGTGTCAACATAATGATTATAAATTCTTTTCCTAACAGTTCTTCCAAATCATGTGCTTCTTAAAAATGAGAAAATAAATCATTTTTTCCTATCCATTAAATGGTTTTCCCCACTTTTCCACCCCCATTTTGCTATGTAGATGCTCCACACCTATCCTCTTCTCCCTGTCCTCCTCTGTAGTGGATTTACCTCATTCATAGTCTAATTCAATTGTCATAAGTTGCGTTAAAATCATAACAGTGAGTATATAAATCCACATGTCTCTTTTATTAGTTTCTCTTCTTACTTTTTATGTTATTGTTGTGAAATATAATATTCCCTATTTTCAATAAATTTTGTGGATTTTCCCATTTATTCTATTTTTGGATCAAATAAATCTAAAAAAATTATGATTAACACATCTTAACTATTTGGTATAGGGTCTATATGCATTTTCATAAAATTTTTGTCATATATAAATATTTTCATTGTTCAAAATGTTTGACCTTTTATCTATTTCTCAAAAAATATGACATACATCAAAAAAAATAAGTAAATGAAATTGGTGATGCCCTTTAATCCCATTAAAATTGTTAGAGGTTGAAGACCACAACTCAAAAGACCATGTAAAGTGAGTTCAATTACACTTTTATAATTATTTTTGTTTCCTACATTACCTTACCACTCCTATGGGTGTGTTGATCATTACCCTTGGTAGTGAGGTTCTTAATAAATTAAATTGTTGGTTAAACCATTAGTCTTGATAACTATAAATATTCATTATATTGATAAATCATCATGTGTTATTAATTAAATTGGATTATGGAATGGAAATTATTCTATTCTAGACCCTCTTTTCACTTATGAGTGATTTTCTAATAGAAATAATTAAATATGTGTTGTATTTTGTTGGGACATTCATTATTCCCATGACATTCATATTAAGTTATTAATTAATTGGAATAGTTTTATAGTTTAATTAAATTATGAAAAATTATTCTCATGACCTATTATATAACTTATTCATGTATGGTGACCACTATTATGGAAGATTCACCTAGAGCCTTGTCACTCCTACCATTGTGAATGGATTATCCTTTACAAACGATGTGGCTAGAAATCGTAAAATGAGTTATTAATCCTTGAGTGACCATTGGATTCCCAAGTAGGTATACTTTGGATAGGCTCATAGCTTAGATGGGATACACATAACCATGAGTGATATCAGGTTCCTCCTTACGAGATTCTACAGTTAAGAGCTTATATGGAATGTGGGATCACTTATACCTAGTTATTTATAAGAGACATTGGTTAGGGTTTGTGGACATGACTTTTCATACCCCCTGGCCAAGGATATTGTTCATGACATTTCAAATCATTTTAGGTTGTTAGATAGGATGCTCTACATATGTGATTTGGATTTTGGACATGATTTTTAACATCATTGATTGAGATTGTCTAGCACGGTGCTCTGTATCCCCCATTTATATTCATGGGTTATTACCAATATTCAAACAATGAGACTCGCATTTTTATTATTATTATATGGATTCCATGGTATGACACCACCATTCCTAACTGATGCATGTATATATATGTTAAGATATATTTATTTATACATATATATATACATGATGGAATGTTCAGAGACATTCTGGTTTAGGCTGAAGCAGATATGATCTTCTAGGTGTCCTTGATGATCCTGATCTCTTCATTATTACATATTTGTACTAATTTCATTATTATTATAACTGCACATTAATTCAGTTTTTACATTCTGAATGGATTTAATTAGACACCATTGGTGGTGTCTTACTATTTCTCATAGAATATTTTGTCTGCTAATTGGTAGTCAAAAAAATATCTGGATTTCGTGTTAGAATTTGGAAAGTGCTTGGTTCAATTTTTCATTATAGACTAGGACTATACATGGGAGCAAGGGAGTAGTAGTTGAAAATTTACATAGGCTTCCTTCCATAGTTTTAGTCTATTTTTTAATTTATTCATATATATAGTATATCCCAGTAATTATATTCCATAATATATTATTTTCTAACATTGATGATGAATGAACATGTTCATTCATGGTTATTTATTCATTATTTATATTTATTTTCATTTATGATTATTATACTACTACTCTTTATATTTATTACATCCACTAATTTTTGTCTTTTATAACATTGTTCTACTCTGATTATGAGGGTATAATCTCCCGACTAAACAATCATTGACCCCCCAAAACTAGTCGAAAGCCTCTATAATATAGGGAGTTGCACTGGAAGTAATTTTACCAACCGACTCAATGGACCATTTTAGTGGATCTCATGCTGAGCCATTACATGTTGAATAAGAGGATTATTTTACTTTAATTTTTTTGATTTGGGATATATATGGGAGTTTAGGAATATGTCAAAACATTCTAATTAGCTCATTTCTAGGATCGTCCAACCCACACATGAGGGAAAGATCGAGTTTATAGGAATATTATTATTCATGGTCATTTTAAAATTTTATTATTATTTCATCTTGATTGATTAATTTACATATGTTGGTTATGATTTATGAGATTCACCTCAGATTTATGGATTCATACCCTTGTCTTGGTATGATATGGATTTAATGGTTCATGCATCATTATAGGTTCATAATGATTCACATTACATGCATATTCCATTCAATATAGCCTTCATTACTATGTTGATTTATTCTTGTCTGTATATCTTGCTTCCATTATTATTTAGCATGGATACTTATATTCCATGTTTGTGTTGTTATTTCCATGTAAATATGTACTACATACTTTTGAAGTATCATTCAATTTTTTAATATAATTTTGATGGATGATTGTTATTAAAATTTCTACATCAACCTCAATCATTTTTCCCATATAGCTTGATTGTGAAACTCTAATTAACAAATTAGACATGTTTGATCTACGGACAATTGCTTTAATCTGTTGAATTTATTTTGGATTAAATGGGTTCCAATAAAAATTTATAATGTTTATGGGCCATTATAAATTTGGAAGGGTATCCCATATAACCAAACCAACATATATGATCCTGTTATATTTAAACGATTAATGTGAAAACATAATTACAATTACATGAATTCCAATTATAACTTATAAATTCAATTACCTTTATAACATTAGAATGGGAATTCATCCAATATAACCTTATATATATATAATATTTGACAAATCATGACTCTGGGAAGAAATATTTAAATTATAAGAATCTTATTTTGTTGAATAAATTTAAATTTTTTCTTACTGATTATACTTGTCTCGACCCATGTAGGTTGGCCTTGACATGATATTCTTATGTGGTAAATCCCCTAACGTTGTAGTTAATCATTAATAAAACAAATATTATTGGGTTTTACATAGATGGTAAAAGTTTGGTATGATGAGGCCCTCATAGTTCAAATTTATCATCATATTCCTTGGTACATAACAACATGGGGGTGTGCTTCTGATAAATATGTTGTGGTTATTTAGCATTCAATAGACACTTATACTATTTTACATATAAATATAAGGTGAAATATTACTAAACAAATTAAGTTAAAATTATAAAAGTCCTTTTATATACTTTTGAGATTTATTATTATGAAGAATATATTAGTTAAAATTCCAATTACAACCAAAATGTTGTTTTCCTCTATATGTAGGAATTGAAATTTTGTTTAACGTAGCTATGTTATGTGAAATTATGGATAAATAAATGAAATATAAAAATGAATGTTTTAAATAACATTCCTAATTCTACAAGATTTCAACTAAATAAAGTAATTAGTAAAATTTTCCATAATAACTTTTTCTTCATATCATTTATATATGATCTAGTTTAAATGTTTTGATAAGAGTGAATTGATTTAATTCCATAAATATGAAACCTTAAACCAGTGTTCTTAAATTCAACCCTTGAGTAATGTTAGTTTGAATTTTTTCTTTATACATGAATATGATTTTTTCCCATAGGTCATAGTGGCCCCTCTCTTTTAGATTATGCAAGGACGCTAGTCTATTATTGTTATTTATATTCTTTGTGTAACATAGTTACAATTTCAATGTTTGGTGCTTTAGTAAAGTGCTTGCCTATGAGAGGTTTCACTCTCAAAGGTAAATTAGAATCAGTAAATGCATGTGTAGAGTTATAGGTGGGACATTCATTTGGAATTCCATTTGACTCCAGTAGGAATATATATTTATAGAATGGCACCTTAGTTGAAGTATGGTCAGGTTCTGAGTTTATTTGTTAATGAAAAGAGAATCATGTAATGATTAGATTTGTCTGGTTAGACATTCCTTGATAATGTTCAGTCTCTTTGACGATCATGTGATCCTTCTACTTACTTGACATATGACATGGTTGAATCAACAACTAGGATTATAGTCATATGAAATTATATGATGCTGGGATACATAGTACGGATGAGATTGTAAATTAAAATTGATGGATGCAACTATTGTGTTGTTTCTCTATCACAATATCAAATTTTTTTCACATAGTTTTAATCATGTTAAGAAGTTGTGAATTAAGTCACATATTGTTTTAGTTAAATGTTTTTTTAATGATTTAAACTATGTGGTTTGAAAATTTCATGGAAAGATCCTTGATTACATGGAGGCTACATCAACATGATATATTCATTTTATATTGACTTGAGAATTATAGAAAATTAGTAATCCCACTTCTAGGGGTAAAATTAGATAATTGATTGGGAGCTATTACACCACCTAATGTATTAGGTTTTGGATTTTATATCTGATCTAGTCTATTTTTAAATTTCTAACAATTTCTGTCACTTTTCATTTGGAACATTGTATAAGCATGTTTCCCAGATCTAGAACCTATATTTTGGGGTGGAGGGAGTGTGTGACATGGGTGGTGTTCTCATTCATAGAAAACAATGACTATGAAATTCATAATGGGTAGAGAATAATTTCAAACATATTTTATAGTTTACTTCCATAAAGAGGGATAATAAAATTAAATGTCAAGAGGGAAATTATCCTAATAGACTCTATAATTTAATTAGGAAGGTATGATGAAGTTATCTATTACATGAGATGATGATGAATATTTAAATTGGTTTTAACTTAAACAATGTCTAGATTGTAGATTTATGCTTGCGGTGAATAAGCGATATAAAAGTTTGATAGGTCGGTAATGAATCTATGATAGAAGGGCAGCATGACAGCGAGATGATTGGTGGATGACCCAACCATTGATGAAAGATGGTATTTGGTATTAGACATCACGGGTGTCTCTTGAATGATAACATGTACAATTGGATTTAAGGCGATGTGATCAAGGATATAAATATTATGTTGGTTGTTATGTTGGATGCCTGTTGAATGGGCCAGTCTATAGTGGATTTATTGATACTGTAACACCCGAGACTTTTATGTTATATAAATCATCAAAGGAATCTTTTTCTACACAACACTTGCTTGGCTTGCTTTACACGCAATCGCGACCTTCCTCGATAGCTTGTGTCGTACGCAATACCGAGTTTCACTAAACAACAATATGCTATTAAAACTAGCCGTTATGAATAGTAATAACCACTTTTTGAAATTTTATAAATTTTATTTTTCAAAATGGACTTCATTTTTGGACTCAGAATATCGAAATTAGCCTAGGGTGAAATTTTGGTATTTTTCTGAAAACTTTCAATTTTTGATGAATAGTGAAACCACTAAGTGGTAGGTTAAAAACTGAATTTTGCATAAAACATAATTTTACCGCTTCTGTGAATGAAATTTCAAAAATCCGACAGACACGGTTGATATCAGTAAGTAATATGTGGTTCAATGAGATAAAAATAATTTTTCGGTGAATAGTAACTTTTTACTTTTTTTACCGCGGTTAATAGTAAATAGGGTAACTAAGGGTAAATATGATATTAATATTACCCTAACACATTTCCAAATTCTATTGGACAAGTGTAATTCGACCAAAAACAAACTTAGGAATAAAATATGACCATTTAGGCCCACTTGGATTAGATTAGGACATTTATTATTAATTTATTTAAAGAAGGGTTAAAATAGTTAAAATCAATGTTTAATAAGTAAATCATTTTTAATATGTGGATATACATAATATAAATTCGACTATAAATATTCATTATAAAGATAAAACAATTTCCTACATAATGGTAGTTTATTTGTAATTTTTAGACATTAAATAATTTAATTTATTTATGACACAATGATGATGCAGTAATTATCTTATTAATGAAATATTGACATAATTGATGTCAGAAACACCAAAATAAATGTAATTTGAGACTTTTTATGAATTCCACTAATTTTCTAGGTTACTAGGATATATTAATGTTGATTTAATCAACTTTATTCGAACATATAATTCTTTTATGACTTTCACAAAAATCATATATCAAATAGTGTCAAAATTGACACAAAATAGTTTTTAAATCAAATATTATATTATTAATTGTTATTTTATTCCTAAAAATATGAGGTTCGGCCAAATAACATATATAAGGATATATATATTAAGAATAAACAATTTGGGGTTCGTTTGGCATTTTATAGTATGTGTATTAACCATATAGTGAAAGAAAACAAAAAGATACGGTAAAAGTTAAATTATTTAACTTAGAGTTAAATCTAATTGATAAGGTTAAAATAATACCCTAAACTTGTCTAAATCCTATTGGTTGATAGGATTTGGACCCATCCCCACTTTAGCTTCGAAATAAGACCCTTTGGAACCATTATAAACCGATTATGACATTAATATAAAATAATATTTTGAGATATTCCTAAGGTGCCCCTCTCCTCCCTTATAAAAGGGCACCTCCTCCCCCGCCTCCTCACACCAATTTGAGCACTCAATCTCGGCCAACCCCTGCCATTTTCACATCTCCACTTCCATAGAATAATCCTAGAGGTCCTGGTCTTCTTCAAAGACCAATATTAGTTCCCTAAGTGGAGGATTCAAAGAGGCGTTCCAAAGAAGAGGTAATATCCATTACCGATCTTTTCAATTTCTTTCTTCTTCAACTTCTTCTTCCTTAGTTGTTTCATGATGAAGTAATAACATCAGTATTACTTACATACTGATATTTCATTATAAATATGAAACAACCCTAATTCACCTTCTATCCATCCCACGGAAAAATGAAATCACCGCGCGTGCGTACCTATGGAATACCGTCTCCACGCCGTGGTGTAATCTATTTTTCCACCATCACTTTACAAGGATGGGTATAATGGTGTAATGAGTAACTATTTATGATTATTATAAAGTAATATTGATACTGAAATAATATATATATACTCCAATACAGTTCCATGATCATAGGAACGATATCATCACTCGTGCGTACGTACGGAACACCATCTCCACGATGTGATGCGACTCGTTCTACATGATCATCATTACATAGTAATTATATAAATGAATTGAATGAATAAATATGATACATGTTACACTAATACCATTTTGGATATAAGGTATCTACAACCTTAAAAGAAGAATAAGAATGTATTCGGCAAAACACACATAAGAACAAAAGGCAACAAAGACCCGAGTAACAAGTAACAATGAAATATTACTAACAAGATGCTAAGAATATGACCATATATGATATCATATCAATATGTATGATTCTGGAATAAGTCAATAACATTATTTAAACCATTATACCGGATATTCGGACACGTACAAAGAAAATCGGACCTAAGGTAAGGGAAATATCACAATCTCATTTTTTATCCGAGATTGTTTATACATTGGTATTTACTGGGGTGTATTTTATCATCCACATCCATGTTCCCTCAATATGTAATATTGTTTCCAGTTACAATAGTTTAAATACAATTTTACCCTTCGGTGAGTTTTTAGTAAAGAATATGAAAGGAATCTTTTGTCGTTTTTTCGTACGAGGTACTTTTGACTTTTCCGACAAAAGTACGAAGAATGTTTTTTTTAACTTATACGGCATGAATGGATTTTTAATACATTATTTCCAAGAAGCTTACTTTACAAGTTTTCATGTTTATTTTTAATCAACTTCTTTTAGTTTAAAGTTTTTTTACATGTTAAGAAAGTCAAAAAAAATTTGAAGAAGAAATTATATTTTCCTCAAGAATGGAGTTCAAGTGTTTTATCAAAATTATTTTCCATCTAGGATAATAAAGGGTTCTGTTTTTATCCCTATTATTACATTGATTTGATCATGTTGTGATGGAATTATTTTTATGAATTCCTTTATCTTATTTGAATTGATTTATGATATCATGATGTTTCAAGAATCCCATTTTTGTTACATGTGTTATGCGATGATGTATGATTTATGATTATGTGGCACACATAATAAAGGATTCATTATAAGATGGGTGGGACCTATATCTCCCTCCAATTCATTGGGTAAAGATTTTATATCTCATGAGATAGACATGGCTGGAACGGTAGGTTATACCGGTTCAGTAAAACAGGACTGGAACGAGGGTGACTCGGTTCAGAAAGGGACTTTGTCCACTAAGATAGTCTTGGCAATGAGTCATGACTAACAAGAAATGATTTCCATGATTATGTGTGCATGACACAAAGTTTCAAGTTTCATGTTATGATTATGGGGATCCCATTTTCACTTCTATGATTTATTCCATGTTAAGATTTTATGATCTCTTTTGCAGGTTATGATTTTCAAAAAGATATAATATTATTTTTATTTCCTTTATTTTCCCTTGCTGAGCATTTGAGCTCACCCATTTATGTTTTCTTTTCCCCAGGTCAGGAAGATGTATATTAAGTAGAATATGCTAAAAGGGACCCTAGATATGATGAAATAAATGGGAGACACTGTAGAAGATTTATGAACCAGTTGTTTATGTTTCCCAGTTTCTAAAGAAACTATACCTATACGATCCTTTGTGGTTTTGTCATATGTTGTAATAAGTGTGCTTCAATTTTGAAGTATTAACAATGTATGTAAAGTATGGGTCATTATAGTTGGTATCAGAGGAAAGGTATAGTCAACCTTTGGAAACTATGATGTGAAAGCCTTAATAAGAACCCTAAGGATAAGTCTAAGCATAGAACACAATCTTAGTGTTTTAGAAATGGACTTGAATAACCTAGGATAAGACCTTAAGCATGAAAATTTTATTCTTGAATTATGTGGTTTTCCTATTATAATTAGTGTTTCTCACACTATTCTTCTTGGTTTTAGTCAATGGCTGGAACCCGAAGGTACCGTGTTAATGCAGAATGCGATGGGCAATGCAATGATTGTCCCCCTGAGCAACCAAACGATATGGGAGATGGAATGAAAAATCTTGTAGCCATGATCACACAACTTTCTCAAGCTATGAATCATGCAGGACTTCCAAACGAGCAAAGGAAGGAGCAACATTCTGTTGAATCCTTCATGAGGCAGCGTCCACCTTCTTTCAGCGGGTCTACTGATCCATTAGTTGCTGAACAATGGATTAGTACTACTGAAAAGATATTTTCAGTTCTTCAATGTTCTGAGCATGATAAAGTCATCCTAGCAGTGTATCGTTTGGAAGGAGATGCTGATAAATGGTGGAATCTTATTAAGAATAAGAGGCAAAGGGATGAAATTGAGTCTATGGAATGGGACGAGTTCAAGAACTTATTTTTCAATAAGTAATTCCCTCGTATTCTCCGAACAAAGATGGAGAAATAGTTCCTTGAACTGAAGAAAAGGCATGATGAATCTGTTGGTACCTATGAAGCAAATTTTACAAGACTTGAAAGGTACGCTTCTGGTATTATTATCCAACCTGAGAGTAAGATCGATCGATTCTTTAGTGGCTTAAAACCAAGTCTTCGAAGGACGTTAGCCATAAGAGACTTCAATAGCTACGAGGAAATCGTTCGATGTGCTCTCAAAGTCGAGATGGAGATTGGAGTAACCCATCAGTCACATGGGTTTGATAAGAAGAGGAAGATGGAATTCAAAGAAAAATCTAAAGAGCACACGGAAAAGAAGATGAGCTTTTCCTTATGCACAAATTTTGGAAAGAAACATGGAGGGAGTTGTCTTAAAGGGACAAGTAAATGTTTTAAATGTGGAAAGGAAGGTCATCGGGCATTTGAATGCCGCGATAATGGGAAGAAGATGTCTAATGATGCAAACAAAGGAAGGGATACACAGAATGAACCTACTATACTTCAATGTTTTAAGTGCAAGGAGATGGGGCATTATTCCAATCAATGACCAAATCCAAGGGTTGATGATGATAGTCGACGTCAACAAAATCTTAAGGCTAAAGACAAAGGAAAGTCACATGCAAATTTCTATCAGCGATGTGGAGTACGATAACGAAGTGGTGAAAGGTACACTTACCATCCACTCTAAAGTAGCAAATGTTTTATTTGATTCTGGATCCACCCACTCTTTTATTTCTAAAGAATTTTCTAAGGGTATCACCATATTACCTCAATAATTAGATGTTGAGTTAGCTGTGACAACACCTAATGGAACAACAGTCGCATCAAAAGTTTATAATTCTTCTCCAATCGAAGTTTGTGGGAAAGTGCTTCCTGCAAATCTTGTGATCCTTCCTTTAGTGGAATTTGATGTGATTCTTGGCATGGATTGGATTTCTCTACATGGAGCTCATATCAATTGCCAAAGAAGGGAAGTCACATTTCATATTCCAGATCAATATACGATCGTCTATCAATGCAAGGATGTACATAACCTTCCAGTGGAAATTCCTTCCATCTTATGGGTCTTGATTCAACTAAATGAAGGTTATTTATCTCAAATGGTTGGTGAGAAACTCATGATTAAGAATATTCCCATTGTACGAGATTTTGATGATGTCGTTCCGGAGGAATTACCGGCTCTTCCACCAAATCGTGAAGTTGAGTTTTCAATAGAACTCGTACCAGGTGCTTTGCCTATTTCAAAGACACCTTATAGAATGGCCCCAATTGAGTTGCAGGAATTGAAGAAGCAACTCCAAGAGAATATTGATAGGGGATTCATACGCCCTAGTGTGTCACCTTGGGGAGCACCTGTTCTATTTGTTAAGAAGAAAGATGGATCAATGAGACTCTGCATTGATTATCGAGAACATAAAAAGATCACTATCAAGAACAAATATCCTCTCCCATGCATTGATGGCTTATTTGACCAACTACGCAGAGCTCAATACTTTTCCAAGATTGATCTTCATTCAGGGTATCATCAATTAAGGGTCAAAAGGGAGGATATACCAAAGACGGCTTTCCGTACAAGGTATGGACACTATGAATTTATAGTGATGCCATTTGGTCTTACTAATGCCCCTGCTATCTTCATGGATCTAATGAATAGAGTCTTTAGAGACTATCTTGATCAATTTTTGGTAGTCTTTATAGATGATATTCTTGTCTATTCAAAGAGTAGGGAAGAGCATGAAGATCACTTGAGAATTATATTGAAGACCTTGAGAAAGGAGAAGCTTTATGCCAAATTTACCAAGTGTGAATTTTGGCTTCAAAAAGGTGCATTTTTGGGTCACATAATCTCAAAAGTGGGGATATCTGTGGATCCAGCAAAAACAGAGGTTATCAAAAGATGTTCGAGACCAACAACAGTAACTGAGATCCGAAGTTTTCTTAGTTTGGCTGGATATTATCGACGTTTTGTAAATGATTTTTCACGATTATCTAATCCACTCACCAAGTTGACTCGGAAAGAAGTTATGTTTTTCTGGACAGAGGAATGTGAAGAGAATTTCAAGGAGTTGAAAAGAAGGTTATCCAGTGCACCTGTTCTCACACTGCCTTGTAGTGGAGAAAGGTTTGTGATCTACAGTGATGCATCCAAGAAGGGATTGGGGTGTGTTCTTATGCAAAATGATATGTTGATAGCTTATACCTCACAACAGTTGAATATCCATGAGCAAAATTACCCAACACATGATTTGTAGTTGGCTGCGGTAATCTTTGCATTAAAGATTTGGAGGCATTACCTTTATGGTGAAAGGTGTGATATTTATACTGATCATAAAAGTTTAATGTATATTTTCACTCAAAAGGAGCTGAATATGTGCCAAAGAAGATGGTTGGAGCTGATTAAGGATTATGACTGCTCAATCCATTACCACCCTGGGAAAGCAAACAAGGTGGCAGATGCATTAAGTCGACAAGACCATGCTAGTTTATCCATGATGAGGATCACAAAAGATCCAATATTTATGGATTTACAAAGGATGGATCTTGGAATTATAATGGAAGGGGAAAAATCGTATCTTTCTCAAATGAATGTTCAACCATCTATACATGTGAAGATTAAAGAGGCACAGAAAGAAGATGTCGAGTTACAAAAGAAGGTGAGAAATGTTCCTGAATTCAACCTTGATTGTGATGGGATAATAATGTTCAGGAATCAGGTTTGTGTTCCTTCCATCCCCGAATTAAAGAAGGAGATTCTGGATGATTCTCATAGTTCTTCATTCTCTATTCATCCTGGAAGCACAAAGATGTATAGGGACCTGAAAGAGTACATCTGGTGGGATGGCATGAAAAGAGATGTTGCTGAATATGTCTCTCGATGCTTGGTTTGTCAACAAGTTAAAGCTGAGAGACATAAGTCTAAGGGGATGTTACAACCATTACCCATACCCGAATGGAAATGGGAAAACATCACTATGGACTTTGTCACAGGACTTCCTAAAACATCCAAAGGCAATAATGCTATCTGGGTCATATTTGATCGTCTTACAAAGTCTGCACACTTCATTCCTATTATAGAGGATTTCTCTCTAGATCAGCTTTCCAGGATATATGTAAAGGATGTGGTAAGATTTCACGAAGTACCACTTTCTATTATATCTGATCGGGATCCGAGATTTACCTCGAAGTTCTGGAGAAGTCTTCAGCATACTCTGGATACAGAGTTGAGTTTCAGCACTGCTTATCATCCCCAGACAGACGGTCATTCTGAGAGAACAATTCAAACCCTAGAAGATATGTTGAGAGGTTGCTCTATGGATTTCAAAGGAGGTTGGGATCAACACCTACCTTTGGTGGAATTTTCTTATAATAATAGCTTTCACTCAAGTATTCAGATGGCTCCTTATGAAGCTCTCTATGGAAAGAAATGCAGGACTCCAACTTACTGGGATAAAGATGGGGAAAGAAAGCTATTTGGACCTGATCTCATTGATGAAATGGCAGAAAAGGTCAGATCTATTCAACAACACATAAGAGCATCTCAGAGTCGACTGAAAAGTTATGCCGACAACCGAAGAAATGACCTAGAGTTTGAAGTGGGTGATAAAGTGTTCTTACGAATATCTCCCTAGAAGAGGGTTATGAGATTTGGAATGAAGGGGAAGTTGAGCCCTAGATATATCGGTCCTTTCGAAATACTGGATCGTGTTGGGAAGGTAGCTTACCGATTGGCGCTTCCACCGAATCTCTCTCAAGTTCACGATGTGTTCCATGTATCTCTCCTAAGAAAGTACATACCAGATCCTTCACATGTACTCAGCTCAGAAGTTGTACCGCTGGAGCAAGATCTTTCTTATGAAGAACAGCCGATAGAGATTCTGGATCGTAGAGAAAAAGTCCTACGAAATAAGACCACTCGATTGGTGAAAGTTTTATGGAGGAACCACCAACTTGAAGAAGCTACATGGTAGCTTGAGGATATGATGAGGGAGAAGTATCCTCATCTGTTTGTTACAAAGTGACGAATTTCGAGGGCGAAATTCTTTTTAAGGGGGGTAGAATGTAACACCCGAGACTTTTATGTTATATAAATCATCAAAGGAATCTTTTTCTACACAACACTTTCTTTTCTTGCTTTACACGCAATCGCGACCTTCCTCGATAGCTTGTGTCGTACGCAATACCGAGTTTCACTAAACTACAATATGCTATTAAAACTAGCCGTTATGAATAGTAATAACCACTTTTTGAAATTTAATAAATTTTATTTTTCAAAATGGACTTCATTTTTGGACTCAGAATATCGAAATTAGCCTAGGGTGAAATTTTGGTATTTTTCTGAAAACTTTCAATTTTTGATGAATAGTGAAACCACTAAGTGGTGGTTAAAAACTGAATTTTGCATCAAAATTAATTTTACCGCTTCTGTGATTGGAATTTAAAAAATCCGACAGACACGTTTGATATCAGTAAGTAAAATGTGGTTCAATGAGAAAAAAATAATTTTTTGGTGAATAGTAACTTTTTACTTTTTTACCGCGGTTAATAGTAAATAGGGTAACTAAGGGTAAATATGATATTAATATTACCCTAACACATGTCCTAATTCTATTGGACAAGTGTAATTCGACCAAAAACAAACTTAGGAATAAAATATGACCATTTAGGCCCACTTGGATTAGATTAGTATATTTATTATTAATTTATTTAAAGAAGGGTTAAAATAGTTAAAATCAATGTTTAATAAGTAAATCATTTTTAATATGGGGTTATACATAAGATAAATTCGACTATAAATATTCATTAGAAATCTAAAACGATTTCCTACATAATGGTATTTTATTTGTAATTTTTAGACATTAAATAATTTAATTTATTTATGACACAATGATGATGCAGTAATTATCTTATTAATGAAATATTGACATAATTGATGTTATAAACACCAAAATAAATGTAATTGGAGAATTTTTATGAATTACACTAATTTTATATGTTACTATGATATATTAATGTTGATTTAATCAACATTATTCGAACATATAATTCTGTTATGACTTTCACAAAAATCATATATCAAATAGTGTGAAAATTGACACAATATAGTTTTTAAATCAAATATTATATTATTAATTGTTATTTTATTCCTAAAAATCTAAGGATCGGCCTAATAACATAGATAATGATATATATATTAATAATAAACAATTTGGGGTTCGTTTGGCATGTTATAGTAAGTGTATTAACCATATAGTGAAAGAAAACAAAAAGACACGGTAAAAGTTAAATTATTTAACTTAGAGTTAAATCTAATTGATAAGGTTAAAATAATACCCTAAACTTTTATAAATCCTATTGGTTGATAGTATTTCGACCCATCCCCACTTTAGTTTCGAAATAAGACCCTTTGAAACCATTATAAACCGATTTTGACTTTAATATAAAATAATATTTTGAGATATTCCTAAGGTGCCCCTCTCCTCCTTTATAAAAGGGCACCTCCTCCCCCTCCTCCTCACACCAATTTGAGCACTCAAGCTCGGCCAACCCCTGCCATTTTCTCCTATCCACTTCCCTAGAATAATCCTAGAGGTCCGGGTCTTCTTCAAAGACCAATCTTAGTTCCCTAAGTGGAGGATTCAAAGAGGCGTTCCAAAGAAGAGGTAATATCCATTTCCGATATTTTCAATTTCTTTCTTCTTCAACTTCTTCTTATTTAGTTGTTTCATGATGAAGTAATAACATCAGTATTACTTACAAAATGATATGTTATTATAAATATGAAACAACCCTAATTCACCTTCTATCCATCCCACGGAAAAATGAAATCACCGCGCGTGCGTACGTACGGAATACCGTCTCCACGCCGTGGTGTAATCTATTTTTCCACCATCACTTTACAAGGATGGGTATAATGGTGTAATGAGTAACTATTTATGATTATTATAAAGTAATATTGATACTGAAATAATATATATATACTCCAATACAGTTCCACGATCATAGGAACGATATCATCACTCGTGCGTACGTACGGAATACCGTCTCCACAATGTGATGCGACTCGTTCTACATGATCATCATTACATAGTAATTATATAAATGAATTGAATGAATAAATATGATATATGTTACACTAATAACATTCTGGATATAAGTTATCTATAACCTTAAAAGAAGAATAAGAATGTATTCGGCAAAACACACATAAGAACAAAAGGCAATGAAGACCCGAGTAACAAGTAACAATGAAATATTACTAACAAGAAGCTAAGAATATGACCATATATTATATCATATCAATATGTATGATTCTGGAATAAGTCAATAACATTATTTAACCCGTTATACAGGATATTCGGACACGTACAATGAAAATCGGACCTAAGGTAAGGGAAATATCACAATCTCATTTTTTATCCGAGATTGTTTATACATTGGTATTTACTGGGGTGTATTTTATCATCCACATCCATGTTCCCTAAATATGTAATATTGTTTCCACTTACAATAGTTTAAATCCAATTTTACCCTTCAGTGAGTTTTTAGTAAAGAATATGAAAGGAATCTTTTGTCATTTTTTCGTACGAGGTACTTTTTGACTTTTCCGACAAATGTACGAAGAATGTTTTTTTTAACTTATACGGCATGAATGGATTTTTAATACGTTATTTCCAAGAAGATTACTTTACAAGTTTTCAAATTTATTTTTAATCAACTTCTTTTAGTTTAATGTTTTTTGACATGTTAAGAAAGGCAAAATGTTTTTGAAGAAGAAAGGATATTTTCCTCAAGAATGGAGTTCAAGTGTTTTATCAAAATTATTTTCCATCTAAGATAATAAAGGGTTCTGTTTTTATCCCTATTATTACATTGATTTGATAATGTTGTGATGGAATTATTTTTATGAATTCCTTTATCTTATATGAATTGATTTATGATATCATGATGTTTCAAGAATCCCATTTTTGTTACATGTGTTATGCGGTGATGTATGATTTATGATTATGTGGCACACATAAGAAAGGATTCATTATAAGATGGGTGGGACCTATATCTACCTCTAATGCATTGGGTAAAGATTTTATATCTCATGAGATAGACATGGCTGGAACGGTAGGTTATACCAGTTCAGTAAAATAGGACTGGAACGAGGGTGACTCAGTTCAGAAAGGGACTTTTTCCACTAAGACAGTTTTGGCAATGAGTCATGACTAACAAGAAATGATTTTCCATGATTATGTGTGCATGCCACAAAGTTTCAAGTTTCATGTTATGATTATGGGGATCCCATTTTCACTTCTATGATTTATTCCATGTTATGATTTTATGATCTCTTTTGCAGGTTATGATTTTCAAAAAGATATGATATGATTTCTATTTCCTTTATTTTCCCTTGCTGAGCATTTGAGCTCACCATTTTATGTTTTCTTTTCCCCAGGTCAGGAAGATGGATATTAAGTAGAATATGCTGAAAGGTACCCTAGATATGATGAAATAAATGGGAGAACCTGTAGAATATTTATGAACCAGTTGTTTGTGTTTCCCGGTTTCTAAAGACACTATACTTATATGGTCCTTTGTGGTTTTTTCATATGTTTTAATAAGTGTGCTTCAATTTTGAAGTATTAACAATGTATGTAACGTATGGGTCGTTATAGATACCATGATAATTATATCTCAATAGTGGTTTGAGGTGGTCAAATCTGTATCTTCTTCAATATGAAAACAACATTAGGGGAATGACCCTAACAACTATTAATGTTGAGGTATGATCATAGTTTTAGGGTGTTTTGATGAATTTGACTCATTGATTGACCTGTCCACACTTAATTGAGAGGTGTGGTCCCATAGTTTCTTCCCCTACTAGTACATAATATCTTGATGGATCATGGATCAAGAGAGCTATATACTCTTATCAATGGAATTTCTGGTGAAAACCATATTTACCATTCCATATATCGAGAATGGGAAATATATAGAATTTTAATGTGATCCATGACATGTTATGATCAGTCCCCATATTTTATCATTTTCATCAGTACACAGAGAATTATTTAGTTATACATTGTTAAAAATAATTAAAACCAATTCCTTTCTTTTCCGATAACTATACTCATTAGTAGTTAATCTCGATGAGTGATGAGAATAAACAAAAATGTTTTGGATTCCCACCATCTCTATTTAGAGGTTAAGCCTAATATGAAAAAGATGTATTCTGATGATCATTGGATACTAAATTAATTTTTTGAAGGTCTGGTTAATTTGAATCGGGTACTGCGGGATTCCTTAGTGAATGTTAGGTAATGGTTCGAATGGGGACTAGGGATATTTCTAAGTGCAGTACCTAGGCCCAGAGTAACTTATTATGGTCCATTGATGATTGATTAGAAATTTTCTAATTCATATTTTATAAAATGAGGATCTATGAAATAGGGGATTGTTTGGATAGGATACGTCATAAGATGTTGGGTATGGGCTTTGGTTAGTGTTCCCTAAATGATCATGAAAAACTTTGAGATAAATTTTTTGAATCTTATATTAATTACATGTCAAATATAAATACTTATATTTTTTACAGATAGTGGACCTAAGGTAGTTTACCATGAGTATTATAAAAAACTAAATGGGACTAATGAGGAAATATATATATCACAATATTATGTTTACACAGGCACATTCTAGGGTTGGAGGGTTCTTTTAATTGAAAATCCAATGTGACTACTGTGATTTTAATTTCTTGGATTTTTAGAATTATGGAAAAATTGATAAATGTTCCAAGATAAATATTTTTATTAAAAGTATATATATCAATAGGTAGTTCGGAAGGTTGGAGTTCTATGCCACAGAATTAGTCATTCAGTGATAGGACATATTGTAGAGAATTCCATGGTTCGGTTGAGGAATGATATGATGATGTGAATGTTTCCAATGTTATAAAAGCATATGTACGCGTTTTCTAGATATGTTGTGGTTTTCACAATCATTGGAACGAGATTTAATTATTTAAGTGTTTTATGTTTATGGTTGCACTTGTAAGTGATTTTTTTGTTCAAAATGAAATGCAGGTGAATGAATGTGAAATTATTTCCCATATTAGGTTATTTGATGTTATCATTTTCTCTTTAGAAATTATGAGGGATGAGAATTTATAATGTGTGGAGATTTTAAATAACCGTGTTTTAGATCGATTTGTAAATTACAAAAGATTATTTATTTTATTTTGGTGGACAAAACAAAACACGAAATGAGATTTGAATTGTAATTATTAGAGTTATAACTCATTTAACTATTGATTTATATGTGGATTAATCCTTAAATGTTTTATTAGTTGATTGAATTATTTTACAATTTGTATAACCCAGAAAATTAGATTTTATGAGATTTAGACATTGGCGCATGGTTAATGACAACCGTGTGGCCCAAAAAATGAATCCTATTTGTATTGGGATGTGGGGTGAAGAAATCAGGTCTCACCCAAGTGAAAAAATGTGTCCTAGTGTAGGTTTTTAGAGGAAAAAATCTTTTTTCGCATGGTTTACCTAACTTTGCATTGAAACCGTAGAAGGTAGGTGTGTTCTTGGGTAGTAGAACCACACAGTTGGCTCATGGTTTGTAAAATGTGAGAGGATACCAGGAATCTTATAGGTTCTTTTGACAATGTCACTACATGGTTGTTTCATACCTTTCATAACTGTGTGGCCTAATTATGCACCTCTTTAAAAGGGGGAAAATTAATATTTTCCCTCTATGTCTACAAAATGGTGTTCACCCCTTCCCCACCATAATTTTGTAAAAGACTTCCTTACACACACCCTGTTCTGGCCTTTTTTCACCATGGTGTTTATTAATTATTTCATAGTCTAATTCAAGATCCTTTGTCTGTGTTGGTAGAATAATCGTGATTTTATGACTCCACTTACCACTTTTATCGGTTTCTATTTTAAATTTTTATGCAATAATTATATGAGTTAGCACTCCATATTTTCATGTAGTTTGTTTATTATTATGGTTTCTACCATTATGTTGATAATCAAGTTTCGATAATGGATTATTCAACTATAATGTGTACAAGTATGGTGATTTAAATACATTTCCTTAAAATCTACATTATTTATAAAATGAAACATTGTACTACAAATCGGAATTTCAAAGCATTTATCCAAAAAAATGATATGACATAATTCATATAATTAAATCAGAAAATTATTTCTCATAATACGACTTAAGATTGTTGAAATTTGATAACCTCAACATCAACCACAACGTACAGTGATTTATCCTAAGAACCCATAACATATTTTATGAGGGTTTAGTATCCCCAATGAACCATCATTGACCCCCACTTTTATATTGTAGCCTCTAGTTAATGGGTATATTCACTTGAGGAAACATGAATGACCATCTTAGGACAATGTTTAAGTGGATCGTGTGTCGGGGTGTTATATATGGGGTTTCACCACTAGATATACATCCTTAATATTGAATAAAGTAATCCTTGTGAAATTACATTTTGTATTCAATGAGATAGGTAATTAATATTTTGAATGTTCTATCTCACATAAAGAAATATTGTAGTGCCTCTATCTATTTCATAGTTCATTTTTTGGGATTTCACAATATATAAAATTATATGCCCTAGAATTATTGAAATGATGAAACTAATCATACAATAGTGATAAAAAGTTATTTAAGAAAGGAAACAAAATCTAATTCATTATATTAAAAGGTACATGAATTTGTACACAATAAAATCAGAACTATTATGATCATAGATGAGTATAACTATAAGGAATTTATATTTTTGGATCACGCAATGAGAGATAAAAGACTGTGTGATGTTATATAGTGACCATATTCTATGACACAAGAGTGAGGAGGCTAGTATGGACTCTAGTAACACAATGTGAAGTTCTCTAATGATCCTGTTTTTTTCACTAAGGAGTTAAGATAGGTTGTGCCTTTCTATATTCCATTGCAATTGATAATAACATTATAGTGGAGAATCTAGGTTGGGGGGTAGAACCATCATGTAAAAAAGAATGGCTTTGTTCTAAACCTTGTAAATACAGTGCCTCGTGCTATCTATAATAATATCAATATATGAGGAGAGACTTTTATAAGTAAAATTAATAAGAAGAGTGGAATATAATATTTAACATGGCTCATATAATCAGTTAAAATAGATAATTTATAAAAAAAGATATTTATGATTCACCCCCTCCCCCTCTCAGTGACCTTATAGTGATCTTAGATCTAAAATTATTATCACAAGAAGTATACCCTCTAAAATAATAAACATTTATATATAAGATAGGATAACCTTTCTGATTTAGCGAACAATATCATAACATATGATGTTTGGTTTTTATTAGTTTCTAGAAGAACCTTAATTATTATATTTAGTATCTATCTTTATCATTTAAAATTTGGATGTATCAATAATGACTATGAATAACAATAAGAAAATTGAGACAATGATAATGAAAATGTAATCATTAATGAGAGAAGAGTTTTATGATGAATCAATCAGTGGTGTCAAAATTATTAAAAAACCAATTAGTTATATAGTCTATGAAATACCAGTTTACATAAATAAAGTTAATATTTAATAAGTATCATATATATTACAACATATCATCAAAACATATAATTAAGAAACATAGAAGGAATAATAAGTATATGTAATAGAGGATTCAGTAGCTGAGAAGTTGTGATGTTTCAATGCATTGATAAAACATGAAATATACAAGGATGAAACCATTATGTTTTATGTTGATAAAGATATCATGGATGAAACATATTATAGCATTGAAGTCATATGTGCTACTATTTACATAGTTGGTATTTAATGAATTCAGGAATGTAATTTAATTATAATATAAACTATTAAAAACCCACTAATATGTTATATTTATCTAAAAAAATATTTAAATAGGATAATTAATCCAAATTTTATTCCATTCAATTTTTTAAAAATTATTTAATTGATTTATCTATTACTAGAACAAGCACTCTCTTTGTATTCCATAAGAACATAATGTAATTCTTCTATCACTAAAAAGTAAATATAAATTACCATGATAAATAAAATTCAATAATATTTCAAATAATCATTTACAGCTAAACATAAGTTCATTTCACACCTTAGAGTAAATTTAAATACATTAAAACAATGGTAGTGATATTTTTATTTATTTTTTTACATATAATTATATTAATATCATTTTCAAATAAAAATGAAACAACATTGTTATAAATTCAGATATTTTATGATTATAGTAAAAATAAAATTATATAATATACATAAGTTAGGTGTTAGATAAATTATTAAATATTTATCATTGTTTTTAATCATAATTACAAAATTTACCCTTAGTGGTGTGACAATTATTTTTACCAAGGTTACAATTCATAATGACAAAATAAAAAAGGTTATATTTAGAAAATTTGAAACATGGGATTCAAATATAAAACCCATTTTCATCAAATTAAATTCCTATAAAATAGTATTGAAGTCATCTATGTTACTATTTACATAGTTGGAATTTAATAAATTCAAGAATGTAAATGAATTATAATATAAACTTTTAGAAAACCACTAATATGTTATATTTATCTAAAAAAATATTTAAATAGGATAATTAATCCAAATTTTATTCCATTTCATTTTTTAAACATTTATTTAATTGATTTATCTATTACTTGAGCAAGCACTCTCTTTGTATTATATAAGAACATAAGGTAATTCTTCTATCACTAAAAAGTAAAAATAAATTACCAAGATAAATAAAATTCAATAATATTTCAAATAATAATTTACAGCTAAACATAAGATCTTTTTACACCATGGAGAAAATGTAAATACATTAAAACAATGGTAGTGGCATTTTTTCTATTTTTTACATAAAATTATATTAACATCATTTTCAAATAAAAATGAAACAAAATTATTATATATTCAAATATTTTGTGATTATAGTAATAAAAAAATTATATATTATACATAAGGTAGGTGTTAGATATATTATTAAATCATTATCATTGTTTTTAATCTTAATTACACAATTTACCCTTCGTGGTGTGAAAATTATTTTTAACAAGGTTACTATTCATAATGACAAAATAAAAAAGGTTATATTTAGAAAATTTGAAACATGGGATTAAAATATAAAAACAATTTTTATCAAATTAAATTCCTATAATATGTATAAACTAATTTTAATATAAATTTAAAAAGCACTATCAAAAACATTTTTCTAGAAAAATGAATATATCTATAACAATAATTCTATATCAAAATTATAAATAGTGATTATTTATGAAAAATTAATTGTATTATATTTAATAAAAATTAATTAATATAATTTTAAACAAATTAAAAAGAAAATGGGACTTGGTAATTTCTTGAAAAGAAAAAACAATTTTAATTATAATCTATATTTTCGACTATTCACTGATAAATAAATCATTTAAGAAATATTTAAAACACTACCATAATTTAATAATGATATATAGATAATAAAAAATATGTCCATTTTATAAAATATTATTTCTATATATTTTATAGATGAATTATAATATTCTCTTATGAAAAATTAAATACCATTTTTGAAGAAAAAAATTATTTAAGCCTAAAATTACTTTACTAAATATTTTGTAATTATATAAAACCTTATGTATATAAATTTTTATGGATTGGTTTTAATCATCATGAAATGTTTGAATTCTTGAACGGGTGGACATGTCAGTTTTTGAATCGGGGTTTTCAGTGGAATTTTGAAGGTTTGGTTGCCATAAGTGTTGTATTTGGATGAGTTTTGGGCCTAATATGGGAGTTGGGTATATGGATAATAATCATGTTCAATGAACATAGAGATCATTTTTATGGATTTTTTACCCTAGGGTTCATTTTTTGTGCATATTTAGTTATGACCCTGCACCCCATCAATGTGGGGTATCCAAGCAAGGAGCATATTTGTCTTAATCTATGTTAAGGGACCCTGGTAACCATGTTGAGGTTAGTAGAATACTGCATATTTTTCACTTGGTTGGATGATTTTCAAATCATGAGCAAATCTAAATGATGGGGGGATTCTTAAGGTTGTGCAGACCACACCCTTGGTGCACAATTTGTAAAAATGATTGGCCAAACCATGCTCCCCATAAAAAGTGGGACTTGAACACATTTCTAATAGGAGATTTTATTCCAATTACCATTATTTATTTCATATTTCATGAAACAAAATCCTATCATTCCCCCTCACTCTTCTCCCCATACACTATTGTGAATCTCCCTTGTATCTTAGTTGAGGGATTTGTCACCGCATTTTATTATAAGCCTTTAATAAGGATTTGAGTCTATGTCCTTTCCTCCTTCCTCTATTTTATATTTCGGGTTTCTCCAACTATATATTTAAGAAATTATTCTACCAATGAATAGTTTAATAATCCTCAGTTGATGGGGATTTCATGTATCTTATCATATATACATCTTTAGAAAATTTCAACACATCATCGGACATTGTTTCGTTGAAGGTATGAATCCATGTGTATTTTTGATGTTTTTATTCCCATTTTAGATGTATTTACATATATTTTTATACTAGTAATTTTATTTAGGTGTGAACTAAAATGTATGAAACGGCCACCCTGTGATCATTAGTTTATGTTCTGGTGTGACAGATGCATTTTGAGAGTTGTTTTTGACTTATGCCCATGTTGTCCAAGTTGGTAATTTAGTTTAAAGTTGTAAATTAATTATAGTTTTTTTTAAAATTATTTTATTTTGGATTATTTAATGTGATATGAGGCTTAGTGTATTTTGGTAATTGGTCATTAAGAAAGGACAAGCTCGAGCGTTGGTTATCAATGCTAGAGTTAATTGTAAAGCATAATTATTAATATAGGTGGTATATATCTATGACCTTAATTTAATTAATTTAATAAAATATATTTATAATGTGTCTTTTCATCATCTTGTGTTGGTATTTTTTTTAGATTCTAATGAAATTTTTTCTTATCTCTTGGGCTTAAGCTAATCTAGCATCCCATATCTGTTCTTATATCTTAGGGAACCACCAATGAATGATAATGGGCCATGGGAAAATTACAACCTAAACATAAATCATGAAACTAATTATTTCATGTATAACCCTCAATTATATTTTCATTGTTTTTTATAATCAATTTAACACATTCAATAAACAATGTATGGTCCATGATGGAGACTTAAATTATTAAAAAGGGGTCAACTATGAGGTTCCCTTACTCAGTTAACTGAACCAATTGTATGATTAATATTAATGTATATAGATTATTTTTAGGTGTTATATCTATCATTTTGGACATACAATAGTGCAGAAAACGTGTTTTACGTCACCATTTTTACGTCGGTTATATATAACCGACATAAAAATGAGGCGATTAGATTTTTAATGTCGGTTATTTTAATAACTGAAGTTACAAATCGCGCCTGTTCGGTTTTTACGTCGGTTATCTTATAACCGACGTAAAAAACCAATGCAAGGGGGGTTTTTTACGTCGGTTATTTGGAAACCGATGTAAAAAAACCCGATATCTACGCATTTTTTACGTCAGTTATCAAATAACCGACGTAAAAACCAAAGTGCGGGGTTTTTTACATCGGTTATAAAATAACCGACGTAAAAAACCAAAGCACGGGGTGGTTTTTTACGTCGGTTATAAAATAACCGACGTAAAAAACCAAAGCGCGATATATTTTGTACGTCTGTTTTAAAATAACCGACGTTATAAATTTAAAAAATAGTTTATAACGTCGGTTATATAATAACCGAAGTTATGAAACATTTAATGAAATTAAATCCCTATGGACTGTCATTTACGATATTTTGATTGACAGTCATCCGGATCATCTCTCTCGTGCGGTAAACCCTAATCGGCTCATCGATCGACCTACATTAAACTCACTTTTCCTTCATTGTTTATCTTCTTCACTCCTCTCGGATCTATCATCTCAACTCGCAACATTCAAGTAAGCCTTCCACGAATTTATTTCGTTCGTTTTTTTTCACGGATATTCTATAATTATGTTTTGCGATTTTTGTACATTTAATGTAAACACGATGTAGTGGTTTCCATGTATGCACCTCATTACTATATTGATATGATGGTGATGAGATAATCTAAGATACATATGATTCATTGATGGAATTGATACAATTTCACATGGTGTAGGATGATTTATGGGTGGGGTGAGACCATGACATTAGCATTGGGGTGTGAGAGGAAAACTAGTGGTGAAGTGGTATCCGAGAACCTTAATATTAATATATATATATATATATATATATATATTTATACGAAATAGTTTATTTATATGAATTATTTTGTGAGTGATCCATAGTGAGTATATGAAACTATTTTTCCTTGTTTAGGTGATGATTTAGATTCCTTTTTTCATAGGGCTTTAGTGTGCTTCCTCAACATTTTCATGAGATGTTTTAGGGAGGATCTTACTATGTATACATGTAATGCCCACCATACATAAATATAAACAATTTTTTTGGTTTTTAAAATCAATTTGTAGTTTTTTATATATGTTAGTAGTATTGAAGTGTTGTGGAGTAGCGCATTGGGGTGTGAGAGGAAAACTAGTGGAGAAGTGGTATCCGAGAACCTTAATTTTAGTATATATATATATATATAATTTTTTATAAAAAAAGGTTTATTTATATGAATTATTTTGTGAGTGATCCATAGTGAGTATATGAAACTATTTTTCCTTGTTTAGGTGATGATTTATATTCCTTTTTTCATAGGGCTTTAGTGTGCTTCCTCAACATTTTCATGAGATGTTTTAGGGAGGATCTTACTATGTATACATGTTATGACCACCACACATAAATATAAACAATTTTTTTGGTTTTTAAAATCAATTTGTAGTTTTTTATCGATGTTAGTAGCATGGAAGTGTTGTGGAGTAGCTTTCATGAGTATATAGAGTTTATTGTTTCTTCCTAGTTTTACTTTTAGTACTAATAATCTTCTTTTTGGTTTATGTACAATAATACATGTACGAATTCATGAATAATTATCTAAATTTATTCATTTCGAACTGAGGAGGGTTACTTTTGGTGGGAGAAAATCCTAAATGATATGGTATGAATTCATTCTATTATAACCATAAATAAAATATAGTTTTATTTTATTTATCATATACATCAACTTATACTCTACTTTTTCATCACAAACCCTTTGAGAATAAAAAACCAAACTAAGGGTTTTGGTATCCATATTGCCTTTTGTTATAGAATATGGGACATCAAAATCAAATGATTGAACATATTTCTCCCAAAAAAACTTCCATTGATTTTTATAATTGTGTGAAAATATTTACCAAATGGATTTAGGGTCTACAGAAACCATTAATAACATGTTAAATAGGTAGTTTATCTAATATATTAAAACATCAAAACTGTAATCAATATTAAACTATGTAGGTGTCATGGTTATCTCTGATTCAATGAAATTTAAAACTATTATATCTAACTATATTTTTTTTTTAAAAATAATAATAAAGCATATTTTTTTAAATACCTATAGATTTGTTTTATATTTTAAATTGATTTACATTCAAATTATGATTTTTTTCATATAAACATATATTTTTCTTATCTAAAAAATATATATTTTTTGTTGATATTTGTTATAGGTAATAATGAGTCGAAGTGGGATTACGGCACATCGAATGAGCAATGAATTTGAGGAAGGTGTTGATGCCTTTTTGGAATTTGAAAAACGAAATGTTCCAAGTAGTGACATTTTTTTCTGCCCATTCCTGAAATGTTTGAATATGAAGAAGTTGAAATGTAGAGAGATAAAAGATCATCTGATTTGTCATGGTTTTAATCCGAGTTATAGCCCTTGGATTTGGCATGGTGAAACTGGAAGGAATGTCACTGATGATGATGATTCGCAAGATGGTAACTCCGATGGAATTGAAGAAATGATTCGCGATATTGTAGCAGAACAAATTGAGATAGAACCGACAGTTGCACGTCTATATGGTGATGCTGAAAAACCATTACATCCTGGTTGTACAGATTTTACAGTTTTTTCGGCGGTGTTAATATTGATTAACCTGAAGGCGAAGAATGGATGGAGTGACAGATGTTTTACAGAGCTGCTACAATTAATGAAAGAAATTCTTCCAAAAGATAGTGATCTTCCAGATTCACACTACAAAGCCAAGAAAATTTTATGCCCGATGGGATTGGGATATAAGAAAATACATGCCTGTCTGAATGACTGCATTATATATAGGAAGGAATATGAATTTCTGTCAGAGTGTCCTAAATGTGGGACATCATGGTATAAGGTGAAAGAAAAATCACAGGCTAATGTAGAGATTACAAAGCTCCCTTCAAAGGTATTTTGGTATCTTCCTATAATTAATCATTTCAAACATTTATTTGCTAATTCACAGGATGCAAAAAGGTTAAGATGGAATGCTGAAGAGTGGGTATGTGATGGAAAAATACATCATCTAGCTGATTTTCCACAATGGAAGAAAATTGATGCCCAGTATTCTACTTTTGGAAATGAAATTAGAAATCTCAGACTAGGGTTGTGCACAGATGGAATGAATCCATACCGAACACTCAATAGCACACATAGTTCATGGCCTATTTTATTGGTAATTTACAACCTCTCTCCTGAAGTTTCTATGAAGCGAAAATATGTCATGTTGAATAAAATTATCTCTAGTCCAAAGCAACCCAGTAATAATATTGATTTTTACTTGTCAACGTTGATTGATGATTTGAAAATATTATGAGCTGATGGTATTCGGGTGTATTATTATTATAAAATGGAATATTTTCAACTGCATGCAGTGCTTCTGTTCACTATAAATGACTTCCCAGCATATGGAAATTTGTCTGGATACAGTGTTAAATGGCATAAATCATGTCTAATTTGCGAACAACAGACGTCATATTGTCAATTGCATCATGGGAGGAAAACAGTGTACATGGGTCATCAAAAGTTTTTGCCTACGGAACACCCTTATAGAAGACTAAAAAAAGCATTCAATGGCTCACAAGAATTTGATACTGCTCCAAAACCTTTATCCCCTGATCTTTATTTTGAGAGGGTGAAAAACCTTGACGTGACATTGGGAAAGACACAGAAATCTGGTAATGATAGACATATTTGGAAGAAAAGGTCAATTTTTTTGAGCTACCATATTGGAGGAATCATGAAGTTAAACATAATATTGATGTCATGCACGTGGAGAAGAATAGATGTGATTCTTTGATTGGAACATTGTTAGATATTAAAGGAAACACTAAAGATGGGTTGAATGCAAGATTAGACTTACTATCAATGGGAATACGTTTGGAGTTAGCTCCCAGTACTAAAGGAAGACGAACATTTCTTCGCCCGGCTTGTCATACATTATCGAAGAGGGAGAAAATTAGCTTCTATCAGTGTCTTCATGATACCAAAGTGCCTCAAGGTTATTCTTCTAATGTAAAAAATTTTATCTCATTGAAGGACTTGAAGTTGAAAGGTATGAAATCACACGATTTTCACGTCATGATGAAACAAATTCTACCAGTTCCATTGCGTGGAATATTGCCCATTCGTGTCAGAAAGACTATAATGAAGTTCTGTTATTTTTTCAATTCAATTTGTAACAAAGCGATTGATGTGAATGATTTGACCATTTTGGAAAAGGATGCAATTTTTATACTTTGTCAATTGGAAATGTATTTTACTCCAACTTTTTTTGATATAATGGTGCATTTAATGATTCATCTGGTTTGAGAAATAAAGCTTTGTGGACCTTTATATCTTCGTTGGACGTATCCTTTTGAAAGGTATATGAAAATATTAAAGGGGTATGTTAAAAATATATATCGACTTGAAGCCTCCATTATTGAAAAGTATATTTCTGAGGAGGTAGTAGAGTTTTGTACGAGCTACTTGGCTGCGGCGCAACACATAGGTTTGCCTCCATCTCACCATGAATGAGTTAATAATGAGGGAAAGGGGATTCTCAGCTTGAAAGCCAAATCATTGTCATCTGAACAGATGAAGAAGTTAGAATCAAACATCTTGAATAACATAGCTGATGCTCAACCGTATATCACATTGCATATTAATGAGTTGAAACAATGTCATCCAAAGAAGAATGAAATGAGGATTTTGAATGAACACAACAAAACATTTTTGTCATGCATTAAAAAGACTTTGCTTGGTAGATCAGATGTATCATAGACATTAAAATGGATAGTGGGTGGTCCATGATTAAATGTGATAACATGGTCCGGTTATGACATTAATGGTTATACATTTCATACAAAAGCTCAGGAAAACAGAAGTGCAGTTCAGAATAGTGGTGTATTGGTGTTTTCAGAAGCAATGCATTTTTCGAGTGCTAAGGACAAAAACCCAATTTCTGCATCAAGTGCATATTATGGAGTGATTGAAGACATATGGTAGGTTGATTACTTTAAAATTAATGTTCCCGTTTTTAACTATAAATGGTTTAACGGTAACAACAGTGTCAGACACGATGAATTTGGAATGACAGTTGTTAATCTGAATAGATTGGAAGACACATCTGATTCTTTTATAATGGCAACACATGCAAAAAAAATTTCTATGTAGTAGATCAATCAGATATTCAGTGGGCTGTTGTTTTACAAGGGAAAAAACAATATGTTGGTGAGGAAGAACTTGATGAATATGCTGATTTATGTGAGACCGCTACTTCCATGGAAATATTAACAGAACATAATGATGATAATGTTGAAGACATAGTTTGTGCCATAAGGAACGATCACGACGAAGGAATTTGGGAAAACAATCCATTTGTACATTCTTAAAATTACAGGTAACATATGATTATTTCTTATTTACATTTATTTTTTCCATAAATGTTAGATATTTTATGTTTTTTATTTATTAAAACTTGTTTTAAAATAAAATAAGTATATGTTTTTGTTTTTGTTTGTTTTATGTTTTTTTAGTTTACTTTATCATGTTTACAACCATTACATGAATTTTAAAATGCTTATTTTTGTTCACTGACAATTACTTTACCATGTTTACAATGTTTACTAGGTTTACCATTTTTACCATTTTTACCATCTTGACCATCTTGACCATCTTTGTCATCTTAACCATTGTTTAACATGCTTACCATATTACCAATGTTTACTATTATGTAACTTAGTACACTTTTCTATTTTCTGATTACAGTAGTATTAAAGTATTTGAATTTTTATATTTGTGAAATGACGTTTTTTTTATTTGAAGGATAATGACAGATCATTCAGATGATCAACCACATGATTCTGGAGAGGAGCATATTGCTGGTCATACCTTTGGGGATTAACATTCACATGCTCCTATTACGACAAAGAGTTCAAAGGATGGTAAACGTGGGTGCACATGTTTACCAAAATTATCACTTTCCCGTACGCAGGATCAGAGGATATTCATTGAGTTTGATGATGATGATATTCCTAGAGGTCTGAATGCCAAAGATTTTAAGAGTTTTGTTTCAACTCAGGATAAGACCAAAGTAAGCATTCTGTATGATGATTGGAGAGGTGTGGATAAAGAGATTATCTCTCAGTTGTGGGAGACGATTTTGGTAAGATCTTTTGTCATTGTTTGACCATTCTTTTAATGTTTCTAGTATATATAATATGTGTAACCTCTTCTTTATCAGATGACATTTGATATTACTAACACTGGATGAGTCAGGAAGAAATGCGTATCGTTGGCTTCCAGGAGATGGAGGGATTTCAAATCAATCCTCTCATCTGATTTCATTTATGGTCATAGGAGTCACGAAAATCCAAGTCGTATATATCCTTTTATAGATGAAGAAACATGTAGACAGTTTTTTGAAAGTAGAAAAAAAGAGTCATTTCTGGTAAGGGCAATGTAAACTTTTATAAAGTTTCTTATATAAATGATTTTATTAATGATTTGTTAATGATTTAATATTCTTAAATTACAGCAAACAAGGAAATCTCATCAGGAGATCCAATCTAAAAATGTATACCCTCATAGTTTATCTCGGGGAGGGTATGCATTATTGGAAGAACAAATGACAGTGGAAAAAATTCAACAACTAAGAGACGAGTCTTCAATCTATGGAGAGGTGGCCCCTCCATCCCCTCCATCTAGACATGAAAAATGGAAGAGACCTCGGAAGGGAAAAAGGGCAATATCTTTCGGAAGAATCGAGAATCGTAGCTGAGAGGATTGTAAGATATCTATTTAATTTATTTAAGTTAACTTTTTTCTTCATATAAGTTTCAATAATTACAGAAATGTTCAATTAATTAATACAGGGCTCTCTTGAGGAGCAGAGTTCAGAGGGGACATTTAGAGATACTGGGAGGGACGATATTTTATTTGCAGCATTGGGAAGGCCCTAACATCCTGGTCGTGTAAGAGGATATCCGGCAGGTGTATCGGTAAGAAAAGTGTTTCCACATTCTTCAACTTCTAACATTGAGGGGGTTTATAAAAAAATATAATCCTTGGAGGCTAAAGTTCAAAATATTAATGACATGATGGAGGAAAAGATTAGAGAGTCGGTACAATCTATGTTTGCATAAATGCAAAGACAATTTCAGATTGAAGCTCCCACTCCTCCACCTCCCTCTCCAGACCCCATTATTTATCCTCCACTTCTGCCAGTAGCTCCCACTCCCCCACCTTAGCCTGCGGACCCCATTTTTTATCCTACACCTCCGCCGCAGCTTCCTACATATTGCGATTTGTATGTTGATGATTCGCAACATCATATAGTAGCATACGTGTTGGTATATTGTATTGGAGATAGAGTTCATCATCAACAATTAGAGGTAGAGAATCATAGGGTCACTGTACAGGATATTATAGATAGATCAGCTAGGGGACCAATACCTACAGATGAGGTGGTGATAGTTGGACAGAGTATCGGCCATTTTTTAGTTTGTCCATCCAGACTTCTTCGACTCATTACCATAGAGGTATAAATGTTATATCTTTTATTTTATTTGTTTATTAAAGTTGTTTTATCATTTGAAAACTACAATATTTTTCAATTTTTTTCACATGAATACTTCAAAGGTAATGAAATACTGTATAGAAAACAACAAAGACAACAGGCTATGACATCAGATACAGATTCCAGTGGTCTTGACAGATTGTCAATATATTCAAATTTGTTGTTGGGTTTTTATGAGTTTCCAATGGAATCTCATGTGTGTGGACGTGAAATAAGTGTGGGGATTACAAAAACTGATATCATGGAGCTTGTTATTGGAGATAAGTTGGGCATCAACATGGTGCAAATTTTTTCCATGTAAGTCTTAACACCTTTTCCCTGCGTTATATTTATTAAAAATGTATACTTATGTAAGTTTTGTATTATGTATCTTTATAAAATTTGTGATAGGAATGAGCTGACAGAAGTATATGGATTCATGGACCCGAAATTGATTTCCCCTGAAGCATGTGCATTGAATGAGGAACAAAGAATGTATTATATTACTGAAAGATTTGAAAAGAATATAATAACACAATGTTGGACGATGCCTTTTTGTGAGAGGTATGAAACACATTTCTCTCAATGAGTTAATTATCTTTTAACATAAAAAACCACTATCATTAAATTTCCTTTTATCAGTGACCATTGGATGTTAGGGATTTTTTGCCCAAGGGAGAAAGCTCTTTATTGGATATGCTCTATTCATGGTGATGTGCGGGAAAGTTTTAAGAAGATATTGGAAAAGTATGTTTGAATTTCTCAATAGTTTTATATATTATAACGAATTTTAAATTTACCCCATTCGTATTATTTTCTAACAGTGCATGGGTCTACTTTCGAAAAAACACAAAGAAAAGAAATGCAAAGATCAAATATGTAAATGCGAAGGTAAATTTCCATTTATAATTTGTACTTTTTGATTTATTACATAAAAATAATATATTGAATTTACACTCATTCAAACAGAATTGTCATGAACAACAAGGCTTCATCGAATGCGGATATTATATGATAAGATTTATGTATGAAATAATAACAACTGGGACAGTTGTGAATTTTGACCTTGTACGATTTCCTCTTAAACTTTTCCATAATATTTCAATTTGATTTATTCATTATACATGTTAACTATATTCTTTTTCATTTGTAGCTTTTTGATGACCCTCAAACCTATACTGCTGAAGACATCAAACACGTACAAGTGGAGTGGTCAAATTATTTTACAGGTTTGATTAAATTTTAGTTGTTTGTAATGTAAAATGTAATTTTGAATATTGTCGTTTTAATTGTGTATTTGGCAGTTGTTTAGGTTGGATTTAGTTTTTTATTGAAGTTGAAAATGTAAGTTTTGAATGTTATATAATTGAATGTTTAATTTTTCTCTACTTCTTGTTTTGGTCACCTTTTGATGGATTTTCTGTTACTGATTTGGGTCTGTGGGGGAGGGGTTCCAACGGTGTGGGGGTGTGTTTAGTGGGGTTGGGGGTGTCCAGCGGTCTGGGAGGGCTGTCTGATGGGGTGGGGGACAGTCCTGGGGGGTGGCAGGGATGTCTAGGGGTGTGGGAAGGCGGTCCAGGGGTGTGGGAGTGTTGTCCAGGGGTGGGGGTTGTCCATGTGTGTTTGGGGCTGTCCAGGCATGTGGTGGGGTTTGTCAAGTAGGGTGAGGGGGTGAGGGGGTGTTGTTCAGGCGGGTGGGGGGTTGTCGAGGGGTGTTTGGGGGTGTCCGGGGGTCGAGGGGCAGTCCAAGAGTGTGGTGGGGGCTCCAATGGGGTGGGGGAGGGTTGTCCAAGGGGTATACATGAGGGTTGGAGCTCCAATGGGGTGGGGGAGGGCTGTCCGAGGGGTATACATGAGGGTGAGGGCTCCAACGGGGTGGGGGAGGGCTGTCCATGGGGTATAAATGAGGCTGGGGGCTGTCTAGGGGGTATGTTTTATATGTTATCTATGTACATGCTTAATTTTGATCTACTTCTCTTTTTGTGGTATGATTTCTTGATTTGTTTTCTGGTTGATTCTGGTGGAGAGAAGATGACTGCATTCTGTTTAAAAAAAATTGGGATTATCACGTAGTTTATTAAATAACTGACATGATAAAATGCCTGGAAAATAGTTTATCACGTCGGTTATTAAATAACCGACGTGATAAAATTCATGGAAAGTAGTTTATCACATCGGTTATTTAATAACTGACGTGATAAAAGCGCTGTAGAATTGTTTATCACGTTGGTTATTTAATAACCGACGTGATAAAAGGCCTGGAGAATGGTTTATCACGTCAGTTATTGAATAACAGACGTGATAAAAGGCCTGGACAATGGTTTATCACATCGGTTATTGAATAACTGACGTGATAAACCGCCTCCCGCCGGTTTATCACGGCGGTTATATAATAACTGACGTTATAAACCCCCTCCCCCGGTTTTTCACGTCGGTTTTATAAGAATCGGCATGATAAACCACTCTCACCTAGGTTAATCACGTCGGTGCTTATAGAACCGACGTGATAAACCCCCCTCACCCCAGTTTATCACGTCGGTTCTATATGAACCTATGTGATAAACCCCCCTCTCCCCTGTTTATCACGTCGTTTGTTTAATAACTGACGTGATAAACCGTTTTCTAGGCCTTTTATCACATCGGTTGTTAAATAACCGATGTGATAATCCCTTCCCATTTTCATTATCACGTCGGTTCTAAAATAACCGAAGTGATAAACATCACAATATTATGTTTTTTGCGTCGGTTATTAAATAACCGATGTCAAAATCCTTATTTATAACGTCACACGTATTAATGTCGGCTAGAAACCGACGTAAAAAATGAAAAATAACCGACGTAAAAAATGTTTTCTGCACTAGTGATAGTCGAGATCGAGATACTTGTACCCAGATCATGGACCTTGTAACCATACATCCCTTTGGTAAGAGGGAGTGTCTATGTACTTTAATGTAAAATTATAGATCCTAAAATCCCTTGTAGAGTACTAAAAATAACATATGTATGTAAATTCATTTAAATTACTTCAAATAAATAAATAGATGTACTATTAATTGTGATTTGTGTGACCCTTAATCAAATAAGTTAATTATGTAATGATAATATTAAATGTTAATGGATAACGATTAATGAAAGACTTGGGGTAAAATTTATGTTAAAGCCCTTGATCCATGATGTATGTTTTTCTTATTTATGCCTTATTCCCCTTATAATTGATTGTATGATTTCTTTGTCATATTAATATAATGAAACTTGATATAGTTTGAGATATGCATGAAATTTGTGAGATTTGGATTCTATGTTTGAATCCCAAGAATGAATCCAATTGATTCCAAATGATTCATCGCTGTGAATTATGGGCAGTAATCCAACATTGGATCCAGTCATTGTCTTATATTTGTTCATTACTCAGACCTTAACTATGTATTCATGATGAATCATTGAAAACATCATAAATTTTTGGATAATATCATGGATTTGGAGTGATGTTCTTAGACAAAGAATGACTTGGATTACCTTCTCGGATCGATGTCAAGAACCTTTCTAAAATTACTAAGTACATTATAATTGGGTTCAAGGTGGACCATCCTACATTCGGTCCTCAGAAGGGTTTTATTTTGGATGGGTGACGTTAACGATGAACATGAACCCATGTGAAATCTGCAAGCTTCTCATACTCAGCTCTTGCCTCATGTACCACCTCTCATCCCTAGGTTAGTCTGGTGAGGTGTGTGTCACCAAATATCTGGGAGGTGATGTTTGAGAGGTCATCATTGTTCCAGGTGGCTTGATATTCATTAAGTTGAAGCAGTACCCTTTTGTGCTAGATTTTGGTCTGGTGAGGTGGGAAGATGACTTGATACTATTGAGTGGTTTTGGTGTTTTTTGTGATGTTTGATCAGTGATTCTATTGGTGGTGGTTGATCAGAGTTTGGAGTTTTGATGGACATCAGGACGAAGCTTGTGGTGAAGACAAATTAGTTAATTACTATGGTGATATGATGAAGTGATGATGAAGATTGTGATGTGATGTTAGGCCAGAGAGTGATGACAGCTATTAGTTCTTCCACGATAGTGGGTTTTTTTGGGGGCCCACATTACCCACTATTCCAATTTTCTAATTTGAACATTAAATTTTAAATGTGGCTTTTTGGGATTTTGTTTGTGGTGTATTTTTTTAAATTTCTGTGTTATTTGAAATTGATAATTTGTTTTTTAAATGTTCTCACTTATCTAAATGTGCTCTTTTTTTTAAAATAAAAGAATGATTTAAGTATTAGATCTCATTTAGAATGTCTAATGTTTGTATTTTTTCTCTCATATATACACCAGAGCCATGAACCATTATTAGATCACAACATTATGTATTTTAAATTAAATGCATAGAATTACCATGATATTTCCTTTGATTAATATTGTTCTTCTCTGTGGGAATGTTGGAACATGTTATTTGGAATCAACTTTTTTATATCTCGTTGATGCCTAGGCTATATGAAATGGGTCTTATGGTCAGTTTTTGTGTCACCTAATCATAAATGGCTGGATTAGGATAAATCAGGTGGCATTACATTATCCTTATCTGCATTACTGATTTCTTATTTATATATTGCAGACCATTAAATTTTATACTCATGGATTAAAAATGAATTAGACACCATTGGTTGTGGCCTGCTGATTATTACTCTTGCACTATTTGGAAAACCCCTTGGTTCCTAATAAGATCTCATGGCTGCATGATTTGAATTTTTTAGGTGTATATTTAATATTACATATCTTGGGCTAGGACCTAACATGGTAGTTTTAAACGAAGCATGTACATTGGCTACCTATAAGAGTTGGATTAAACATTATTTTTTTATCTTCAGCCATCCCTACAGTATGTGAATCACATGTTTTATGTATTGGATTCTATTTACATGTACCCACAACGCTTGATACATGGTGGGTTTTTATTTTCTCTCTTTAGGTTATCGTTCTACTATTATCTACATATTTCACATTTCATTTTTTTGTTGTTGTTTTTAACCCAGATCTCTAGGGAATATACTCTCCATCATACAACCAATACAATATGTCTTCTTGTAAGGAAACTGTAGCATATGGGGAGGCATTATTGAGCTCACGAGTCCCTCACTATAGTAATAAGAAACATGTGGTGATTTATTTTTATGTTTAGTGTCATTTTAGCCAACTTTATAATTTTTCAAATTGATTTTTTATTACAATCATGAAATGTTCTACCATTATATATTTAATGGTTGTTTTATTTTTTTATGATGGTTTAATTTTTTACTAATAAAATATATATTTATGAGTAGTTTTATTTTAAATATAATCATTTTTCCAAGTTATTTTTTATGGTTTTTGATTTAATAGATGTTATTTTTTTGAGAATAAATTTAATGGTTGGTTTTTTTATTAGCGGTGGATTTACTAAAGTAAAAAATATTTCAAAGTTTATTAAACCACCCCTAGATATGGAAACATACAATTTTAAGGATTTTTTAATACAAATGTAATTAAATCATGGTATTTAAAACTTCATTAAATATATTAAGGGAGGTTAATACTACTGATAGCTATGTTGTTTCATAAGTATGAGAATTCATTAGTGCATAAATGACCAAAAACAAATATAAAATAATATTTTAAATAAATAGGTAAATTTTCAATAATTAAAAAATAGAAATACATATTATACAACTAGATTACATATATATAATAAAACCACATTAAATTACATCGTAATTTTCAGTATTTCAATAAAAACATGAGTCCAAGTCACACTACTAAGTTTTATTCCCCTCACCCTTCAGTACTCAGTCATGTTGTTTCACATCACCTCCTTCCACACATCCCACATCTAGAACTAGCATTTAATGTAGTTAACCTCACATTTGTAATGATAACACTTAATGAAAAATAAATTAATTTTAATTAATAGGATATTTAATTTTTGTAAATCAATATTATGTAGTTGTAGAATAATTAATATTTTTTTGGATCAATATAAATTAATTTCTCCAAATCTATAAGTATACTAAGATCATTAGTGTCCCTAATTTTCATTATACTTAATTCAAAATGTATATAAAAAATCAAAAATATCCCATTTTGGAATACCATACAACTTCTCTATTTAAGGAATTATCGTTTCCTGAAGTTAATATATGAAAAAAACTTTTTTCCCTTCTAATGGAAAAATCAATAATTGATGTTAATTAGGTGTTTATTGATAAATATATCTTACATAAAATTTCAATACTAAATATCTAAATTTAAACTACTATAAGGATCCTTGGAAAATAACAGTGTGACTTTTTCATTCACAAATACACATTCAAATAAATCTATTTTTCTCTTGATCATCCAATTGTACCTCATTTCTGATAACTACATAAATTAAATTCTATACGATGGAAAAAAAAATTAAACAGTTCAAGGTAAAAGGTCAATTGAAAATTTTGAGAGTCTATTTAGATTTAATCCCAAAAAATATTTAGGAAAATCAATATGTTATTTTCATCTAATGAATAATGGATTATACTCATAATTTGAATCTATATATTCCGAGACTAGTTTCACTAACTTACGACAGTTATAAAAAATATTTTAAATAATCAGGCAATTCCTACATAAGAAATAATCCCACACGACTAACTCTATATAGAGAGTTAAAAAATAAACCACCAACATTAATAATTCATAGGATATTTTTATGTCAAAAAAATCAATTATGATATTAAGGCCACATATTTTCATCCCTAGGATTATAAATCCAACGATATTTCAACATCTCCTATCACAATAGATCATGATGGTAATTTCATCCCTTTCTCATTCCACTCTCCCAATGAGGTATCAAATCTCATTGAGTATGGAATTATTTCAATTCACAACCCCAACTGATTTACAACCCATTAAGATTTAAAAAAATGTGATGAAGTCATATTAAATAATAAAAAAACCAAAATATGTGAAATAATAATTAAAATAAATACTATAAATGGTCCTACTTTATCACAAGACGCATTGATTATATATTTGATATGAAATATGTCATTTTTATCCTTATGTGATTAGGTTTTTTCACTTATTTTAGGCCTAACCAATCTTCGTTGAGTTTTTAATTCAAACTAATTCTATTCATAGACTATAATTTGTACACCTTGTGTAATGTCCCATATTTTTTCACGTACAATTTTAATATTATATGGGAATTATTTCGAGACCATACACTGAGATGACGTGCAGTTCTGAGGCCCAGTGATCCCAAAACAATTGTTTGAAATTTAATTTAATTATTAAATTATGCACGCATGCAATTTTCTTGAAAAAGTGGAATAACTCTCGAACAGGTGCTCAGATCAGAATTCTGAGGTCACCGTTGCATTCAGATCAACGATTTTACCCTAGGTGAGGTCTAACTTCGGCCGGCGCAGGTTGGTGGTGAAATCTGGCATTTGGACACAATAGTAAAAAAGTATTTAATAGAAATATTTTATTTCTGCAGCATGATCTTTAAATATTATATCGTTATCCTCTTTAAAAAGAGGATTGTGCTAGGATCCATGGTTACAACCCCATAACCCTGAAAACCCTTGGCGGCTCTGGAGGATCTGGAGGAAACCCCCAACGCGGCGGCGACGATGTTCTTGACAGATTTCGACGGCAACGACGACGCGGAGAGTGGATCCTTGCCGACAAACGCCGCGAATCTAGCTAGGATGTTGTTGTGATTTTAATTCTTCCCCGTTTTTGATTTCTACGATGAACGTGGACTAATCCACGAACAGATTAGCCCGCAGATCGATCTTTCTAGAGGTATGGGTTTTGTGGGGATTTTTGGGGAATTGATTCTTTAATTTTGTTTGGTTTCGTTTACTTTCTAACGGTGAAAAACCAAGATCGACACGAACATCGATCAAGGTTCGTCCCTCTCGATTTGTTGTGTGTTCTTCCCCAAATTCTCGCGTTCTTCGTGATCGTTCTTCGCATTCGTCGTGTGGTGATGAACAACGGATCATTGCACATCTGTTTTGTGATGGAATGATCCCAAACTGAAGGATCAACACGGTAGTGGCCTTGCGGAGGTGCGACGACGGATTCGGCGGATGGACCGAAGTGGATCGGAAGAAATCGTTCTTTGGACAATTTCCGCTCGGATGGCCAGAATCGGATTTTGGAGACGATTGAAGACCTGAAACCCACGCATTCGGCTTCATAGAGAGGAGGTGACCCGGTATATGGAGTTCCGGGATGAACGGATGGGAAAACAAAGATCGAGAGGATTAGCCAAGGCGCGCGGAGGAAGAACAACGATTCTGGAAATTTCCCGACTACACATTGTGTAGTCTGGATTCATGACATGTGTTCATCGGTAGGGTTACCCAGCGTGTACTCCGGGAGTACATAGACACAGGCAGGTTACACGGCCACGTACACGCCGTGTATACCCCTCCCCAGCCAGATACACGGAATACCCAGTGAACTGGTACACGGGTAGGCGAACCGGACATGGGCAGAGACCGAGTATGGGCACAAGGCCAGCGTACACACAGTGAGCCCAGGTGCACGAACACAGCATGTGTTTTCATCAACACGTCATGTAGTTGCTTTATGACCAGCAAACCGAGGGACACGGCCCGTTTACACGGGCAGTACCCAGTGTCAAAGAGCATGACGTGTACTTTTCTACACGCCATGTAGTTTGGTTTTTGCACGGCTTGAACGAATGACACGGGCCGTTCACACAGGCAGTACCAGAGTTCAAGGAACACATCGTGCTATCATACTACATGTCGTGTAACAATTTCTTCAAGCCTTGAGCTACTTTCCTTCTGTGACTTGGACTAGTTCTTAGGGTTCGTACCCTTGGTAATTCCATGAAGGTTCTCGTATCAATTCCATTATACAGGAGTATGATCCCTTTCGTGGAACATCCGGAATAGAGTTATTGGAATCCCCTCTATGAGACATAGAGCCGGATCCATTATTCATTCCTGGAACCCTAGGTAGATTTTTGGTATTGACGTGACCAACTGTACCCGGGCGCTGATCCTCTGCCTAGTGGATTAGCTTAGACTGAGTTTTTGGAATAACCCCATGGCTTGGCAGTGATCCTCATCTTAGTATAGTATTCCCAAGGTACATGTGGAGTGTGTTCTCCCGGAACGAGGACTTCGTATCTCTCTCTTCAAACCTAGGAGTGTGTTCTCCTGGTTGTATGCTTAGTGGAATATTCGAGCTGGATCCTAGTGGAGGTATCACGATGGTCGTTTGTGTATGAGTATATCTGGATATTATTGTTATATGTTCCATATTAATATACTGTGTAGAGCTGACTGTACCATTCTTTGTGGTATTTTTCCTTTGTTGTATTCTCCCTTTGTGGTTTTCGGGGTGTCCTACTGGGTATTTTTATACTCACCCCTGCACGGGCTTTGCCCGCATGTTTCGTGTCTTGTGTAGACAAGCGAGCCTTTGACATGATTCTAGGCAGACTAAGACCGGATGGTGTTCAGTGAGATCAGACAAGACGAGGTTTGTTCCTTCGGTGACGGGTTATAGTCTCATTACCTTCTTCTCCAGGCTGGACTTTGTTGCAGACTTCCTTTTTGGTGGTCTTGTACTTTTGGCCCAGGGTTTTACATTCCTGTCGCACTCTTTGGTTCGGTTTTAGTGTATGCATGCATCATTTCTTTTTTATTGTTTTTACTTTTCAGATTTGTGGGCATGGAGATGTGTGTGCGTGTGTACAGGTTTATAGGCAATGCCTCCCATGTTAGTAGCATGCCTACTTGGTGCAAGTCACCAGCCCCTGGCCTATTGGAGGCGGACATGGGGAGGTGCGGCTCGGGCCCCACTGGGATGGGTTGTGACAGACTGGTATCAGAGGAGTTTGGTTCTACCATAGGACCGAGAGTCTGTGAGTTGGTTTGGGGAAATAGTGTTAAGTGTTTCGAGTTCGGCTCTCAGGCCAGGGACCCCAATGTTGGTGCAACGACCGACGTATCCATACACCAGGACTCTGATAACTTTCTTTTCGACTCGAAACATGAAAACACTCGTTGCATGGGGGAAACATTATGGTACATGAATCATATGGGAATGGGTTGTGGTTTCCATGTTCTTAATCAATCGGCCCTACAGATATACTCACTGACTGTGATACATCTTGTTTCTTGAACTGGATGCCTCCGTGATGCGCACCCGCTAGGATCCAGTAGCTCGATCACGAGGATGACCCCCTCAGTGATGAAGCTTCAATACAGGGACCAGATCCCCCAGTTCTTCCATCATGTGGCGTGTCGGTTATCTCTCCCCCTTTGAAGAAGTGTTTGGCACCTTCTGTACAAGTGGAGGAGAATCGCAGGCTGAGCGCACTCCATGAGTTTCAGAGACAGAGACCCCTTCATGTTTTGAGGCGAGCCTGACCCTCAGGCAGTAGAGGACTAGCTTGAGGCAGTTACTAGAATCATCCCTTTGGTCAGGACACCAACATACTAGATGGTGATCCTCGATGTGAGCCTTCTACAGGGCTCGGTAGGGAAATGATGGAGTTTGGTCATCCAGACTCACGACAAGGAGACTCTTGCATGGTCAGAGTTTGAGCGTGTCTTCAGAGAGGAGTTTTCATCGGTTACCCTGAGAGCAGTACGTATATAGGAGCTCCTTCAACTCAAGCATGGAACCATGTGGGTGGCTGACTATTCGTCGACGTTTACTGACCTCTTGTGATACTCGATAGATATGGTCAGAGATCAGTACTTCAGAGCTCGGACTTCTGAGAGGGGATTGAACAGAGATATCTGAGCAAGTATCATCCCTATGAAAATTCCTACATATGATGGGGTGCTCGAGCGGGCTTTGGTGGTCGAGAGCTTCCTGGCGGAGCAGGGACAACCGACAGTTGTCAGCAGTGGGCCAGCTGGAGCAGAGACCTCGACGGCAGGGAGCCGACATTAGGGACCCAGGCATGGGAGACGTTTCTAGATGAGATCCCAGGATAGGGGATCAGCTATACGGGGTTCACAGGGAACTTCCATCCCACCTCAAGAGAGGCGATGTAACTCATGTGACGACATGGGACATCTCGCTCGAGATTGTCCAACCCACTGTGCTGCTGACACGGGAGCAGTGGATGGACCACTGAGGCAGTGGAAACGTGTGGAGGAGGCATATCTGCGAGGAGGCAGATGTGGCAGAGGATTTGGGAGAGCAGCTGGAGGTGGTCTGTGTTTCAACCCTTTACCACCACCACCACCAGGAGGTCCACCCCAGGCTCAAGGAGCTGGTGGACAGAGGCAGGGACAGCTGCAGGCGGCAGAGGCTTATGACCCACGTACTCCCTGAATGATTAGAGGTTATATCTGTGTCTTTTCTATTTTGGTTGTCGTATTGATAGACACAAGTTCTAGTCATTCCTTTCTGGCTTTTTATCTTGTTCGAGACCTTGAGATTCTAGTTGAGCCATTGACTCGACCCTTACGCTTAGAAACACCGACTGGAGAAGATTCTGAGATCACACACCTTTGCAGGTAGTGTGACCTGGCCCTTGGAGGCGAGAGTTTCAGTTGGAACCTCTTTGTGGTAGCGTCAAGGCCTTACAATGTCATTATTGGCATGGATTGGTTATTAAAAGTTCATGCTCATATTGAATGTTTTAGGCGAACGGTGCGGTGTGTCCACAGTGTTGGGATGAGGTTCTCTTTTGTCGATGAAAGAGAGAACTAGGCAGTGCAGGATGGACTTGTACATAGGAGGGGACAACCGATTTCACATCAGTTGGCTAGCCTAGCCCTTGGCGGAGTAGATGTTACGAGTTTCCAGTTTCCAGTAGTGGTGGAAGAGTACGAGGACATATTTCCAAAGGATTTCCTTGGGCTACCTCCCCGTCGGGAGATAGATTTATTCATTGAGTTGCAACCCGGGACGACCCCGATATCAGCATCATCTTATCGGATGGCTCCTGCAGAGCTTCATGAGCTGAGGGTACAGCTGGACGACCTGTAGAAGAAGGGCTTTGTGAGACCCAGTGTTTCACCCTAGGCGGCCCCAATGTTGTTTTCCAAGAAGGCGGACGGGAGCATGAGGATGTGTGTGTATTACCGGCGCTTGAATCAGGTGACCATGAAGAACCGGTATCCACTACCAAGGATCTATGACCTCTTCGACCAGTTGAGAGGGGCACGATGGTTCTCGAAGGTTGATCTACGATCAGGATATCACCAGTTGCGAGTATAGGAAGAGGATATACCGAAGACGACATTTAGATGTCTCTACGGTCACTATGAGTACTTGGTGATGCCCTTCGGCATGACGAACGCCCCGGTAGTGTTCATGGGACTCAAGAAACCGGATCTTTCAGCCTTATCTAGACCGGTTTGTGGTGTTCTTCATCGATGATATCTTTGTGTAATCTGCGTCCGAGGAGGAGCAAGCGAGACACCTAAGGATGGTTCTAGACACACTCTAAGAGCACCAGTTGTATGGGAAACTCTTGAAGTGTCAGTTCTGGTTATAGGAGGTCCACTTTCTGGGACATGTTATCTCAACAGATGGTGTAGCAGTGGACCCAGCAAAGGTGGTGGCAGAGCTAGCTTGGGAGCCACCCAGAGAGTTACGTAGGTGCGGGGTTTTCTTTGGGTTGGCAGGCTACTATCGGAGATTCATCCATGATTTCTCCAGGATTTCAGCACCCATGACAGCTTTGACCCGAAATGGACATCCTTTCATATGGACTGAGAAATGCCAGCAGGCTTTCCAGCTGTTGATACTGAGTCTAACGAGTACCCTGATCTTGAGATTTCCGGAGGAGGGTGTCGAGTACATAGTGTTCTGCGACGCATCTGGAACCGGGCTTGGTTGTGTCCTGATGCAGAGGAAAGTGGTGATTTCCTAGGGCTCACGTCAGTTGTGGCCACATGAGCAGAACTACCCAACCCATGATCTTGAGTTGGCAGCACTAGTCTTCGCATTGAAGATGTGGCGACACTACCTGATGGGCGAGCGGTTTGAGGTTTACTCTAATAACACAAGTCTCAGATATATATTTTCTCAGAAGGATTTGAATTTGAGACAGAGGTGATGGCTTGAGTTCATCCAGGATTACGACTTTGAGATCGTTTATACTATTGGGAAGGGGAATGCGGTGGCAGATGCTCTCAGTAGGAAATCCAGTTCGCAGGTGCTGGATGAGGTGACAAGGCAGTTGGCCTCTTTGTAGTTGTCCTTCATGGATGGAGATGAGGGAGCTTACCTTTAGTCGATGGTTGTTACCCCTCCTCCCTTACAACAAGTCAGGGAAGCACATCGTGAGGATGCTAGCTGTTAGACTCTACATCCTCATATAACCACGGGTGATGCTGTTGATGGATATTCAGAAGGAGGGGAACACGTTGCCCTTTTTAGAGGGCACACGGTAGTACTAGTGATGTTGCGGGAGGAGGTTCTGAGGGATTTCCATACATCCCCTTTGGTGGTGCATCCAGGCATGAAAAAGATGTACCAGGACCTCCGACATCAGTTCTGGTGGACAATAATGAAGAAGAGTGTGGAAGATTTTGTATCTCGGTGCCTTACTTGTCAGCAGGTAAAGGCTGGGCACCAGGTTCTAGCAGGTTTGACTCAGCCCCTAGAGGTGCCAGAGTGGAAGTTGGATGGGATATCTATGGACTTCGTGAGGGGTTTACCACGCACGTCCTGGTGACACGATGCCATCTGGGTGTTCGTTGATCGACTCACCAAGTCGGCCCACTTCCTAGCCATACGTGAGTAGAGTTTAGTAGAGATATTGGGACGCCTCTACGTGCGGGAGATAATTCGACTTCATGGTGTACCATCCACGATCGTCTCAGATCGTGATGCTTGTTTCACATCCTGGTTTTGGAAGGGATTGCAAGATGCTTTCGGGACTCAGTTATGCATGAGCACAGCGTTTCACCCACAGAATGATGGTCAGACAGAGCGGACCATCCAGGTCCTAGAGGATATGCTACGAGCTTGCATGCTTGACTTCGATCGTAGCTGGGAGGATCACCTACCACTGGTTGAATTTTCTTATAACAACTGTTATCATTCCACTATTGGTATGGAACCATTTGAGGCTCTGTACGGGCGACCCTACAGGTCTCCACTTTGCTGGACTGACCCGGGAGAGTCAGCACTCATGGGCCGAGAGATGGTGAGAGCTACTACAGAGAAGGTAGAGTTCATCCAGGAGTGGATGAAGACTACACAGAGTCGGTAGAAGTCATATGCTGAAAAGAGGTGGATGCCCTGGGAGTTTAAGGAGGGAGACCATGTGTTTCTTCGGGTCACACCTCGATGGGGAATACGGAGATTTGGCCGAGGCGGCAAGCTATCTCCGAGGTTCGCTGGCCCTTTTCAAGATTCTGAATAGAGTTGGCGAGGTGGCGTATCACTTGGATCTACCTCCTCAGATGGACCGGGTACACAATGTCTTCCATGTGTCGCCGCTACGGAGGTACATGCATGATCCATCGCACGTCATCGACTGGGGTGAGATGGACATCGACGATGGAGTGACCTTTGTTGAGTACCCAGTGGAGATCGAGGATCGGCAGGAGAAGATCCCTCATGGATGAGCTATTCCCTTGGTGCGTGTCTGATGGCAGCATGAGAATCTCCTGGAGAGCATGTAGGAGATGGAGGGTCAGATTCGCGTGTAGTACCCACACCTTTTTGAGTATTCCTTGCTTTGGATTTTCGGGGACGTAAAAGCCCTAAGGTGGGTGTGATGTAATGTCCCGGATTTTTCCATGTACTATTCTAATATTATATGGGAATTATTTCAAGACCAGGCTCTGAGATGAAGCGCAGTTCCGAGGCCCAGTGAGCCTGGAACAAATTCTTACAATTTAATTTAATAATTAAATTACGCGCGTGTGTGGTTTTCCAGAAAAAGTGGAATAACTCCCGAATGGGTGCTCGGATCAGAAATCTAAGGGCACTGTTGCGTTCAAAACAATGATTTTACCTTAGGTGAGTCCTAAATTTGGCCGGCACAGGTCGGTGGTGAAATATGGTTTTTGGATGCAACAGTAATAAGATATTTAATAAAATTATTTTATTTCTGTAGGAAGATCATTAAATCTTATATCTTTATCCTCTTTAAAAAGAGGCTTGCACTAGGGTCCAGGGTTACAACCCAATAACCCTGAAAACCCTTGGCGTCTCTAGAAGCTCTGGAGGAAACACCCAACGCGGCGGCGATGACATTCTTGATGGATTTCGATGGCAATGACATTGCGGTGAGAAGATCTTCACCGAAAAATGCAGCGAATCCAGGTAGGATGTTATTGTGATTTTAATTCTTCCCCGTTTTTGATTTCTACGACGAACGCGGACTAATCCACGAAAAGATTAGCCTACGGATTGATCGTTCTTGCGGGATGGGTTTTGCAGGGATTTTTGGGGAATTGATTCTTGAATGTTTTTTTTGTTTCGTTCACTTTCTAAAGGTGACGAACCAAGATCGACACGAACATCGATCGAGGTTCGTCCCTCTTGATTTGTAGTGTGTTCATCCCCAAATTCTCACGTTCTTCATGGGAATTCTTCGCGTTCTTCGCGGGGTGATGAACAACAGATCGTTGCACATACTTTTTGAGAATGAATGATCCCAAACTGAAGGATCAACACCACAGCGGTCTTGCGGAGGTGTGACGACGGTTTCGGCAGGTAGATCGAAGCGGATCAGAAGAAATTTTTATTCAGATGATTTCCGTTCAGATGGCCGGAATCGGATTTTGGAGCCGATTGAAGACCCGAATCCCACAGATTCGGCTTCACGGAGACGAGGTGACCCGGTATCTGGAGTTTCGGGATGAATAGATGAGAAAACAAATATCCAGAGGATCAGCCAAGGCGCAAGGAGGAAGAACAGCGATTCTGGAAATTTCCCGAATACACATCGTTTATTCTGGATACACGGCGTGTATTCATCGGTAGGGTTACCCGGCGAGTACTCTGGGAGTACATGGACACGGGCAGGGTACAAGGCCACATACACGGCATGTATACCCCTCCCCGGCCAGACCTGGCCAGATACATGGGATACCCCGTGTACTGGTACATGGGCAGGCGACCTAGACACGGGCAAAGACTGTGTACGGGCACATGGCCAGTGTTCACAGAGCGAGCCCAGGGGCTCGAACACAGCATATGTTTTCATCAACACATCGTGTTTTTTCTTTCTTTCCGAAAAGCCAATGGACACTGGTCATTTACATGGGTAGTACCCTGTGTCAAAGAGCACATCGTGTACTTTTCTACACGCCATGTAGTTTGGTTTTTGCACGGCTTCAACGAACGACACAGGCCGTTCACAAGGGCAGTTCCTGAGTTCAAGGCACACGGCGTGTACTCATACTACATGTCGTGTAATAATTTCTTCAAGGATTGAGCTACATTCCTTCTGTGACATGGACTAGTTCTTAGGGTTCGTACCCTTGGTAATTCCCAAAAGGTTCTAGTATCAATTCCTTTATACAGGAGTATGATCCCTTCAGCGGATCTTCCTCAATATAGTTGTTGGAATCCCCTCTATGGGACTTAGATCCGGATCCTCTATTCATTCCTGGAACCCTAGGTAGAGTTCTTGGTATCGACGTGAAAAACTTTACCCGGGCGCCGATCCTCTGCTTGGCTGATTAGCTCAGACTGAGTTTTCGGAATCACCCCATGACATGGCTGTGATCCTCATCTGAGCATCTTGTTCCCATGGTACTTGTAGAGTGTGTTCTCCCAGAACAAGTACTTCGTATCTCTCTCTTCAGACCTAGGAGTGTATTCTCCTAGTTGTATGCTTAGTGGAATCTTAGAGCTGGATCCTAGTGGAGGAATTGCGATAGTCGTTTGTGTATGAGTATATCTGGATATTCTTGTTATATGTTCCATAGACATATATTGTGTAGATCTTACTATACCTTTCTTTGTGGTATTTTTCTTTTGTTGTATTTATAATTTATTGTTTTCGTGGTGTCCTACTGGGTATTGTTATACTCACCCCTGCACGGGCTTTGCCCGCACGTGTCGCATCTTATGCAGCCGAGAGAGCCTTTGATAGGATTCTAGTAGGACCAGGACCGGACGATGTTGAGTGAGATCAGAGAGGCCGAGGTGTGTTCCTTCGGCGACAGGTTTCCGTCTCATTACATTCTTTTACTGGATGGAATTTTTTGTAGACTTCCTTTTTGGGGGGCTTGAACTTTTGGCCCAGGGTTTTACTTTCATGTCGCACTATGTGGTTGGGTTTTATTTTATGCATGCGTCTTTTCATTTTTGTAGTTTTTAATTTTCAGCTTTGTGGGCTTGTAGATGTGTGGTTGTGTGTATAGGTTTATAGGCAATGCCTCCCACGTTAGTAGCATGCCTACTCGGTTCTAGTCACCAGCCCCTGGCCTATTAGAGGCGGGCATGGGGAGTTGCGGCTTGGGCCCCACTGGGACGGGTCGTGACACCTTGTATCAAGTATTAGTCTTACCTATAATACCATTAGGATAAAATTTCACAAATACTCATTAGATGAACATTATTTTAAGACCAATAATAGGTCCTGAGTGAAATTTTATGATGTGTCTTTACATGTTCAATTACTCCACATTGATAATATACATGTGAGTAATTTCTATGAGAGAATCCTAAATGCATACCCATGTATATCATTTTGAAGAAATTACATATCCAGTTATATAAAATTAAATATTATTTACCCCCATTGGGATATAGATGGAAAATAGAAGTTCTATAATCCTCTTCCACATAATCCTTTGTCGATGTCTCACTCATCATAACCTCAATATAATTAAGAAAATTAAAGTGTATAACCGTAGAATAAATCAGTGATCAAAGTCCCTAATCAATCCTATTATCCTTGATATTTTCCATAACTTCAATCATTATTTTAAAATTTATGAGATCTGCAATATAATAAACATACTCTATGATAGATTAACTCCCTTACTAGAAATGTATAAATCAGCAACCCTTAATCTAAATTCAAAACATTGGGAAAAATTTGTTAATAATATTCTAAAACACACCTAGAAAAAACCCACATGAAATTTATATTTTATCATATTCTTCTTGGGTAACATTTATTTTTACTTTCTTATATAGTTATTGTTAATAAAAAAGAAATTTTGAAAGCTGATGCAATGGTACATTTAATCATTTTTTATGAATGGTAAAAAAGTTTAACAGTTTTTCATGAATATGGTTATATAATAAAAAGGAAATGAATTTGAAAATGGTTTTGGAGCCTTCGTTTTATTATTACTGAAGTACTTGTTTTTGTTGAAAATAATCAAATGAAAATTATGAATATGTTATGATGATAGAACATGTAAATCTAACTATTTATGTTATAAGTATTGGAAAAGATTTTTTGGATGTTTAGCAGCTAATTATGAATATATTTATTCTACAACATTAACTAAACAATTGGTACACATGGTGGTGAGCCACTATCACATGTGTTATAATTCCCTAGGCCTTGAGGATAAATTACCTAGCGGGTTTTCGTGCACAAATAATATGTTACTGATCAATGGGGTGTGTTGATTCTAGTTGGCCATGAAATAACATACCTTAAGGATTTACACCATGGTGGTAGCCTATGGAAATACATAACTAATTATGACCTTCAAAACTATGTATATATATTTTATATGAAATGTGGAACATGTATATTTTCATAAGATTATTTATTCTTTCCTGGTTTTGGAAATGATTATTTGAAACATGTTTCTCTAAATGATATTATAATTTTTATTACTCCATGCCATATATAAAATGATGAACATAAATTTTTCATTGTTTTTATATCCATAAACTAAAAAAATATTGTTTATTTAGTAAATTCTTCTTATATAATGATTTATAGTACCCTAACAAGATTATTGTTCTCACACCAAGCATATTACACTACGTATATATATATAGACCATGGTTTTTAGGCATAGATTATTCAAAAGTGATTATTGGTTATGCTGGGAATGATGGATATAAGTTTGGGAATGTTGGTAGTGGAATTGAGGGATGAAGACACTCCTTCCACATATATTTGGGATTTTGGTTTTCTTTTTTGGGTTTTATATTGTATAAACTTCTTTTTTCTCTCTTACTATAGTCAGGATCTGTTATTTTCACATACGACTATGCAATTTCATCAAGGATTTTTTTGATTCTTCCTGATGTGTTTGATATATATTTGATTTTATCTGAAAAATAATTCTCAATGGTTTTCATTGATGCCCACAAACATGATTCCAAACAATGGTGTTCATAGAAACCCTTCAAGAAACGTCATGAGCTAATTTCACTGCATAGATAGTTGGGTGATCTGGGTTAGTATGTGATAGACTGGTATCAAAGGATGGTTTTTCATTTATTGGTTGTTTGTTCAAATAGAGAGTATATTGGATTTTTGGGACATAAGGGGGTACATTATGTGCGAGTGACTATACAAACCTTATCATAACAAGACATATGTTTCCATGGGTTTTTGAGAGAAAATGGTTCTTTAATTCATATCTTGATGTAACATAAGCTTCATTATTTTAAAAATACTTATTTTTCAGTGGAAAATAATTCATGTTAGTTTACAATAATTTTCATTGATGCTTTATAGTACCATTCATCTACGATGATGTCTCATGAATTAAATAGAGGGTGTTGTGGCTAATGTACCATGACAGAGTTCCATAGTAGAACAAAATCAGGTTGGGGCTTTAAATCGTTCTATTATGTGGACTATAGTTCAACCAGATTCTATTTCCAGCAATAAGATCATAACTAGAAGCACTTGTAGGAAGTGATCGAGTCCAAGAGTTTCTCCTAAAATATCATTCTTTCCAAGGGATGAATAACCCAAACTAAGTATAGGATTGAATGAAAAAAGTGAAATGGTCTTTAATTTCATTGTATCCCTAGACACAGTTATTGAAAATTTCAGTTTTCTTAAAATCCAATTCCTTAAAAAGGGTAGTTGGGATGCAATTGTTTTGGAAAAAGAACATGAAATCCATTACTCTAAACTCATCAAGGCCAACTTCTCAAAATATATTTTCCTTGAGATATTTAAATTAGAAAATTCTATGGAGTTCCTCACCCATCAACAAAGGAGATAATGTGGTGATAGAGTGTGCTGAAAACTTTTCTAAAAATTCACATTTCTTCCTAGATGTTATATCGAATGAGAAACGAAAGGGTCAAAGGTTTGTAATGGGATTATGACTCGAAATCCATTCTCAACACATTTTGATGAAGTTGTACACTAATTAATGTATTTTTTATACATTTTTGATGGTAGAGATACTTCAATTTCTAAATAATGGCAATTTAGTTTTCCTCCCTCACCTAGTGCCATTTTTGATGGCTTTCATGGAAATAACATAAAGTTGATAGTTTTTTGAAATAGATTTGTTAGAATCTAACTATAACTATATACTATAATGTCTTCCATAACTAGTAGGGGACCTCATACATTATAATAGTTCATTATAGTTGGGAATGAGAAATGATACTACATAGAACCAGTAATTAAATTTCTCCCATGTGGATGTTGAGGACATTTTAAAAAAATATTATAGCTTATAAATTATTTTTTGTAGTAGTATATATTCATCCAAACTAATAGGTTCTATATTAAAACTGTATTCTTCTATTTTACCAGGTTCTAAGATATATACTTTTGGTTTCCAATATGAAACATCTTGTTTAATGTATTTTCACATAGTGGAAGCATCCCCTGTGGAATTGCAGACAATTCCAACATCCAAGAGAGGTACTATTTTCCTTACATTATCTTTAATGATTTCTTTTTTTGATTTATATGTCTCTAGATTTAATATATCAACCCATTTCCTTAATTCCTTAAACCTCCTAATAGATCTCATAAATTATATTATGGAACAAAAATCCCCTCTTAGAATGAATAATAATTACATATTAAAATTTCCTTCATAATCCTTATATATATTTGTTGTAGAGTTTGTATGGGAAAACATATTCCTTGATAATATCCTAATTGATTTTATCCTTGAGAAGTATTAGTTAGTTTCCCAGAAGGATCATATAAACATTTATCATTAGTGGGTGTCTATTACATCCCTAAATGATAGTTTTAGGGTGTTTCAATGGGAATGGGTTCTACGATCATACCGAGTGGGGCCTTCATTACAAGAGTTTAGGAAATAAATATTTTCTTCGTAGTCAAATTTTAATAGGAACCATTATGTTGTAATATTTCCATTATTTTTAGGGAACTTTAGGAAGAGTCTTCAAATTCATTCCTAAATCGATATCCAGAACAGGATTGGATTCTCTTGATACATCAGGTGTTTTGAACCCACCCTATATTTCGGATGTCGTAAAAAATGGATGTGGTGGAGTTAGTAGAGATCAATATATAATTGGATGATGTTTATTCAATGGGTTTTATCATTCCAAGTTTCTTTCCTTGGGTAGATTATGTACATTTCGTCATGAAGACCAATGATATGATATTTTTATGTGTTGATTATCTTATTTATAATCTGGTGATGGTCAAGAATAGGTACCATTTTCCCCATATCGATGATTTCATTAATCATTTTATGGGGAAAAGTGATTCTAAAAAATCAACCATTGAATGTGGTGTCACCATTTGAGGGGTAAAGAATCTTTCATCGTTGTTATATCATTCAGGTGTAGGAATTCCCATTTTGATAATATTTTTATTCATTTTTTTGTAACATAGGCTCATATATTATCCATCACTATGGGGACCATATATTCCTCCAATACATTAATACCTTCATTTTTTCATCTTCTTTGATAGTATAGTCTACTTGATAACTAGTTTTGTGCATGATATTTGACATAAGGATGTTTTGGGAGTTTTAAAAGAACACTGCCTTTATTTTTAGTTATAAAAATTTCACATTATGGTCAAGAAGATATGTTATTAGAACACATGATCTTATTATATGGAATCTCATCTAACCCCTAGAAGGGCAGAGCTATCATGTGGTATTAGGATCCATGAATTGTGTATGATATTTAGATTTTCATAGTCTTGGAAGGATACTACATGAAGTTTTTTAATGATTCCTCTAACCATGCATTATTGGGGACAACTCTTACATTAATGTGTGTAATTTTCTTGGGGGATCTAAGTGACACACATATATAAATGGGTTGAAACAATGATTTATAAAATATCATATCATAACTTTTAAAGAGTGTTTTCAAGGCTATGTAGTCTATCATGATGATTTGGGCGTAGGTTTGGGATAGTTTCTTATGTAGTGAGATCATTTAGTGGCACGTGGCTCTCGTTAAATTTGGTCTCATGATTAGAATTACCCCACTCATGATGTCTAAATATTAGCAGCTATGAACAACATCATGTGTTGCAGACACTATATTTTTTTATAATGGTTCCTATTTACTCAAATTATATTAGTTTGATTTACCTCCTTTTTTAGAAATACCTAAATATTGTGAATAGGTTATGGGTAGAGTATATTCTGTCATTTTATTTTGACAATTACTATACACTAGTAAAGGTCAATCAAGTTACGTATACTCTAAGTAGTATGTATCACAAACATGACATTAAATAGCATAAGGATCTGTGTACTCACAAAAGTATCTATTCTAGAATTACCTTCTATGTAATATAGATATGTATTTGTCTATGTTTTTTTAATATTCATCAAGAACCATCTCTTACTGAGTTTGTTTCTTCTGAAAAAAATTAGGCAAATAATTTTATTACATCATGGATTCATTATATGGTGGGGAGACTGTCCTTAAGTGTCCTCTCTCATGTGAAGGAAATTATTGATCCATGAATTTTTTGTAGTTCTATCATTAGTGAGAAGGACCATGTTTTAGACATTCCCTTTTTGCCCAAGGGAATGTTCATTCATGAAATATATAGATTTAATATAGTTAAAAACATCTATTCCAGTGGATGGGTTTGAGATGATATATAGACGACATCCTATATCATTTCCATGCCTTTTAACAAAATAACTACATGAACCAAATACTATCTACGTCATTTTAATAACTCCATGTGCCAACATAAAAATGGGATCAGTTTTCTATAGATTTTATCATTATACTACAACAAAATCCCTCGAGTCAGAATTATATATGCATGGTGATTGATCAACTCAATAATCTAGATCACCTACTTCAAATTTAGAACACCACTAGAGTATGCGTGTTATGTATATTATATAAAAATAGATTTTTATGTTTCATGGATATCCATCACCTATCGTATCAGAAAAGGTACCATATATTAGCTCACAGTTTTGGATGGGTCTTCAAGAGTTGATGGGAACTATTGTATGACGGGAATTGAATTATAATTCATAGATGGATAGGTGGATATAACGTGCTATTAAAATTCCTAAGGAAATTATTTGTTCTTGAGGACTAGTCTGTAGAATATCATGGGACAAAAAATTGGGAATTTTTTTAGTTTATATATAATAATTGTTACCAATAATTCATAAAAATTGAAACCATTGATTCCTTTTAAGTTATAACATTCAAATCAACCTCTTATTTTTCATTTATAGGTGAAACATCCATGATTATTTTGATAATTTTCTTGAGACGTCAATAAAGATCATTGTCATCATCGAAAGATGGTGAACTGAAACTTAGAAAAAAAATTCATCATTTTACTTGAAATTGGTTGGAATTAAAAGGGAAGAATATGTTTTTTAGAAAAGAATTTATGTAGTTATTTTTATTGTATTTATGGGATTTTTCTTGGGATTATTTTTAGTCAGTTTGAATTTAACACATAAATAAGGATTAATTTGTGAAAATGTCTGTAGTTTTTTTCTTTGGACTCTCATAAAGTTATAGATCAAATCATTGGGTTTCTTCCTTATAGGATGTATTATTAAATTGTCTATAAGTAGTCCCATTTTGAAATGGTGATAGTTGTTTTTGTTGGTCTTTGTTCATGTTGATATAGTAGATCTTATGGCTATAAACTCCCCACCATAACACTCGTCATCTTAGATAAGTATCATTGAGAATTAAATTATTGGAATCAATATACTTAGTACACTAATTCATATACAATTCATTTTTTTCATTCATAGAATTACAATAGTCATTCAATATGAATTTACAAAACATGGCACTCAATCTATCGATAAATGATCTAATATTCGACCCCATTACTAATCAAGTGAGTCGGTGTTCTTCCATGACCATCCATCCGGAGACACGATCACATAATAATCTACTTAATAATTAGTCCTATATTTCAACCATTAAATTATTCAACTTATATCTTCCAATTATATTTCATTGGTGCTTCCTCCATTGGAATTGTCTATAAGAACTCCATGCCTACATTCTATCAACACATCTGACATGGTCTACACCATTCCATGCATGATCAATCATAATGAATCCCGTTATATTCTATCTAAAACTTAAATTATAAAATCCATACTTATATGGATAGGTTATCACTACCCAAATTCTAACTCTGACCATGATGTATAATTTATAATGATTCATCCAATGATAAAAATAAATTATTCACATTAAAAAATCATGGTACATAATGATTAGCACTTAATTCATCACAATACACGTAAAAACTCTAGTCAGACAACCATTGTTTGATGTGACCTAATTATGGACGATGTCATACATTGATACTTTTCCACTTACCTGGTCATGATATCCTCACACATGAATGAATCCCATGATATTCCAGATAAACTCACTGATGTCCTCCATCAAATACTCATTTGAAAACCCCCACTGAAACGTTAATCAGTTGAATTCACCACCATAATCTACATTGATAACCAACAAATTTCTATATCCAATGTACCATAGGATTACATAAATTAAATATCAATCCTAAATCCATTTCTTGGTCTTAATTCACAAAGGCATATAATTTTCTATTTAGATTTTATATATAATTTCGGTATCGATCACATTTTTTGTGCATCAGCCTCCTATTATCCCCACATCTACTTCACATTTAGTTCCAGTATCCGTCTAACCATTCATCATAATTTTCATATGCCTACAACTGATACATTACTCTCCATTATATGAACATTATTATCATTACTTCATTGAACTAAATTCACAATTACCATTCCCCTCACTCTACCGATTACCAATCATTATGAATAGATGGGGAAGTCTCTCCATAACATGATCAAAAATAAGAATCATCATTTTCCTCCCCTTACCAACTGTTATGAATGACTCCCAAAACATTTTCTAGTATATGTTCCATAATAAGGACCAATCCCATAAATTGTAAATGTTTAACCCTCTAACAAACATCATCCCTTATTCCACTATTCAAGATTAACTTCATTAATTTTTACAATATGTAAATGTGTTTGGATCCACAACATACATGGTCATTATAATTTTAATCTAATATCCCCACAATAACCTACTAAACCATGTCGATAATTATCCCACTCAAGGTCAACAGAAATAAAAAATTAATAGGATCCATGTGGGTAAAATGTGCATTGCCTTAATATATTTAAAACATATATGTTTCACTCTCTCATACTAGCTGATCAAAAAACCTGACTCTAGTTTCCATGAGTCACACCACATATTGACTAGGAACATAACCCTAATTCAATATTTACCCATGCCTACTTGATGACAGTTTAACCCAACCAAATGAATCACAGATGTTGTTATCCAAAAAAGGGCATGACATATCACCTATTTCATAGTTCACCATTAGAACTACAAGAAATTCCCCAATCAAATGATAGTTCCATGTAAATAGGATCACCCTAAGAACATATCATCAATATTAGGGGGAGCTCTAATGAAAGGAATGAATATGTTGTCAACAACCATATGATATCGTTCTCAAAATATAAATCACATACCCATTCTGGAAATATAATTTTAATGTTCATCATGATTCAATAGGGCCCAAAACTCAACTAGTACTACCATTAGATCTCACATTTATACCAAGGTACTTCTTGAACATCATGTTCCTAGCACCATTAATAATAGTCATCTTTAGGTATATAGGCAACCATGAAATAAACATTCATGTACCTTATATACTCAAAATATCCTACATGCATCGATCTAATATCCTCAAACACTCCATTGTGATTTACACATATAAGGCAATAAAAACCCAATTCATCCTCCCTTTTGATTCATCCTTGCATTAAACACTGGTCACTAACTCCCTTAAATTTTGATTCATGACTCTAGCATCTCAGGGTCCTCCCACCTAACCCATAAACCAAAACCAATTGAAGGTTAAAGGTCACTATCTCTACCTCGTGATCCTATATCAAGAATATCATGGGATCTCAGACATGAAATAACACTCACTCAAGGGTCTCATATAACATAGTCTGATATCACATGCTAAAAACCATCAGCAATCAGGAACGGTTTCCATCGAGCATCAAACTATGATATCAATCCCTCAAAAACTATTATATTAGGTGGATACACTATGTAATCTTCCACGATGATAAGTTTTAAGGAAGAATAGATTAAAGGATAAATTAAGTAAAATTTCATACCATGATATAAAAGAATATACAATATAGGATGTTACTAAAACACTAAATAACTGAAAAATTGTAATATTCTCCCCCAAGGGGTTCATCTATGAGGCCTTAAACATTATTTATTTGAACCATAAGGGTCTCTTCTCATCCCCTATAAATGGTACCATATCACCATCATCTCCATCGATCTTCACACCATAGGATCGGTAATATGTACCACCAAAATAAAATTCATGAATACAAGTCAACTCAACCGAGTAGAAAACCACCATGTAATTATATGTGAAAACACCATAGGATTAGTTATTTAAACATTATATAGTTTATCTTCAGTCTCCAATGATAATATTAACACGATAAATCCCATAATTCAATTGAATCGTATGTCCCTGACATGATGTAGGAGAAGCCTCTTGCTTCATTGCTCTATATTTAAATCCATTATTGGATTCTTTCTAATGGGGAAAGAACCAAAAAACCAATTACCCATAAATCCTAAATCACAAACCTCATATGAATCACACAATGTTAAAATCACAAATTACCCTAAAAATATAATACAAGAACATAAATACCATTCTAATGGTATACTAGATATTATGTTTTACAATAAAATCTGAAACATTCCTATTTCTTATATCTACCGTCTCCCCACATAGTAAAATAAATAAAAACAAACTTTATTACAACCTTATAACATCTCGTCCAAGATCAATCAAAATAATAACTATGCTACTAGCACTAAATAAACTCATCCATGCCAAACCATATGATAGATTTTGTCTACTAAGTTATACTCACACAATGTTTGTCCCATTTCATGGTCCGTAAAAAGATTTCATTGATATAGGATAAAACTTTTCCCTAAGCCTCTTTATTTTTACTTCTATTCAGATATGGCGGGACATGGGAGTTATGGCCCAATCATATACATTGGATTCTTACAGAAGATTGATTGACCAATTTATTTATTTTATTTTCACTTATCCTAAAAATATTTGTAGCTTGCATTGTATTTATTGACTATCTTGTACATGTAGAATCTCCCCTTATGGAAAGGTTGGCTTTTATTAGATCTTACTAGGTTTTAAATTTACTATTTTCTAATTTTTGTTCATGTAATTTATATATGGTATATTTAGTACATATTAAGATATTATAGTCTCCCCATCATACCACCAATATACTCATGATACTAGTTGGAAGCCTCTATTGTATGGGGTGGATCATTTGACGTCATGTGGCCATCACTACATGAAAAAAAACTAATAGAATCGGGTTTTTTTAGGTTTAGTGGTCTTTTTAACAGCCTCAAAAATGTTTTGTAGTAGTTTTTCATAACATACAAGAAATATTATGTCCCTATATATTTAATTAAGGACAAATGATTTCATGAAGGTTCCACTTTTTTAAATAAATTATATTTAATAGAGATTTTATATTAATTAGCAGCAATTTTTTGAGGTGAAAAAAATTGTGCTGGGTTTTCTATGTAGCCTCTAGTATTCCTAAAATACAAAAATATAGGGGAATTTTATATTAATAGAAATTATTTTCAGGAATTAAAACTATATGGTGGCAATATAAACCGCATGTAATTTATTCAAGATGGTTAAAACTACCATGAATAAATTATTGGTGGTTAAAATCACCACATTAAATGTTTTTTTAGAAATGTATGAAATCATTTCATCCTCATCCACTAAAAACTTGTACTTAAAAAATATATAAAAAAATAGTCAAAATTTATAAGTTTATGAAACATAATTACATATATTAAATTTATATCACATTACATTTAGTACAAAAACATTAAATTAAGTTATAATTTAAAAAATGTCTACAATAACATTAGTAATAGATTCTATACTATGATATGTGGCCCAAAATAACCATTACTCAGTCATGCTACTACCCATCACCTACTTCCCTACTTCTCGCATTCGATACCGAAATTTAATGTTGTTAACCATAAATAAGTAATGATCATATTTAATGAATAATAAAGGAATTTCAATTCAATCAATATATGATTTTCTATAAATTATGTTTATTTAATGGTATATTAATGAATATTCTAATTTATATTCGCATAAATTATTTTATCATATATAGTTGTATTTTATGATCATTAGTAACCCAACATTACATTTTTTGTAATTCATAATGTATATAAAAATTCTCAAAAAACATGTTTTGGATTTTCATACTTCTTATCCCATGAATGATGATATTTTCATCTCAAGTGAGTATCTAAATTTCATATTCCATTATAATGGAAAAAAATAACTTATTTTCAGTAAAGTCATATTTATTGATTAATATCACTTGGATAACCTTTATATAGTAAATATATAAATTTAAAATAACATTAGGATTCATGGAAAATAACAATGGAATTTTTCATTTCAAAAAAAACATTAAATTAAATAGATTTTATTTAATATCATCCAATTGTACCTATATTATCATAACTACATCAATTACATTCTATAAGAGCATACTTTTTTTTAAAATTTTCAGGATAAATGATTAATTGTAAATTCTTAGTGAATTTTTAGATTCATTCCCCAAAAAATATTAAGAAAAAGATATAGTTTATTTTTCAATTATAAATTAATGATTAGATTCGTAAATTACCCAAGATGATTCCTAAACTAGTCTTAGTAACATACTATAGTTAGAAACAATATATTAAATAATTAAAAAATTTCTAATTTAATTATAATTACACTCATCATGGAATGTGCACATAACTATTTATAGAGATATACAATTAAATCATGAATTATAATTGTTTATATAACATATTATCTCACAAAAAATACATTTTGATGACGTCCCATGTTTTCATCTCTTATATTATAAAATCCAATGAGATTTAAGCATCTACTATAATAATAGAGGATGATTTGAATTTAAACCCACTACCAGTCCCATCTCCAAATGGGGTATTTATTCTCCTTGAATAAGTCATTAATTCAATTCAAATCCCCAACTAATTTACTAGACATGACTGTACAAAAAAATTTTATTTCATCATATTAAATAATTTTATAATCCTAGTATTTTCTGTAATAATAGCACTGCATTCTATAAATGGTCCTTAATTATCTTATGAATCATCCAATATGTGTTTGATATCAAAAATTCCACTTTTATATTTCTAAAATAGTTTTTTCAAACTTTTATAGGGTCTAACCATTTTTTATTGTGTTTTTAACCAAAACTACATTAGTTTATACAATATAAAATTTGATCCATGCATCATGTATAACGCTTACCATATATCCCCTTAGGATAAACATTCAAAAAAACCAAATTTCAAAAAACTACATAAATGACCATTATTTTTATTACAATGACATTTCATGATTGAAATTGTGTGATATGTATTTACATGATCCATTTTACCACATCAATAACATACATTTGAGTAATTTACATGAGAAAAATATAATGGAATCCCAGTAGATTCATTTTTAAAGACTTTAAATTTCAACTTATGTCTAATTAATAATCATTTTCCTCCAACGGGTTGTAGATGGAAAATGATAATGTTTTAAACTCCATCCTTGTCAGCCTCCTCTATTTGATCATTCGTAACAACCTCCACATAGGTAAGAGATTTAAATAGTATTACCCAAGATTAAATGTCAAATCAAATCCTCATCTCAACCCGATGATACATTAAAATATAATTGGTTACTATCTATGGTTTAAAATGAATTATATATAAAAGAAACTTACACTTGGATATATGAAATCTATTACTAGATATCTATAATGTTGAAATAAATAATTAAAATTCATTACTTCTGGAAAAAATTAATCATTGATCATTTTATAAAAAACCACATAGATAATCCCATCATGAAAATTATATTTTGAAACTATATTCCTTAGTAACATATAATTTAACATCCTTATATTGTTTATGATAGTGGTAAGGAATGTTTTCCAGATGACACAATCCTATGTGCAATCTCAATTCTCGCACGATTGTGATATGGATTATTCATAGAACAAAAAGAATATTATCATGGGAGATACTAATGAAATATTTTAATTCAATTGAAATAGAATATATCTCGAACAATAAAATAACTACAAAAATGATGAAAATAAGTGTAAATTTATGAAATTTACCACTCATTCACCCCTGATGATTGTTTTCATATTCTCAGAAATACGTATGGTCATCTTAAAAAAAATCAACAACGCACTCTACAATGTTGATATCACATCATTATATGTGTTAATAATTAATTCCAAATATTGAACTGTATTTTTCAATGCATAAATTTCATTTTTGGAACCACGATCACCGAAACCTGTATATCCCCATCATGTTGAAATTATTGATGAAGATAAGTATACCCTACAAAACAACCTCGATGGAGATGGCCCACAAACCATTTAGGACATAGGCTTTTTCATGAAACACTATTAAATTAAATTCTTATTATCAAAATAATTTACAATAGTTTCGCACCCAATATTAAATCATAAGAAGGCCTCTTACAACACACTATCTATTTATTATAAATATTTATAATTTAACTAACATAAAACTAAATTGTGAAAATTTATTGTTTTGAATGGTGAATGAAATATAAAATAATATTAATATACCTGAAATGAAAAATATTATGAAGTTAGGTAGAAATAAGGAAGGATTTTTATGGGATTTTTTTATTTAAATCATTGTTTAAAAAAATCTCAATATTCAATTCAATGGGGTCATCAAGACTTATTTGTCCACACCTTCCTGTTTTATAGTGATTACCCAATACTGAGACCCATGCACACAGAGAACCCCTCTTAAAAACATCATCTGGGATAACTCATCACCAACCCTCACTACCCAATCAATACACAACCATTTTCACGACATAGATAGTGAAGGGAATAGAGATTAATAATTGGGAAGAGTAATTTATAATATATTGAAAATGGGGAAACTACTCAACACTATAATTTTCAACATCAACAAAAATACAAAAATTGAATAAATAGATATGAAATGGAGCATAAATTAAGTAATAAATACACTATTACATCCATATAACAATTCTTCAGGATAATTCACTATTTTTAGTGGATTTGAAAAGGGAGATATGGTGGGAGAACACATAAAATAAAAAAATTGAAGAAGTGGGGTATGGAGAATGACACTAATATATTAAACATAAACTAATGTTTTGGAAATTAAAACACCAAAATATAATGATAATATACATCAATATAAATCTCGTTGTTTGTAAACCCTAGGAATGATAAAGGTATACATTTTTTTGGGAGAGGGGTGAAAATTGTCTAAAAACACTTCCTCCTTAAGATGTTGTTTGTTGTACCACTTTAATGATCAATATGAGATAAGGTTTATTCATTAAGGTTATTTTTATTTTTTCAAAATAGATCTAAAATATATGAGATTCAATAGACATATGTGGAGATATATATGTATGTTTTATTCAGATACATTTATTCTCTCTATGTGACTATTCATATTCCTCAACTCCAAATTCAAATGAATTTATGGCCATCAAAATGAATAAATAACGCATGTAAACATTAATAAAAGTAGTTACTGATGATTTATTATGTCTTCGTGTGAAATTTTATATCATTGGTTCATAAATTTAATATAAATGGACCCATAATTACCAATCATCAGATCTATTTACATTTTTCTTGGCTAGGATTGTGAGCTAATTTTGGGCCTCCAATAGATGGCATGAGAATTGGCTCCATATGGATAAAATGTATCACAATATGTCATAAGTACTTAAGAAATCACAATTTTAATTAGTGTATAATATTTTATGGCCAAAATATAGGGAAACAATATAATAGTTAAATACCAAAATCAAGGAATTGTAGCATTGACGATCAAAAAATAAAAATGTTAACATTTCCCATAAAATAACACTATAGCGAGATTATAAAAAATTATCTATATTAGAAAATTTATTAAAATATTATCATCATCCCTCCCCTATAAATAACCATTCCACTCTAGGGAAATCATAAACAATTCAATTCAAAATTCACACAACAATACAAAAATTAGAAAATAACAATTCACTTTTGCAAAAAAAATATATCTTGTATCTTCTAAGAAAAACAATTCCCTATCATTTAAATTCCACAATTGTAACTTTTTTTGAATCTCATAAATCCGTCAATATCTCAATTGCAACCTATCTTTCCTTGGATTTTTTGTCACTATTCTCTCATGAAAAAATAAATCTATAGTTGTGTTCATACTTGGAAAATGAATGTTTCACCATAAGATTGGGATAATTATCACCTATCCACATCATAAAACATGAAAAAAAATTTAATCATGAGGATTTTTTGTCAATGTAAATAATGTGGCATAAGATTGCTGGGTAAAAACATTTAAAAATATTAATTCTAAAAATAGGATGTTTGAATCTTCTGTAAAATGATTGGATAATCAATTTAAAATACAAGATGTACCTCACTCAATTACCCATACATAATGTTGAAAAAATCACCACAACGATATTTTTATCTCATGGTAAGTATCCAACTGATGACTAAAATGACTGATATCATATAATTTATCCCTTTTTATTGTTTCCCTTTTTTTATAATTCCCCTAAAATGTACAACATTATTTTTTTTTATTTTGGAGGATGCGATGACATTTGAATAAAATGAATAAATAAAAACCCATTCACATTATTTTAGAGAGGTAAATGAGTCATTAAATAAATTACAATGATAAATTCATGCTAATCTCTATATCATTTATTGTTTTTATCTATTTCTAAGGATAACCATATGAAACCAATAATGAATAGTAAAATGATATCTCATGCCCAATTTATTAGTTATCTACAACATAATATTATTATCTGTACATCACACCACTCAAAAATAAAAAACATCACAAAGTGAACACTTGAAAGGCACTTCCCCAAGACTTAGATATAAAATATCCAACCAAAAATACGAATAGTGCAGCTAAGTAAGGGAAAATATACTTGTAATGTGGCTTAAACCTAGAAAGATATTAAACTAATCAAATGGATAATAAAGGATACCTACAATGATATGTATCATAATAAAATGTGGATATATATATTAGTTCCTAAATAACATTAAAAAAATTCCCTGAAATCTAAATTATTGAAATAGAAAAGTCGAAAATTTTGGTTTTCACACAAAATACAAGTTCCCCTCAAGAAAATGTGGTTATTTGGAAGAATTAGTCAAAGATGTTTATAATACCTCATAATACAATAAAAATATTTTGATTTAATATTTCATTTTCTTGGATTTCATAAATTTTTCAAAATCATAAAAATTTTTGAAAACCCAATTCAAGTAAAAATAATTATCATCATAAATCATTTAAAATCCATTTTTTCAAAAATCATTTCAATTTTAAAAAAATAATTCCGTGTCTGGTAGATGATCAGAATATTCATTTAATCTAAAAGTTTCACAAAAATAAAATAAAATAAAATTCACAAAAACATTTATGAAAGTTGACACTCCCCCACACTTAAAATTCACTACCCCAAAATTTAGATCAATATAAAACAAGGGCATAAAGTAAAAGTAAATGATTACAACCTGAAATTATTCTTGATATGGAAGCATTGATTTAATCTCATAACAACATAAAATAAATCTTGAATAAATAAATTATACTATAAGAAAAATAAAAATAATAAAGGATGGGAAAAGGGGATAGATCAGGGTTTGAAACCACATGTGGGTGTTAGGTTTTTACTACCCATAGTGAGGCAGTTCAAGAAGTATAAACCCAATACTATGGTAGATGGGTTTTCTAGCATAGAAACCACCTAAACTTATTTCATCCATTACTCTTCAACATACACAAGTCTTTCAATAACTGATGTACTGAGTAAATCATCACCTCCCCCATTTCAATGTGGTATAACTAGAATGATGGGGTGGATGAAGAATGGTTCCTCTTCTTCTTCTAAAAAAACATTGATGACTCATCTAGGTTCACCATGGTTGAAAATAGTATATCCAAAAAAATTGTATGGGGAATTTCATTGAGTTTTTTTTTATTAAGAGAATTAATACTATCATAATCATGATAAAAATATTCCCCTTCATTTAATGAAAATTTACAGTTGATTTCATTAGGCAAGACACTGGGAACTCAATCTCTATAGGGTCATATTAATCTTCTTCCATAGAAAGAGAGAGGTATATAGAAGTAGATTATTATTTGAAAAAAATGGTAAATTCAAATACCTTAATATATTCAAAAAAATATAACCAATTTTTTTAAAATCATGTTGCACTGTAATGATTTTATCAGATGGAATGAAATCTTTAGGAACCACCTCATGTAATTGACAAAGAAAGACAATTAGATCATCATGTTTCAAATTCATGTATTCCTTGGGATCATTATTATATAATTTAGGTTGACCATTCTTTATCTCATATAGTTAAATATATTTTTGGTGTTTTTATTGCAACCATTGGATATTGGTTTGTTGTTTGAAGCCCGAAAGGTTGTTTAATTTATTTCACAGCTCCTCCATTCTTCTAAATATTTCATCACCTTGTTTATTTAAAACCAAAACCATAATACATATATCATTAATAAGAACAAAATATAAATAACTAAAATAATAAATTTTTAACTGAATAAAAATAATTCAACGGAGATCATTTTTATAGTATTTAAAAAATTTAATATTTTTTAATGAAAAATACAGTGTGTAGGCAATGGGCCTCCACGGAAATGGCACCAAATTGACAATAGTAGTTATATATAGAACTAATATTCAATTAAATTATTCTTATCCCATGAATACAATATAGTGGAACACCCTTTTGTTGATACCATGGAGACTTCTTAAATCAAATTATCTTCGTATTTTCAATATTTATAATCTGACTTATATAAAACCAAATTCTCTAAAGAGGGGGTATAAATGATGAATATAATATAAAATTAAATTAATATATATGAAATGAAAAATATAATGATGATAGGTAGAAAAAAAAGTAAGATAATTTTTCTTGTTAGTTTGTTTTGATTGAAATCATAGTTTAAAATGAATGTCTATATTCAATCAAATATGATGGTCAAGACTTGTCATGCCGACCTTCTCATTTTAATTTTGATTATCCCATTCCAAAACCACTTAATAATGGTAAATATCCTTATGATATTAGTCTTGGATACATCTCCACTAACCATAACTAACCCGGTCATACTCCATTGTTTTCATGATTTAAATCGTAAATGGAAAGATGATTGATAAATGAGAAGAGTAATTTACATTATAGAGGAAACGGGGAAATCAATAATCTTAATCATTTTAACCATAAAATAATCGTATAATTAAATATTTAGATATGAAATAAAGTACATATAAACTCAATCAATCCAAAATTATAACCCTCAATGAAGCAGAGAGTGTAATTCTCCATTTTTTTGTGTGGAGATCATAAGGGTACAATGGTTCGGGAACACATAAAATAACAAAAAATGAAGAAGGTAGGTATGAAGAAGAAAAAAAATATAATAAAATTAAAATAGTATTATAGAAATTTAATCACCACAAATTTTTTAATAATGGATAAAATATACCCCATAATTTTTAATCCTTTGGAAAGAAGAAGTGATACTTTTTTATTATGAGAGGGGGTGAAAAATCAGATCCCAAATCCTCATAATTTTTTGGTGTTATCCCAATTTTAATAAAAACATTTCTGAAGGGTGTCTTAATGATAGTTTCTAAGTTATTTATTGTATTTAGAAACCCAAAAATATCATCACAATTTAATATTTTTGGGGAGATATATTCATTTTTACTCAAATACATTTATTCTAGACAAGTGATTCTTCAAATTCCACTACTCAAAATTCCAAGGCATTTATGACTTTGAAAATGATAGAATCACATGTTCAAACCATAAAAAAGCTGTTCTTAATAATTTCATACATATTTCTGTATAATTTTATCTCTTATTATCCATTTAATAGATATGGGAAAATATTTAAAAATCTATAGATCAATGCATAGTTTTCGAGGGCTAAATATTGAGCTGAATTTGGAGCTCCAGAAGATGGATTGAGTTTTGGATACCGATGGATAAAATATGTCCCAATAAGTTATGTTTCATAAAAAATGGAATATTAGAATCTAAATTAGTATTGAATATGTTATGTCTGATATAAATATAAAAAACAGTTAAATGTCAAAATGATGGAATTTTTTATTTAATCTCAAAAAACATAACAAAACAAAAAATTTGACATTTCGCCAAAAAATAAATCTATTATGGTATTATAACATTTAATTTGAGTATTAAATATATGAAAATATTATCTTCATCACCCACCCCCATCAAACAACCAAAATACATTTTTCCAAGAACTCAAGAAATATCATCCTCTGCGGATACTAAAACATAAAAGGCTTCGTTGGCATATCAAGATTCTATGATTCTATGATTTAAATATAATAATATTATATTACAATGATTTTTATTAAAAAAACTAAGAACTAATACTGTTTACTCCAGTATTTCTGACATGTTTGGTTACATAACTGTCATCTTTTTTATTTGAAAATCAAACCACGATTCTATCATTCCAACAGAATTTACATACCTTCTCACCTTTTTGAAAAATTTACATAAATACTATTTACAAAGAAACAAATTTAATTAATTTTAAATAAATATATATTTTAATAAATTTAATGGTACCTTTCCATTATTTTTCCTTAGAAAACTCATTGATCCAGCAGTGTGGGGAATTAGTTACTTCTCTATATTGATTTAATATCTAATTAAAATCAGCTGAAGATATTATATATAAATAAAATTTCAAATATTATTAATTTTTTTTTGTTAAAATACTTGCATTTCATAAAATAAATTATTATAATCAACATGATTATGGTCAACAATTGTTTTTCCTTGGACCTTTGTCACTCATTTTGAGACCTTATCATATATCTTTGACAATGATAGAAATGTGTCATTGAATTCATGTCATAACTGCGACTTTAAATCTTTCTATTTTCCCCTAAACTATTTATGGTCTAGGGAAGTTTAATGGAATCAACCACCTCAAAATGACACATCATCTATAATAAAATACATAAAATTCAATAAATTATTAGCACATTACGTAAAAATTTATAATTTAGTCATATATGAAAACATAATAATAAAAGTAACTTTATTTGAAAATGTAACAACTAATGTTTTATAATGAGGGAGTACGTCTCCAATGTATATAATGAATAGGGAGGGATATTTATTCACATTCTAATTACCCTAGGATCATCCTAAAGATGTTGGTTCCATCCTTAGTGGGTACCTCATATGCATTAAAAGGAACAACTAACTTTATTTTAGTCAAATTTCAAACAAAATTAATATTTATATTAATATCCCATCTATAATTATTTTCATCTATTTAACATAAAATAAAATAACTAGTATCAATTATTATGAAATTAATATTTACATATTTAATTACATAATGATGAATATGAACTTCCAATAACCTCTCGATAGAAACTCACCATCAGCCACATTACCATATGGATCCATCATAGGTGGGATGTCACATTCCTCAACATCATCCTTAGAAGTCAAAACTATAGATGGAATAATTTTTGGATAAGATGAAATGGTATCAAAAATAATGTCAGTTATTTTATTAATTAATCCGTATACAATAGAGGGAGAATGAGAATCATGTGACGTAGAGTAGGTACTATCACTGAACCTCTTATAGTGTGACATACCTGCAAAACAATTTCATATGTCCTTGAATACCGACACATTAAAATATAAATTATTATTATATTATCGTATTTAAAAAATAAATTTAATTTCCAAAGGGGAGAAAATTGATTTTTTTTAAAATATGATAAACATTTTACGACACGTAATTTAGTCACTCACATGATTTTAAAAAAAATATGTTGAAATATTATATAACTAATAAAACACGGAATAAAAATATTTTTAGAAGTCATACACAAATTTTATACTTGAAAAATTATTTTATTATTTATTTCACCATTTATAAAAATACACCACACTATAGCATAACGAAATAGGACAGAAATAATTATTAAATCACACATAAATCAATTATTTATTCTTATTTTAATGATAACATAAATTTCATTTATTATATCACGATTTTCCCAAGTAAAGATATATTATACATGTATTTTCACATTCCATTACATATAAAAATTCATATATAATGTTTATCTTTTATCAATTCATGTAAAATAAATATCAATTAATTGAACTCAATTCTAAAATCATTATGATCACAATAAAAATTTAATAATAAGATCATTTCAATTTTTTCTATAAAATTATTTAATATATATTATAGTGTAGAAAATAATACATTTCCCAATATTGAAAAACAATCAACATCCTGAATTATTCCCAAAACAAAACCTCATAAACATAGAAATCATTAATATACTAAACTGCAAGCATTTTGGCAGAAATAAAATAAGTAAATAACTAAATATAACTCTATTTCACAATTCCACCCTAAAATAGGGAAAAATTAAATATTTATGATTATGGTGAAACTATTATGGTATGGTTAGAAGCAAATTATGGTGAGGGTCCAATGTCATAGAGGTAGAGAGGGAACCATAAAAGGTGGTTCATTATCCCATATAATCGGGAAGTTAGTCTGTCATCCAGCGACATCGAGAGGAGGCCGAGAGGGGGTCTAACATCGAGTAGCATGGAGGGGAGGCTATGAAGGGGTAGGTGATGTGTATGATAGAGTGGGGGTATGATGTTGGGTCCAAATGCCTCATATCGGAATCAAGTAGTAGTGATAGGGTGATTTAGTCTATGAGGCTTGTTCCATCATTGAGAATCAGTGTGGGTAGCTGAGAGGGTTTCAAGCTGGTGGGGGTGTGGTAATATTTAAAAAATTATATATAACTGGTTTTAAACAAATTCACTTATAAAATATAATTTTTTAAAAATTAACCACTAAAACGAAGGTGTAGAATAAACTTTTTTATTTATTTTCGGTTTATAAATTAATCACAATTTATAACATTTCTTATAGTGCCTTTGGTACATTTGTTCATGAGTGATCCCAATCATAGATAACATAGTTTATTTCATAAGAATTTATCAATATATTTTTAAGGATTGGTTGTTTTATATATTTTTGTATATATATAAATATATATATTAATTTGGTTATTCAAATACATACACATCAATTTAATAGTTACTTTATAATGGTAATATTTAAATTATATTATTTCTCGGTCATTAATAATTGTTGTCATGTGTCAGGTATGTTATTGTGTATAGTGTCCTTTTAAAACAACGTGTTATTAAAAAAATTGGTGTTTGTGAGTTCCTCATGATTGGTAGAAACTCCCAAGTATCTAAATCTATCGCCACTTCCATCCATATATACGAGGTGTTAGAACACTATAATAGGTGGATGAATCTCATCTGAATGATAGATGATTCAAGCTCAACCCACAGATACATTACTGAGAGAAGATTAATTTTGGATTCTTTTAGTGTTCTCTATCATGTTCATGATATGGTTATCGACATTATTTCAATTCCCTTCAGTGTACGGTATAGATATTTACTATATTTATTCATTTTTTTATTTCTATAAATTGTATATATATTTTATTGGGTGATCCTTGTACAAGTGATTAAATCACTTTCACTTCATAAAATAAATTTTATTAGATCTTAAAAATTACATTAATTAACATGTGTGTGTGTTTTGTTGGATGTTTGATGTATATGAATAATTTAATTGGTGACTATGTTTGATTAAACTCACACACACACATGTTGTTTGATGTGTTTTATATTGGAATATCTAAATTATTGATGTTTTTTTGGGTGGATGATATCTATATTTTTATTATTAAATATTTTATATTGTCATGGTGTAAACTATCATAGGTTTTGAACAATATTTTATTTTGGATTACCTTCGTAAACTAAGGTAAAAATTGTAGTATGAGTTTAAATAGATGTTATTTTTTAAACCAAAATAAATATTAATAATTGCCATGTAATATTTCTTTTGTGATATTTCCTTAAAACTATCATACATTTTTAAATACCACTATAGAATATTTTGTAATATCAAATTTTTTAGTGGTTTAGACAAACAAACATGAAATGATTTACAAAGAGTTTAAACAGCTACTAGATGCACATTTTTCTATAATGTGAATTGTTTGGTTTATGTTGGAGGGATCATTTAATTAGATCTGTATTTTTTTCCTTTACATCTTTTGGTGACCTTTGGTAATCATGTAATGAACTTCAAGCCATATATTGATTTGGCTCATGTCTTGGGTTTTGCATATTTGGGTTGGTTCATGACAACTCTCATTAGTCTCGAAGTTAATAATTTAATTAGCCAATGTTAGAAAATTTTCATTACTAATTTCATTTTTCACATCAACATTCATTGCATGAATTTCCATTAAAATAGTTTTTTGAGTGACAAAAAGGAACATAATATTTTGACTTTTCATTACTGGGTTTTTTATTATTTTGGTTAAAATGGGACAAGGTCCCCCATATTTTTATGGAGGGGCCCTGAGATTCGTGAATAGGGTTCAGAGATATTTTTTTATCAAGATAATGGATTAATGAATGAGATTATTTCATCTTCCTACTGATTTTTATAAATGGTACCCACCTTAAATCTCATTCTTTACTCTAGAATTTGATGCAATTACCTGCAAAATTTATTTCTCAACAAATATCTACATCAATTAAGATGGGAAAATTTTTATTTAAAATTTGAATTGTTTAATTTTTTTATTTATTATTTATTTATTTTTTATGTGTATAAATTAGTGTTTTTGTGTATGAATTTTTTATTTAATATGTATTGATGCATGTATGAATTTGTAAATATACTTAATTTATATGATTTAATTTTTTAATGAGTTATTTCTTAGTGTACGAATTCATATTGAATAGTTAGAAAATTTTAATATGGTATGTCTAAAATGTGATTTATATTTTGGGAAATATTCATTTTTGTAAAAATGAATATATTTTTAATATAAATGGAATTTTTACCATATTTATATGTATATAAAATATGTTATTTATAAATTAATATTAATTTAAATTAAAATATTTTATAAACTAGAAATATATTTTTTAAAAAAATATTTCAGTTATATTATGTATCATATTTAAATTTATTAAAATATATATAGAAATTTATTTTTGATAATAGTATAAAAATAGTTTTCCATAACTAATAATTTCTAATTATATGAGGTGTAAATAATTATAATTTGAAGAAATAACATATGATATATAATTAATTGAATACTGTATAATTAAAAATGAAAATTAATTTATATATATGTAATTTTATAAAATTTATAATAACTCATGTTTATATTATTTTAATAGTTGTTATATAAGTGTAAATTATATTACTTTTGTTTACAACTAATAATAATTTTAATCAATAAATTTAAATTATATCTGGTATGAATAATTTTTCATTAGAGTAATAATGTAGAAAATATAATCACATATTTTTTATTTAGTAGTAGAATGAAAATCACAATATATACATATATATATTTATTTATGAAATTCTATAAAATTGGAAATAAAATTTTTCTTCAATATTTTAATTTTTTCAATATAAGTGTAAATTAAATAAGTTTTAATTACATTTATTTAATGTTATTATTAATTATGTATATATACAAATATTAATTTAGAAGATGAATCATTGGAAAAAATTTGTATATATTTAATATATATTTCATCTAAAAATAGGTTTATATAGTATGTAGAATATTATATGTATATTAAAAACTTGTTTGCGGAATGTCATGATGAATGATCCAGAGATGACCAACCAATGTATAATGGAAATTGCATGTATTTTTTGTGTTTGTGATTATATAATTTTTTTTAATTTCATTTTAAAATATTCATTGATGACATGTGAGACTTCTTCCACCATGATTTTAAGGACATGTGTGTCCTCTTAAAAATGTTATATATTTCATATCCATAGACCCCCTCACATGCATGTGAGTAAGTTTTAATTAAAAGGTACTTGACAAGAGGAATCCTCAAATATTAACCCTAAAGAGGCATTCGAGAATAGGCATTTGATAATAGGGTTTTTTGTTTGAACGAATACTAATAGCTGCTAAAATATTCAAAAATAGAGACAGTATGAGTCCACCCATATGTTTTGGTCACATTATCAGATAATGATAATCTAATACTTAGTATGTCACATGATTATGTCATGTTTATATATTCATATTAAATTAAATTTTATGGAACTTTTTAGAAGTGGTATAAAAATATATAAAGTTATATTATATTTACTTATGTAATAATACCAACATCACTATAAAAAATAATGAGAAGACAATACATAGAAAAAGTCACAAGATGAAGTTAATTAATTAATCATAATAAATTTAAATAATTTGAAAATTGGATTTATAATATAATAACTCATTAATATTTAATTCTATGTAATCATGTAGGTGAAAATATATTGAACTATGAGGTAATTTGTAATGCCCTGACCCCAGTTACCTAGTGTCGGAGCATTATTACATAACATTGTCATGATCACAAGAAAGATCAAATCTCGAAAGACCGGTTAGTTTAGTAGCCTTAGAAACACTAGATATATTCATAATGATTTACATTACATCATAAAAATGAAAACTACAACAACATAGTCTCCATAGTCTACACTCTTATCCCCTCTTACTATCCCTGCATGTCATTCATAATTTACTTTTTCGCATCCTAGGAAAAATAAAACATAGAAAATGGATGAGCTCAAATGCCCAGTAAGGATAACAATATAGCGGAAACTTTCATAAATAAGAATAAACAATTAAGGAAATGTATAAATAAAACAAAATCCTTTTAAACTTGAACTTCAACATAGTATTGAAAAATATAATGAAATAGTTTCATTTACTTATTCACATCGATATTCTACTAATCGAATAATCACATGCAATATCAACAACCACTTTCATAATGATGGAATTCATAATGCCAGATTATCATAACCACATAGCCAAGGCCTCGTGCTAAGACTACAAATAAGATTTTGTCGAGGCCTTGTACCAAGACACTAGTTTGTCTCATGAGACCTACCGATGCATCGAGGAGCAATAGCGGGCTCCACCCGTCACATATTAAGTCCAATGCATTCCCATACGAAAAGGTTTAAACATAACATAATCATTCGTATTAAAACGAGCATACAAAATGTAAATAATTCATCCATAAACCATCAATGGTATAAAAATATCACATCCACAGTCAAACATATCACAAAACCTTCAATACAATATATAATTTTTGTATCATAATAAATCAACTTCAAATAAGTGTAAAATCCATCAAATTATGTTGACATAGATGAAATCAAAACTCTTTTTAGAGAAATATATATTTTAATTTTGAAATCATTTAAGAGTCATATATTTATAAAATATAAAATTTCCATTGAAAATATTCTTATAAGCTTTTAAGGTAAGCTTCAAAGATTTTATAACTGCGGAAAATAGCCGCACCCGCCGTATAAGTTAAAAAACATTATTTCCTTAATTCTGTCGAAAAGGTTAAAAACACATTGTTTGGAAAATGACGAAAAGATTCCTTTATAAACCTCTTATAAAAAGTCAAAAAGGTTATTAATGATTTTAACCCATATTCTGGTAAATAGTAAAAATGTATTGAAATACATTCTGATGAAATATGGATGTGGATGATAAAGAAATCCTAGTAGATTATTACGTATAAACAACCTCGGATAATGAAGAGATTGAAAAGTAAACCCTTTCCTTGTAAATTTCCTTGGTTGGGTTAGGTTAACCTCCTGTATAATGGTGAAATAAGTTTTATTAAATTATACAAAAATCATATACATTAATATGATATCATAAATGATCTTTTAACATTGATTTGTTAATAATATCTTAGTATTATCGTTGTTTCGGGTGTTAACATACTCGTTTTCAATTATATGTTTTCTTACGTAAGTTGAGTTTTTCATGGATAGGTTATATCTTAATAATATCCAGAATGATATCAAGTCATTAGATACTATTATTAATCATCAAATGAGAATTATACTTGAATAGATACGATGGAGAATGAATATCATCGTGTTCGTGGAGAAGGTAGTCCGTACGTACGCACGAGCGACAATATCATTCTTTTGATATTAAAATAATATATAATTGGATGGTATATCATATATAAATAATCCTTATCATGTTATATTTATTATTTACATGAATTAAAAATCAATATTATACCCATCCAAATAATAATATATTGAATAACAATAACACCACGACGTGGAGACGGTAAGCCGTATGTACGCATGTATGGTGACATGTCATTCAAAGGATGGATAGAATACTTAATATGGCTGTACCATATTTATAATAATATTACAGTATATATGAGATACTGGATTCATTATTTTATATTGGGAATAACAAAGAAAGAAGTAGTGGAAGAAGAAATGAATTTGAAAAGGGGTGGTGAAAACATTACCTCTTCTTTGGGTTCTTCCTTTTGATTTGATCAAAAGGGCTCCATAGGTTGGCTTTCTGATCAAACTAATGCCTCTAGGTTGTAGTGAGTTTAGTTTAGAGAGTATTTGGGCAGGTTTGGACAAACCAAAAGTCTTTGAGGCTATGAATTAATGAGAAGGGGGAGTGCCCTTTTATAAGAGGGGGTGAGGGGCACCTTTGGAAAATCTTGAAATATTAATTTATAATAAATTCATATTCGGTTTCTAATGTCTCCAAAGTGTATTATCTATATTTTAAGGTGGGTATAGGTCGAAACCCACTCATCCAATAGTATTTAGACAGGTTTGGGTTACTATATTATCCTTATCTTTAAGTATTAACTCTTAGTTATTTAGTTTCACTTTTAAAATGTCTCTTTGTATTTTTTATATTATATGGTTAATAAACTTACTATATACATCCAAGATACCCCCAAGTGGTCCATTAATGATAAAAATATCATTATATAAGTATCTTGGACGAACCTTATATTTTTAAAAATTTAATATCAATTAATAATATAATATTTGTTTTAAAAACTCTTTTATGTCATTTTTGACACTACTAAATAATTGATTTTTTTAAAAATCATAATAGAATGATAACTTCGAAAAAAGTTAATTAAATCAATCCTAACATGACATGTTATCCTATAAAATTAGTGTTATTGATAAAAAGACTCAAATTATATTTATTTGTGTATTTATAATATCAAATATTTTAATTTGTCACTATTATGGTTATTACTGTATCATCATTGTGTCATAACTAAATTAAATTATTTAATGTATAAAAATTATAAATAAAATAAAATTATGTATGAAATCATTTTATATTTATAATTAATATTTACAATCGATTTTATATTATGTATAACCCTATATTAAAAATGTATTAGTAAATAAACGTTGATTTTAACTCTTTTAACTCTTCATTGAATTAAATAATAATAAATGTCCTAATCTAATCCAACTGGACCTAAATGATAATATTTTATTACTAAGGTTGTTTTTGGTCTAGATAAACTTTTCCAATAGAATTAGGACATGTGTTAGGGTAATATTAATATCTTTTTTTCCCTTAATTACCCTATTTACTTTTAAATGTGGTAAATAAAAGTAAAAAGTTACTATTCACAAAAAATTATTTTCATCTCATTGAACCACATTTTACTACTTGATACTAACTGTGTCTTATGGATTTTCTAAATTCCATTTAGAGAAGCGGTAAAATTATGTTTTATGAAAAATTCAGTTTTTTAACTACCACTTAGTGGTTTCACTATTCATCAAAAATTGATGTTTTTCAGAACAATGCCAAAATTTCATCCTAAGCTATAATTGATATTCCGAATTAAAAAATGATGTCTACTTTAAAAAATTCCAAACATATAAGTTTCATTAATTTATTTTATAAATAATTCCCGCTGTCACAACAAGTAGCGTGTTTTTAAGAAACAATATATATCAAAAGATTGACAATTGTTTATGTCCAATTTCAATGTGAAATTTATTCTAATGAACACCATTGGATAAAATGGTAAAAATATATTCTAATTATACTTTAAAACCACTAAATACTATAAATTATTACCATAAATTATTTTGATTAAAAAAGTTGTTTTTAAGTATTTTTCACTATTCATAAAAATTGGAAGTTCTCAGAAAAATACCAAAAATTAAACATAGGATAATTTCGATATTAAGAATCCAAAAATGAAGTTCATTTTGAAATATAAATTATATATAATTTCAAAAAGTAGGTATTAATATTCATAACAGCTAGTTTGATTGGTTGTGGTGTGTTAGAACTCGATTTTGCGTACAATACACGCTATCGCATTACTCAAAGAGAAGCGTACCGTAGAAACTTGGGGTGTTACATTCTCCCCTCCTTCAAATAATTTTGTCCTCAAAATTTCTAGAATACTACTGCATGAAAGGACTCAGGTGTTTCTTTATCATAAGTTCCTCGAGTTCCCATGTTTCCTCTTCCATATTATTGTTTCTCCACAAAACTTTTACCAGACCCATCGTCCGATTTCTCAGCACTTGTTCTCTCGTATCAAGAATCTTGACGGGCTCTTCACAATAAGACAGATCAGGTTCCAGTTCAAATTCATCGTAGGTGAGTACATGCGTTGGGACAGACATGTATTTCCTCAATAGAGATACGTGGAACACATCATGAACTTTGGAGAGACTTGGCGGAATTTCCAATCGGTAAGCTACAGCCCCAATTCGTTCTAGAATTTAGAAAGGTCCGATGTACCTAGGACTCAATTTACCTTTCTTACCAAAATGTATGAATCCCTTCCATGGAGATACCTTCAAGAAAACATGATCACCGACTTGAAATTCCAAATCCTTCCTTCGATTATCGGCATAGCTCTTCTGCCTACTTTGAGTGGTTTTGATGTGATTTTTGATTACCTTCACCTTTTACATCGTTTCCTCCACCAGTTCTGGACCTACAAGTTTTCTTTCACCAACGTCATCCCAACAGGTTCGTGTTCAACATCTCTTTCCATATAACGCTTCATATGGTGCCATCTGAATACTCGAATAAAAGCTATTGTTATAGGAAAATTATACCGTAGGTAAATATTGATCCCACATACCCTAAAAGTAAAGTGAGCAGGATCTCAACATGTCTTCTAAGGATTGAATAGTTCGTTCTGATTGGCCATCTGTTTGAGGGTGGTAGGAAGTGCTCAAATGAAGTTCAGTATCCAAGGCTTTCTGATGACTTTTCTAGAATCTTGAAGTAAAATGAGGATCACGATCAGAAACAATTGATAGGGGTACTCCATGAAGTCTCACAACTTCATCAACATATAGTCTTGCTAGACGTTCCAGTGGTAGATCTTCTCTTATAGCAAGAAAATGTGCTGAATTGGTAAGACGCTCAACAATGACCCATATTACATCGTTACTTCTACGAGTCTTTGGTAGCCCCATGACAATGTTCATCGTAATATTTTCCCATATCCACTCCGGTATGGGAAGAGGTTGCAGGACTCCTCCAGGATGTTGCCTTCCAGCTTTCACTTGTGGACAAACCATGCATCTTGACCCAAAATCAGCAATCTCCCTCTTCATGTTGTCCCACCAAAAATGTTCCTTCAAATCTCTATACATTTTGGTTCTCCCATGGTGTATAGAGAAATTGGAACTATGAGCATCATCCAGCAATTCCCTTTTTAGATCAGGTATATCGGGAACACAAAGTCTCTTCCCGAATTTCAAAATTACATATTCATACACAAAGTGTCTCAATCTCCCATCATTCACAGCATTAATCTTCTTTTTAAATTCTTCATCATTAGTCTGAGAACTCTTAATCCTTTCTAGTAAAGATGGATTTGAAACCATTTGAAAAATCATTGATGTTTCACCTTCCATGGTTATTCCCATGTCCATCTTCACTAGATCCATTAAAATTGGATCCCTTTCAATTATCATATTGTTTAAAACTCCATGATCTTTTCTGCTCAAAGCATCTTCCACCTTGTTTGTTTTCCCCGGGTGGTAGTGTATCGTACACTCATAATCCTTGAGTAATTCAAGCCATCTCCATTTCCTCATGTTGAGTTCCTTTTGTGAGAAGATATACTTCAAACTCTTGTGATCAGTATAAATCTCACATTTCCACCATTGAGGTAGTGCCTCCATATCTTCAAAGAAAATATCACAGCTGCTAACTCGAGATCATGAGTAGGACAATTTTCCTCATGGATTTTTAACAGTCATGATGCATAGGAAATAACCCTATCATTCTGCATAAGGACACAACCAAGTCCTTTCTTCGATGCATCACTATAAATAACGAACCCATCATTCCCCAATGGTACAGTCAATATAGGTGCATTGAATAATCTTCTCTTCAGATCTTTGAAACATTCTTCACAATCTTTTTTTCAAACAAATTTAACCCCTTTACGTGGGAGCTTCGTTAATGGGTTAGCCAATCGGGAAAAATTCTGGACAAAACATCGATAATAACCTGTTAAACCAATAAAACTACGTACCTCAGTTATATTCGTAGGTGTTGGCCATTCTTCGATTGCCTTCGTCTTAAAAGGATCAATATAGATTCCATATTTTGAGACAATATGGCCTAGAAAAGAAATCTCCTGAAGCCAAAATTCACACTTGTTAAACTTCCCATATAATTCATGTCTTCTCAGAGTCTTCAGGATAATGCGCAAGTGATTTTCATGATCTTCGTAGCTTTTAGAGTATACCAATATATCATCAATAAATACCACCACAAATTCATCGAGATATTCCTTGAAAAATCTTTTCATCAGATCCATGATTACAGAGGGTGCATTAGTCAGTCCAAAAGGCTTTACTGTAAACTCGTAATGCTCGTACCTGGTTCGAAATGTTGTCTTTGGAATATCTTCCTTACACACAACTGATGGTATCCAGATTGAAGGTTAATCATTGAAAAGTATTGAGCTCCATGCAGTTGGTCAAATATATCATCACTGCGAGGTAGGAGATACTTGTTCTTTATTGTTATAGAATTGATCTCCCTGTAGTCGATGCATAACCTCATAGATCCGTCTTTCTTTTTAACAAAAAGAACAGGGGCTCCCCATGGAGAAACACTAGTGAAAATAAATCCTTTATTAATCAATTCCTCTAGTTGTTTCATTAGTTAGATGAATTCTACAGTGTATATTCTATAAGGGGTCTTCGATATTGGCCTTGATCCAGGAATTAAATCAATGGAAAAGTCAACTTCTCGTTCTGGAGGATGTCCAGGTGAATCTTCCAGAAACACATCTATATATTCTTTCACAATAGGTACATCCTATATTTGAACATTACTTTCCTCACCCACTATCATTTTATTCTCTTCCTCCCCAATAATTGAATTTAGTTGAGCTACTGGGGGTGGATCTTGATAAGAATTATGTGGTGATGATTCTGCTCTAAAGATAAGTTGTTCCTTATCATCGTCATCAAAAATCATAACCTTCTTCTTCTTACAATAAATCTTCGCATCATAGTCCGAAATCCTATCCATACCAAGGATTATATCAAACTCAATCATAGGTATGACGATGAGATCACCTGATAAAGAACATTTATGTTCTCTAATGGGGACTGATTTAAAAAACTTTGTTGCAATGATACTTCCCTTAGGAGTTTTAACTGACAACTCCCTTGTTAAATCAAATTGTACATATCTAATTTTCATAGAAAACTGGGAAGATATGAAACAATGCGATGATACAGAATCAAATAATGCATTTTCTAAACTTGATGAAACCATTAAATAACCTGCCACCACGTCTTTCAGAGCTTCTACCTCAATAGTAGTGAAAGCATAAGCTGGGCCTTGATCCCTTGGCCTTTTATGAGGTAAGTTCCCCTAACGCTTAAGACATTCATTTGTATAATGTCCCATCTACCTGCAATTGTATCATTGGACATCGATATATTCCTTCTTCCCTTTGCAATTACGAGCTTGGTGGCCTTTTTCACCACACTTGTAACAGACTCCCGTTCCCTTCAAGAAAGTACCGGGGTTTTTCTTCCCACATTTACCATAGAATGGATATTCAGCCTTTCCCTTCTTCCCCTTATTTCCATTCCCAGATTGATCAGCAGATCTCCTCTTCTCTTTCTTTGCTTTAAATTCATAAGACTTAGGGAATTCCTTTTCGGGCATGATAGCACATGAGACAATGTCTTCGTACGATGAAAAGGATTGTGAGATTAATGCTCGACGGATAAATGGATTTAACCCATCAAAGAAATGATGAATCTTACTTCTTGGGTTACGTATATAATCTCCATCATACCTTGCTAACCTTGTATAGTTAGCCTCATACTTTTCAACATTCTCATCCTCCTTTTGTCTCAGACTCAAAAATTTCCTTTCCATATCTGCTCGATGGTCGCGAGGAAAGTATTTTTCTAAAAATAGATCATTAAACTCCCTCCATTCCATATTTGATACTTAATCATCTTCCTTCATGTTTTGAATCAATGACCACCATTTATCAACATCTCCAGTGAGGCAGTAAACTACCATGATATCTTTTTCCCTTTCACTACTCCCCAAAGCCTGAAATATTTTCTCTAGGAAATTTATCCATTGCTCAGCTACTAAGGGATTTTTACATCCATTGAACGTTGGTGGTTGTTGCCTCATGAATATATTTAACATTGATCCTCCACATTGTGAATCAGGGTGCTCCATACAGGTAAGGTTATTATTCATAACCTGAGTGAGTTGTCCGAGTATGGTGATTAGCTGATCGACACTAGTTGCATCACCAGCTCCACTATAATTATCTTGAGCAGGAGAGAAATCCCTAAATGGAGTGCGTTCATTGATACTATTTCCATTTCTTCCACTAGGCACCATTTCTAAACAATGGCATAAACTAGATCAGTTTATGAATCAAAATACATAATCCCATACTTATAAAACACTTAACATAAATTGAACTATTTATGGATTTAATCCATAATCATAAAAAAAAATTTCTTTGAGAAAGTATATACTCATAAACCCATCATAATAATTTATAAAGAAAATGAGAGTTATCCTAAGCATATCTCTCGGGAGTGTCATAACCAAGAGTGCAGCAAGGCCCGTTGTCGTGCACCAGTTCTCGTTTGAGTCTAGCCCAACGCGATGATTTCAGGTTTTACCCCTAGGTACATCTGTGCCAGAGCCTCCTCTACCTGCTCTTATCTAGACAGGGTTGTATTGCTCTGAAAAATCACAAAATCTCTACAATACCAAAATTTTTGGAAGTTCTTCTATACTAATCCTCAAAGTCCATCTTAAATCAAAGTGCTCTAATCAGAGTTTATCTAAATCTAGCTTCCATGGTTTGTACTAAACTTCCTCTGATACCAACTATAACGCCCCAACCCCAGTTACCTAGAGTCGGTGCATTATTACATAACATTGTAATGATAACAATAAAGATCAAATCTCAAAAAACTGATTAGTTTAGTATCCTTAGAAACACTAGATATATTCAGAAAGATTTACATTACATCATAAAAATGAAAACTACAACAACATAGTCTCCATAGTCTACACTCTTATCCCCTCATTCTATCCCTACAGGTCATTCATAATTTACTTCTTCACATCCTGAGAAAAATAAAACCTAGAAAATGGGTGAGCTCAAATGGCCAGTAAGGATAACAATATAGAGAAAACTTTCATAAATAAGAATAAACATTTAAGGCAATGTATAACTAAATCAAAAGATTTTTAAACTTGAACTTCAACAAAGTATGGAAAAAATATAATGAAATAATTCCATTTACTTATTCACATGGATATTCTACTAATAGAATAATCACATGTAATATTAATAACAACTTTCATAATGATGGAATGCATAATGCCAGACCATCATAACCACATAGCCAAGGCCTCGTGCCAAGACTACAAATAAGATTTTGTCAAGGCCTTGTTCCAAGACACTAGTTTGTCTCATGAGACCTACCAATGCATCGAGGAGCTATAGCGGGCTCCACCCATCACATATTAAGTCCAATGCATTCCCATATTAAAAGGTTTAAACATAACATAAACCTTTGTATTTAAACTAGCATACAAAATATAGAAAAATACTTCATCCATAAACCATCAATGGTATAAAAATAGCACATCCACAGTAAAACATATCACAAAACCTTCAATACAATATAGAAGTTTTGTTTCATAATAAATCAACTTCAAATAAGTGTAAAATCCATCAAAGGATGTTGACATAGATGAAATCAAAACTCTTTTTAAAGTAATATATCTTTTTATTTTGAAATCATTTAAGAGTCATATATATATAAAATATAACATTTTCTTTTAAAATATTCTTATAATCATGTAAGGGAAGCTTCAACAATTTTATAATGGCGGAAAATAGCCGCACATGCCATATAAGTTAAAAAACATTCTTTCCTTAATTATGTCGAAAGGGTTAAAAAACACCTTGTTTGGAAAACGACGGAAAGATTCCTTTATAAACCTCTTATAAAAAGTCAAACAGGGGTATAAATGATTTTAACCCATATTCTTGTAAATAGTAAAAATGTTTTGAAATACATTTTGAAGAAACATGGATGTGGATGATAAAGAAATCCCAGTAGATTATTACGTATAAAAAACCTCAGATAATGAATAGATTGTGAAATAAACCCTTACCTTGTACGTTTCCTTGGTTGGGGGTAGGATAACCTCTTGTATAATGGTGAAATAATTGTTATTAAATTATACAAGAATCATATACATTAATATGATATCATATATGATCTTTTAACATTGATTTGTTAATAATATCTTAGTATTATCATTGTTTCGGGTGTTAACTTACTTGTTTTCTTTTATATGTTTTGTTACGTAAGTCGTGTTTTTCATGGATAGGTTGTATCATAATCATATAAAGAATTATATCAAGTACTTAGATACTATTATTAATCATCAAATGAGAATTAGACTTGAATGGATACGATGGAGAATGAATCTCACCGCGTTCGTGGAGATCGTAGTCCGTACATACGCACGAGCGAAAATATCATTCTTTTGATATTAAAATAATATATAATTGGATGGTATATCATATATAAAGAATAATTATCATGTTATATTTATTAGTTAAATGAATTAAAAATCATTATTATACCCATCCAAATAATAATATATTGAATAACAATTACACCACGACGTGGAGATGGTAAGCCGTACGTACGCACGTACGGTGACATGTCATTCAAAGGATGGATAGAATATTGAATATGGTTGTACCATATTTATAATAATATTACAGTATACAGTAGGTACTAGATTCATTATTTTATAATGGTAATAAAAAATAATGAAGAAGTGGAAGAAGAAATGAATTTTAAAAAGGGGGTGAAAACATTACCTCTTGTTCGGGTTCTTCCTTTTGATTTGAACAAAAGAGCTCCATAGGTTGGCTTTAGGATCAAAATAAGGCCTCTTGGTTGTAGTGAGGGATGTTTAGAGAGTATTTGGGCAGTGGTTTGCCGATCCAAAAGGCTTTTAAGGTGTGAATTAATGAGAAGGGGGAGTTCCCTTTTATAAGAGGGGTGAGGGGCACCTTTGGAAAAGCTAGAAATATTATTTTATAATAAATTCATATTCGGTTTCTAATGCCTCAAAAGTGTATTATTTAAAGGTTAAGGTGGGGATAGGTCGCAAACCACTCAATAAATAGGATTTATACAGGTTTGGGTTACTATATTAACCATATCTTTAAGTATTAACTCTTAGATAATTAGTTTCACTTTTACAATGTCTCTTTGTATTTTTTTATATTATATGGTTAATAACATACTATATACATCCAATATACCCCCCAAGTGGTCATTTAATGATAAAAATATCATGATATAAGTATACTGGCCGAACCTTAGATTTTTAGGAATTTAATATCATTTAATAATATAATATTTGTTTTAAAAACTCTTTTATGTCAATTTTGACACTATTCTATAATTGATTTTTTTAAAAATAATAACATAATTAATACTTTTAAAAACATTAATTAAATCAATCATAACAAGTCATATTATTCTATAAAATTATTTTAATTCATAAAAAGTCTCAAATTATATTTATTTGGGTATTTATAATATCAATTATTTTAATTTTTCAATATTATGGTAATTACTGTATCATCATTGTGTCATAAATAAATTCAATTATTTAATGTCTAAAAATTATAAATAAAATATCATTATGGAGGAAATAATTTTATATTTCTAATGAATATTTAAAATTGAATTTATATTATGTATAACCCTATATTAAAAATGTTTTAGTAAAAAATATTGATTTTAACTCTTTTAACTCTTCTTTGAATTAAATAATAATAAATGTCCTAATATAATCCAAGTGGACCTAAATGATAATTTTTTATTCCAAAGGTTCTTTTTGGTCGAGATAAACTTGTCCAATAGAATTAGAACATGTGTTAGGGTAATAATAATATCATTTTTAACCTTAATTACCCTATTTACTTTTAACCGGGGTAAATAAAAGTAAAAAAGTTACTATTCACAAAAAATTATTTTCATCTCCTTGAACCGCATTTTACTACTTTATATTAACCTTTTCTCTCATATTTTTTAAATTCCATTCAAAAAAGTGGTAAAATTATGTTTTATGAAAAATTCAGTCTTTTAACTACCACTTAGTGGTTTTAGTATTCATCAAAAATTGACGTTTTTCATAAAAATGCCAAAATTTCACACTAAGCTATAATTGATATTCCAAATTCAAAAATGATGCCTATTTTACAAAATTCCAAACATATAAGTTCCATTAATTAATTTTATAATTAATTCCCAATATCACAACAAATAGCGTGTTTTTAAGAAACAATATATATCAAAAGATTGACAATTGTTTATGTCCAATTTCAATGTGAAATTAATTATAATGAACACCATTGGATAAAATGGTAAAACCATATAATAATTATACAATAAAACCAAAAAATAATATAATTTATCAATATAAATTTTTTTGATTATAATAGTTGTTTTTAAGTACTTTTCACTATTCATAAAAATTGGAAGTTCTTAGAAAAATATAAAAATTTCAACATAGGATAATTTCGATATTCAGAATTGAAAAATGAAGTCCATTTTGAATTATAAAATATATATAATTTCAACAGGTAGGTATTACTATTCATAACGCCTAGTTTCATTGGTTGTGGTGTGTTAGAACTCGATGTTGCGTACAACACACGATATCACATTATTCAAAGAGAAGCATACCGTAGAAGCTTGGGGTGTTACATAATTTATAATGATATGGGTTTGAGCTATAGTTTTCCTCTTACAAGAGTGGAAAATCCTCATGGTTCTTTGACATTAGAAGAATATGGAAATAAGATTCATATTCTATTGAAAATGAGTGCAGACCAATCCATTACATCAATAGCATATCGATATCTTCAATATTTTAAACGTTTAAGGCACAACGAGTACCCTCTGGTCAATGAAATTTCATGGATGGATGTATCTATGTTATTATTGAAACACTATGATAGTAGTTCGATGGGATTGTATGTGTTGTTTTGTGATATTGATGTGGTGCAACCAATTACTATAAAACCATGTTTTGTAAGATCTATACTAGTTAGTCCCTTACAATAGTCTTATTCATTACCTCCTTTTCACATGACCCATGTGTTAGAACCAAATTCTAAAGATGATTATCAGGATTTTGAATGAAATGTAGATGACATCCCTTTTGGTACTATTGAAATTGTGATTGAACATTTATCTAAGGATATTGAATCTTTTGAGGCATCAGGAGATTATTTGGTTGACGGGGGTGTGGGGAATGAACTTATTGATGTTCCATTGAGAGATAAAATTTCACAACAAAGTGATGTGGTTAATGAACATTATGAGAACCTTGGAGATACATGCATCCATGATTTCCATCAGTTAGTGGTTATCAGTCATCAATATTGAGTTCTGTATGAAATAATAATGTATGAAAAATTCATTGATTATTTTTTCATTGCACTATCTGCTAAACTCAATGGAATTATAAGGAATATATCATTATTAAATAAAAATTTTATCTATGTCTGGAATGATATTGAATGTAAAATTTCTATGAAATATGTGAAAAACTCATACAACATAGTGCATCATTTCACATTTGTTGTGGATGAGTCAACAAAAATATCTCATTCATTGTAAAACATATAGCGAAGAATCTGAATTTTGGTTGAAGGAAATATATGATAATTTTTTGCATGTTGGACGATTACCAAATAAAAAGGGCCACCCACATGTGTGCTTCCAAGAAAATCCGCATGATCCCTTTTCCCTTGATGCAGATATTATATCAACTATTATTGATGAGATGATACAAACATGTCAGGATGTTCCCATTTCCCTTGTTCAGGAAATAATTCAATAGTTTTATAACAATATGATATTCTCCAACAAATCATGTAATACAAAACTGAAAGAATTTTTAAAAGTTTATGTTGATTTTGATGACGCTTATTATATGTTGTGAAAACATAAGAAATTTTTTGTCTGTCAAAAATTAGAATGTTTATCATTTGGAAACTATTGAGTTTGTGTCCCTCAATAACAAATTTATTGATCAAATGTCAAGTTCAATATGATTTTTTTTGGCATTTAGTTCATGCATTGCTACATTTACTTATTTTAAATTATTCATTCAGGTCAAATGAACATTCCATTATCAGAAGTACTCATTTGTTATACTCATTGTTTCCACAAATGATGGAAATAATTCTCCTCTACCACTCTCATTTCTTATTGTTTAAATGGATAATTTTGAATGTTTGAGCTGGTTGTTGGCTTGTGTGTGAATTCATGCCAAAGAATACAATGTCTTGTGTATGATATATGATTTCCATAAAGAGATTATAGAGTTCTTATATATTGTTGGGGTATCATATAAGTAACTGAATTGTTATAATCGATGTTGCATTAGACATATTTCATGTAATGTGTATAAACATTTCATAGATGAGGGAATAAAGAAAGAGATACTGATGTTGGGTATGTTTTTCTAAACATACATTTTTAAAAATAAAACTAATATATACTTCTCCTACATTATCATATTATGTTATAAAGTTATGAGCATAAAAAAGGATGATAAATGTTTGGAAGAGATTCAATGTTCTAACTAATATGTCTATTAATATATGATTATTATTCTAAAGGAAAAATTGTGATTAGAATATTATCGTTACAGGAGCTATGTCCATATAACAAAAAATGTTGTGTAGTGCATAAATGGGATCCTCAAGGGTGTGTGAAATCTATTGATCATAGTTTTAGTTCAAGAGAATTTTTATAGGTTTTTTCACTACTTCGTTGATTGGTCCTAAATAGCCTATCATAGGATGGAAAATGATGTGCATTTTACTCAGCATTTTAATTGTGATATTGATCAGATATTTAATAAGGCATAAATATGGAGTGATATAAATTTATAGAGAAATGTGCATCTCCCAGGCTAGAGAGTACTACGATCGGGCTACATGTACCAATGGTCATGTTTTTGTGGTGATGTTGGATAACAAGTACTGTGATTATAGAATCATTCAAAAATTGAGATATCCATTTTCACATGTTATTGATGCTTCTTGTTTGATAAATATATCATGAAATCCCTATGTTTACCTAGTTTATCATAGTATAACATTGGTTAAATGTTACAGTGCATCTTGTATTCCAATTGGTGACATTCATTCTATCTCATTTCCTGCTGATTAGATGACCATTATCCCTAAAATTTACAACATTAATATGTTGGTTTTTTTCATTTATGTTCGTTTTCAATTTCATACAATTTTAAATTATTGGCTTCATGCTACCATGATGTGGTCTCAAGGAGTAATAAAGTCAACTTTAATAATATATGACATTGATTGGCCTTGACAAAAAGGAGGGGGACTAAGATGATGTATCGTTCACAAAAAAGGACATTCTAGTAAGAGATGTCCCATAGTGGAAGGATAGAGCTCCACATCATGTCATCCATGATCGAGTCTATGTCATTTATCATGAATGTGTATATTTTGTTTTGTATGTGGAAATTTAAAAAATTAATCATTTTATTTCCGAAATTCTCAATTTCGATCATCATTCAATTTTGGATTGACTTTTTATCCACCTCTGTAATTTTCTCCTTGTAGAGGATTTTTTAGAATTAGAGGTTATGACGTTGCCATCAAGAATAGCATGTGGTTTCACGGGAAGCCTAGCTAAACATCCATCCAAGGTAGAGAGCTGATATCATGATAAAGAAGCTGGGAGAAGTAGTTCCAAGTATAGTCTTAACATTTACTATGACTTACAGGTCATGTAATCTCAAAGCCTATGGGAATTGTAAGGGTTCCCCCTCATCCCGTGAAAGGGGGGTTGTCAAAAATCAATAAAAAAGTAGACCTTTGGTCCATTCAAAAATATATCATGCTTCAACATGATAAATGTATTATTTTTATCACTATTGTGTTATATAAAAAATTTAGAATAAATCAATCATCATTGGAGATCAATAAACCAAAAATTCATAACCTAATCCAAAACCACCACCCACAAATATTTTGTACCTTATTTTTCATGTAATTTTTTTTATAAAAGACTTCATTTTTTATTGAATTAACTATAAAAAGTTTACGATTATATAATATATAAAAATGGAAGGTTATATATTTATCAAAACCCTAGATACTCATGTATCACAAGTGGTTTTAGAGGTTCATAATGTGCATCCTTTTAGTTTCCATAGATATACTCACTTTCCTCATGTCAACCCACATCTTTATATCATCCCCCATCTTCATCGCAATAGATTATATGGTGTAGTGATGTATGACTTCACCTTTATTGATAATCAGATCTTTACTTTGTCTGTATAGAGATGGATGTCAGAGTCACATACCATCCATTTTAGAGAGGGAGATATGACTATTACACTATATAATATGTCTATTATGTTGGGAATCCCCATCGATGAAGATGATCTGACATTCCATGTTGGAAAAGATTGGTTTGATGTTGTTAATTTATTATAGATCATAGAGGTTCACAATGATGGTCGGTATGTCATCAGTGGTAGATTACACATTCCCTGGTTAGATTATCACTTTTCATATCTATAAGAGGGTACTGATGAGGTCATCTTGTTGTAATATTCATGTGCATATATATTAAGGCTGATCGGTTGAAATATTATTGTGGATCACTGCACTAATTTTTCAAATTTAATTTATTTTCCTTTTCTGGAGGATCTGGATGTTGCAGGCAGGTATAGATAGGGTATTCTTGTCGAATATATATATACAGGGTGCCATGTAGTTCATTTTTCATTGATAAGATAAATATCATAGGATGGGTTGTAATTATAAATATGTGGGTACGGAAGAACCACCCTCATTTAGATCTACAAGCTCGTGTGCTAGTGATTTCAGATATTGTACCAGAGGCTCTGCATGGATGATGCTATGTTATTCCTTCCTTCCAATGTCCAACATAAATTTATATCTTTCTATTATGAAATAGAACTATAACAATGATATCTTCATGTGGATTCAGGAACATTGAAATTTTGATACCTCTAATCATGACATCCACAACTATAGACATTGGATGGAAATCCTTCAACTATATGATGTAAATGATTATAATTTATATTGTTAAATATTTATTCTTTACTATACATCTCTTCATTTATTCATTTTTATTCGTTTTTTCATTTTGATTACATTGATTCAATATAAATAATATATCATCCATAGTATTCCACTATATTTTATGGATATTATTCATAATGTCTCCTACATGGTTCCATTGATTCATTTTCTTATAGTCGAGTGGCTTTAGACTGAAGTAGTTATGATATTGGTCAGATTATTTCATCCAGTTCTTCAGAGACCCAATTAGTTAGCTTTATTGAATTCACAAAACATGTCATGTAATAGATACATTTATTCTAGGAGATACAATTCCATATATAATGATAAATGGGATAGATGACATGATTTCTAGTCACAATGGGAAATGATATTACGTTTTTCTTTGTCTGGTCATCCTAATTATGAATCCTGATACTGTAGGTCCCTGTTCAAGTTTCTAACATGATAGGAAATGCGATTTCATGAGTTGGTATACATTCTCCCTTCTAATTTTCAATATATCTTTTAATAACAATACCTAAATGTGTAATTTGTTTTCAAAGGATGCTCGTATCAGTCATATACATCACATGTCTGATCCAGTAAAGAGAGGTTCATTTGAAAATACATATTTTATAGAACTCTGGAAAATATGATTCCTTAAATGAATTATATTTATCAAGGAATTTTCTTTGATCCAACACATTATGATGTGGTTGTGGAGCTTGTTGATCCTGATATAGGTGTACTAGTTAGTGAAGACCAAGTTATGGATTTTTTTTGTTCTATATAATGAGGGTGTTCACCATTAAAACTTGATGTTACAGTTCAATAGGAGGAGGGTGTTCAACATGACTAGTCAGATGCTTTCCTAGATTCTCAGTCACAACTAGAGGTAGATATATACATTAAATGGGCTCAGTTGGATGCATTATTACTACCTACTATATAGACATCTGCATCACATCAGCCATCTTCTTCACATATTGGTGAGAGTTCCAGCCAACATCCACTATCATTAGAGGAAATATAAGGTACATGTGTGGAGGCTATACATCCACTGCCTATCAGATATGAGGATGTTGTAGTGTCTTTTGATGATGATATGCATGTGTTGTGTAGACCATAGTGGAGACATTGACAGACAAATCATAGAAAAATATAGTATATTCCTGGATTTGCGATAGAGGATCATCAATGCTAATGGCATTGATTATGATTATACTAAATTTATGATACATATTGTTTGGGACTTACTAATCTGATTTATATACATCTATTCTCATTTTTAATATGTCCCTTTCTATTGTCATATTATGTATCAAAATAAATAATTTCACTTTTGGTATTCATAATAATACATAGTATTATTTTATATTTATGTATAATAAATAATATCCATAAATACAATAATAAATATTTTTTATATTAACAATTTTGATGTTAAAATGACTTTAGATGAAAAGATATGTGAACAAGATTGAATATTGAAAAACATAATTGATCCCAATGATTTTAATTTGGATGTAAAATTATAAAAGATATTGGAATGTGAATATTCGTTAAAAAATTGTTGCATTAACAAGAAAATAAATTAATAATTAATATTTATGAAGAGTACGTGATTATTATTGATGGTCAGAAAAACCCAAAATATGAGGTGTGTGATGTTAGAAGTTCATTTACCCACTTTTGGGAGGATACATATTCACACATTATAAAAGGACACAATTTCTACTAATTCATATTATTCACTAGAGGATTTTAATATATAAATACCACTATGAGGTGATAAAATTATGGATATTATGAAATATCTTTATTTGATATTCTTCCAGAATAAGTACCAATCCTTAAAATGTTTATGATTGTATCATCCATGAAGGACAATAAGGGAAAAATCACCAAACAATTAATAATTTAATGTGAATAGATCCATTTGACACTTATATTAATCAGAAAGGATTTTCAAATATGATAACCTAAATACTATAGGAATTAGACCAAATTCATTCATAAAAACCCTCAATATTCCTGCACAAATTAATAAGTAAGGCAGATCCACCACATTTACTTAATAATTATACATTTTATCTATTCCTGTGATATAATGAATTGTTATTGAAACACATTCATAGGGGGAGAACATGGGAAGCATGAGTGGAATCAATACTTGATCACAAATATGAAGTAGTTATTATCATTGAATAATTCCACAAATGGTTTTAAAATACAAATGACAAAAGTGGGTCATCATGGATTAATATTAATATGGATTTATAATATCAAAGACAAATCAGTATAAATAAGTTATCATAATTTTTTTATTATAAATTTTGTTACCATAACAACATGTTCTGAAAATAATATCGTTCTATGTAAATAAATATACGATTCCAAATGAAGATAGTCATAAGTTTAAAACTAATTCTACTATATTATTTATATTGGAACATATTGAAGTCCATTTTTTAAGTTATCAACCATTTTAATGATGCTTATGAGTGTTTCCCAAGAGGGTGTGGTAAATAAAAAAATATGAAATTACTTCCAGAATTATTATGTCAATTAGAATAACATCTATTTACTATATAATGTTTAGAACGTTCATATTATGGAATGAGGTATTTTTTTAACTCTCTATTTCTTCGTCAACAAAAAATAAACTCAATATAAATGGTTTTTAATTGAAATAATCAGTGACATAAGAAAACATGAAGTATGGATGCCCTCAAACATTTCTTATCCTTCTTATTTAACATGAATGATTTGATCTATTTGTTAATTTGAGTTCACGAGTTTTATGATGTTTTTTATAATAAATGTTTCATATATCATTTAAATTTTTTATCCGGAAATAAAATTGTATTACCCTTGATGATATGTACATGATTTCTAATTTAATGTGTTATCCTAATCGGTTGTTAGAGGTATACATTGATTCCCAATTCCATTCCTATTTTATTCTATACTGAGTTTGACTCATGTATATTTAGTGTGAAATAATGGATGAAAAAATCATAACTATGATATGATACCCTCTTCCTATTAACTATTTGACGTATTTTTAATATACGGGAGATGAAGTGGAATGAATTTTTGGTTACGTAGTGTCGATATATTATATTTTGACAAATTTAGTAGGAATGAAATTTGGATTTATAGCTCTTCTACAACAAATAATGAATAAAAAATACCGGTTATTGAGTAATGTAACATGAATTAGATGGGTTGATCAAAATTTGTATGAACACCATTATTAATATTTTTTATTATTTGAAAAATATATATAATTGTTTATTTATATTTATTGATATCTTATACATAGAGATCATTTATTAATTAATATGAATTATTTTTATTGATATAATTTAAATTTTGATGATTTTTAATTAATATTTAATTATTATTTATAATTATTGACATATTTTAATTAATATTTATTAAGGTTGTGTGAACATGGTTCATGTTTCCTTTCATAAAATTCCCATAAGATGCATGAAAGCCATTCATGCAACATGGTGAGGGGAGATACGTGATCCCGGTTCACACCTCTCGAGAAACCTTTTTAACACTACATGACCCCCTATCCCTTTTCTAAAATAAAATTATAATGCCACTAAAAAAACCTCAAACATATGTATTATTCTCACCCTATAAACAAAGTCACTGCCTATAAATATAAATTTATTTATTAAATGTCATATAGTAGTTATAACTCATAAAACATTTATTTTAAATAGAATTTTGAAAATGTTCCCCTCATTAATGAGACAAAAATTTTCCTTGATTTCACCGACCCGTAATGATATGGGACACTATAGTATGTCATTAGATATAATAATTTCAAAATTAGGGGAGGGAAATATTATTTATAAAAGTTTCATCACAAATATTAAGTGATATATATGTGTTCCATATAAAAAATTATACTAAATGATTAGTAAATATAAAATAATTCTATTTGAATGATCATTGAAAAAAAATGATATCAAATTTATTAGTCTTATAATGAATCATCTCATGACACAAAAGGTTGATAGTATATATTCATAATCTATAAAAATGTATGAATAAATATATATGAAATTATTTTTATCCATATGTTGAATAATTACATCAAAATAATATCATAAGTGTAATTTTGGAAAAAGTCAATAAAATTTGAAAAAAATCTATTGTATGATTCATAGGGTCTAAGTAATTGAAAAAATTGAATAGGGTAAAAAAATTACAATGAAAAGGAACGAATATTATGAATTTCGAACACATTGAAATGATATGATAATTTTATTAATAGTAAGAGAGATAAAATAGTTGATAGATAAAATTTCATAAAAAATATTCACAAGCACGAACATGGCTTTTAAAAGTGCTAAAAAACTCTTTTATCAATGGATTTTAATTTTTTTGAAAAATTTCCAAAGATAATTAAAAAACATTAAAAAATTTGGTTATTAGGAGGCCCTTTTAATAGCAATGGACCACCCATATAACAAGTCTTCCCCTCCCACAATTTTCCATGCACACACTCACCACCCTCCTTCCCACGTACCCCTTTAATGGTGCTAGACCAACCTGCAGCTCACTTGTGCCCAGTTGCCTCCTCTTGGATTCGAACCAAAGGCAGTCCCCTTGCATCTCTGCATCTCTACAAATCACCCATATGGTTTTTTTCTACCATAAATGACATATCTATTTATTTTTATATTTATTTAATTATATTTTTTCATATTAATATATATTTAAATTAATATAAATATATACATAGTTATAATAATATATATTAATAATATTATTTTTAAATACATTTATAAAATATGTTTTGGTGTGTGTTTATAAATAAATAAATACATATATACATATATACAATATATATATATATTATATGTTTCTATAATTATAATTATACATATATATTTATATATATATATACACATATATTATATATTCCTATGTATATACATATGTTAGAATATATTGATAATATATATATATATTTATTACTGACACAAAGTAATACACACACACACACACATTATATTGATATATAAATATTCAAGTATTTTTATTTTAAATAAAAATGATATTATTTTTTATTTAGAAAATTTTTTAATATTGAGAAATATAATTTTTTCATAATTATGATTAATTAATTATTAATAAAATTAAAACATTATTTGGGAATATATAGAAAATATGTATATATAGTTACATAATTTATTATGAATAACATTACATTATGAAAATGAATTCAATTTCAAATACATAATATCAATACGGATGCAATCTAGTGGAATAAATTCAGTCCTCATTGAAAAAGGCCAAAAACCACCTAAAACGATGTTGAAGAACCATCAAATGTTAAAAAAGTGGGGTACCCTGATTAAAAATCTATTTTGGGGGCCTTATAAGATTTTTTATTAGAATATATGGTATAACATATGTAACTAGTGTGTAGAGCTCATCTCAATCTTTGATTTGATATGTGGTAGACCCCCAATGGACACCTAGATCAAAAGTTATGTCTATTTGAAGTTTTAGTTTCTTTTTCAACCTAATTGAAGTCAATAATATAATTTTTTATTTTCAAGATACCGAAATTGATTTTAAATTACTATTACAAGATAAAAATTACAAAAAAAGTTAATTAAAATTATTTTTCAAATAATTTCATAGTCTTTTTTAACTAAATATCTTATATATTATGTTTTAATTTTTATTTATCCTTATGTAAACAATATTAAAAATATATATATTATATTTATATAAATTTTAATATATTTAACAGATTGAAATTTAATTTTTATTAATAAAAAATAATTATGTAAAAATTGAGAAACCATGAGTTCAATGACATAAATAAATAATAGAACCATTGAAATAAAACATAAAATTACCATAATTAATCTCCCTAAACAATTTAAAAGAGATATTTGTTACATGGTTATCTGGTGCTTCCATTATAAAATCATTAAAACGGAAGACTATCTTGACCTAATATTGTCTACACTCCTCGATGATGATCCATAATCTATAGAATCCCCCTACAAGGATTAGTTCATTCTTATAAATCCAATTATATTTATCCTTATAATGATCCACCCTTCAAGACCTCCCCATCATTTTGGAAGCTTCATCCTCATTAGGATTATGTGACAACGTCTATTTAACAACTTATTCTTCTATGCTAAAAATCAATTTTAATTATTATTCAAAAACATCACCTGATTTATTTTTTTGGATGGAGATGTCTACGTCCATCTTCATAGATATCAAATAAATTTGTGAGCATGTCTCTAATTGTGGTGCAATTAAGGAGTAATAATTCTTCACTTTATGGATGGAAATTCACAGTTTGTTTCTCTACAGGATCGGAGATCCATCTCCCATAAAGTCCTCTTCTAAAACTCTCTCACTATAGACTGGATCTTCCTCAAGCTCTTATATTAGATCATCATGAGGAAACAATTCAGAAAAAACTACCCATTTCTACTACTGGCACCTCCATAAAGGACATTTCATAGTGACTCCCTCTTAGCACTCAACATCTACAAATGACCCTCCCAAGGGACTCTTGGGAGATATCTTAATCACATTGTCATCCCCTCTACTATCTAGATTAGATCATTCCATATTAGAGTGGGTACAATGTATTGAATATGCACCCCTTTCAAACATATAATGTAATGCATCCCCCTACATCCACAATTGAGTGGCTCCATCAGTAAAACTACAAACACCCACATCCTGTTCAATTCAAAGAGGATCCCCTTCCACTTGAGAGTTCAGTTTGATGAGATCACCAATTACCATGCTGAGAAAACTCATGAATTCTTTCTGAAATGGAATGGGCTTATATGGAGTCATCCTTACCTGGGTACCATCATTAGAATTATAGATTTCATCATTCTTAATGTTGAAAACAGAAGAATCCCCTCCCAGTGAAAATGAGGACCTCAGAATCCTCCTCAGTTTGAATCTTTCAACACAATGTTGACATTTTCTGGATTTGTTCTTGTGGATAGATCGATTTATTCAATCCAAAATGGGAAATGTCATTCCAAACTCGTCAAAATGACCATCCAGGCGTGAATATTTCTCCAATTCCCTCTCATAAAGAGATCTCTTTCACGGATGCACTTGTGGGAGCTTCTTCTAGAAAAGTGAGTCACTCTAAGCCTCCAATCATAAAATGCTCGGGTGAAGGATCAATCATGGTGGTAGCTAATTCAGATACCATCTGTTAACCAATAGAATCCTTCAAATTATCGATGCTAGGTCGCATTTCCTACAAAAGAGGGTCAAAGAGTTGGTCTTATTCAATTCTCATGGACCATGTTTCTCACTTTTGGATCCTCTTAAATTGGCGGCTGATACCAATTGTCAAGGGATATTTTCACCTCATATTGTGCAATCAATAATATCTTAATGTAATATGGAATTTGGGAACCCCAAAATGAAACCAGGGATCCTGCAACTCTCAGAATGGTATCCAAATTTCAATCCCATCATGCAAAATCATTCCAATGCATATGTTGGGGCTGGAATTTATGTTCTCCCATGGACCTACTAGCATAAAAAAATTCTAAATAACCTATCCTCAAGCATTGGAAATCAATTTCTAATTGACCAGTAAAAATTGAATGTTGTCCTTGGTCTCTATGATCGGGTTCTCATTGAGATTGATATGGAATTGGCTCCTTGGGAACGTGTATCTATTGATGTGAATGATGATCTTATAGAGGTAGTCTTTGATTTTGAAAAAATACCAAAATACTGTGAACATTTCATGATGATAGGGAATTCCATTAAAATGTGCAGAATCGTTCAGAAATTCTCCAAGCCATCCACTCATAATACTTCAGTTAAGGAAGCATGCAAAGGGACAAATTCTAATAATAAGAACTATGTGAGAAAGTAATACAATGACATCTTGAAAGTGGTCACCTGGGATAACACTGCTGAGGCATGTAAGTCCTGGGCAGTCTTAGTAGAATAAGAGGAATCCCAAGGATGTGTTCATGATGAAACAAGTATCTAAAATGATGTAGAAATATTGAACTATTGTGCTCAAGAATCTATAATTTTTCAGGAGTTATCAGATGACATTCTCTAATTGGATTTATGTCATCATTCTGAATCCCTTTTTCTAGAATTCTTTACCTCAAATTTAGTAAATACAGTTGATATAGAAATATAGACTTGCAACTGGAGTTTCTCGGGCTTCTCACTCGATGCAAGGGCAAGAGCACATACCTTCTCAGCATATATACATTAGTATAGAGGATTCATCCCCTATGAACTCAAACTCACAGAACATGGAAGAGTTTGTTAAGATGAGGACTAAGTCCACCCCAATGTAAGAAATTCATACCAATTGGTCCAACAAGAGGGAGTTGAAAAGCTCTCATAAAAACAAGGAAGCTAGGAAAAACATAAAGGGGTACTTTCACCTACTAAGGAGAAATTATACATATCCTCTTTTGTAACAACTAGGGGCTATCCAACCCTAGAATTATATGTTCCCTCAGGCTTCTTGAGCGTAAACATAAACTTTTTCTCATTGGAATCTCTGAGACATAATCTAATAACATCACTACTGGCACCCTGCTTACCCAGAGTGGATATTCAGCTCTCAGTTCTGGGCAAGAAATCTCTGGTATTAATAGACTCTATTGGCTTCAAAATCATTCAATTAACAATCCTATTGTTGTTTGTGTGTACAAAAAAAAATCATCATATAAAGCTTCCTAAAGGAGGGTCAGCTCTCTTTTTGTTCAATGGATTATGCTTTCAACTGCAACATCAGTTGATGAACTCTTTGGAAACACATTAATGATCATTTTGGAGTATTATTAGACACCAGGGTTATTATGGGATATTTCAATGCCATTTTACATGCTGATGAGAAGATTGGTCTTGTCTCTAATGCCACCTCTATGAGAGATTTCAGAGCTTGTATCGAGGATTCAAACCGTATTGATTTCAATCTGATTGATGTAAAATAAACTTGGTATAGGATGAATCTAAATGGAACTAGGGCCTGTAGAATCAATCATGCATTTGGAAATAATTCTCTCTTTGGAGGTTGGAAATCCATTTCTTGTGTCACGATTGTAAATCACAAATCTTATCACCATCCAATTCTAAAAACCTTCACTGCCATGGGAGACAATATGCCAGTCCCCTTTTGGATTAATAATACTTGGACTGCTCTTCCTAAATGCTCTCATCTAGTGAAGGACACCTGGAACATGGTAGAGCAAAATTATAACCATATTTCTTATATTTGAAAGCCAAAATATCTCAATATTAACCTCATACACTGGATCCAGCGTAAATTCAGCCACCTTTACCCAAACATTGACTCTCTAGAAATCTCACTTCATGATATTCAAGAGGACACCACTAAGTCCAACTTTACCCACGATACTTCTCAGCAAACCAGCCTATCCTCCCAACTCAATGTACTCCTCAGACTTAGAGACAATATCCAATGGGAGCTCTTTAATGTCTAGTGACTCATGGATTGGGATCTAAATTCCATGTTTTTCAATATCCTCCAAAGATTTACAAATGTTCAGACTCCTCCTTCCTTAATAAAATATGGGGATACAATTCGAGATGATTGAAAAATAATTTGTAATTGTATCTTTTACTATCATATGAACCTCTTAATTAGTCCTGCAAGAAATTAGGTTATTAAATATGACATTATTCCCAAACCTTTCACTGAGGTTGACAACACTTTTCTTACATCTATTCATATGGACACTAAGATCAATGATTTTGTTTTTTGGCATAACAATGGGACTTCTCTGGGACTGTATGGATTCACTAATCACTTCATTAAATTTTTATTGTAGGTAATCAACTTAGATATTTATAATCTTGTTAAAAACGTCTTTATCGAAGGCTCCCTCTCAAAATATTGCATTGTTCAGTTCATTTCCCTTATCCCAAATGTGGAAATTTCCAATGACATTGCTCAATTCAGAACAGTTGCACTTTTCAACACCATCTACATGGTCATCACAAAAATCATTTCCAATCATCTTGCACATATCCTTGGGAAAATCATTTTTTGGATGAAAATTCGATATTTCATGGGGCAAAAAATCAAACATTTCCATCTCTGCGCCTATGAATGTGTTAACTTTCTGTAGAAGACTACTCAAGGGGGAAATATTGCACTCAAATTTGATATTAGAAATTCCTATGACACAATTGAGTGGAACATCATTGGGAACATCCTCCATGAATTAGGATTTCATATGATGTTTATTAAATGGATCAAAGCTCTTATTTGATCTATGAACATTTCCATTCACATTAATGGTTCCCCAGAGTGTTACATCATGTGATCAATAGGAGTGAGGTAGGGTGACCCCCTCTCTGCTGTTATTTTTGCAATTTCTTAAGACTATCTGAGTAGACTTCTGCCCCATATGACTTGTTTGGGTTAATAAAAATAGTAACATCTTAAAGGGGCCTCTATACACATCTCAAATTATCCTGGATGATGATATTATTATCTTCACTCAAGGTAATTGGAAGTACATTCAAAACATCAAGAAATATTTACTCTATTATGAGATTGCCTTGGGATACATGGTTTATTGGGAAAAGTCATTTATTTAATTTGGTAAAAAAATACCTGCAAAAAGGAAATCCAGCATGATATACGATCTTGGAATTCATGAAGTGTCTCTCCCCTTTACCTAACATGAGGTCCCTCTGTTCATTGGATGACCCAGGACCTCTGACATTGTTGAGATCATGAGCCAGTTTTGAAGGACCCTCTCCTCCTAGAAATTCAAATCACTTTCAATGGCAGGAAAACACTGCTTAGTTAAAAATGTGGCCACCTCAAAACTAGTCTACTATTTTTTGCTATACTCCTGGGCTGTTTCAGTATTTAAAAATTTAAATATATTGATGAGAGACATCATGTGGAGTGGAATTATTATAGAACAATGGGTAATTTAGGCACCATGGAAGCAATGTTTTATGTTGTATGCTAAGGGTGGGATTAGAGTCGTGAATATGGACACATTCAATTGGGACTTGCAAGAAGATTTCATATGGAGGCTAATTAATGATAGGTCACAGTCATTGGAATTCCTCATATCTAAGCTCCTCAAATGACTTATTAAAGGGAACTTGAGCTATGTTCAATCCTCAATCTGGTCTGGGATGAAAAAACTTTTCCAGCATATCAATAGTAAATCTTGCTAGATGGTTAGTGCTCAATCATCTCTCAGTTTCTGGAAACATAACTAGATAAGTTCTTCACTAATTGTCAGTTTTGAAATCATAAGTTCAAATTCTTATTATGACTCCTCCATTAAAAATCTTCTTGAGCCTGGAAATAATATCCCCCCTCATATATTTTATGGGATTGAAACTTATGACTTCCATGATGACAATGTTATGCTTATGTGGGAACCATGTATACACTGAATCCTTGATTATATGGGATACTACAATCACCTTATTCAGGGAGAGATCACATGGATTGAATCCTTTAAAAAAATGGTTGTTTCCAACATGCTTTTCTTTTCTCAGGAGACATCACCTTCGTATTATACTGGTTAATGTGAATATACTACGAGTGGGTATCAGTATATATTCTAGATGTGCACTCTGCCAACAACATTGTGAATATTTCAGTCATCTTTTCCTCTACTACAACACTTCTTCATCTCTCTAGATTTCTGTTTTCAAACTATTTCACATACACTCTCCTCATGCTACTGATATCACTCAGTTCTTGCTGGATTTGGCTGCTATATAGCTCTCCAAATAGCTATGTGCTCTCTTCTTAGTAGACTTTGAATAAGTAATACTTACAATATGGACATTCTAAAATTTAAAACTGCATGATGAAGCTATCCCCAACTGCAATGCTGCATTTTCCAGGATCTTGCATGCAGTTCAAAATGCCATATTTTTGGATTCGGAATAATATAACAACTAGGTGAATGACCTGGTTTTCTTGAGAAGGATCCAAATTAATGGTAGTTTTCCAAAACCTCATAGAACCATGGAATTATTTTGGGTTCCCCCATTTGTTTGTTAGGTTATGTGCAATTAGGACGATTCCTCAATGGGTAATATGGGACCTTCTGGCTATGGTTTTGTCTTCCAGGATCAAAATCGAAACTTTTTAGAGGGGGAATAGGGTACATGCACACATTCCATGACAAGTGATGTAGAGATGTGTGACCTCATTAAAGAGGTTGATATTTCTCAACAATGAAACTGGGACTCATTTTGGTTTGAAAGGGATTAAATTTCTACAGTGAAAGCTCCTTGGACGGGCCTAATTCATCACTTTTAGAATCATACAACCTAATGGAACAAATGATTGAAGAATATTTCCTCCATGAATATCATCATCACACACATCTATCTTGATGAAAATAAAATAACGGACTAGCATGATAACAGAAGAGCCTCTAGAGGGAATTTCATTCATCACACTAGAATACCTAGTAAGCTAATGAATATTATTCAACATGATAAAAGTAAACATTTATCTTTCCATCTAGGTTAACTCTATTTTAATAATTTTAAGCCTCGTTGCTTGGTTTTATAAAAAAATAGAACATGGTCCACCCTTTTTAACTGAAGGATCATTTTATTCATCATTAAACTAAAATATAGAACCATATTTCCTAGTAATCTCACAACAAAAAATAGAACCAAAACATAAAACAAACAAAGATATTTTCTGAGAAGAATCCACCTAATATAGGATCAGAATAGACTAAGAAACAATCTCTCATGGTTCCCTCTTCATTTCACATCTGCAGCCCTTATATCCATGTCCCAAATTCATAGACACGAAATTGAAAGCATTCCATGTATAAAAATTAACTTAAGGTTTATAAATACAATCATCTCCCTCAACAATGCAAAATATATTATCATATGGTTTCAACAATTAAACCTCCACAATGAATCTAGGTGAAATTGGGTGAAAAACAGATCGAGTTCGACTATCTGAGCATTAATAGAGTCCAAAACCATTCCCCTGATTACAAAGAACTGAAGGGTTTTAAAATCGAAGGGTATGTTTAAGAAGCCATACACAAACCACCATGGATGAATAATCCAATTTCATATAGTAGTCGTAGGACCATTGGATGTGGAGAAAACGTGAACCTGTATAGTAGTGAGGAGCACTCAACCATTCCAAAATAAGATCATCATCAGAAGAATTATTTATCATGATCCATTTAGAATTAAGAAGTTTGAATTTCACGTGCTCTTAAAGGACCCATCAATGAAAGGTGAATCTTTTAAAAATATCCACTTTTGGATGATGAATCATGAAATGAGTAATCAATATTTGATGAAACAAGGAGGAACCTTAAGTAAACTCGTGATTTGAGATCGCCCCTTGTGAAACTCCAATGATGATGTCTAGAACCATAAGGCAGAGAACTATCCGAGGGAAGTATCGGAGACAATCATGGATTGAGAAATGGGTAAAAGACAAAGGTTGACCCCTTAAAAAATTTATCTAAAGACCCAATCCCACCAAGGGCGGAGGGGCCACTATGAGACCAATCGACGGTTGGTGAATGGGTGACCCAGGAGAGCGCTCCTGTAACGACCCAAACATTCATTAATGGAAATCCCTCTTGATCTAATTAAATGTATCATTATGTAAAATGTTAATATAAAATGTAAACTTCACTTGTTTTATGTTTTTTGGATTTTACAATAATAATAATAACAATAATGATTGTTTCTAATATATCTGTTGAACAGCTATCACATGATTAGTATAAATATGGTCTTTAACAAATCCAATTTAATCAGACAAAGGAAATGATGGCCTCATCCAGTAGATGTTCCCCATATGAGGCCCATTTGTTAAAGTTGGGAAAGGTGGTTGCATATTTAGTCTTCACTCTTTATTAATCATATGTTGAGCTTGGATATGTTACGCATGTGTGATACCAATTATGAGAGAAGTGGATGTTAATAGAGACTTCCACCAGAGCAATGTTATCTGAACCACCCCAAGAGTATGCCACCATCGCACACCTTACTATTTGGAATTATGTGGCTGTTATAAGTGGTTATGTAACAAGACCCTAGTAATATGGTTATGTACATTATTTTTTTATATAGTAACGAATATAATTTATTTTTTTATTGTTAAATTGTAAATTTTTTTTAAATCACAAATAGTATTCTTAGTTAATGTTCAAATAATAAAACTATTGTGAAGAATTATTGAATTTTTTGAATTAAATAATATTTTAATAAGATATTATTATTATTATTAAATTATTTTTTATTAAATATAATTGATCTTATAATTTTATGAATGCAATTTTAAATTTTATTTAGGTTCGAAATCCATTTCTATCAAAACCAGTGAATATTAGATATATGCCGGTTTTTATATTAATAGTAAAAATTAACATATTTATAAAATTATTTATATAAAATGAATATTATTTCATGAATTAGGATGTCGAAATTATCCTATAGGGAATTTTTCATGATTTTCTGAGACATAGATTTTTTGGGTAAAAATTAAATATCGTTAAATTATATATTTTTTTTATGGAATCATAATGTCCTGATAGTGATGTAATAAAATAATATAAACTTTACTATCAGACAATATATGTTTTAACATTCAAATAATGTGATTTTTCGTTTGTTTTATATATTTTACAGAGTATTAGTGTACCCGTGAAGACTTATTATACATTTTTTATTTTTAAATTATTTTTCTTGGGAGTGTGACTCACCTTTAAATTAACAACCCCATTATTTTAAGAAGTTCATACATTGGCCTAATATAATATTTTATTCCACTGACCATTGTAAAAGACCAAGGGAAAAAACAATGGGCTGGTTTGTGTTACTGATTAGTTTAATATGTGTTGACCCAAACCAAAATAATAACGAATTCCCTCTCCTTTCATATATAAACCCACCCAAGCTCCCACTTCCTCTTCACTCAATTTTTTTAGTTTTTTCAACCTATTACCTCCTCCTAATATAATCCTTCCATGGTTCCCCAAGCTCCCAAGAATCCTCTCTCAAGCCTTTGGATGCACGCTTCCTTGTAACAATTTTTCTTCCTTTCTCATTTTTTTCCAATATTCTTTAAATTGTGATTCCATTTTAATTTAAAATTTAAATGTTGGGGTATGGTTTCTCACCTCCCCCATACTAACCTATTTATGTTTTAATGATGGGAGACCCATTTATCTCTCATTAAATTCCTACCATGTAGACCAGCTACTTTGCTGAAATTCCAAAAAAATCTCTCTCCTCATTTACATTCATGTCATATTTTGTATCATTAATCTAAATACCATTACATTTGTTGGGACATGTATCTACATGACCCCTTTAATATCCATGTCATTAAAATAATATGAGACACCCATTTCTCTCTCATCAACCATTTTTATGTTTTCTTATGTCATGTCATTATGCTTCCGAAATTACAATGCGCTTCTCCAAGCCAAAGTCATTGTGTAGTGAATACCATTCCCATTTCTCTATCATAGGTATTCAATATTATACACATTTACTTATTGTTTAAAAGTTTTAATATATGTACTCCTCATTTTTTTTATATTGTAATAAAAGATTATGTTTAATTATTCAATGTTTAATGATCCATGGGGAACACTAATACATGAAATGAAATGTTTATGAATGGTGTGCCATGATAGAACTCCAATGCATTGGGAAAAGTACAGTATCTTAATAATTCATGATAAATGAGTGATTACTCATGATTATTCAAGTTTAACAAAGATTTAATCGTTCTTCATGTGCAATGAGGGTTTACTCATGCTCCATGTGCAATGAGGCTTGGCTCATGCTACTTTCTTGTTAAGTGTTGTTGCGACATTCCCATGTTATGATTATCATGATTTATCATGAATTTATGTTTATGCATATATTGTTCCCTATTTATATGACTATTATCTAAAATGTATTTTATTCCTAATGTTATTCCATGATTATTCCATTACTGGGCTTTATAGCTCACCCTTATCTTATGCATGTCCTTATGTTATCCAATGCAATGTTATGTACGAGTGAATGTAGTGGTCTTGTAAAGGAATTTTTCAATAAAGATGTTGAATTTGATGGTTTCTGTTGTTATGTAATTATCCTAATCCCCAAAGACACTAGACATATCGATCTTCTATGTTGTATCAAGTGATGTTTATGTACTAAAATTTGTTTAATTGTGTAATAAAAATCATGGTTGTCATAGTTGGTATCAGAGGATAGGTTTAGTTATGTTTGGGATTAAGATTAGAAACCCTAGTGAAGAATTATAGGCAAGAATAACTATAATTAAAACATCCTAACTTATTTTTGATTATAGAGTGGGTGGTTTATCAAGTAAATACATCCCTATCCGGATACGGGAAGGTAGAAGTGGCTCTAGCACAGACGTATCCTAGGGGTAAAACCTGAAATCACTGATTTGCGCTAGACTTGAACGAGAAATGGTGCATGACAACAAGCCTTGCTTTACTCTTTGTTATGTAACTCTCAGGGGATATGCATTCGTAAACTCACAAGCTTAGTATGAACCATTATTAAGGGATACAAAATATTCCCTAAGAATATATGTTAGAAAGTAGATCATGGATAACATAGACTAAAGCCATCAGATTCATATGGGATGGAAATAAAAGTTAATTACAAGTCATCGGTTTTTTCCATGGATTACCCTTTATGTGTCACCCCTAACTATTCTTTTATTCCATCCAATGACAGGTAATATGAGGACTTGGGCTAACAACCGGTGTGAAGATGAATGTGATGACTGTTCTAATGAGATGACCAATATTATGGGAGAAGGAATCACAAAATTTTTCATGCTTCTCTCTCAATTAACAAAATATTTGAACAGAAACATGGGTCAGGATGAATTCTCAACCCCCCCCCCCAAGAATGAACAAGTCACTATCTAGAGCTTCAGGACAAAAATGCATCCTACTTTTAATGGATCATATGATCCCTCAATCACCGAACAATGGAACAACTCCATTTAAAATTTCTTCTCCATCCTTCAATGTTCTGAACAAGCGAAGGTTATCCTATATTATTATTGTATGAAGGGTGAAGCTGATCAATGGTAGACATTGATCAAAAATTCGAAGCATGATGAGGATATCAAGGAACTGGAATCGAAGGATTTCTATAAGATGTTTTTCTAAAAATATTTCTCATGCACCCTCTAACATAAGATGTAAAAGGACTTACTTTCCCTAAAGAAAAAAATACGACGAATCTGTTGGATCGTACGAGGAAAAAATCACAAGGCTTGCACGATATGCCTATGGCTTTGTCATTACATCCGAATGCAATGTTGGCCTCTTCTTTGGGGTGCTGAAACCTAGCCTATGTAAAGCACTGGCGTTTTGTGACTTTGACAGCTGTGATGAAATTGTCTGATGTGACCTCAAGGTCGAAATGGAGATAAGATAATCATAGGGGTATCATGTGATAATAATCTTAAGGTGTAATTAAATGATGGTGGTCTGATGGATAAAACCAATGGTGATAAGACGATCCAGCACACCACTTACCAATGGTGTGGAATGAAGCACCCTTTAAACTGCCTGAAGGGGACCAGGAAATGCATTAGGTGTGAAAGAGAAGGGCACCTGGCTATTAAATGTATGCAAGAAAGATCTGCGATAGAGAAAATGTAGATGAACACTCTGTTCAAACACCATCGCGTGGTTCATTTCTACAACTACAAAGAACCATGGCATCTTTCAAATCACTGCACTTAGAAAAGTGTTTTCAAAGGAAACCCGTAACCTCCATGGTAGCAATGGAGATCATTTTCCATCACTGCTGCCAAAGGTAACCCCATCAACTATGTGGTAATAGGTATGCTAGTTATTCATTCAATAATAGAAAACATACTTTTTGATTTTGATTCTACACATTCTTTTATATCCCAAATGTTTAGTAGAACAATCCCAACACCACCACAAATCATGGAAGTAAAGATGTCGGTGAATACAAAAAATGGGGGAATCATTGCATCCCATGAATATAACTACACCCCGATCATAATTTTAGGATTGAACATCCCAACAAACATATTCATACTCCCTATCGTATAATTTGATTCAATTCATAGCATGGATTAGATTTCCTTATAAAGAGCCAACAAAAAATTCCATGAGAGGTAAATCTCTCCCCATATAGGGAATAAACCCATGATTATACACAAGTGCATAGAGGAAGATGAATATTATTTAGATCCATCATCTCAAGTATGGATATTAATTTCCTATGACCATGTGTATCTGGATTAGCTGATTGAGTTCATGGAAGAAACCATCCTTGAAGACATGCCTAGTGTGAGTGAATTCGCTAAAGTGTTTCCCTATGAATTTCCTAGTATTCCTCCTTGAAGAGATGTTTAATTGTAAATTGATCTTATACATGGAGAGTTTCCAATATCCCAGACCCCATATAGGATGGATGTTGTGGAGCTTAAGGAGATGATGAAACAACAATAGGAGAATTTGTATAAAGGGTTTATACTCCCAATTGCTTCACCATGGGGAGCACCAATCCTCTACATCAAGAAAAAGGATGAATCAATGATCCTTTTCATCGATTATCATGAGCTTAAAAAAATCATGATAAAGGAAAAGTATCATATCCCATGAATCGATGACTTGTTTGATCTGCTTCATGGAGTACAATACATCTCCAAGGTGGATTTGCGGTTGAGATATTATAAAGTAAGGGTGAAGAAGGAAGATATCCCCAAGAAATATTTTCATAAAAGATACAGGAACTATGAATTCATAGTGATGCCTTTCGAACTCACTAATTCTCCATCAATATTCATAGAAATGATGAATAGATTATTTAGAGATTACCTCACCGAATTTGTGGATGTCTTTATAGATGATATTCTAATATACCCTAAAACCAAGTAAGATCACGAGGAGAATCTAAGAACTATACTAGAGACCTTGTGGAAGAAGAAGCTCTATGAAATGTACATCAAGTGTGAGTTCTGGTTGAAAGAGTCTCATTCTTCGGCCATATCATCACAAGCAATGGGATATCATTGGATCCCACCAAAACATATGAAATTAAGGGATGGTTGAGGCCAACATTGGTAATGGATATTCGTTTCTCCTTGGGGATAGCTAGATTTTATCGATGAATGTTGAGAAACTTCCCAGGGTGTTCCAACCTTCTTACCAAGCTAAATCAGAAGGGTGAAATGTTTTTATGGAGTGATGAATGCGAAGAAAGCTTTAAAGAGTTGAAAAGGAGGCTTATCACTATGGGCATGCTCACTATTCCCACAAGTGGAGAACTTTTTTGGGGTATTCATTGATTCTTCGAAGAAGGGTCTGGTATTTGTGTTGATTCCAAATGAGAAATTAATTACCTATTCATCAAGGCAATTGAATGATCATGAACAGAACTATCCAACACATGACCTCGAGTTAGATGTAGTGATCTTTGCTTTGAAAATTTGGCAGCATTATCTCTTTGGGGAGAATTGTGAAATATATACAAACCACAACAACCTCAACTTTATATTCACACAGAATGAGTTGATCATGCGCCAATGAAGATGGTTAGAGCCAATCAAAGACTATGACTACTCAATCCATTACCCCCTGGGAAGGTGAACAAGGTGGTGGATGCACTATGTAGAAAGGACCTAGATATTATATCATTGATGATAATTTAAAAGGATTAAATATTCATAGATTTGAAGAATTTGGACATGGGGATCATAAAGAAGGGAACATCATCAATCCTTTCACAAATGACTGCTCGTCCCGTCACATTTGGAAATGCTAAAGGATTCTCAAAAGGATGATGTGGGAATTTTTGAAAAAGTCAAAGCTATCGGAAAAGGCAAATCCATTGATTTTAATATTAATAAAGAAGGAATTATGATATTTCGGAAAAGACTGTGTGTTCCATCATGCCCGGAGCTAAAGATGGAACTTTTATATGATGCACATAGTTCAAATTTTTCTATTCAACTAGGAAACATAAATATGTATCGAGATCTCAGAGAGCATTATTGGTTGGATAATATGAAGAAGGAGATCGCTGAATATACATCAATGTGCCTGGTGTGTCCACAAGTAAAGGTGGAGAGGTAGAAGTCTATGGGGTTGATGAAACCATTTCCCATAACATAATGGATATGTGAGAACATCACCATGGAATTTGTCACCAAACATCCAAAGACATCTAATGGAAAAAATAAAATTTGGGTTGTTGTGGATCGTCTTACAATGGCTGCACAATTCATTACTATTCAGGAGGATTTATAGTTGGATCAAATGGAACATATATATATCAGAGAAGTGGTAAGGCCTAATGGAGTACCACTATCTATTGTGTCTGATTGAGATCCAAGATTCACCTCTATGTTATGGAAGTGTCTTGAACATTCTATGAATACAGAACTAAACATCAGTACGGCCTGTCATTCTCAAACAGATAGCCAATCCGAGCAGACTATCCAACCAATTGAGGAATTTTTGAGAGAATTATCAATGGAATTTAAAGAAGGATGGGATCAAAATATTCCTCTGGTTAATTTCTCTTATAATAACAGTTTTCACTCGAGCATCCAAATGAAACCATATGATGCTCTTTATGGGAAAATGTTTAGAACTACAGATTGATGGGATGAGGTCGGTGAGAATAAGCTACTTGGACATGAAATGTTAGATGAAATGGTAAAGTAGATTAATATCATTCAGCGGTATACCAAGGTAGCCTAGAGTCAACAGAAGAGTTATGCAGATAACCATCAACGAGACCTTGAGTTTAATGATGGAGACATGGTATTTCTACACAAATATCCATGAAATAAGGTCATGATGTTTGTAAATAAGTGGAAGATAAGTCCAAGGTACATCGACCCCGTCAGATTCATGATCGTGTTGGGGTTTTGGCCTTTCGACTAGAACTTCCACCAACCATGGCCAAAGTACATGATGTTTTTCATGTATCACTCTTAAGGAAGTACATACCGGACACTTTACATTTACACTCTTCATAGGTGCTACAGTGATAGGAATATCATTCTTATGGGGAGAAACCTGTGAAGATCATAGATCGTAGAGAAAAAGTTCTATGAAATAACGCAATGCCTATCGTCAAGGTGTTGTGGAGAAACCATAAGTTTAAAGAAGCAACGTGGGAATCAGAGGAAATGATGAAGAAAAGTTACCCACATCTATATTAGTGTGGGAAATGGAAATTTTGAGGGGAAAATTTCATAATGGGGGAAGATTTTAATGAACCAAACATTCATTAATGGAAATCCCCCTTAAACTAATTAAAAGTCTAATTATGTATAATGTTTATAAAAAATGTCAATTTCTTTGGTTTTATGTTTTTGGATTTTAAAATACTATTATGAATTGTGATCCATTCTTATATATCCATTTAACATTGATCACATTATTAGTATGAAAATTGGGCATTAAAAAATCGAATTTACTCAGACAAAGGATGTGATGGCCTGATATAGTAGACGTGCCCCATCTGAAGCCCATTTGTAAGAACTAGTAAAGGAGGATGCTTCGTTTGGATTTCTCTTGACCAAGAGCAAGACAAGCTTGAAAATGTTAAGCTCTAGTGCGACCACCTATGATAGAATTGTAAGTTGATAGAGATTATAACCCGAGCAATGATAACTGAGTCACCCCAAGAGTTTGTCAGCGTCGCACACCTTACTCTTCAGTCTTATGCGGGTGTTATAATGGGTTGTGTAAAAATACCCTAGTTCTAGGGTCAAGTGCATTATTTTTTTTATAATAACTAATATACTTTCATTTTATTATTGTTACCTTTTAAATAGTTTTTATATCATAAATTGTATTTTTAAATAATGTTCAAATAAGAAATCGATTTTAATAAATTAATGTATTTTTGAATTAAATATATATTAACAAAATAATAATATTATTTTAAAATTAATATTTATTAAATATAAAAGGTCGTATAATTTTATGAATGAAATTGTAATTTTTATTAAGGTTTTAAAGCGATTTTTTTCAAAACAGATGAATTTTCGATAAATGTCCGTTTTAATTTTATAATTTAAAATTAAAATATTTATGAAATTATTTTGATAAAATTAATATTATTTCGAAAATCAGGATGTTGAAATTTTCCAATGGTGGATTTTTCATAATTTTCTAAGACAGCCAAATTTTTGGGTAAAAATAAATATCGTTTAAATATATAATTTGATTTATGACATCATAATGACCCAATAGTTAGGTAATAAAATATTATAAACATTATTTTCAGCCAATATATGTTTTACAGTTAAAATAATGTGATTTTGGATTTGTTTAATTTATTTTACATAGTATTAGTGTATCCTTCAAGACTTATTAAGCATTTTGTCTTTTAATATAGTTTTCATTGGCAGTGTGACTCACCTCTACATAAGAAACTCCATTATTTTAATAATTTAGTTCTTTGGACTTATAAAATACTGTATTCCACTCCCCTTTGGAAAAAACCATGGGAAAAACCCTTGGTCTTGTTTGGGGTATTGATTAGATTAATATGTGGTGACCCAAACCTAAATAATAAATAACTCCCTCTCCTTTCCAATATAAACCCACAAAAGCTCCCACTTCCTCTTCACTAAAAGATTCTGGATTTGTCCAAACTATTCCCTCCTCTCTCTAGAGTCCTCCCAAGGTTCCCCATACTCCCAAGAAGCATCTCTAAAGCCTTAGGAAGCACACTCCCAGGTAATGGTTTTTCTTCTTTTCTCAATTTTTTGAAATATTCATTAAATTGATATGCCCTTTTAATATCAATTATAAATGTTGGGCTATGGTTTCTCCCATCCCACATACTGCGCTCTTTATGTTTGAATGATGGGATACCCCTTTATCTCCCATTAAATGCCTCCCATGTACACTCATTACTATGCTGAAATTCCGAAAGGAATTTCTCTCTCCTCATTTACATTCAAGCAATTATTTTGTATCATGAATTAAAATTACATTATATTTGTTGAGACATGTGTCTATATGAACCCCATACTATACCTATCATGTAAATATGACGATACACCCATTTACCTCTCTTCAACCATTTTTATGAGTTCTTATGTCACGTCGTTATGCTGATGAAATTACACCGCACTTTTCCAGGCCAAAGTCATTGTGTAGTGAATATAATGCCCATTTCTCTATGAAGGGTATTCACCTTTATTCACATTTACTTATTCTATAAAGAGTTTCGTGAATGTATTCCTCATTTTTTTATTGTAGAATAAAAAATTATTTTTGAATGATTCATTGTTTTATGATCCATGTGGCACACTTATGCATGGAATGAAATGATTATGATGGGTGCACCTTGATAGCGCTTCAATGCATTCAGTAAATTATAAAATCATGATAGGTCTTGTGCAATGAGTTTTTACTCATTATAAATCAAGTGAAAAGAGGGTTTACTCATACTTCATGTGCAATGAGGTTTTACTCAAGCTCCATGTGTAATGAGCCTTGGCTCTTGCTAATTCCATGTTAAGTGTTGTTTCCACATTTCAATGTTATGATTATCATGATTTATCGTGAATTTATGTTTATGCTTCTATTGTGCTCAATCGATATACCTATTATCTAGCATGTATTGAATTCCTCATTTTATTCCATGATTATTCAGTTACTCGGCATTATATCTCACCCTTTTCTTATGCATGTCTTCAGGTTATCCAAGGTAATGATAAGTACGAGGGAATGTAGTGGTCAAGTAAAGGATGTTTTCAATAAAGATGTTTTATTTCATGTTTTAAGTTGTTATGTAATGATCTTAAACCCTAGATACACTATACCTCTTGATCTACTATGTTTTATCAAGTGATGTTTATGAAATAAATTATGTTAAATTCTGTAATAAAAAGCAGGGTTGTCATAGCTCCCCCATCTCAATACCTCTTTATTTTAGTTATGATATTTTTAAGGAAATAATTTTTTTTGAAATATTGCTCTGTCATCTGTGCTAGTAAAAAACTACTCTGAAATGGGTAATTTTATAATCACTTTTTTAGCACAGTAAAATGTACCTCTTATCAACTCTTCTTATTATCACTAATAATGGTACCCCTTTATCATCACATTTTTACTTGAACCGACAAAGGGAAGAATTTCCCCTCCACAAATTTGTGGTTGTGATAATTTGGCAGAATATTATGAACACATACAACAAGACCTAACATGTTTCAAATTCTCCCCTAAATATATATTTAGATATATTACATTCATTAAATACATTCATCATAAATAGAAAACATTAATTTAAACCCAATAATTTGATTATTATAAATCATACTTCATTGATTAAATTAATATTATTTACAACTGATTGCTTGGACTTTGTTTGATTCCTAGAATTAGAACCTCCTTTTTGCAATGGTGTCAATTTAAGGCCACTAACCATCATTATAATACTAAATATAAGGTTTATATTTTAGTGTTCCGGACATTATTGAATATATTGAATTATATAGTCTATTAAATTTTTAAAACTCTCATAATGTTTCTCATGGCCACAAATTTTAATGGTTAAATGGTTACAAAAAATTATTTTTAATATCATATTATCATATATATTATGTCCATATTGAATCATATGTGTCACATTATATAGTTATTAATGATATATTATTAATTAATTAAATTTATATATATATCAATGAATTTCATAACTATAAAAATAAATTATTATTGTTCACATAGGTGGAATAAAACCACCATGGGAGTATAGAGGGTTTGAATAAGTGATTACAGGAAGGAATTAATAGTTAAATATTTTAGTTATATAATATAATTATAGAATAACTATAATAGTATTTTAATTTCTACATGAAACAAATACTCGTGTTATTGAATGAGTAAGAGGACAACTGATTTGTTGAATTGGGTTTCTGAAAACCTAACATTGTTTTTGGAGAAACTATAATTGGATTGTCCTGAAACACCACCAAGGGAGAAATATAAAGTTGTTAAGGTATTTAAGAACATATATAAGTACATTTTGGGAATTATTTTAGTACTTAATTTTCAATATATAGAGTATGATAAGTGATGGGAATGAGGTGGAATATTTGTGTTAACATCAAAAATGGATGCAAGTTTTGTAATAAAGAATTTAATCATATGGATTATATTTATATACAAATACATAAGTGAACATTTAAAAAATTTAATTCACTTAAAACTATATTTTTTCATTGGAATATTATCAAATTATGAATGAATAAGTTATTTATATTAATAGAGGAAAATGTAATTTAGTAATTTAATAATTCATTTTTTTTCATTTATAAACTATGTTCAATATTTTAAATTAATTATTTTGTGTAATAAATAAATTTATTTAATGTTAAATTATATATATTTATATATTCATTACATATACATGATTCTAATGTCATAAAAATTGTGGTTTAAATACATCCTAAATTTTTAACTATTCACAAAAACTGTTTTTTTTATAAAAATAGGTGAAATAATCACTCTAAGATAAATTTTATGTGAAGATTTAAAATATGAATTGGATTTTAAAAATTATTAAAAATGAATTTGATATTTAATATTTCAATAAAATTCTAAAATAATACCTACAAATGTTTATCAAAAATAGTTATTATATCATTTTTTGAGTTATTATATATATTTTTTTTATTATTTCATAATTAAAATATTATTGATAATATATTTTAATTAAAATAGTGCTTCAAATTTGGTAATTATAATATTGAAATTTAATTATAAAATATAATATTTTACTATTAATGTACAAACACGACTTATTAAATTTTATATGTAACACCATAACCCATTCAACTTGGATCAATATGGAGTGCCCCATGAAATCATATGTATCTCCATTTATGTAAGAGGTTGTATACTATTAGTTGGGGTTTATGTTCATATGTAAGACTATTATACCCATAGTATCATGTTAGTGGGAAAATGATAAATGATAATGATAATATGAAAAATGAAAGTAAGCATGTTGAAAATACTAAGATGGAAAACTCATTTAACAAAAAGTAAACAATCTCACAATGTGGAAATACAAACACTTATATAAAATATGATTATAAATAAATATATAAAATAATGGGATCCCCTGATTCCCATCCTAGTTTGATACTGAACACATTATCCTCTCCTCAATAATTATCCATTGGCTGGATTCCCTTACATTGATCCACTAACATGTATTACGGATATTAAATGATAATATATCGATATCAAACCTAAAATCATGTTATGTGAGTTTGTGAGCTTAACAAGAAACCATAGACCCCCATTCATACCATTTCATTCACCATGTTGGACTGAATATAAGGAGATGTCGAATATAACCAAATATATCCATGGGGATACTGAATCGGTTACTTGAAAACATCATTGCTTCATGAACACTTGTGACAAGGCTTCCCTATGATTCAATAATAGATTAATACCCATAAATACCTAGGAATGTATTTCTACTCCCCAAAACCATAACATTTAACATTTTAGTAACATCCAAAAATAACAATTGATTTATTCCCCAACATAATGTTTAGTGGAATCATTATACCCGCACGATATTCTCATGGCCATCATCTCCATTATCACATGTCAGGGCCACTCCCACTCTACTGGGAAATCATGTCATAATGGTCCACCTATTATGAGATGTATTAATTATTCATTTGAAAGGAAAGATCCAAGTAATAAGGTAGATAATGAAATGTAACTGTATAATCATGATAATAATGTATAAACATTTATTTTTTCAATGTAGACAACACAATTGTGGGTGAAATTATTTATCAAATAAAATATCATTTAAAAATTACAAAAAACATGACCTCAGATTTATAAAATACACCACTATAAAGTAATATATAATATATACATTTAGATATTTGTTAAATATTCATATAACAGAAATAAAAACTCAGTTAAAATATGTTAATGAATTTTTTATATTTGAAGACAATTTTACTAAAAATCATATATAAATCAAAACTAATAATTATTTATCAATGTGATGTTCTTTAATTGATGTTAAAATATTGATTAAAAATATGGATAAAAACACAACTGAATAAACAAGTGATTCAATCATGATTGAATACCTTGTTATCTCCACATGGAATTCACCATATTATAATGAATTAATTATATATAAAATTATTTGTTTCCTAGTTAATGTTTTACACCAAATAACTCAACGATATCAAGGATATACATGAATTATAACATAACTATATCAGAGAGAATATATATTTAACAACTACATTATGTAGTCTAGGAGAAACCAATTCTTAAAAAATTCCTTATAATAGATTAGACAAATAAATTGGAATGTGAATGTCCTATACACTCCTTTTCATTTAATGATATTGTGCTAAATTTTATTTAATATACATCACACACATATAAAAATTATGAAAAATTGAGTAAGATAAGGGAAAGAATTTAGTAAAGAAAGATTATGTAATTAATTGGAAATTCATATCATCTTATTATAACATTTATATTCGGTATTTTTTTATGAATTATTTAATATTTTATATAATTTTTTTAATGTTAATGATAGATTAGTGTCCTATAATATCAAAAAATATTGTATTGGTTTGTATATTTCATTCAAAAAATATTTTAATATCCCATTTTTTATCTATGCAAATATCTATTTACAATCTTCAGTCAACCATTTAAAACAATATATCTCAAGAAATACCAATTGATAAATTATCATTGAAGTTACTATTACTATGGATGTAATTCTAGGGTCAATAAATGAATTTATGTATCAATTAAATCTATAGAAATTTTCAATATAATGTTCCCATGTATGTATCCATAGTTACTTCCGTAGATGACAAGAGTACTGAAAAAATTAAAATGTTTTATTGTAAATAATTTTTATATATGGCCAATTACATTATACATGAGATCATTCACTTTTCACTTATTCTCAATCAACATATAATTTTATTCAGTCCAATACAATGTTATATTTTTTACATACCATGGTTTCTCTATATATTCTTACATTCATTTTATAAACCTTGAAAAATTATACAATCGACATAGAGCCACTTCCATTTTCTCTTGCAGTCACATTAATTATCATTCATCTCATACAAATAGACTTTTGTAAATCTAATAGTACATGATGAAAAAAGTATAGTAAATATTTTAGACATGTATTCGATCCACTTTTATGGTGGTCGATCATTACCTTAGTAAAAAAATATTGCCATGGTGGTTGGTTGGATTACAATGTGTGTTCACTTGGGTTTTCATACAATAAAATTGTTCCTTTTCCATATAATATCCATTTTGAATAAAGTTTTAATTTGGTTGATTTCATGTCTTGTGTGGATGATTTATGACTTATTGAAATTTCAATCTTTTACAAAAAATGTTTTAACTTTAATAATATAAAAATGTATTATAATTAACAAAAATAGATTTATGATGATAAAAATTAAGATTTTATGGACTATGACAACCATCCCCCACTTTTTATTAACATAAATCAGGGCATTGATATTCAAAAAAAATTTAAATCATAGTTTTTAATGAACACAACGTGTTGTAACATGTAAGTTTCTCATATTCCAAACAATTAAATTTAGTTATACTACTCAATATTCCTTACTCCGACTTCTATATTATGAAAACAAATTCAAATAATTAATTAGATTATAGTTTCCAAACAATGAAAATAAATCATGCACAACATTAAATACAAAAAAAGAAGAAGAATGGAATGATATTCCATTGATTTTTTAGACAATACTCATAGACCCTATTAGGGAATAACAAGAATCTATTTCTCAATAATATAACAAAAATTACTTTTTCTGAAAACATGTGGCTGAGGAGCTATCTGGTGATTTTAATGAGGGCCTAGAAAAAAATCATTTGAAATTGGTATCACATATCTAATTTATTTTTGAATAGTGAGACCAAATGGTGTTATAGTAGGTGAATGTGAGGTAATGTTATGAGTAAATGAATATGTGGTTGGGGTTTTGGAAAAATAGGTTGATATGTTAGACATAGAAACTAATTTATTTGAAATAATAATAGAATTAGAATCCTACATATACAACACTAAAATCTGGATGATATCCGCAATGAAAATTATACCATGTAGCATAACCTAATATAACTTGTCTTCATCTAGCTTGATTTTATTAAGGATATGATATATTACTAATATAATTATAAAGAATAACTATTAATTATGATTTCATAGGGGGAAACTACAAATAACTGGAAAATGAATAGTACTAAGTATTGAGATCATGATTAGATTATATCTTCTTGAGATAATTCATTATAGAATGATTTATAACTCCATTATCTTTTGTATTCATAATTGATTCATCAGGAAAAAAATATAATTTCCATAACCAATTTGATGTAATGTCCATTTTCACAGGATTTTTTATAACTACAGCTACATCCATGATATCCAAAATCTCCATATGAATAAAAAATATATACAAATCCAAATAAAAATTATACAATATAGCATGAGGTACATATGAATTTGGGTAATTTTGATATGTTTTTTAGTTATCAATTGATACCTAATTTTTATGGTTTAGAGGATATCTTCCATATAATATTTTAGGGATACAATTTGAGTACTAAAATATTCAGTTTAAATTCTAAAAGGCTGATTATCAAAGTTCTTTTAGTCTATTTTTTTGGGAAACATCTTCTATATGTGTGAAATAAAACCATAAATAGTTTTTTGGATCATGGTGTTGTATTTTTTTCAAATAAAGAGTTATATGTCAATAATTTTACAATATGTGTATGGAAAGGTGATGATGGAAGTTCAAACAATTATTGATGTGGTGATTCTTAATGTTAGATTATTATTTCAGTTCAAATTCCACTTTTAATATGGTTTAAGATTCAGAAAAAAAATCAGATGACTGTATAACAAATCTTATGATCAAAATCATCTTTCAAAAAATGAAACATTGTGAAAACAGTTCAAAAAATCCCTGAAATACTCATTTGATGGTAAATGTGGAAGATCTATCCAATCCATTCTAATTGGATGAAGGCTATGAATCAAATCAGATGACTGATTGTGATGAACTTCAAGGTACATGGTATGTGTTATGGACAACATATTGTTTACTATAATGCTTCAATGAATTGGGGTTCAATTCATGAAGCGTTGAACTAGAGTTTCATCCATCGTTGGATGATGAAAGAAGAAGAATGTATTTTGGGATCCATGTATCATAACGAAATGAAGAATAGGGAAGGAGACAGAAATGTTCATGGTAATGAATTTTCAAGAAGTGACCATGCATGAATATTGTATCCATGAATTTCACTTTTGGTTTTAAAAAATGATCTTAGTTGGCATAAAAAATGGTCTAACCATCCAAGGCCACTAGCTTTCCTCTTCCTCAGGCGTATGTTGAACATTGGTTCAAATGCACCATAGGGAGGGCTACCAAGTATGCTGATAAGAGTCATGCATGCAGGCTATTAATAAGCTTGTAGAATCACACATGATGGTGAACCCATGCAGCGTGGGCCCTAGGAGTGTGCCCAGAGTAGGAAGAGTGGGTGTTAAGAGAACGCCTGCCGAATCTGGTATGGGGTGGTATCAGTTGAGGGATATGATCTATTTGAATGGATTTTTCCGAACTAAGGATTATAATTTGTAGATAAACCATGTTATAGTTCGATTTGTGACATGTTTTTAAAATCATAGATGTGATATGCAACGTCCATCTGATCTCGTGCCTAATCTCAACCATCCACACTACACTATCTAATCAGGGCTCCCCGTGATTGATCTGAGCATATCCAATGGTTGTGTAGTCGTCTTTAAACTCTGACAACATGAAGGGACACCAGACCCTGCTGCATTCCATATCCATAGACAATCCACTGAGATCAAGCTCTCGAACACCGTTGAAGCTCAAATTTGGAGCATGTTGATCATCCACAGGAACTGAACTCCTATATGCCTTAAAACATGAATACATGCATCAAGATGAAGAGGTCGAAAGAGTCCTAGGAAATGTGAAGCATCCGAGGCTAGGATGAAAGACCCTCAATCTTGCTTTCCTGGAGAAAATGATTTTTATACATTCGAAAACACATGATCATGGGGATAGAATTGCAGTGAAGAAGACCCTTGTTCAATGGAAACAACCAAGATATGCGCCATTTCATGATCTTGTGTTTGAATAATTCAAACTTTAATATCACATAATTTTAGAGTATTCAAATCCATGGATTTGAATGCATAGATATGCTGTGATTATTGCCAATAAATAAATATCTCTCTACCGAGGCTTGGTTGTCGAAAATTTTGAGGAAACTCTCATTTATGAGATACAGAATACTGCACAACATGTTTCCACACAGCCTAGCTACGTTAATGAGTTTTGTACTTCCCCTATGTGAAGGAGAACCAAAATCCATCTTGGTTTTAAAAATAGGAGATCATCGCCCTCAATGAAAACTACCCACAAGTACCCGATAGGTTCTTTTAACCCTCACCGCATCTTCGTGGCAGTAATCATACATGTACTCAACCAGTTCTGGTCACCCTTGTTGCACCCTTGAGAAGACAGAACCATGAACCATATATGGATCTGTTAAGACAGACCACACTCACTCCTTGCGTAAATAATAAGACCCCATGCGCACTATAATTTTCATGAATAAGAACAAGCATATGTGTCTGTGTTCAATAAGAGGTGAAAATAAATAAGAATAGTGTGCATGTGATGGTTTAACCAAACATTGAGTCTTTATAGAATAAAACACAGTCACACCTCATTCTGGTTGTATTCAATTAGGCATAATAGGATTCACCTATGTGATCAATTTTTGGATTTATGCATAAGAAAATCTATCTAAACAGTGGGTGAAAAAAAGAATAGATGGAAGTTTATTTGAGCTATATAAAATCCTAAGTACATGAACATACATGACATGCATTGAACCGAAATTAAAAGAATAGGTGTGTGTGTGCTCAGAACAAAAACGGAAGAAGAAAAACGGAAAAGAAGAAAGAGGATGTGTGTATACTCAAAAGAATACACCCATTGGGGTTTTCACAAAAGAAATAAGAAAAGAATTATTCATACATTCATGAATGCACATTAACACATAAAGACACTTAAAGGATTTCATTTTGTGTGAGAATATTGAGAAATAAAAATCCAAGAAGGCAGTGCTTGAGAAAAATCATGAAACACAAACAAAGAATCACGTATGAACACATTCATGTGTGAATGGAACTGAGATATCCAAAAAAACAAGATGTTTGTATTCCATGAAATCCATGCATGAAGTGAATGAGAAATAAAACTAAAGTCCTAATGAATTAAATAATATCTTTTATCTCAGATGATAGTGAATGAGAATCAAAGAGTAAAGGCAGTACAAATATTTTCCAAGATCATTTTTTCATTTTATATTCCTGAAGAAGTTTTTTGCGTTGTTGGAACACATCTAATTGAGTTAGAGTCTTCATCAAAAAAAATTCCCAAGAATTGTTGGGAATGAGAAAAGATAAATATGGTGATCATATTTATTGAGCAAGGCCAACATACCTTATAAAAGGATATTACAGACTCTTGAAGAGATACCCAATGAAGTGTGATTTCTCAAGCCTGTGTGGAGAGATCATAAGAACATCTCTAGTTAATCAAGAAAAAATAAATAAGCTTCTTATGTGAATCAAGAGCTAGAAGAACCCTGTGAGATTTAGGGATGAGAATAAGTCATCAGTGGGATTTGGAAGCTGGCCAGTGGACACTGGTAACACTATGGGATGAAATATAAATACCCTCATGTGGGACTCAGGAGAGATACAGGGTTACTATATATCGATCATAGTAATTGTTATGAAGATTATAGTGGATAATCTGTGTTGAGGAGAATAACCAACATAGTAAGGAGTAGGAAATTGAACTGAACCTTGTAAATCCTTCTATTCAGTGCCATTTCTTTTATAGAATCTCTCGAGGTAAGGCAGAGAGACAGAAGAAGAGTGGATCAAGGATTTAACCATCCATACAGTTTTACATGACATGAATCAATTCGTAAATGGTTTAAAAGGATCACTGATTCTCCTCCTCACCCTCTAAGTGATTCACACTGATCAGGGAACTTCAACAAGTATCAGAGCAAAGGTCACTGCTAAAAGATCCAATGGAGTCATTATGAAATGAAGATTTGAGGAGATGAGTGGAAAAATTCAAATTGAGATATATTCCAAGAGTCATAAGAACATAAAGAAGAAACAAGAAAGGAAGATGAATAATAATCTTACAACTAATGGGGAGACACCTTCTATTGAAGGTAATCTGAATGGTGCAACAAGTGATAATTCCTTTTTTTATTATGAATCTTCTGATGAAGCATGTTCATGTCGTGGTAATGATAGATCAGTTAGTGATCTTCATACTGCACTCAAAGATCATCTAAAGAATGTCCTTAGAAAAGTCTCAAGACACATTGCGGCAAGAATTAGTTCTTTTCAAGATGAAAAATTTCAGATGGAAGAAGATGTTAATTCTAAGAAAGAAGCATTGGCTAAAAGGGTTGTCATATGCAACACTCTCACAAACTAGTGAAGGAAAAGGAAGAAATAATTTCTATTTTCAATGAAATACATACTCAAGTTACTGAAGAACTTATTGGAAGTATTTTTGAGAAATAATTCTTTGAGATTGTATTTTTAGAAGCTTTCCATGGATTTTAAAAGTTGCACAATGTTTCTATGGTTTTCAAATCTACTCAACTGGGAGACAAACCTAACAAGGTATAGGATCATGTCATCTCATTGAAGGAATTAATAATAATGCATGAAGATCAAATGTTAATTATAAATGGGAATTATGAATATAAGATAAGATCAGTTGACGATGAGAAAAATTCCCTCAACATGAAGTGTTTAGAGATGGAGGTGAAATTGAAGAATCAACAATCACTCCATGTTGGAACATCCCAAATAGCTGAAAGAAGATATGCTGCCACTCAATATTGCATTGAGTAATATTATTCCAAGATGATTATAAAATTTTCCTCTAATACAATGGAAACATACTCCAAGAAGAAGTTATCCCATAACCCAGTTATTTCTATTTCTACAGATAAATATGCATCTGTATGTCTAGGTTCAAAGAAAAAAGTTGGGGAGATGTGCATTGATAAAAATGATTATACATCCATCAAAATATCAATACTCTATGTTGGGATGATTAATAATAAAAACACTCAAATGAATTCCCCAAATAAAGAGAGAAAATTCTAGAAACAAGAAAATTACTAAATCTGGCTAAACTGATAATACAAGAAAAATAAAGAGATTTATTGGCTATTGTTAGTGTTTCTAGATGTTTTGGCATTCAACGAATGGTTTCATGCATAACTGGTAATAAAATGAAAGTTATAGTAATTTTTAATTATGGGAATGTAGATATGAATAAATTAATCAACCGAAATGGAAAAAGAAGAAATCAAAGATGAAGAATAATCAGTCTACCGGGAACAGATTTGATTGTATTGAAGACTTCTATGATAATTGCAATAAAATTGGTCATACTAATGATGAGGGTTGGTTTAATCTTACCATGCCTCAGTTAGTTGACAAGAATCATATACCACAACAATGGAAGGATAAATGAAAAATAGTTGAAAAATCATACATTTGGAATATGAAAAACATTGAATTAAATAAAATAGTGAAAGAAACTATACCCATGAAGAAGCTCAACCTGAATTCCAATAATTCCATATCAACCAAAAAAATGATTATATTGTTGAAATCAAGTTCAAACCATGTATAAATGCAAAGAATCCATGGAAATGAATGTAATATATCTCATATTGATAGGAGAATCTATCCCAAAGAAGGCATGATCGATTAAAGACACTATAGAAGATAATTTTGTTTAGTTTCCTAAGAAAGGCAACATGAAAGCCATGAAGAATCCATGTGGAAGCTCTAAGATAGAAAATTCCAAGAAGGAGTGTTTAATATTATATCCTAATCAATTTCAAATTTATAGAGAAATAAATAAATGAAAAATAATTTCTAGCTAACGCTATGGAAAAAAGGGAAACAGATTATTCCACATGAAGAAGAATTAAAATTTCATGAGAGGTTGCCAATAAATGACAATCCAAGTGTCTAACATGTATTGTGAGGTATCTTCATGAAGGCTTGACATCATGAAAACAAATTTTTAGCTATTTTACTAGACCAAATGGAGAAAATTGAACTACTTGAACCAGGAAAAGCTACATCATTGCTAACAGAAGTGAATACAAACAATCCAAAAAATGACTAATGGATAGGAAACACCATCATGAAGAGCACAAATCACATTAGATCTCCAAGGGAAGGAGTTCTCAGTATGATAAAAATTATCATCACTGGTACTTCTATTAAGAATCTCACAAGTGTTTGATCTTATTCCCTTGTATTTTTGTTGTATTTGTGTGATTAGATTGTAGTTAATTGAAGAATAATGTCATTGTCAAAAATATAATTGGAAACCCAAAGTATAGAACTTCAATTTAGACTCATTATACCTGATTTGATAATTACATGAAGTGATCAATAGTGGAAGATTATCAACATGCATCTGTTCATGATTATTTGATGATATTCTCCACTATGTAAATTGAAAGGGAGTGAACCCCTTGAGGGGGAGAAAACATTAAGGAGATGATATCAAATATTATGTCATGAATAAACTTGAAATTCATATCATCTCATGATGCTGAAACACGAGGTCTTCCAATCAATATTTTATCCCTTGTTCATAATTGTATTTATAATGTTAATTAAGGTGGAGTACTTGATTGATGAAAATATTGGATGAAAAGTGGGGCTTTATCATTGCAATTGGACTTTTTAATATGTCTGTTATTGAATGTGATGGATTTAGAATTTCATTTATGAATTTGATTATCATTAATCCCTTGGTTAATAATTGAACCATTCTGATCATGATATCACAAGTATGGTAGTTTATCTATGACATTTAAATCCTTGGTCATATATCTATTATTTTCCACACTGGGTTAGACCAACAATACATAGTGTCGATTTACTAATGGACCTTTTCTAGGAGAACCATGTGACATCATTCCTCTCTTAGAAGTATTCAAAAATATATTCTTCAATGGGAAGAGAACATGTTTTGAACAGACCGTAATACACCTTTTCATTTGGTTGTCAATAAGGGGGAGAAAATATTGGCACACACATATTGAACCATTCAACGTGTGCTTATGTAATATTACAAAAAAATACAAAGGGGGATATTATTGAGCATGGTGATTAATTTGTTGTGAAATAAGGACTCGTGTGTCAATATGTGGTAAATATGTGTATGGGAAGGTGGTGATGGAATTTGTGCCAATGATTGAAGTGGTGATTCTTAAAGTTAGGTTTTTAATTCAGTGATGATACCACTTTGATTATGGATTAATATTGATGAAACAATTCAGACGATAGTAGAACTGGTCTTATGTTCCAAATCATGTGTCAAAGAATGAAACATTGTAACAATAGATGAATAACCCCATGCAATACTCCCTTGAATGATGAAAGTGGATGATCTGTCCAATTGATTTTAATTGGATGAAGGATGTGAATAAAATGAAATGATTGAGTGTTGTGAACATTAAGAACAAAGGCATGTGTTATGGAAAGCACATTGTTTAATACAAATATTTCATTAGTTGTGGTTCAATGCATGAGGAGTTGAAGAAGTGTTTCATTCATGGTTGGAAGAAGAAAGAAGAGTAATCTGTTTTGGGATTCATGTTCCAAAAATAAATGTAGAAGAGGAAAAGATAAAGAATGGTACATGGGAATGAATTTTAAAGAAGTGACCATGCATGAATATTTTTTCCATGCATTAAAATCTTGTTTGTAAACAATGTGCTCACTTGCCTAACTAAAAAAACAAAGGGCCTACCAGGCCAGGCCACTAGCCGGCCTCAATCTCTAGAAAATGTGGGACACTGGGTCAACCCCGCCGAAAGGGAGGCCTACTGAGTATGCTCACAAGAGACATGCATGTGGGCCATGTATAAGCCCGTAAGAGTGTACACTGTGGTGAACCTATGCAGCATGGATTCTAGGAGCACGCCCAAATAAGGAAGAGTGGGTGTTAATAGTGCGCCAAAAGAAATTGGTGTGGGCGGTACCAGTGGAGGGAAAAGAGATTGTTGAATGGTTGTTGTCACGCTAAGGATTATAAGATATGGATAAACCACATGATAGTTTGATGTAGGAAATGTTTTTAAAAACATGGACATGATCTGCACCGTCCATCTGATCATATTCTTGATCTCATCCATCCATGATACATCGTCTAATCAGCATTGCCTGTAATTAATTTGATCTGATCCAATAGTCATGGTGTTGTCTTCAACCGCCAACTATATAAAGGGCTACCTGACAACATTGCTTGCCATCACCACCGTCGATCCACCGAGATTGAGCTTCCATCCACCATTGAAAATAAAATTTAGTGCATGGTGATCATCTGGAATAATTGAAGTCATGAATGAATTAAAAGATTCATGCACGCATAAAGATGATGATTTTAAAAGAGTTCAAGGCAACGTGAAGCTGGCGATTCTAGTAAGAATGATCCTTGGTAGATCTTTCATGGTGAATATGATTTTTAATAATTCGATAATACATGCACGTGAGGATAAAACCATAGATAAGAAGTCCCTTGTTTAATGAAATCAACTAATATATTCACCATATATCGATCCCATTTTTTGAATAATTAGAACCTAAGGGTCAAATTCTATCTAATCATTCAACCCCAAGTATTTGAAAGCGTAGATACATAGTGATTATATCCTACAAATAAATATCCATCGACTGCGGATTGGTTGTTGAAAACATTGAGGAAGCTCTCGTTTCTGAGAAACAATACATTGTACCACCCGTTTCCATGCATCCTCGCTACGCGAAGGAGTTCTATGCTTCCCTTACACAAAGGAGAACAGTTAACCATCATTGCTCATCAAATAGGGTACCCTCACCCTCTATTTGAAGCTACCCACAAGCGCGTGATCGGTTTTTTGAACCCTCACCATGTCTTCATGGATGTAATCCCACGGGTAAAAAACCAGTGATGGTCACCCTTGTTGCACCCTTGATAAGATAGAACAAAAACCATATTTGGTTCTCTGAATATCGACCATGTTCACTCATTGAGCGAAGAAGAACAAGCTCAATTGTGTGTGTGCATGAAAAGGAGAAAAAAATTAAGAACAGTGTGCATGTAAAGGTTTAACCAAACATTGAATCATTAAAGAATAAAACACACTGACTTCCCATTTGGGTTTTATGAAAAGTGGCATAAAAGGATTCACCTATGTGATCCATTATTGTATTTATTCATAAACAAACTCTAACTAAAAAGTGGGTGAAAAAATAAGAGAAGGAATGGTATTCTGGCTACAAAAAAATCCAATGTACACTCATATACATGAAACACATTGAACCCAAATAAAAATAACAAGAGTGTGTGTTCTAAGAACCAAAAGGGAATAAGAAACATGTAATGATGAAATAAAAAGTGTGTCTACATAAAATATTACACCCATTGGGGTTTTCACACAAGAAATAATAAAATAATTCTCCATGAATGAATGTATTCCCATGCACACGTGAAGTCACTTAATGGAAGAGATTGTGTTTTTGAATATTTAGAAATAAGTATCCAAGAAAAGAGTGCATGTGTAAAATATTGGGAGACATGCATGCACTCATTCATGAACACATGCACTTGTTAAAGGAATTGAGATATCCAAAAATAAGAAGTTTTAATTCCAAAAAGTCCTTTCCAAATTTGAATGGTAACTATGATTAATTCCAGACTGAATTAATGAAGATCTTTTAGCTGAGTTGACAGATTTTGAGAATCCAAGAATAAAGATAGTACTGATATTGTGCAAGATAATTCTTGAATATTATATTGTTGAAGAAGTTGTGTACACCATTGACACAAATCTTAGTGAGTTCGTGTCTTCATCAGAAGAATAATGAATGTCCATATAATTCTTGTGACTGATGACTGATCATAATGGTGATCAGATTTATTGATCTGGACCAATAGACCTTATCAATGGCTATTAAAGACCAGTGAAGAGACACACTGAGAAATGTGATTCATCAATCCTATGTGAAGAGGTCATAATATAATCTACATTGAATAAATAAAAAATGTAGAGACCAAATGATTGACATACATGGACATTACATTACTTTTGTGGAATACTTAATACATAACAAAAACTGACATCCAAGGACCGTAATAGTTTAGTGTTTTTGGAAACATGGAACATTGACTTCTAATCTTGTTGAAAGATATTCAAAATCTCCCATAAAGATCTTCCCCTTTTTTCTTACCTAAAACCTTTATTTATATCTTGGGGAAAAGAAAACATTAAAAGGGGTGAGCTCCAATTCTCAGTAAGGGTAAACATAGAGAACACAAAACAATCCATAAACATTTGAACGTAAAAACATGAACAAAAAACATCAAAATCATGATTAATGACATAATTCTTATAGGTACATGAAGCATTGATCATAATGGAACATTAATCATGATAAAATTGCTTCTGAATAAAATATGTAATTTTGGAAAACCATTAATCACATGATATTATTTATATAGTAGCCAAGGCATTGCTGCCAAGACCATCCTAGTGGACAAAGTCCCTTACTAAATCGAGTTCACTCCTTGTTCCAGTCCTGTATCACTGAAACAGATTAACTTATCATTCCAGCCATGTCTATCTCATGATATTTAAATCTTACCCAGTGAATTTTAGGGAGATATATGACCCACCCATCCCATATTGAAATCATTTTTATGTGTTCCACAACATAAACATAAGTCATTCATCATAACCCAATGAATAAAATGGGTTTCATAAACATCATCCAATCATAACATAATCCATATAAAACAAATGGATATCATTTCATCATAAGAATAGTGAAAACATTTAAATCATAGGGATATTTTACTTGAAACATACACATATGAAATAATGTCATCATAGATGGAAAATGGTTTTGATAAAACACTTGAGATGATTTCTTGAAGAAAGTATCCTTTATTCTTCAAAATCATATTCGTTTTAGAAATTTCCATTCAATTTTAAAAGAAAAGGATTTTTTTAGAATACTCATGAAATATTGTAGAGTAATATTCATTAAAATTAGGCATTTTTAAGCCATAAAAATATGTTCATGCCGTATAAGTTAAAAAAATTCACCTCATAATTTTGCCGTAAAAGTAAAAAAGTTACTCCTATTGTAAAAAAATGAATGATTCCTTCCATAACACAATGTAAAAGAAAAACAGGGGTAAAACTGAATTTAAACATACATGGAATAATATTAAACACTTTATAAAATATAATTTTGTTGACATGGACGAAAAATATAACCCTAGTAAATACTTACAAATAAGCAATCTCGGATAAAAATGTGATTTTCAAAATTATCCCTTACCTTAGGTCTGATATGCTTCATACATATATGAACCTCATGTATAATGATTTAAATATTGTCATTGACTTATTAAATAATCATATTCATTTTTATGATATCATATATGGTTCACTAGTGGCTTTATATTACTCGTTCTTTTGTAAATTCCATGTTAAAGCATCGTTTTGGGTAAAATTGTTTCATTTATCATACATGTTTCAACTTGTTGTTCTTGTTATTATTACTTATATCATGATTTAAATAATTCCAGAATGTAAAAAATGATTTAAATATAATATATATTCATCATATAAATATATATGATTAATCGATAAATGGAATGAAATACAATGTTCATGGAGATGGTAGGTCGTACATACACATGAACGCTGTTTCTATTTCCTTATTGAATTGAATTGAATTATGTAAAATAAACATATATGTACATAAATCCAATATCATTGTTATGTAAAATATTTCATGATTATTTATTATACGTTCTTTATAATCATGCTTGAATGGTTAGACATGGAAAATGAATCTCATCGCATTCGTGGAGATGGTAGTCCGTACGTACGCACGAGCGATGATATCATTCTTTTGATATTAACATCGTATATAGATGGATGGAATATCATATATAAAGAATCATAATAATGATATATTTATTATTTATAGAATTTATACTCATTATTAAAATCATCCTATTGATGAAATGTTTGAATACGAATTTACACCACAACGTGGAGACGGTAAGTCGTACGTACGCACGTGTGGTGACTTTTTCATTCGTAGGATAGATAAAATAACTAATATGGTTGTACTATTTTTATAATAACATCACAGTATATATAAGATACTATAGTTATTATTTTGAAATGGAAACAACAATGAAGGAGGATGTGGAATAAGAATGAAACTTGAAAGAATCGGTAGAAGAGATTACCACTTCTTCGACGTGCCTCTTTTAAACATCCACTAAGAGAACTAGGGATGGTCTTTAGAGAAAACCAGAACCTATATGATATAACTAGAGTGGTTTAGTAGAGAAATAATTAGGGGTTTTCCTAGATTGAAGGCTCAAGAATTTGTAAAGAGGAGAGGGAGGAGGTGCCCTTTTATAGGGGAGGAGAGGGGAACATTAGGGAAAACATAAAATATTATTTTATAATAAATTATTATTCAGTTTATAATGGCTCAAAAGTGTTTTAATTCAATTATAGGGTGGGTATGAGTCAAAATAATCTCAACCAATAGGTTTTAGACATGTTTAGGTTACCATTTTAACCTTATCATTTAGATTTAACTCTAGGTTAAATAATTTAACTTTTACCGTGTCTTCATGTATTCTTACACTATATGGTTAATAAACATTCAATAAACATCCAATAGAACCTCAATTGGTTCATTAATGTCATATATATTATTATATAAGTCTTTTGTACGATCCTTAGATTTTTAGGACCATTATATAAATTAATATTATAATATTTGTTTTAAAAACACTTTTATGTCAACTTTGACACTATTTGGTATTTTGTATTCTTTAAATTCATAAAAGAATTATTATTTAGAAAAAAATTCATCTAACCAATAATATTATGTTATATTAACATAAAAATTATTTTAATTCAAAAAAGTCTCAAATTACATTTATTTGGGTATTTAAAATATCAATTATATTAATATTTCATTAATAATGTAATTACTATTTCATAATTGTGTCATAAACAAATTTAATTATTTAATGTCTAAAAAATATAAATAAAACACAATTATGTACGAAATCATTTTATCTCTCTAATTAATATTTATAGTCAAATTTATCTTATGTATAACCCCACATTAAAAATAATTTAGTTATTAAACATTGATTTTAACTATTTGAACTCTTCTTTAAAAAAAATTAATAATGTGTCCAAATCTAATCCATGTGGACAAAAGAGGTTCATATTTTATTCCTAGGGTTATTTTGGCTCAAAATATACTTATCCAATAGAATGAGGACGTGTTTTAGGGTAATAATAATATCATTTTTTTCCCTTAATTACCTTATTTACTTTTAACCGTGGTAAATAAAATTTAGAAGATACTATTCACCAAAAATAATGTTTATCTTATTAAACCACATTTTATTCCTTTATATTAACCGTGTGTCTCATATTTTCAAAATTCAACATATAGAAGCGGTAAAATTATGATTTATGTAAATTTGAAAATGCTCCTATAAGGAGGGTAAAAGACGGTAAAAAGTTAAATAAAATTTTTATATATCTAAAATTATTATAAAATGACTCCATTGAATTAAATTAAACTTATATAGGTATTATCTATATATTTTTACCTAAAATAAATTTAAATAAAATAAATAATTATATAATTAAAAATTAGGTTCTGAACTATAACTGAGTGCTTTTCACTATTCATCAAAAATTGAATGTATTCTGATTAAAACCAAAAATTCACCCAAAGCTAATTTCGATATTCGGAATCCAAAAATGAAGTCCATTTTGAAAGTTAAAATTTATTAAATTTAAGAAGTGGGTATTACTATTCGAAATGACTAGTTTATATAATATTATAATAACATATCTTTGTTTAGTGAAACTCGGTATTGCGTACAACACACGCTATCGAGGAAGGTCACGATTGTGTGTAATGCAAGCCATGTCAGGTTTGCATGTAATGAAAGATACCATTTTTGTTTCATATAACTGAATGAAACCATATTTTATTTATACATTGAATATATATATATATATACACAGTGTTGTGTAGAGTAACGTCTATCAATCGAACTTGAAATTGTGTGTAACAGGATCCAAGAATAGTGTTGTTTATACTTCAAGAGAATACAGTGTTTCATATATTGCAAGATAATCTTTGTGTAGAATACAACACAAGACATCAAATAAATTAAAAAGAATACTTATCATAAAATCACGGGGTGTTACATTTTACCCCCCTTGAAATGAATTTCTCCCTCAAAATTCATCGGGGTTATAAATTCTTTTATTACGTGAAATTTTATTTCATAGAAACCCACATCGTAAAAAGGAATACTAACTCATCATTCTAAAAAGGAACGTTATAAACATAATGGATACACAAAGTAACTCATCACTGGGTTTCCACATAGGAAATTATAGGTGAAAATATGGATATGGAAGAGAAATCTAACAATCATGTTCTGATGGAGAGTGGTAGAGAACATGGCTATGAAAAATCAAACAATCAAAAAGCCATAAATTTGTGATGATATAATGTTCCATATGATTCATAAAATATGAGGGTACTAGGACAAATTTTTGGTTTTCACGATCATTTCCCTAATGTTGACGAATGTTTGAATTAAAATAATTACTTACTTGATTTTGGTACAATTTTACCATTGCTCGCGCCGTGAACAATTTCCACTTCATCTCTTAAAGAAATGAAGTTCAATTTGTCTTCTGTGAAGTGTTAGCAGATCATGTGATTGAATGATAGGTCATTCCATCTATCTCAATCATAATATTAGCAAAATTTATACACATAAGTCCATCTATGGTGAGATTAAACGTATATGGTTCCTAAAATGGACTTGCACGTCATCTATAATACCTATTAATAAAATAAAACTATTTTCTACAAACTAGGGACTTCCTGTAGGCTAGTGGTAGGCGATAAAGGCATGTAGCACTTCGGTTGTGTGTCTGATTCTCGCAACCATGTCTGACGTGATGGGTTGATGGCCATCCTGCAATTTGTCACTTTTCCTAAAACTATATTTTTATAAAATTCCTTCAAATAATATCGAAAAATGTTCTAGCCTTAAACAATACTATATTGTTCCAATCTTAATTCATTCCAATCTTTAGGCTTATCCAAAATACTTCATCTCATACTTATTGTCTAAAGAAAACGATTACTTGAAAGGTCACATCACAAGCACGTGAATACCATCATTTATTCCCCATATATCATAAGATATTTCTTGTTGGTCACATTTCAAACATTTCAATACCTTAATCATGTATTCATTTGAAACATGAATTACCATAGAACCTTAGTGAAAAGATGAATTCTGTCAAAAGTTAACTCTTTCCACATACCAAAATCCCAAAAATTTATATATACTCAAACCATGATATCACTTTTTCCTTATATGAGTCATAAGGTCATAAATACTATCAAAGATTTCATTTTCCCTTTATCCCTTCATTATACTCATATCAACTACTTTCCAAAAATATTTCAATTACTTTTCATTGTTACCTGTATCATACAATTATTGTAAACCAATACATAGATATTCCAAAAACATATGAAAGTATAAGGGTATGAGTTCAAAATGACAACTTAAAACATTTATATCCAATATATCAGGTGTAAAAATCACATTCCATTGAATACGTGATTTTTTATTCAAAAAAATGAACAATAATATAAAAAAATAATTACAAAAATTATAATGAATTTTTTTTAGATCAATATCCTCTGAAAATTCCATAAAATTTTTTAATTTTAATATTTATTAGAAAAACATCTTATATCATGCTTAAAAATGAGGCTATAATATCATTGATGTTCACTGATCAATAATTGTTTCTCATGTCATAAGGGTTACGTAATCATTACCCTTGTCCAAATGTGGACCAAGAGTCACCACAAATTTTCAAAATTAGATCAGTCACATAAATTGTTCTCATAATGGATCAAAAACTTCAACATGATTACAATAATTTTTTCATATGATAAAAAAATTACCCAATAAATTAAGGGAATATATAATTATATTCCCACCCATCACATAAAAAAATCCATACTTAGTATCCAAAATGATAAAAATCCAATCATCATATCTTCAAAACATCACCAAGGTAATTAAACAAATTTTTCATAATCATTTCAACAATTCATGCTAATGTATCCCATGAAAATGAAATGGTTTCACAAAAATAAAATCATCATAATCACAACCATCATGGGAAATAATAATGATGTTAAGATTCGATCATATCCCTAGTAACACAGAAATAGTAATCAAGGATATTATCAGTGAGGAAATACCATTTAAAAAATAATTGTGATATTTTTTAAGAAAATAACCTATTAATTTTGAAGTCAATTAGTTAAAATGAATAGGAACATAAAAATATTTTTTAGAACATTTTCTTTGAAATTATCCACGTAAACATTTAACGAATTATTTAATTATTTTGGAATCCACGATGGAAAATCATTCATTCATTTCATGTATGTTGAAACAGTTTTTTCATTCACATTTTTGGAAAAATGACATAAGTACCTCATTTAGAAAAAGGCAGCGACATTTCATTAAAACATTTCTATAAGTTATAAACGACGAGTAAAAATGTCTTGAAACATTTTTTTGGAATATTATAACATTATTGAAAACATTTTTATGAAAACGGTGACATTGATGAAATGATTTTTAGTCCATAGGAGGAGAAGTAAGATAATATTTTCAAAAATGTTTTTGACCCATTTTGATTAAAAAAGTGGATGAAGCTACTAAAATATGAAAATAATAGAAATATATATATGAGATGAAAAATAATTTATTTTTTAAAAAATGTATCATATAATTACCTCAATAAAAATATATGTATAAACAATTCTTAAGAAAATGGGACACAACAAAAATCGATTAAATCATTTCTAGCATCCCATATTATATTCTTGATCCAAATTTGTATTAAATATATACCTATTATAAATATATTATAAAACTATTTTTAGATATGTAATTCCATGTATTCATTACTCTACATATTTTATAACCAACTTTTTTTAAAATATTGTTAATAAAATCCTTTTTTTATGATTTATATACACTTTTCATCCATGTTGTGGTAATGTGGCTTGGTCCATATATTTTAAACATGATTACAAAATCATTAGAATATAAATAATGAAATACATATCATACATATTCATTATGTATATATATTCATTGTAATCCATAAATGTTATAGATATAAAAATTAATTATAACATTTATGATGATGATAAATCCTACATGTGAATGAGCGTTATTTTAAATTTTCAAAAGATAAAGAGTATGAAAATGAAATAATAATTCCTCTTTCCTAAATAGTTATTAAATTATGTATAAAATATATATTCATTAATTTTATCTTTATTTCTATCCATATAAATAATATATTGACAAATACTAACATCACTATGGAGAGGTGGTAGTTTACACATATAGATGAGTGATGTTATTATTTTCCAATGGATATGATTAAGGTGGATGATCATTGTTCGATAATAAAAAACAAAAATTATTAATATTTAAGATAAGTAAATAATTATAATATAATTTATAAAATATATTAAATGTGTTTATTATAATAATGTTTTTTTCGAAATTTTTTGGTAAAGAGTAATACCTCTTGGTTGAGAAACTGCTTTTCAAATAAACCATTTGATTTGAAATGATGGATTCTTGTAGTACTATATAATTAAATATATTGATAAAATAGATTTAAATACATTATGAAATGATTTTTATGATATATATGTCTCCAAAACTATTAGTAATTAATGAGAGTAGATTTCCATTAATAAGTGTGGTATGAATAATTATAGAATTATATAATGTATTAAATTCATATAAATTCATTTTCATGATAAAATCTAAAAAATGATTTTAATATAATTTAATAACATTATGAGTCTAATTTATCCAATATAATATGATTTGTTAAACATTTTTATATGTTTTTGCTATTATTTATTACTTTTAACTCATGTTACCCCTTGGGAATGTTTCTTTTATAGCAGTATTTGTATGTCTTATAGTTGAATAGAGTAACAATAAAATGATAATTACACCCAAAAATTCCATGGATGATATTTGAAACAATTTTTCATTCACTTGTACAATTATATTATTTTTTTAATTTTAAATAATGTAATAAAATATTTTTTATTATATAATATCAATAATTATTTATTGGAAATACATGAAATATTATAATATAATATGGGTCTATATCACATAAAATACCTAAAAAATGACATATATGGGTGGATACAAAGTTTATAGACATAATATAATCACAGAATAAATGTTTTATTGATTTAGATTCCAATTTTTATCTTAAAATTTGGTTTATCCCATTAGCAATCCAATTTTAACCATAACCATACTAATGACTTTTCTAATATTACAATGTCATAATTTTATTAGAAAGGTTAATAAATGAACATATATTTCCATGGTAAAAAATATATAACCATTTATCACCCTAATTATTCCCATTCATTAATATTATTTTTTACTGATATACAATAATTTTATTTAACAGATAATACTAGTAATGTGATTCTATAAACTATTAATATTATTTTATATTGAGAAAAACATCATTGGAATTGAACTATAATATGATACATTCCCAAATATATAAAATGTTATATTTAACTGCAAAATTTAGAGGATTAGTTAACTCATGCATTAGTTTTTTTTTGGAAATAATTTAGTTGATTTTTCTATTTCTTTTACACACACTATGTCAAAAATGTGTAATCATTTTTCATATTTATTTGATAGTAAAAAATTAAAAATAGAATAAAATGATAAAAAAATTATTTATATTTCACATTACCATTTCAAGCATGAAATATTTTTTATTACCCTTTTAAAAATATATTATTGGATCAAAAATGGATAAAAATTCATTTTTTTATTATCATTTACATGAAAATTATATATGAAACAGTTCGAAATAATTTGAATAAAAATGTCATAATTTCATTTTTTGACCATTAAGATGTACTAACCACATCTATTTATATAAATCAATTTATTTATGAAGTTTAATTCATATCACATTAGTTATAACAATTATTATATAATTTTAGCATTATCATGTGAACACAATCATAATGAAGAAATATTATTTTGGAAAAGATATTTTTAATGTATAAAATTGTTTTTGTAAAAAATTATAACATCAAGTTTATACAAATGAACATAATTACATTAGTAATAATATAATAGAACTAATTATAAATTCAGACCAATAAATTTTATCTTTCAAGTGATTGAATAAAAATATAGTTTTCAATAAAAATCAGTATTTCCATTATTCATTATAAGAATATTATTTTCAGAAAAAATATAAAAAAATTCACCCTGAGATAATTTTTATTTTTTTATTTAATAAATGAAATAATATTTATAATATTTTATTTATATATGTTATAAAAAATAATAATAAAATTCCGTTAATAATTAATTTTAATGAAGATATGATTTAATATATAGAATGGATTTAAAAAATAATGACCTTATTCATTGAGAATATATTAATAAATATTTATGTATTTTAAATTTTCAATAAAATCTAATTTTTTATACATATATTCACTCATTTAAAATAAACTTATATGTTACAATGATTTTAAAAAATAATAATTTTTGGTTCATTTATGATGAGTGTGTTGAGTCAATAAGGTTTTCCTTATGACTTTTTCCATTCCTTCTTGTTTTGAAAATCACAAACACTTTATACTTAAACAAATCAATATTTTACTTCCATAAGAAAAATTTTATCCTTTAAGGAAATTTACACTAACCTATATTTTCTTATACATAGCAATATTTTTTCTGAAGTATAAAAACCGGATTCATCCCCAAAACCCCGAAATCACTTAATAACAAGATTTGGAGTATTCTGTTTTTAGGATCCGAATTCTGGATGATAACTGTAATGAAGTTCTGCTCCGAATTATGGAAATGAACTTTCATTAGTTCGACTCCAAAATATTATGAAGTTTTACTCCGAAACATTCATGAGTTCGACTCAGAACTGTTATGAAGTTTGACTCCAAACATTCATGTGTTCGACTCCGAACGCTTATGAAGTTCGACTCCGAACATTCATCAGTTCGACTCTGAACACTTATGAAGGTTGACTCCGAACTTTCATGAGTTCGACTCTGAACTCTTATGATTTTTGACTCCGAACTTTCATGAGTTCGACTCTGAACTCTTATGAAGTTCGACTATGAGCTTTCATGAGTTTGACTCCGAACTCTTATGATGTTCGACTTAGAACATTCATGAGTTCGACTCCGATCTTTTACTAGTTTGAATTCGTACTCTGCAAGTTCAGATTCCGAACTCTGCTGAAACTAGACTCCGAATTTCCTTAGAAATACATACTCCAGACTTCTACAAACTTCAGGTTGCGAGTTTTTATAAAACAGAATCCGAACATCTTTTTATTATAGATTCCAAATTTAATTTTAGTTAGACTCCGAACTTTTAATTTTCTTACACTACGAATTTTAGTATGGGTTTTTCCTTTATATGATCCATTACAAAACAATGTCGTGCATTCAGTTATATATGGTTTGTTATTAAACAATGTCGTCCATTCTGTTTCAAACTAACCATTGGATGAGTTACACGTGTACAGGTCCCTCCGAATTTTAAGGAAAATATGATCGTTGGATAGGGAGCCGACCAAGACTATAAATAGGAGCTCATTTGAAAGATCTCAACAAGAAGTTTATCAAACTAGAGACCACATGTTGTTAAAGTTATTTCTAGAGAGAGAAGGTTTTCATTCTTTTTGCGTCCTAAACCGCTCATTCAGATTGCTTCGTGCGAGTCCGAATGTTGGTGATTACATTCAAGGACTTCTGGGGATAGGAATACAGAGGTGCTGACTACCTTAAAGTTAGAGGGCTACCTTGCTGAGGAAGATAGAGGTTCCAACTACCTTGAAGTTGAGGGATTGCAGGAATAGTAAGACAGAGACTCTGATCTTCGTATCGAGGGCTTACCCTAGTGTGGGTAAGACAGACTTGCTTGAAAGTATAAATCAAGGGACCTTTATCCAAGGTTGTTTGATACCCTTCTCTTTGGTTTAAAATACTTATGTCTTTTTACTTGTAGTTTTACAACTTGTTTTTACTTTTCATATTGTATTGTAAGGAAAGTATAACATTATTGTATTTACTTACACTTGTACTCTGATTCATTTAGATTCTATATGCTATAAGGTAGAATCTCATATTGTAAAAATTAGTTAAGTTTATATTTCCGGATTCATATTTATTGAACTTGTTTTTTGAAATCACTTTCCAAACTCAAGAAATTGTGTAGAATTAGAAGTCTGTAACTTAATACCTTGTTCCAATTTCCAATTGGTGTTAGAGGTGTTGTGAATTTTCGTAGTTTTTCTTTGTTAAACATATATTCTTCCTTGTTTAAGGAAAATTTTAAAAAATACAATTCACCACCATCTTGTATATTGAGCATATACATCATCATTTCGATCATAAAATTGGTATCAGAGGAGGTTTCTAAAATACTTATACTCACATATAAGTTTTTCTTGCTCACTTTTTCCTTTAAACTTCATCCTTTCTTAAAAATACTTTGTTTATTCCGAATTGTTAATTCAGAATTTTCTCATTCTGAACATTGTGGTTACGAACATTTCCTACTAACAAGTTTGGTTGCCGAAGTTTTTCTTAGAGATGACCGGAATAAATGTTGGATCTATTGATAATATAAACCCTACAAGACCACCAGTATTTTATGGGAATGATTATGAGTTCTAGAGTGATCGTATGAAGACTTTTGTTATCAATACTGGAGTGGATAATTTTGTTATTCTTACTAGTGATTATAAAATTCCTGATAAAGAAGTTAGAGCATTCACTAACCAGGAAAAGCAAGAATATCAACTCTATTATAAGGTACACAATACTCTACTATGTTCAATGACTAGAAAGATATATAGTCAAATTTCTTCTTTTGAAGCATCTAATTGTATCTGGAGGATTTTAGAGGTCAAACACTTTGGAACTACTAAATTGATTGAAACTAGGAGAGCGATGCTTAGAGCTGAATACCATGGCTTCAATTTTCCTTATGGTGAACCAATTTGTAAATTTTAATAATAATTTATGACTATAGTGAATAGTCTTCAGTCTATGGGAGAGAAAGGTAAGGATGATGAAGCTCTTGTGGATAAGATGATTGATATTATCCCTAATGAGTGGGAATACAAAAGAACTGTTATTGATGAGAACAAGAAGGTTACTCAAATTTCTATAGATGAACTATTTGGAACTCATCTCCAACATGAGACAAGAATGAAGAGAGATGCTGACAACATCAAGAAGAAAAATGCAAATGGTACTGTTGCTTTTAACACAACTTCAAATCATTTGAAAGATAATACTCCTGATAGAGTAGCTATATCCAAGTCTAAGAATGTTATTATCCAATATGAATCTAGTGAAAGTGAAGTCTCAGAAAATGTGTTCGAAAATCTTTCTCAAAGAATGAACAAGATAAATGGACAAAGAAATTTCCAATCCAAGTATAAGAAAATGGAAAGGAAAGATAAGAAAGACAGAGATGTTAGTTGTTATGAATACAAGAGAGCTGGACATATTAGACAAGATTTCCCTTTGCTCAAAAAGAAAGAAAGGAAAGAAAGGAATTATGAAAGGAACAGAAAGAAGTATTACAAGTCCAAATATAAGAAAGTTCTGAAAGATAATGACACCTAGAGTGCCATTGGTGGTGACTCTTCAGATGAATCTTCTGGTTTTGAATCTTCAGAATAGAAGAATCTTGCTCTTATATCCAGATTACCTATTAACAATCATTGCTTCATGGCTAAGGTACGTAGTTATGAATAATTGACCAATGTATCTTTAAATTCTAATGATAGTATGTATTATAAATCTTCATGTGAGGAATCCTCTTCTGATGAAGAGAATACATTACCTACCTATGAAGAAGTTTCTAGGTTTGTTGAACCTCTTGAGATTGAGAATTCCAAACTCAATAAAAACATGATAAAGAAAACACTAGGAATAATATTATTACAAAAGAGATATCATATCTTTCTAAATATCTTGATAGAAAAAATGCTGATATTATACGTATTTCAAAACATCATGAAGAAGTATGTTCTGAGAAGAACAAACTTTCGAAAGAGTTAGAAAAAGTAATTTCTATGAAAAGTGTTTTCGAGCCTAGATCTAGTTTTAAATCAAATGATTTTGAAGATAAAAACATGATTATAAAACTCAAGTCCAAAATTTTTTCCTTAAAGAAGTGTTTATCAAACATTACCCATGGTAATGAAAATTTTGATAAAATGTACTCTCAAATACGACCTTTAAGAAACAAATCTGGATTTGGTTATACCCATGCAAAACCAACTTTTAGTAACAACTACATTGTTCCACAAAGTTACCCATTTTGTACCATGTGTCATTGTGGTGGTCACTAGGCAAAGAATTGTTCTTTAAACAAAACCCAATCTTTAGGTTTTCATAAGGCTTATTTTTCTAAGAAGATGTGGGTGCCAAAATTTTTGTTATCTGCAAATCTCGGATCCAAACATGTTTGGATTCTGAAAGTATAATTCTTTTCTTTTTTTCAGGAAGATAAAGGAAGTACCATCAACAATACATGGTACATCGATAGTGGATGTTCCTGGCACATGACTGGTAACAAAATTTATTTTGAAAATATTATCAAGAAGAATGGAGGAAAGGTAACTTTCGGAGATAATGCTCAGGGAGAAATTGTTGGTATAGGTAATATTGTCCTTCTTGGTAAAACATTGATTTCAAATGTTTTATTTGTTAAGGGTCTTAAGAACAACCTCATCAGCATAAGTCAATTAAGTGATGAAGGATACCTTGTGAATTTTAGGAATGACAAGTGCTTAGTACAAAATTCCAAGGATGAATTTATTCTCTCAGCTAATAGGCAAGAGAATGTTCACACTTTGAACATAGAATACCATAGGAGTCAAGATTTGCCTTTCCTAAGTGCAATGGAAGATCATTCATGGTTATGGAATAGAATATTAGGTCACGGTAACCTTAAGAACTTATGTAAACTTTCTATGAAGAAACTAGTTAAGGATCTAACAGTTCTTAGATTTGATTCTTAAAAAGTTTGCGGTCCTTGTCAATATGTCAAGAAACATAAATCTAGTTTTAAATCAATCGTTGAAGTCTCAAAAACAAATGCATTAAAGTTAGTGCACATGGATCTTTTTGGTCCAACCCAAACTGGAATCATTGGAGGAAAAAACTATGTTATTGTTCTAGTTTATGATTACACTAGATTTACATGGGTCTATTTTCTAGCAAAGAAGTATGATGCTTTTTTGTATTTCAAATGTTTTAGAGCCCATGTTAAAAATGAGAAAACTCTTCCACTGAAAACTATTCATAGTTATCATGGAGGAGAATTTTAAAATTCTGATTCTGAAACATTTTGTAGTAGAAAAGGTATTACTCACAACATTTCATCACCTAGAACTCCTCAACAAAATGGTGTAGTTGAAAGAAGAAATAGAATTCTTTATGAAATAACTAGAACCATGTTGAGTGAATATTCTATAGCTAGACACTTATGGGCCGAAGCTGTAAGTACTGCTTGTTATACTATAAATCGAGTTTTTTTTAGAACTTACTTTAATAAAACTCATCATGAGTTATGGAATGGCAGAAAACCTAGACTTTCCTACATCAAGGTTTTTGGTTTCAAGGTATTCATCTTGAATACTAAAGATAATTTACATAAATTCTCACCAAAATATGATGAAGGAATTTTCTTAGGCTACTCCAAAACTTCTAAGGCTTATAGAGTTTTAAATAAAAATACATGTACTATTGAAGAAACAATGCATGTATAATTTGATGAATCTGATCCTTTTGTTTTTAAACCATCCCAACCTACATCCTCAGATGTGATTTCAAAAACAAATTATCAACCTTTGATAGAAGATCCTTCTGATAAGGAAAATGTTCAAGAAGATACTTCTGAAACATTTTCCCCACAATAATTTCTACCCTATGTTGATGAACCGGTTTTACAAAACCCAAATCAGGTGTTTCTTAAGAATCATCCCAGTGATAGCATCATTGGTGACGTAAACCAACTTGTAAGGACTAGATATTCCTTGAGAAATGAAGTAGAACATCTAGCATTTCATTCCCAATTAGAACAAAAAAGAACTGATGAAGCTTTAGGTGATGATTATTGGATTAAAGCCATGCAAGATGAACTAAATGAATTTGAAATGAATAAATTCTGAACCTTGGTTGAAAGAATTAAGGAAACATCTGTTATTGGTGTAAAGTGGGTCTTCAGAAACATGTGTGATGAAAATGGAGTCATTGTAAGAAATAAATCCAGATTAGTTTATAAAGGCTATAATCAACAATAGTGAATGGACTATGAAGAAACCTATTCTCCAGTAGCTTGAATTGAATCTACTCGTATTTTACTTTCCTTTGCAAAATTCTTCAATTTTAAACTTTTTCAAATGGATCTGAAACTTTCTTTTATTAATGGTTATGTTCAAGAGGATGTTTTTGTTAAACAACCTCCTGGATTTGATGATACAAAACATCCTAATCATGTTTACAGACTTTCCAATGCTTTTTGTGGCCTTATTCAAGCCCCACGAGCCTGGTATGATAGACTTAAAGGATTTTTTCTTCAAAATAACTACGTTAAGGGAAATACAGATCCAACTCTATTTATAAAATAATATTGAAAAAATGTTTTGATTGTTCAAATTTGTGTTGATGACATCATATTTGGTTCAACTTAGCAATCTTTAACTGATTCTTTTGAAAGTATAATGAAATATAATTTTGAAATGAGTATGATGGGCGATTTAACATTTTTATTAGGTTTTCAAATTTCTCAAAATTCATAAGGAACCTATATATCTCAATATAAGTATATTAATGATATTCTTAAAAAATTATGGTTATGAAAACACTAAGAGTATAAGTACTCCCATTGGTACCTCAAACTCTTTAGATCATGATGAAGCTGGGAAACAAGTAGATCAATCATCTTTTAGAGCTATGATAGGAAGTATACTTTAATTAACAGCTAGTTGACCAGACTTGATGTTTTCAGTATGCTTATGTGCGAGATATCAATCTAATCCTATGGAATCTCACTTAAAGGCGGTAAAAATAATTCTTTGCTACTTAAAGGGAACCATGGATCTAGGATTATTTTATACATCTGGAAACCATTTTGTTTTAAAAAGTTTTTGGGATGCTGACTTTGGTAGACATAGAATGGATAGAAAGAGTACATCCGGAACTTGTCATTTATTAGGAGATTCAGTAGTTTCTTGGTCATGAAAGAAATAACATTCTGTAGCACTTTCCACTATTGAAGCTGAATATGTATCAGATGGAAGTTGTTGTGCCCAATTATTGTGGATGCAACACAAACTCAAAGACTATGGCATGTGTTTTACTAAGACTCAAATTTTGTGTGATAACACAAGTTCCATTTCCCTCTGGAAGAACCCTTCACATCACTCTCATGCAAAACACATAGATATTAGGCATCACATTCTTAGGGATCAAACACATAAAGGAGATATAATTCATCAGTTTATTGGAATGCAAGATCAAATTGCTGATATTTTCACAAAATCATTACCCTCCGATAGATTTTAATACATTAAACAAAAGTTAGGAATGATTTCTATAAGGTAATCATTCTTCATGAAATTTTTGTTGAACAATTTTCCAAACAGTAATGAACCCCTTTTCATAGGGGGAGTACGTTTGATTGTTAGTGAAACTAAAATTTTCATAATCTAATTTTCAAACTCTTTGTAACAAAAATTTTCATAGTCAGTTTTTCAAGCTTTCCTGAATGGAAATTTCCAGAATGATAATTTTTGGAATGGAAATTTCCGGAATGAGAATTTCCAGAATTTTAATTTCCGGAATGAGAATTTCCAGAATTTTAATTTCCGGAATGAAAATTATCAGAATGGGAATTTCCGGTAGTGGGATCTTTCGTAATGAGAATTTTGTAATGAATTTTTTTAATAATTTTTTTTAACAAGAATATTACCAAATATGAAAAATCATTCTAGCCAATCTGAAAGGTATGATTTCCTTACATAAGTTTTCATAAAGATATTTTTCTTACTGGTATCTTCCTGTTTTTAAAAAATAATCCAGATTCTAGTTTTCTTTAAATCCGAATGTTTTCCTTAAAACCTAAAAAGATTGGAGTCAATGTTTTCTTGCAGGAGTTTTCACATCTGTTAGATCAGATCGAATATTTTTTCAACCGTTAGATGGCTCTTGGATGACCAAAGGCCATCTCCATCTCCTATATAAAGGGGACCCCTAGTCTCGTCCCACATCAGTTTTCAAACCCTTCGTGTCTCAAATCCCTGCTTCTCTTCTTAAGACTGGTTCCAAACATTGAAAAGACGTTCCGAATCTTTCAGAACTCTTCATTCTGAATGTCTGTTGAAGCTACATCTCAAGATATGTCAACTAAGAAACCAATCTCAAAGTGGTTAGTCTTCAGGTAAAGGTTAGTTCATATGTATTTCTACAAGATTGATTCTATTATAACCAAGAATATCATTTTGAATAGTTGGAAAGATATATTCATGTTCAAGTCAAAGAAACAGGATCCGGTTTATACTGATTTGTTGGTCGAGTTCTATGAGTCTGTTTCCTTCTATATTGAAGATGGTAGAGAGTGGTTTTCATTCAAGTATTATGGGAAGATTTATAAGCAATCCTACACCAAGGCTGCGAGCTTGGTTGGTTTGTCCTATGAGGGGGAAGATGAGTTTTTCTCAAATAAGCTTCCAAATGAGCAAGGAAGTTTCAACAATGTGAAGGCTTTAAAATTCCTTGGAATTAATGATTCTACGACCACTAATATTGCTCATCTCACTCCGAACAATAAGATTCTTCAGCTCTGGGTACATGGTTTTCTCGTACCGAGGAGAGGCGACAAGGATAATTTGATTAAAAGTGATATATATTTCTTAGATTTCATGGTAAATTTAATAAAGATAAATTTGATGAGGCATGTCTTGATTACGATCAAGAACATCAATGAATGGAATTTGAGAGATCAAATAATTGTGTATCATGCCTTACTATCTAGGCTGATAGTTCGGTGCTTAGAATCCTTCAAGGTTGCATGAAAATAAAATGTCCGGAATTTCAAGCTTATGCTGGTTAGTGATGATACCTTGATGAGGATGATGATGGGTTTTTCCAGTGAATCCGGAGAATTTTACCCTCTTTCTGTCGAAGAGGTTGAAGCATCTCAGAAAGAAACACAGAATCGGTAACCATCCAAAAAGAAAAGGAAGAAGAGAAAGGTTATGGAAGTGGTTGCTGGTAAAAAAAGATCCCAAGGATACGGAAACTGAGTCTCCTCCCCCAAAACCGAAGTAGCAGAAAACATATACAGATGAAGTGGCAGACAAGTGGAGGGAAGATAAAGAGAAGATGAAAGAAGGGGATACACAGTTCGGATTGGACCTTGCAGAGGATAAGCCCTTAAAACAAAAGGTTGTGGAAGACCTAGAGAAACAGGTAAAAGAAAAATCCAAGAACAATGTCACTTTGGAAAAATCCAAGTGTAAAGAAGTAGTTGATTAAGCTGAAAAATAAGTTTCTGAATAAGTAGAGGATGAATTTGAAGAAGAAGAAGAAGAATAAGAAGAGGGATGTGAAGATTTGGATGCCCTGATCAAGCATGTATTGGATTATAATGATAAGGCTGAATCCACAATATTAGTAACTCCAGGAAAGGGAGATGAGGAATCTAGTAAGAATGATGATAAGCAACAGCAAGAAGAAGAAGAAGAAAATGTCTTGTATGATGAGGAAGAATCTTATGAGAGGAATTTCCTTGAGGAAGGACAATAAAAGGAGAAACCAGGTGAAGACCATATTATTCAAGTTTCTAAATCCGAGGAAGTATCTCCTGAGGAGAAACCCATTCCGAGAGCTGATAAGGGGAAGCCAACTCTCATGGAGACACCTGTAAAAGATGTCATCAGGAAAAATGAGGTTGGTGGTACCTCAAGAAGAAAGCTATTCCAAGCTGAAGAAGATCAATCTCTAGGAAACGTTTTTGATTCGGAATCATTAGCACAAAGTCATGATTTTATTGTTGAGTCTTTGAAAAAGATGGTGGTCATCATTCCAATCTTTCCCACCATTCACACGAGATGTCAAATGCTCAGCTAAGCCAAAACCAAAAATTAGAGACACTGTCCATGCTAATGGAAAAGTGTGTGAAGATTGAAGCTGAAAAAAAAAAGTTTCTTTGTCAATAATGATGTGCATAGAATGTCCTGCAGTAAGGTAACAAAGTAGTCTGAGAGAGTTGATGAAGACTTAGTGCAGTTTGAAAATTTCTAGGCTGAAGTTCAAAATGCCTTTGACATGGAGGATAAAATGGTTAACAATAATTACGAAAAGCTGACCCAAGAGAAAAATTCTCGGAATCAATAGGTCAGGGACCTGAATGGGAAGCTTAACTCAGTATCTCAGAATTGGAAAAGTGAAAGAGATTTCCAGATTCAGTTTAAGGAGAAGTTGGAAAAGCAAGATCAATTAATAAAGATGCAGAAAGAAGCCATGGAGGCTCAGGAAGAATCTATAAAAGTCCAAGAAGAAAAGGTAAAATCCTTGGAGAGGAAAGTTGAGGAGGACCAAAGAGACTTAAAGAAGCTCAAATCTTTGTTAAAGACTCTCATCCTGAAGGAAAAGGAAGACAAATGAACTCACCCTGATTCTTTTTTTCTGTATTTTTCTTTCCTTGTAAATTTTTTTGACAAACTCTAATGAAATGTTGTTTGGATAATTGTGTATTGTAGTGTTATTACTAATCATTCAGGTACCATATTTTCCAATACCTTCAATTCTTTTTGAAAAACACAACGGAAGAGAAGTAAAATGAACTACTCCTAATGGGGGAAAGGATAATGAACCACTAAAAAGAGGAGAAATAAAAATTTAAAATATCCCTAAAGTAAAGGGGATTTTCCCTCTATGAAGTTTTTCATTCCCATAATAATGAAAAATCCACTCCGGAAACTCCGAATACAATCTTTAGATTTTTAATGCCTAAGGGGGAGTTAGTTTTATTCACTTTCATCCATGAACAAAGGGAGATAAGTTTTAATTAGAAAGTCTACTGAAAATTTTCAAAGTCCTTATATTCATTTTCATAAGGATGTTTGTGCATTCCAAAAATGGGGAGATTGTTGAGTCAATAATGTTTTCCTTATTTCTTTTTCCATTCCTTCTTTATTTGAAAAACTCAAACACATTATACTTAAAGAAATAAATATCTTAATTCTATAAGGAATATTTTATCCTTTAAGGAAATTTACCTTAACCTAGATTTTCTTATACATAGAAATATTTTTTCTTAAGTATAAAAACTGGATTCATCCCCAAAACCCCGAAATCATATAATAAAAAGATTTGGAGTATTCTGTTTTTAGGATCCGAATTCTGGATGAGAACTATAATGAAGATCCACTCGGAATTCTGGATATGAACTTTCATGAGTTCGACTTCGAACTATTTTGATGTTCGACTCCGATCATTCATGAGTTCGACTCCAAACTCTTATGAAGTTCGACTACGAACTTTCATGAGTTCGACTCCGAACTCTTATGAAGTTTGACTCTAATATTTCATGAGTTCGACTCCGAACTCTTATGAAGTTCGACTCTGAACATTCATGAGTTCGACTCTGAACTCTTATGAAGTTCGACTCCGAACTATCATGAGTTTGACAACGAACTCCTTAGAAGTTTGACTCTAAACTTTTAATTTTCTTACACTCTGATTTTTAGTATGGGTTTTTCCTTCATATGATCCATTAAAAAATGATGTCGTGCATTCAGTTATACATGGTCTGTTATTAAATGATTTCATCCATTCTGTTTGAAACTAGCCGTTGGATGAGTTACACATGTACAGGTCCCTCCGAATTTTAAGTAAAATATGACCATTGGAGAGGGAGCCAACCGAGCCTATAAATAGGAGCTCATTTGAAAGAGCTCGACAAGAAGTTGATCAATATAGAGACCACATGATGTTAAGGTGATTTCTAGAGATAGAATCTTCTCATTCCTTGTGCGTACTGAACCACTCGTTCAGAATTATTCGTGTGACTCTGAATGTTGGTGATTACATTAGAGGACTTCCGGGGATAGGAAGACAGAGGTACCGACTACCTTAAAGATAGAGGGCTTCCTTGCTGAGGAAGATAGAGGTTCCAACAACCTTGAAGTTGAGGGATTTCGGGGATAGCAAGACAGATACTCCGATCTTCGTATCGAGGGATTACCCTAGTGTGGGTAAGATAGACTTGCATGAAAGTATAAATCAAGGGACCTTTATCCAAGGTTGTTTGATACCCTTCTCTTTGGGTTAAAAGACTTATATCTTGTTACATGTAGTTTTAAAACTTTTTTCCCCTGCATATTGTGTTGTAAGGAAAGTATAACATTATTGTATTTCCTTACACATGTACTATGATTCATTTAGATTTTATACGCTTTAAGGTAGAATCTCATATTGTAATATTTAGTTAAGTTTAAATTTCCGGATTCATATTTCCGGAACCTATTTTTCGGAATCACTTTCCAGAATCAAGCAAGTGTGTAGAATTAGAAGTTTGTATCTTCATACCTTATTCCAATTTCCAATTGGGGTCAGAGGTGTTGTGAATTTTCGTAGTTTAACTTTGGAAATTATAGATTCTTCCTTGTTTAAGGAAAATGTTAAAATATACAATCCACCCCCTCTTGTATATTGAGCATCTACAACATCATTTCGATCCTACAGAGTGCTGCTTTCTGTATATTCTATCAAAAATAGAGTTCATTTAAAATATCAGGGTGGTATATTTCCCTCATATTCAATTAATTACATACACATAATTATAACTAGCTCAACGTAATCAATTTTTTTATAATTGAAAATAAAAAGTTTGAAAATCCACATTAAAAAATGGGATAATACAACTTCCTCATAAAACAGGGAAAATGAAATATGAAGGTTTTCTTGAATAATTCATACCTGTGATTTCAAATAAGTGAAAATTAGATGATATAAATAATAAATTCGAGCATGAAATTTAGTTTCAAATTAATTATTAATTGAAAAAAATTGTCATATATGAGAATAATGTTATTGATCATGAAAATGTTAATGACACATATTTATTAAACTAGTTAGGTGTGAGAAGACTATCTATTCATCTAAAATGAATGTTATTGGACAATTGTTTTACTAATAAACTATTCGTAGAGTTTAGGAATTCATTTACTATATATCCTTATAAAATATATAAATATACATATATGAAAATTATAATTTCAAACATTAGTTAATTTCTATAGTAATCACATTTGTTTCTTGAAACAATGAGTATCCAAGATAAATCTTTCTTCAATGAAGCACAAAATTAAATTTCTAAAAGATAACATGACTCCAATGAAAAAGAATTATATTCCTCATATCATTAGATAGTATCCGAAAACAAAAAACATTAATGTACAATGTAATATTATTTTGAAATGTAGGCTAGTTTCTTAATATGATCGAAAATGGAATAATATTTTTTCTACCAATAAATAATCATTCATATTATTATATAAATTGAATGCTAATCATCGATAATTATATTATTGTATTATCCTAAATCCTCAAAAACCCAAACAAGAATGAGTTTTTTTGACAAAAAAGGATAATTATACACTTCATATTATATTTAATAAAATTAATTTCATTATACTCAAATAATAATTCAAGTTAAATCAAATGTCATAACAAATGGGTTAATATTCCTCAAAAAATGAATCATATCCCAATATATAATTAATAAAAATAATAATTATCTATAAAATATTATGATATAGTTATCTCTACAAAAAATTATTAATAAAGTATCGATACTTACCTGAAAGGTAATCCTTTGTTTGACCATAAATATCTCAATTATATCAACTTTTTCAATGAACCATTTTAAAACCATCATAGTAATCATTATACTAACAATCAGTGGGCCATAATTATGATAAAATAAAATCATATACTAACCCATTATGGTATCGATAACTTCAAAATTAATCTCATATTAACACATATATTTTTACAAGAAATAACACAATTTATATTTAGAGTATAAAATCAGTTGTTATATAATGTATTCAATGAATACATAAATGCTTTAAACCTACATAAATAAATCTTCAATAAAATCACTAATCAATATTAAGATCACCAAATCTATCCAAATTACATCAACAACACGAATCATCTCCTTATCCCAACTATATATTATCACCATACCACTAAGATACATTTCATTATTATGAGTCGTATTCAATATATTTTTTCAAATAGATCATGAAAATCTATTTTGGAAGAATAACTATATGACTTATTATATTTATATATGTAATATCATCGATATGAATCTTGTAAGACAAAATTCAATAATAATAAATCATATAAATCCTTTAACTTCAACAATTTTCAAAGCATATGTCTTTCCATGGATATTGTTTAAACACAATGATTTGATTATTGATGCGAATAGTGCCCACATCCCCAGCATAAATAACATTGAAATATAAATAGTACATTATGATAAACGTTATATCCATCATTCTGAATATTTATTTTTTTCATGGATATTATTTATCAATTCACTTCATTTCAATATAAAAAATATATTTATGTTCCACTGAGACATTCTCTTGTATTCTTCTTCCCACATGTGGGGAATGTATGAAGCTAAAAAATTATCCATACATGGACTTCCTTAAAATAAATTTATATCTAAGTATATTTATTTGAAAAATATTTTATTTTTATATTCTTAATCGTATATAGTGCTATTTGATAGGGTATATTCTTAGAGTAAAAAATTCTACCTAATATTTTATTAAGATTCCCCTGATTACAATCATTCCAATATCCATCGCATTTAGTTTTATTATTATTACTCATGGTTCTATACATTTACTAAAATAATAAATTTTTAATTTTAAAAAATATTAATAGTGTAAAATCATATAATCATTAAAAAATCATTAATAGGATGTTTAAATAATTATATATTTATTTCAATCTATAACACCTTATTCTTAACCTAGGGATTCCTTAGTTAATATTTATTCAAACCCATTATAATTTTTCACAAGTAAAATGTGATTAAATGATATGAAATCCCGAGAGAGTGTTAAACTAGGTGTGTTGTAAGGGTAAATTAAATACAAAATATAATTATGGATGAGAAATACTAACCCAATGATTTCTGGGGATATTACCACTAGATTAATATATACCACAAACTATGCCCACATGAAGTATGCATAAATGGATATATTTCAAGGAAATTCACATATTTTCTATCTTATCATCATAATAAGATTACATTATTTTCATACTATCGTCCCTATGATATTTACTTATATTATCTGATCATAATATCTAAATATTTACTACACATTGCTCTATTATCAACCTAGTGAACCAAAAATATCATAAACAAATATTACATATTAATATATTAATATTCGCTAAATAAAATTTTGTTCCTCATGGGAACCATAAATGTATAGTTGTCTTGATAATATATGCATGAGAACAATATTTAGCTACATTATCAAATATCAATAATAAATTTTTTCTGACTTCATTAACATCTTTTCAAAAAATATATAAAATTATTTTTGATAACAGGGGGAATGTAAACATAATAATGTGTCATTTAATAAGGTCAATACTACTAAACATGGGGAAAATAAATTGATGATCATAAAAACGTATAAGATAAGTATAAGTGTCTGATTTAATGATCATAACATTTATTGTTCATATTTATTCTAACATGCACCAGAATTATAGGTCCTTTAATAAAACATTAAAAATTGATATGATTTTAATCATATGGGTGTGAAATATTTATATATCAATCATGGAAAATATGTTTAGATAATCATATATGTACTTGATATTGGAGTTTGTTTGCATCATAGGAATAGTATCCATTTAACATGTAATGATTAATTAGTATAACAATTAAATCAGAGTGGATCAATCATAAAAACATATTTCACATCCCATAAAAAATCAAGAATCATCAACCATTTCTTATAGTATATTTGACATTTTAATATTTTTCCATTGTAGGATCATGACTGTCTGCTTGTTTCCCATAGATTATGAACAACTATGACATGATTCCTATAATTATGAAATTAGATTTAATCCTTTACCCAATTAAAAATAGGTGTATATAATTATCTTCCAAAAAATTACATAATTAGAAAATAATAATTTTCACTACCTGATTCTAAAAAATTCATAAAATCATTATAATATAACACATGATATTAAAATGAGTATCAAAAACACAAAAACATTTTATCATATAATATCCAATAAAAAATAAAATAGTTTCATTGAAATATCATCATCATAGTCATAAAAACTCATAAAAATAAATATCATTGTATAATATGTTAATATTTATAGTAAATCGTTATTAAATACAATGGATCTTATCATTGATGAATATTCCTTCAAAATTTCACTGGAATATTTCCTAAAGAAGATACCATTTTAATTTTGAAATAAATTCATTAAATATTAAAAATATAATAAATATAACAATTAAAGAATTCATTAAAAAGAAAAGAAATATATATATTTTAATCATGAAAAATTGAACTTTATTGAAGGTGTACAATTATTAACAATCCATGTATGTTAAAATAATGATTTTATTCTTAGTTATATAAAAAATCAAATAAAAATCATTCAGAATTTAAATGAAAGATTACATTGATTTTTTAATGATTTAAACATGGGTAATAATAAATATTAACATTTTTAGTATTATAATAAAACATTCTTGAAATGATTTTAATGAAAAAATGGACACAAATGAAAAAAAATTCTTCCCAAAAGATGATAAATAAGGAAACTATTTCAAAATATTTATTTTTCTAAATCATTTTGATTACCATATAAGATTATATGGTATAAAAACATTTAAATTCAGAAAATAACAATATTATAATAAAATTAATGGGTTTTCTTAGATATGGATATTATACATTCCTAAATTTATATTTATGTATAAATAGTCCAGAAATAAATTTGATAGAAAAAATCTATAACCCAAAGATTCCTGTTTCTTTTCTCTCATTTTTACCTCTTTTATTATAAATATAATATATATATATTATTTTAAAAATAAAAAATATATACAACCACCTATATTATTTCTTTATAATTTCTTATTTATACCATACTATTTTGTTATTAAAATCACAATTCAAGTTGATGAAAACATCATTTATAATGCATGCTTTAGTTCATATATCCCAATCCTTATATTTTAATCATGGTTATTTCATATTCCAAATTTTATTCATTTTATAAATATCTTATATACTTTATATATATATACATTTTTTGATATCAAATATTTTTCTTCATAGAAAATGAATTATATCATTCATTGATATGGTAGGCCATAGAAACACATTAAAGATGTTTTCTCTTTTCAATACATGAAAGGTTAAAGATATATATAATAATTCATAGTTATTTAGTAAATCATATAATATACATTTCATTTATATTAATAAATAATAACTTTATTAGTATCCTTATAAATTGGAAATGAAAAATAACTTTCATCACTTTGTGGAGATAGTAGTCCACACGTATGTAAAAGTTATATTATCATTTTAATATAGATCGGAGTAATGTTAAAAATTGTTATTCCATCATTATAATAATATTTAATTTATTTTTAATATAAGGAATTTGTTTTTTTAATTTTATACAATATCTTTATTTGATATTTAATTAGAAATAAAATTGAAATAACTCGGTTATGAGTTTTAACACGCCATTAAAAAGCTTCTTTCATAATACACCTTAATCCATGAAAGGATGTACCTTCAGAAATTATTGAAACTCTAAGATATGGAAATGAATTATAAGAAGGTATTATTGTCGATATTTTTTGATGCATAAGTGACAAACAATATGAGTAATGAAGGAGAGGTGAAACCCTTTTATAAGTGTGTGCATGGGCACTCTTAGAATTAAGAAATCTATAAAATTATTATTAAAAACTTTTTTCGATAAAGGGATATAAATAGATATAAATATAATATAAGTGGATATTTAGTCTAAATCCTACTATTTAAAATAATTTAACCTTTTTTTGTTTATGATTGTATAATTATCTATTATTGTTAACCCTCTATGATCTCTTTTCACTATTACCATTATATTATTTTTTTACTTTTTAGCAGTCGTGAAAGTTATTACAAAAGGAATAGTGACCCCGTAATGGAACATGGTTACTATTTAAAACCTTATACCACTAAAAATACCAAATAATTTTTTTATTTTAAAACATTTAATAATGTATTATTTATTATAAAATTTCTTGAAGGTCATGTTTTTAAATACATGAGATATTATAATATAATTTGCATCGAAATCATGTAAAATGTATTTAAAATGAAAAGTATTATATGATAAGGATGTTATGGTCTCTACATAGTCATCTAATAAAATATTTACATTTCTTCAAGTCATTTCAAACTATAAAATCTTGTTTAACCCCTTTTTTGTCAAATTTTAACATTGATCAAGGTAATAAATTTTTCATAATTAATGGATTATAATTTTATGTTTAATGAGGATAATGGCTCCTAATTATCCAAAATATTAAAATTTATTATATTTTTCATCAAATTTGTTTATAATGATATATTTTTAAAAAATAATAGTAATTTTAAAAAATAATATTTGACATAAAATAATATTAATGTCATTTTACAAACTATTCACATATTTTAACATTAAAAAACAACCGGAATGAAAGGTAATTGAACTATAAAACCTTCAAAAATCAAAAATTTTATATATTTTTCATAAAAATCATATTTTACTTTTAGTTACCAAAAATATTTTATTGTTTGTTTTTTAATATAATTTACATGATTTTTTATTTCGTATGTAGATGAACTCGGTCAATGATTCATTAGTATTTAGGTAATTTATTTAATCTCTAAAAAATTAAATTAAAATAATTTGATAAAAAATAATCCTTATTTAAATTGAAAATATATAATTGAACATAAGTTATTTTAATCTTTTATAAATAATATTAAATAAATTACACGTAAGAATGTGACATTTTTGACTTTATCTTTTACACATGTATTATAAATGTAAAATTCAACTTTAATTAGTAAAAAGGTCATATTTTTTAATTTTTATGATAATGGATGAAATCTACACATCCAAATATATAGATGAATATTTTTTTTATTGAATTTAAAGTCTTGTGATGTTAGGATTAACCCAAATTAAACTATTTTACCATTTTAATGATAACAAAAAAATTATTCTCACTATTTTTATTGACCAAAAAACTATGTTACAAAATTTTAAAACATGGGAAACCTAATTCCATATATAGAATCCATTTATCATGATTCAGTTTATATATGTTCCATAAATAATATATGATAAATATCAGGAACACAATGGAAATGATTTTAGAATTAATTATTTCTTAAATAAATAATGTTATTATAGAATATTTATCAATAAAATTAATTTCATTGAATAATACATCATTATTCCTGATATAAGAGAACAAATTGGATATTTATTTCTTTTCTAAAAAATAGATATTTTTAAATTCTTTTAAAATATAATTTTTTCAATAAAAATCATCAATTTTCACAATCCAAAGGAATATTATCCACAATCGATATTTTTTTTATTATCTAATACCACATTTAAAGGAAAATTGTGAACCCTAAATAAGCTCCAACCAGATAAAACCATCAGTAGAAAACCCACCACTCCCCGCTTACAAAAAAACACCATCAAACTTGGACTACTAGTTTCAAAATTCAAAAAAATACAGTCTACCACCATCTTGACTCTGCAATGCCTCCATTTAAAATACCAATTTAAAATTTTAAAATAAAAATGAATTCTTCATTATGCCTCTACCATCTCTAAGAGACGCTACCAATGACACCCATCAGAGATTTCTCTCCACAGAAGACCTCGTCGTCACTAATATCACCATCGTCATCATCGTAGAGCACCAACAGAGTCGTCAGTGGTAGTAAATTGCTGTGATAGATGCCAATGGAGACCGTCATCATCGTACCACCACTACAAATCATGTCATCGTCATCAACACCAAACATCATAGACGTATCTGTCACCTTCAAGATAGTTGAATCATCTGTTGTAGTATATCATCACCACTAAAAAACAAAACCACTATCATGGAGAATCTTTATAAAACCCACTAAACTGATCAACATAGATGAACCCAAAGATGAAAATGAAGATGAAACCATCATGAGAGAAGCTGCCTGTAATTCCATCGAATGCCCAAACATACATCCTAAAACACTGTTAAACCACTATGCAATTTCAACTAGGAGAAGAGTGGTGGAGTCTTGGAGCTAGAGCAGAGTGATTAACAGAGCATGGCCTTGATAGAGATATCGTCTCCACAGCCTCCCAACCCAAAGGAATATTAATATTTTCTAAAAAAATCTCATTATGGTGTTTTTGAAAATATTATTTTGGAAAAAATGTTTTATTCATCAAATAAAATATATCATGTTTCTGACAGCTATTTTTAGTATTTTGTTGAGATTTTTTAAATAAAATGTGTTTTTATAAATAAAAAGACATCAAAATAATGTACTACTTACCCCTTATAATGTATCAATATAATTTTTTAATTGTGAACATTATATATAATTCACAATCTGAATAATTCTATTTATACCCACAAATTAAATGAATATGTTATAATTTTCTTAAAATAGAAATGTTTTTTGGTTTATTTTAGCTTAGAGTTTCATGTTCTATATGCTATTGAACAATGTTTTCTTCTAAAATATCTAGGAGTTACATCTTATGAATTATTGTTAATAAAATATGATATGATTTTTCCTTTCATGGGGCTATATGTCATCTTAATTTCTATATATCATTAGAAAATCGACCCAACACATCTACCTCCTGTTTAAGTCCCACAGTGTGATGATATATTGTAGGATCTTATGATATGTATCGAAGAAAAAAATCCACCCGAAGAGATAGTGACAACAATAATTTAGAACATGTAATATGATTGTCATTTCATTATTATTAGTGGGATTTTTCCCTCATAGAGTTATAGTTTATGTTACCCATATAAAACTACCTACTGAACTCATGAATCAAGAATTTATAGTTCAATATATTGGTATAATGGAAATTTTCATGTAGCACACTCATGTCATTATCCTAATAATCGACATGATACTTTGTTTTCAGTTAGTATATGAGGATAAATTCAATAAACAGAATGTTAAATGCGTCTTGGTATAGGGAAAATATATTGTTCATGAAATCTATGAACACTATTACTACATTTGTAAATCCAAATGGAATCACTATATACTGATATTACCTGTACCAACTCAATATCACCATCATTAGGATTTCATCATATCTGAACTGTTGCATGTGGTAGATCAATCAATGGTCAATATTTGAGAACCACTAGGCTCCCTACAAGTGAACAAAATGTTCATTTATCATCCGTAAAAGATATAGATTCATCCATTTGTCCTGGTTCAACATTCGATTTTCAACACATAGTATAATACTATCAACATCCTTCTTGGGGAATAACACTAATTAAACTAATAGAAATTTACTCATCATAATAAATACCTTCTTCTGTATGTCTTCAATCAACAACATTACCTCCATTATCATGGATGATTCCATATGATACGGGGTATAAAATGGGTTATTAACATAATAAGATATCTATCTAAAATTAAACTCCAATATTTTGGGTATGGACTTTGAAATAATCAATTAAAACATCCTAAAAGTGATCCACAATTCAAGGAAAATTAATTGGGGTTCTTAATGATCAGAATGTATGATATAGTCTGAAATTCTTTGATTTGATTATTTTGAGAAGTCTCATGTGTATACCTATTATTCTTGATCCTATATCCCACTCCCCTCTCATTACGTAACTCTCTCCCATTATAAATTTAATAAATACCCTTATATAATAACAATTAATTTCATCTATGATCCTTTTCAACGAATTCAGATTAATAATAAAATTAATTTTTTTCATCTCTATCACCATGATGTCTAATAGATGTCTATATGTAGTGATTACTAAATCATCATGTGGGAAATGTTGATGATGATCCAATTTCATGCCCAATGGTGTATACATATAAAATAACTCACAAGATTACAATAATGGTATGTTCAACCCACTAAATACATATGTAGATAAAAAATAATTTTAAAAACAAGTATTAAACAATTTTTTACATGATATTTATGTGATTGATTTTATGCCTAAAATAGTTGATAGAACCACACTAAAATCAACATTATGATGAATTACTATATGTATATATGTGTGTGTGTGTGACCTACCTCTGATCTAAGAATCGATCCCTTAGATGCATGACTAATCAGAGTCAATTTATTTTCCTACTATCAAGGACCACATTTGGACTTTTTTTATGTTTGAGTTTATCATGAACCCTTATATATCCTCAACCTCTACTCTCTATAAATAAATAACTGCATATTTCCTTTATTGGAGAATTACCAACCGTGGATCTAGGGTGTTGGGAAGACCCTACTAGAGTGGCTGGACATTCCATAGGTGAAGCACTATGGATAAAAACATGAAGGAGTAGAAGACGAGAAAATATACCCATAGTTTAATGTTGGGAAATCGTCTTATTTCAAATAACATCACTTTCTAAGTCTCATTGTAAGATTGAAATGGGTCAATGTGAAGAATATCAAAAAAATGAGAAGATTGTGAGAAAACTATCATGGAAACCTATCATATTTTATAAACACATATGATCAATCATGAATTTGAATATCCAAACTTAAATATATAAAGTTTATATCCTTAAATTCCTACCATGTGAGTCCATCGGGTCAACCTACTTGTCCCACATAACTCCCCACTATCATTTTGTAGGCCCCTACAATTGTAATTTTAGCATCCTGGCACATGTGAAACAATCATATTCCCTAACCTGGTACATTACATGTCCTCAAGAATTCTTCCCTATACTCTAGAGGATCCCAACTTCTAGTGAGGGTAAAATTTGTCATGTTGGGTAAATATATCTACTTTATTAATGGAATATAACAAAAAATAAATATTGAAATATATAGTATATTATTTAATAATGACCAATAATGAACAAGACTTGCATTATGAATGAAAAAGGAAATATGGCCCTATAAAAATAGAGGATATTTAATTCTATAAATGTGTCATGTAATTAATGAAAACCCCAAATAAAGACACCCAGAAATCTCCCTATAAGGTACTGAGATCATTTATAGTTACCTCATCCATGCTCCATCCCAAATTCGAACATATCAAATAATCATAGGGATCATTCACTTATCATGTCATACAATCTTGAATTATACTCTTGTAATAATTGGCATCCCATGTTGTTGTGAGATAAACATATAAGGCCAACATCAATGGTGTCTATAACAATATCAATTCTATATTAGAATGTATAGATTTAATAATAAAAATTAACAAAAATATTAAAAAGGATTCACATTTATTAATATTTTTTCAATGAAATTTACCCATGGATTCAGCGTGACACCTGATCAAATCAGACCATCATCGGGTCATTCCTATGTTGACCAATAAACCATAGTTATTTTACAATTTATTCATTAAAGAATATTCATTATTCAAATTAATAAAAATATATATTTGGTACCATGGACCATAAAAAATGGTACCATTATGACATAAATAATGATCATTAATCTAGAATCATTGTCTTATGTACATGGACCGGCAACCTGGTATGGATATCATAGGTACATATATCATTTGTCTAGAAATAAAAACTATGTTACCTGGATCATCCGTACAACTCCAATACACATGCATGCATTAGGGGTATAGAGCATCATTCATTCCACCCCCAGATGAGGAACTTCGTTTCAACACCTACACCACATTTTCCTACATTTAAATATCATGGTTCCACATTATAAACTATTTTATTCCACCAAATTCATCATAGTTCATCATTTCATTTTTCTATAATTATATATAATATCAATAAAACCCAATATTTTATCATAATTGACCTGGATAATATCATAACACAATAACAATTCAATGTTAGTCCAAATAATTTATATTTTCAACCAACATTCCAACACATTAAAATTTTCCTTTATTCCAAAAATCATGTAATTCTGTTTTTCAGTCCATAATTAAAATTTGAAAAAAAAATTGAACACCCCATGGTTTTCTATCATGAATGGTCTCGTAATATTTTGAAAATACAATGGGATCTATGATTATTTTTCATGAACCAATAAGGTTTTGGAGTTGGTGGTCTAGAACCAATTACTTTGTACTTTATTCATTAAATAAAAGCCTTATCACATCTTGATTTTTCTTCTGCATGACATGTCATGTGAGAATTTCCTAAGGACAGTTGTTGCATTAAAGGGTCGTAGTGGATCCCTGCTATGATGAGAACCCGGAAGTGCCATAACACTGTTCTTGAATGTATGTTCTATGGCCGGATGATATTATTTGAGGGACACAAATAATAAATGCCATTAGGGGTGAGGACTCATAAAACTTTAAGGCACCTTCTCATGGTGTACGCCCTTGGTAATATCCAGGAGGATATTATGAGAATGAGACCCGCCAGTAGGAAATCCACATTTCATAGTGTCATTGGATGTTCCTATCTGCGGACATGTGTATTGGTCCTTAGACTTTAAGATTATTATTAATGGGTATTACAACTCGTGCACTTAGATGTAATGACGAAAACTGTGATGACACACTGTTCGTAGTGAGGTAGGATACGTTGGGTGTGTCACGAGTAATACCACATTAATAGATAATGCGAGAGAGGATTTGTCCCTTCTGTTCCATAACATAAGTAGATATCTCAGGCCCTTTGATGGAATTGATATAGCCTAAATAAATCCATGGCCATGGTAAGGTATGGGGAAGTTCAATTATGGGAAGTCAAAGAAAGAATAATCAAGAACATGGGTTGATGGCACTAGCATGAAACCTGCTTGATTTGAGATATCGAGACAAAGGCATTATATTACATGGTAAGCGTTCGTAGGAGGTGGCATGTCATTACGACGTTAACTTCATTCTCTATGGGTGGCTTGGCGTGTTGCTAGACGCTAACCTTGGATTTAGGCAGGCTCAGCCTAATTCCACTAAGAAAGAGGCCTAGAGGGTCACACACTAAGTGTGTCCATGTATCTCAGTTAAATATTAATTTAACAAGTTAAATAAATATTTTTCCTGACTATGGTTTAATAATTATTTAAGGATGTCTGATCGTATTTATTTTGACACTAGTTATTCGAGAGAATATATTGTGGATGAAATAATATATTTATTAGCGAGTAATGCAGTTACATTTATATAATAAATATATAGTCATTAATCAACGTCTAATAAATGTGGTGGAGAAAAAATGAAAATAAAAGTACACGCCGTGTATATTAAATATACACGCCGTGTAGTTTTATGGAAAACAACTACACGCAATCTATTAATTATTACACGCCGTGTAGTTTTTCCAGTTGGGATTTTGAGGATTTAATATTGTTTTATTAAATGATATTTATTATAACCAGTGTGAGCGCATGTCAAGGAATTAATAATTCGACATGGGGGTTTTCAATAAGAGTTAATGAAATAAATAAAACGCGTAACGCGTTTATTTATTGTCATAACTCTGTTAACCGCAAACCCGAATATAAATATCCTCGCAACCTCAAGATTTTAAAGTGACATTGTTGTGCACAAAGGATTTGGAAATACTCTCTAGCCAAGAGAGAATTCCCTTTCCACCAAGAATGCCCTCACGTTACGAGAACGAGATCCTCCACCGGATCAAGGAGGCCGAAGGCGGACATCGCAAGCGAAGGTACTTCCGCGCTAGCACCTGGAGATCCCTTCGGCGACATCCAGAGATATGTGACACATGTGTGGATCACCGCTAGAGAAATCCTACACTTGGATTCTACGACGCAATAAAGGATCACCGAATTGTGACAGGACACATCAACGAAGGAAGAATTCCAACGAGGTAATTCTTCTTCATTAATTAAATTAATTATAATAAACATATGATGATCCTACTCAAGGGTTCTGGACTCTTCTTTTCTTTTCGTTCTTTGTTCTATTCCGATAATTCGGCGTTTTATATTGTGACAGATCTCATATTGAACGTTGTTAAACATTAAAATTAAGGTTGGGATAACCCACCAACGCGCTTCCGCTGCACTCGAAAACTTCATAAGGCTACCCAGGTAACTCAATAACTGAGCTGGTCCAAACATAGATGGAAGGGAATTCTCTTTCCCCTAGGGTTGATGACTTGCTACAAGCATCATACAAACTAAATACGGGAATGAATTTTCATCAAATTTTTTTTGAGTAAAACAGACAAGATAGTTTAAATTTAAAAAGAAACTATACTGGTAGTATTTTCAAATAGGTATTAAATCCCAATGTAATGCAACTAATGTACCAAAATAAGTAAAACATCCCATGTCCCACAGGTTAAAACACCCCAAGTCTAAGGTTCAACAACTATATCCAGCTTCAAGGGAACCATTTATCTAGGTCTAACAAAGAGGGATATATTATAAAAACACCTGAATGAAAAAATATAGTGTGAGAAAAAACCCAGTAGGATTTCAACAATGTTTCTATAACAATATGAAAATATCCATTTATCCAAGAAAGTTCTTTCAATTTTCAAATAAACATGTTTGGAATTTCAAAATCATATTCAAAAAAATAATGACTTAGAATTCAAAATATGGAATTACATTATCAATTCGTGATTCACATTTCAAATGAAGGAAATAATTTTCAAATGGTGGAATTTACATCTAATTAAAGGTTACTTTACAAAAATGAAACTTTTAACAAAATATCATTAATAAAAACATTTTTATAAAAGAGTTTACTTAAATACTCAAGATTTTAAAATAGTTTATAATTATGTAAGATACATTTGATATAAAAATGTTTCAAACATGGAAATGTACCAAATTAGAATGATAGTTGCAGGATATAGGAACCCTAAACATTTATTTGGAATGTATGTACATATAACCCTTTGGGTCTAAGGAAAAGGTCACTTATCACCATCTCCAAAGGAATGAGGATGTGCTGAAATGATATTTTAGATATTGTATGTTGTAAAGCCTTTTACAACATAAAAAACTAACTAATGAAGGAATTCATGTGAAAAAATATGAAAAAAGATGGAAAATATATTTCATGTATTCTTAAAATAAAACAAAATTACATCCCCTATTACAAATTTTCCAATTTCATCATTAAAAATGATAACTATTTTTTAATCAACAACAATATTTTCCCCAAGATGAGACCATAATGTTTCCCTCCAAAAAAAATTTAAGACATTATTTCCCAAACAATTATTTGAAACCAATTCAGTAAATATCAATATAAATTTCACAATTAAATAATAAAATTTAATATTCATACAATTACATCAATTTCATCACCAACACCCAATTCACTGTAATTGTGGTTTTTAGAAATTTTACATTAAAAACAATACCATAATTAAATTAAAAAAGATAAATTACTCAATTTCTATTAAAACAAAAATATAAATTAAACAATTAATATCTCAATAATTAACAATTCTATACAAAAAAATCATTTAATCAAAAACACTCAATTTACCAGAATTGGATTTTTCTAGCAACCAATTAAAATTCATATACTCCAAATCCAAAAAATAGAATTAAATTCATGAAAAAATAATTTTAAAAATCCAATTAGGGTTTATATAAATTCGGCATCACAATGTATCCACCTACATCGGGATCAATAGATATAGAATCACAAAACCCTATTTGAGATTCATCAATACTGAATGAAGATGAAGGAATTAGGGAGACAATGATAAAACCTTTTTACCCTTAATAGAAGGTATTGTATGAATATATTAACCCAGTGAAACATAGAATCATAAAGTCAAATAGAGAGATCATGGGAGATCATGAACGAGAGAAGGAAACTAACTAGTAGTGGATCGACCAACATTTTCCAAGATTTAGATCAGTTCTGGAAAGGGTTTGAGGTGAAAAGAATCCTCCTTAAGAGCTATAATGTTGGGAGAAATTTATTTTTGTTGAAAGAGGTCTTTTAGGTACCTATATTAAGGATTCAGTAATTTTTAATAAAATTATGGATCTCTAAAAATCATATACACATGCTTTCATGGGAAGAAACACATAGTTAGACCAAACTATGTAGCCTTGCTATGTGTCCCTTTTGAATGATCTATATAGTATCTACTAATATAAATGATGAAATTACTAACCATGAACCAACTATGGAAAATCCCACTACCTTAGATTGCTTCTTTTTCTCTAATAGGGATCACATTTTGGGAAAACCATGTTTCAACCCTTCACTAGCCAGGGAAATTCATATCATTTAAATTTTCAACCTGTAACAACCCCAAACAAATCCCAACCAATGAATTTTAAATATAGGGGTCAAATAATATCTAAATATCGTAATGAGATTTTAAAACCTCCACACTATTGAATATTTATATCCCTCTGAATCCTTCATAGATGATTCCACGCCAAAAATATGAGGCCACTGCTCTCTCATCGTATCCCCCGACTAACACATCACATAATAATTAGAACTATGAAGATTTATTACATGAACAAAAGGTATCATCCTCCCATTTAGTACTTTGGTCATAAAATAAAATATCTTGACTAGTAGTTCAAAAATAGTTAAATGAGGTTCAACTTAAAGATCATTCAAACATAGAATATGATATTTATCAAATTGAAACATTTGTAGGTTAGATACATGAAACACATTATGCATTTAAAAATTATATAGTGTATGTGATAAATGGTATGTTGATTTACCTACATTCTCAACAACCTCTAAAGGTCCTGAAAAATGGGGGGAAATATTCCCTTCCCTCCTAATCCGTTGATAACTCAAATGGGGGAAAACATTAAAGAACACCCAGTAACTAATGGATAACTCCAATGGTCTATGATGATGATCAAAATACTACTTATATAGGCTCTAGGACATCAACATTATCTCATGAATGAACTGAATCCTTTTTTCCATCTATTACACCAAACATGTTCTAACCAAGTAAAATTCTCCAATATCATAACAACATAATGGATATTTATAGTTCTAGCTATATAATTCAGAAAAATGAGGAATCCTAATCTTTGAATGGTAACTATTGTTATAATAAAACTCAATGATCCCAAAATGGACATCCTAATCCACACCAAAGAGTATAAAATAAGTTTGACGTATATCCTCAAGAATTTGTATAACAATTTCTATACGGCCATCCCAATTTGGATGGTATTCTGACTCAAATGGATGTGAGATCCTAGTCGCTTCTAAAGGACTCTCTAATAGAAATATGTGAACTGAGGATCCCTATTAGATATTGTATAAGAATAAACTCCATGAAAATAAATTATATCCTTAACGTAGTTATTTCCAAACTCATCAGCTTTCGCAATATCACAACTGGTTATAATTTGAGTTGAGTTACTTAGCCTATCAATCTCAACACATATCACATTATTCTATATATGGGTATGAGAAAACCTAATTAAAATGTCCATAGATATCGCACCCATCATCCAGGTATTGACTGGTGGTTCCTGTAATAAACCTGAATGTTTCTAGTGTTTGTCCTTCACCTTCTCGCATGTATAGAAACGAGAGTCAAACTCAGAAGCGCCCCATATCATACCTGGACAATAGAACTACTACTACACATCATGAAATATCTTATCATTTTATGGGTGCAATAGCCACTGAGAATTATGAAACTTCCCCATCAATGTTTTCATTTCTACTAAAGGCAGAACATAGTGATTATGATAACCTAGAACAACCTCTATGGGGAAACACTTCTTGGAAAAATTTTCCACACCATAAAGAGATTCATTAATGTTACAGAACTCATCATCATTGATTTGATCCTATTTAATCATTTCGAGAAAGGAATATGTCAAATTATGGCTAGAAAAAGAATCCTTAGACCCTTTCTCCTAAACTACAAGATGAAACTATGCATAGAAAGCCATAAAAATCCACTCTGACAAAGATTCTTCACTATATTGGGTTGTAAGATTCCATTATAAATAAAATCCAATGACATTCCACATTTCTAGGGTATAGGTTATGAAAATGTAGAAATATAATTTCTATTCCACTGAAAACCTCAATAGGATATTCATATAATTATGAGAGAATAAATAACAACATTTTTTTGGACTGAAATCATAGTAAAAAAACTCATTAATTATAAATCCCAAAACTCATAATCACATGAATCATAGTTTTGAGTTCAATGACACAGGTCAGATAATTATTCTCATGTGGAATAAGATGATGATATCAATAGGTAAAAACATGGATTTCATTAATCAGAATGCTACCAAAACAAGAACATGATGCATCAAAGAATACCACATAGACCAACCTAGCCTCTCGAAGTGTCATCACTGGTTCTGTAGTAAAAAAGGTTTCATATTGACAAAATAACTAAAAAATTTATAATTCCATGAAAACATTACATACTTTTTAGTAAGTTAAATCTTCATAAAATACAACATCCATAAGTTTGTAATGAAGTGATGATTATAACTATTTAGTCCCAATAAGCTCTGAATCGCTAAAACAATATGGGGTTGTTCCAATTTCATATCCTGTAATGACCCAGAAATTTTATTTAAAATTTCTTTTAAATTTAAGAGAATTTTACGAGTCCGAGAAAATTGACGGCGTGTGATTCCGTGGCCCGAAGTGCCCGAAATGAATTTCTGAACTTTTTTGGGTACGTTCCATAAACGTGCGAGCGGTTTTTTGTAAATTTTGAACTCGTGCTCAGAATTGAAATATGAGGGCATCATTGAACTCTCAGCGTCGGTATTCTCTTAAGGGAACCTTCAACTCAACATCATTAGGTCAAGGGTGAAAGATAAAATATGAGTTTCTCATGGAAATAGAAATAAAATAAAATAAACATTCATTTTATTTTTATTTTCTTTGAAACTCCCTTGTGGATGTTGAGAGGTGGGGACCACCATATCTAAACATCGATTGTGAGGTTATGGTGGTAGGGACCACCCGAGACTAAAAAACCCCTTAACTCCCCTCATAATGGGAGAAACTCTTAAACTTATTCTTTAATATGGAGAAGTCTCTTGAAATTTTTCCACATTAATTATGTCAACACCTATTGATTAATGGTGCCAATTCAAATTAAATTAATAAAACCTAATTTAATATGTATTATATATTATTTTGTTGGGATAAGTGTTGGAAAACACTTGGAGAAACTTTTACCCTCTCCAATGAATAACACATCCCAACGAAGAATGACCCCCAGAGTTCGAATAATGAGGAATCTGACCCTGAGCCAGATCAGAAGCACATTGTGGAGGAAAAAAACATAGGACGTCTTCGAAAATAGCTAATTGATGATTTGTGAAATCCTGACATCAAGGAATTCAACCCTTCCAACATCAATGGGCAGTCAAGGTAGGGGTTTAGTTGTGTATTATTTCATATCCCCACGTTCTTCCCTTCTAAAACCAAGAATGCGGATCAAATCTCTAACTAGATGATTTGCATATGATTTCGTTTACTAGTTTGGGAGTAATCATTGTGGAAGGTTGTACTGTAGTTGTTTGAATTTATTCCCATTACCCGTTAATGATAATTAATCATAAAATCAGGAATAGATTATGGATGATTTCTACCACTCAAACACGGAGAGGACGTGCCAAACAAACATGGGTAGTCCTCTCCTCAAATCTTGTGTTTAGTTGTTGTGTTCTACCCGATGTCGGAAGACAGAAACCAACTATGTTGTGGCATGAGAATGGTGGTTGGCACCATCAACGGCCGCAACGATGGCGACAACGCAATTGCACTGACCCATGGCCGTCGCACCACCCTCGGCCTCCACGGTACGTGGTCGCCGCCGTCATGCGGCCTCCACCCCCCCATAGCCCCACGACCTCCGCGAATCCACCGCCCCGCAACCTCGTCGCCTCACGGATCTCCGCGGCCTCACCGCCTGGCCGCCCCTCACGACCTCCAACAATTGCGGCCTCCACCACCCCACGGCCTCACGGTGCCCCACCTCCTAGCACCATCTACAGCCTCCGCCGCCCCATAGTCTCACGCCGTACACGACCTTCATCATCATGCGGCCTCACGCCACTTACGGTCTCATTGCCTCGTGGCCCTCCATGGCCCCCACGCTCGTGCTGCCCAGTGGCCCTCTGCAGCCCCCTATGGTCTCTCCGCCACACGGCCCTCATAGCCTCACGCTTTTTAAAGACCCGTAAATTTCAAGGAAATTTTTTTCCTAAATTATTTGGGATTTTACGAGTACGCAGTTTCTGACGGCACCTAATTCCGAGGGCCGGTGTGCCCGGAATCAATTTTCGAAGTTTATCTAGGGTACGTTCACTGACCGAACGAGCGGGTTTTTTCTATCTTTTGAACCGGTGCTCAGAATCAAAATCTGAGGGCACTGATGAAACCGCAGTGGTGATTATTGCTTAAGAGGATCTTTCCCAAAGGTGTGTTTGCTCGGGAGGAGTTGATAAACAAAATGTGGATTAAATGTAATGTAAAATAAAACGGTGTTACAATATTATTTCCTAATTCAAAGTGGTTTAATCCTATGTGTGGAAATTGGGGTGCGACCCACTGGTTACCAATAACCGTTGAGAGGATAAAGGTGAGGTGGGGCCCACACGATACCCACCCCTTCACATTCGTTTAACTCCCCAACTCCCCCCTTCATGTGAGTAACTCCTCACTCTCACCCTCATTAAGCATGCCAACATAACACCACATTTAATTAGACAACTCTACATTAATTAATTATGTGAGTTTTGTGTTTGAATTTTAGAAATTGAAATGTATGGCTCGAAGTAAAAAAAATAAGATACGTATTATTTTATTTTGGGGGTTAGTTCTTGTGTAATGATTTTGGGGGAGAGAGCTCTATTCTCTTGATGAACTTCATCTTCTTCGTTGAATAATTCCAAGACTCTGAGGAAGAGCATCGACTCGGTGACCCGGTTTCTTCCATCCTCTTCTTCATTCACGACAATGGAGGAGGCACCGATTCGGAAACTTGCCAACGACATCACACCGTACAATCTTCTCTCCGCAACAATGGAAGGGAGACGTCGCTTCCTCCTCGGACGTTCTCCGTCCACGTTTACAGAACCTCACCCCACGATTCCATTTTCCGCGACAACATCAATGGAACAACGAAAGCATCTCCATCCTTCATCAAGTGATCAACCTTCTTGAATTGGGGTAGGGGTTAATTCTTCGTTCAAGTATTATTTAACGATCTTTGTTGTTAAATGATTGTCCGCTTGTTGTCGATATAATGGGAGGAGATCAGACAGCACAAACATGGTCGATCTTCCTCCCCATTTTATAGTTGATCTTCATAGTGGCTTGAAATGAAGGTGACGCGATGTCGTTGCACCGCGCAGGGATAATTATGACTGAGGAAGGAGCAGGCCACGGTGAGGGTGCGTGGCGCCGTCACGCCACACCAGTGAGGCCGAAGGAGGCCGCGGCCAAGTATGGGCCATGGTAGATGGGTGTGGAAATGTTGCGCCGTTCCGGAGCACCAAGGGGAAGTAGCCGAGGGGGGCCAAAACCGAGGGGTGCGGCGCCGTCGCGCGGTGCCGTTCGGGGAAGAGTTGTGGCCTTTGGCCGCGGCGATTTTGCAGGAGGCGGCAGGCCAAGCCGGCCGCCTACACTCCAGGAGCCGGGACCCCCCGCGGGTCCAACGTGGCTCAACCGGCCGGTCATAATAGCCGGCCATTTCCAGGAAGACCGAGGGTTTGAAACCCTCGGCCTTCTCACTAGGGTGGACCCCATGGGTCTGGCAATTCAAATCAAGGGGGCAGTATCCCCTTCGTTCCCCGCTCAGCTACGAGCCAAGCGCCCAGCCACGGGCCGGACTGCCCGCGCCGGGCCAGACTACCAGCACTGGGATGGGCTGGACCGGCTGGGATGGGCCGCATCCAACTGGATCAGACCCATACCCGGGTCGGGTTGACTCAGTTCGGGCCGACCCATGGGGTATTTGGCCGGGTCAGACCGGGCCCACACCCCCTATTTTTTGGGATGTTTTGTTTAAACACCCATATCTTGGGCTATGGACCTCCGATCGATGCACCATATATTGCATTGGGATCCTTGGATCGAGACGGTTGTTTAGGTTTATTACACACAAGGTTTCAGAGAACCTTGGGTATGGCCGGGTTGGTTCGAACAGGAAACCCACCGGGTCCTCAGAGCGGAAACACTTATAACTTAACGACCGGACATCCAAATGACGTACTGTTTATCACATTGAATTCCACTTAGTGAGATAGTTCTTTTGGATTAATCCCCTTAAGATTTGGACCCAGCTGGAGTACAGTCGGGTTGATTTTTTCTTAAAAACAAACCGGGCCCATGGGACGAAAAAGCCAATAACTCTCAGACCGGGCATCCGATTGACGCGCCGTCTGTCGCGTTGAGTTCCTATAGACGAGACGGAACATTTTGATACATCATCTCTGGACTTCGGGATAGTTGATGTATCAACCACCTTGGTTTCTGGAGCAGACCCTCCCAGAATCAAGCGTGATGTGTGTAGAACCCTAGAGTTGGATGTGACTGTACTTCGATCCTACGTGGGTTCCACAGCGATGACAACTATACTTGGATCCTACATTGGTTCATCACCGATGATGAATGTACTTGGATCCTACGTGGGTTCGACAGCAAAGACAACTATACTTGGATCCTACGTGGGTTCGGCAATGAAGACAACTGTACTTGGATCCTACGTGGGTTCGGTAGTGATGATGACTATACATGGATCCTACATGGGTTCGTCAGCAATGGTTACTATACTTTGATCCTACGTGGCTTCGGTAGCGACGACTTCTGTACTTGGATCTTACATGGGTTCGGAAGAGGATATTATTCATAGGCTACATCTAATCATCTTCATCCATATTCATAAGCAGTATACCTCTGTGAGATGAGTCTTGAATTTCTATCATTATCTTCGATATGATTGACTTGTTATCCTATGAAGATTGAGTTGTGCTTTCCTATGTGGATTGGGTTGTACATTCCTGGGTGGACTGCGTTGAACATGGGAACATGAGTTGGAGCAGAACTCGAATTGATGACTTAGGTATATGTATGGGAATATACCAAAGTAGAATTGGTTGATACGTCGTGATTGTAACTTTACTATATGGTTTAACCTTCATGGATTATGGGAGACCTTCCAGAGTCTTGGGGTACCTACTAAGTATCGTATACTCACCCCTGCATGGGCTATGCCCGCACTACGTTGTGTTGGTTTCAGAAGTTGGACAGCACTGATCGTGGTTGAGGATTGTGGAGCAGTACGGTACTCGGAGGTGGACTATCAGGCGGGACGTACGCGGAGTGGATGGAAAGACTCTAGGATTCGACGTGACTATCTTTAATCACCCTTCAGGTGGGATTTTCAGAGGACGTCTTGGTGGTTGTTACTCTACCTTTCAACTATTGTACATTCTTTTACCTGGTGTACTATACTTTCAGTTGGGTTTGTATAGTGGCCCATTTACATTCCAGCACATTCTTTTGTAAACAGTTTACTTAGTGTTACTTCATCTTGTGTACTCTGTGGTGTTTGTTTTCTTATATAAAGGAAAGCCTTCCCTTTTTTCAGGATTTACGCCTTTGGTTCTATTCACCAGCCTATAGCCTATTCAAGGCGGGTTTGGGATAGTCACGGCACGTGCCCCGAGAACCGGTCGCGACAAATTGGTATCAGAGGACTCGGTTCTACCACAGAACATAGGACCCTGATAATTTCTTCTGTGTGAAGCAATAGTGTTAAGGGTATTGAGTGTGGTTATGAATATAGGGAGTCCAGTTTTGGTGTGGCGGCCGACGTATCCATACACCAGGACCCTGCCTTTTTATTTTCGACTCAATGCATGAAAGCATTGATTGCATGTGTGTTTCTAAAGTTTTCTTTGTGATTACGTTGTGGAAGCTCACCATGTATACTGTATTAAATGTGGTGCACCTGTTTCTTTTTTGGATGGCCCCATGATGGCAACCACCTAGGGTTCCGTGTTTTGTATGAGATGGAAGTCCACTGAGTGACGAGGCCTCGGTGCAGGGCTCCTTTACAACGAAGGCACCGGTGACACCTCTACCCGCCAAGCCACCGATTCCACCAGCCCCAGCAGATGAGATTGCACGTCGCCTGAGTGCACTTCACGAGTTTTAGCATCCAAGACCACCCATGTTCTATGGGGAGACGGACCCTCAGGCAGCCGAGGATTGGATGGAGGCTGTTGTTCGAGTTTTCAGATTGGTAGGGACACCAGCAAATCTTATGGTGATATTTGTGGTGAGTCTCATGTACGCGGTAGCAGGTAGATGGTGTAGCCTGATGCTCCAGGTGCACGGAGAGGAATATCTTCTTTTGACAGACTTTGAGATCCTCTTCCGCTCGGAGTTCGTTCCAGCCCCCCACCGGGCGGTGTGCATTCAGGAGCTACTATAGCTGCGGTAGGGCATCATGATAGTAGCCCAGTACTCAGCGAGGTTTACCGATCTCTCGTGCTACTCCACAGACATGGTATGGGACCCATTCTTCCAGGCCCAGACCATTGAGCAGGGAATGAGGCATGATGTCAGGGCATGGATGATCTCCCTCAGCATTTCGACACAGGCAGGAGTACTAGAGCGATCCCTTATCATGGATAGCTTCCTTTGTGAGCCTACGCCAGCAGCAAGGCCTACTCTAGGGTGATACGTAGTAGAGTCTTCTGCAGTTGGCAGTTGAAATATGTCGCAGAGGTCCAAGAAGACCAGAGCATCAGGTGGACGACCTCAGGACACTGGTTCAGATGTGCGGGGCACACGCAGTAGATCCAGTCAGTCGAGAGGAAGACAGTGCTATGCATGCGGCGGGCATGGCCACATGGCTCATTATTGCCCAACCCGCCATGCAGAGGAGCAGCAGACAGTTGGGGGACCACCAAGGCAGAGGCAGAGGTACGACCATGGCGGTCCACAGGGAGCAGGCAGATGAGGCAGAGGAGCTGGCCAAGCAGTGGGTGGTGGGAGACGCTGTGAGGCTCTACCACCACCACCACCAGAAGGTCCACCCCGACTATAGGGAGCTGGCGGACAGAGGCAGGCTCAGCTTCAGGTAGTGGAGGCCTATGAATAAGGTACACCTGAGATGATTAGAGGTACTATCTATGTCTACTCCACCCTTGTTGCAGTTCTTATAGACAGGAGCGCATCATTATTTTATTTTCACTGCCCTTGTTCGGATCTCAGTGATTCCGACGGAGCTGTTGGCTCGATCCTTATGGCTAGAGACTCCTACGAGAGTATACTCAATGATTACGCACTGGTTCAGGCAGTGTGAGATTACTCTAGGAGGTGAGAGCTTTAGCTGGGATCTTCTTGTAGTGGTGTTGAGGCCTTACGACATCATCTTGGGCATGGATTAGTTATCTACGGTTCATGCACAAATATACTATATTAGGCGCAAGGTGTGATATGTCCGCACCGATGGGAGAAGGTTCACCTTCACCGGTGATAAGAGAACCTTTGTATTGCAGAATGGACTCACGCAGAGGAGAGGATAGCCGATCACTCGTCAGTTGGATAGTCTCATCCTAGGAGAAGTTGATGTGTGGAGTCTGAGTTTTCCTGCTGTGGTGGATCAGTATGCTGACGTTTTTCCTGATGACGTTCCAGGACTACCTCTTCATAGAGAGGTAGAATTCTATATTGACCTTTACCCCGGCACATCGCCGATCTCTACACCAACATATCGGATGTCTCCTGCTAAGCTTCGTGAGATACGGGTAAAGCTGGAGGACTTGCAGGGCAAGGGATTCATTCTACCCAATATCTCACCTTGGGCTTCCCCAATTATGTTCTCCAACAAGGCGGATGAGATCTTGCGACTGTGTGTCGATTACTGTCACCTGAACCAGGTGACCATGAAGAGCACGCATCCACTTCTGAGGATCAACGACATCTTCGATAAGCTAAAGAGAGCATGATGGTTCTTGAAGATAGACCTCAGGTCAGGCTATCATCAACTTAGAGTTCGAGATGACGATGTGGAGAAGACAACTTTCATGTGTCGGTATGGCCACTATGTGTTCTTGGTAATGCATTTCGGCATAACCAACACTCCAGTAGTGTTCAAGAGTCCCATGAACAGGATCTTCCAACCTTACCACAATCGGTTTGTCATAGTCTTTATCGACGACATATTGATTTATTCGACTACTATGGAGGAGCATGCCTACCACTTGTGGGTTATACTGGATACACTATGAGAGAACAATATTTATTGTATGCTCTCAATGTGTCAGTTCTGGATATGTGAGGTCCACTTCTTGGGGCATGTCATCTCTGAAGCAGGAGTTGTAGTGGATCCTGCGAATATCGAGGTAGTGCTAGCTTGGGAGCCACCCAGGAGCGTGACAGAGGTGCGGAGTTTCCTAGGTATGGCTGGGTACTATCGAAGAATTGTGCCAGACTTATCCAGAGTTGCAGCACCACTTTCAGATTTGTTGAATATGGGTAAACCCTTCGTGTGGTTAGATAGATGTCATCAAAGCTTCCAGGAGCTGAGACAGAGATTGACCTGTGCACCCATCTAGAGGCTATCGGAGGAGGGCGTAGGGTATGTAGTTTACTGCGATTCATCAGGGACCAGACTCGGGTGTGTCCTGATGTAGGAGTGGGCAGTGATCACCTCTGGTTCATGACAGTTGAGGCAACATGAGCAGAATTATGCTACCCAAGTCCTGGAGTTAGCAGCAGTAGTCCTCGCCTTAAAGATATGGTGGCACTATAGGATGGGCGAGCACTTTACAGTCTATTCTGACCACCATAGTATTAGGTACATCTTCTTACAGAAGGATCTGAACAAGAGACAGTGCCGATGGCTCGAGTTCCTCCAGGAGTTTTACTTTGAGATAGTCTATACTCCTAGAAAGGGGAACGTAGTAGCTGATGCACTGAGGAGGAGGATGAGAATTCAGCTACTTGGAGAGGTGACAGAGCAGTTAGCCGCTTTGCAGATATCCTACGTGGATAGAGATGGAGCAGCCTTTCCACAGTCACTCACAGTCATTCCTTCACTACATTAGCGGGTCAGAGAGGTGCATCATGGGGATGTTGACCATGAGACGCGATGTGCACAGATATCCTTAGGATAGACACCTGATGGATTCTCTGTAGGAGGAGAGAACAATGTAATTTTCAGAGGTCGTACAATGGTACCAGCTATTGTGCAGGAGAAGGTGATGAGGGAGTTTTATACTTCCCCTTTGGAGGTATTCCCAGGAGTAGTGAAGATGTATCAGGATCTCATACGATAGCATTGGTCACCAGGTATGAAGAAGGTTGTGGAATAATTCATTTCACGATGCCTCACCTGCTAGTAGGTGAAGGCGGAGCACCAGGTACCAGCAGGCTAGGTACAACCCTTGGAGGTATTGGATTGGAAGTGGAACGGGATATCTATAATTCCCCGGCCTTAAACCTTACTTAATTCTGAATTAAATGAATAATTCACAATGATGATCTTTTTAGGTTTAGAGTTTTAGAGAATTAGATAATAAATCATGAATTACATTCCACATTAAAACAAAGTGGTTACATAAAAGATAGTATTGGTTTTTCCCCATCAATGGAAACATATTTAAAATAAAACATGGTTTCTTTCTTGACACATCCTTGAAACTATCATCATATCATTCACCTTTCCCTTGACCTATGAAAAACATTTCAAAAACATGGGATGAGCATAAAAAGATTAGTAAGGGATATAAAAGTACGAAAAGAAAAAATTAATCCATGTATGAAATCATAATTTACTCAAAAAACATAATAATTTTAACATACCTCATCAAGTCAAAAATAAATCATAGAAATTATAAGGCATAAAGGTAACTTGAGGCATTCATAACATTCTTACATAGGGAGTAACCCTCTTCGTTACATTTGGAATACCCATCACACTATATTCGCTAAATCTCTTCGGAGAAACCTTAACGTTTAACTCCTTCGCATTACCCAATGCATTGGAGAGCTATATCAGGCTCACCCACCCTTAGTTTATCACGAAACCACCCGTCTTCATAATAATTCCCAAGAACCATAACATAATCGTATCACATAAAACATGCATAAAAGAAACATAACATTTCCACTTTTCAATCACAAGATATCAACACAACCCATTGATATAAAAACATTATGAAAACCATTTTCAATACCAAAATAATAGAAAAGTAAAACATGGTATTTATTTTTCATTTTTTTTAAAAAAGGTATGGCTTGTAGAGGAAGTCGAAACTCAAATAATGGTCACAACGGCGGAGAAGTAGTTTTCGCCGCATACGTACGAAAAAGAAACATTCCTTTTGTCGTTTAGTAAAACGCTTCGTATAAAAAATAGATTCTTTTTCAATAAGCATTAAAGTCAAAGGGGTTTGTACACCGTATAATAGAAAGTTGTGTATAAAACAAAATATTACTGAATGAATGGAGATTGAGATGAAGTCTCTTACAAAGACGGTATCTTTGGATTAAGGATAAATCAATTACATAATAATGTGTGACAAACGAATACACCAAATATATGTGGATATTAAGTGTAAAAAAACCACAGGATATTCACACATATTCTTAGAACGACATATTCATGGAGTACAAGTTTATCCCAAAGAATCAAAATTGGGTTAAGAAGTTCCCTTGCAAAAATTCGACAGCCTAACGGCGTCACTTCAAAATTCGAAAAATAGTTGATGAGATATAAAAAGGGTATCTCATCACTTGGACATAAAATTTACATTAATAAGGATATAGAAGAACATATCCCAACTTAATAGTATCTGAATTAAAATACATAACAAAATAAGTCTTTTAAAAATAAGAGGGTGAAAGGTTCCCTTACCGACATGGGAATCTTTCAAAACATACACCCCATGAAAGAAGGAAAATACAAAATTGATATAAATACTCATAAACGAAAGTATATTATACAAAGAGTAGAATAATGGGCAGTACATATACCACTCAAAGGAAATGGTGGAAAATGTATCATAAATCTCACGTGAATAAAAGTGAGATGAAAAATCCCTTACGAAAACTCGGCAGCCTAACAGCCCCACTTAAAAATTCTAAAAAAAATTGATCAGCGTAAGAGGGGGTATCTCATAATATAAAAATAAAAATTACAGTATGGTTAATATAAAATAACATCCTCCAACATAAGAACATTGAGCATAAATGAAATGACATAAAAGAGGGTACTTGAAAAGAAAGAGAGAGGTCAGATCCCTTACCTCAAGTCTGACTTGTCTTGTTTGTTTCATTATATTCCTGAATAACAAACTTTGGTCAATTTATAATTGCATAAGGAGCTCCTCTAAAGATTATTATTCAGATCATATCACATATTATAATGTTATAACAATTTTTTAATAATGTTAGTTCATATTAGATGTTTTTGCCGATGTTTGGTACATGAGTAAAAAAAATGAACTTGTTTGAAAATGATTGCCCATGTAATTATAAGTACATCATTTACAGAATAGTATTAATGATTAAAATATAATATATATCCAGTACATATTCATTTTATACTATTCCATAACATTTGGAGATAAAAAATGAAAATCACCATTCATGGAGACGGTAGGTCGTACGTACGCATGAACGCTACTTTCATTTTTTTGTCATATTAATGGAATAAAAAATAAATGAGATATATATATATATATTATATAATTAAATTATAATATATATGTTATATAGGTCACATATGTTCATTAATTTCATTTTTTATACATTCCATGTATTGCATTAACGAGTCACATCACTTGAGGGGGTGGTAGCCAACACTTCCTCATATGAAATTATCGCATTCGCACAACATGAAAAGAATAAATGTATGTTTTAAATATAAAAAACAGAAGCATATAGTAAACATAAATACCATATATATCATATATAAAATACAGTTACATCATAATGGCCACCTTTAAAGGTGTTAAATTTTTTTTGAACAATCATCGTTTCTTGAGGCAGAAAATCGCCAACCACAGAAATAGTATGTTCTTTAACTATTAGTTGAAGGTGTGTGTAAGTGTAGCTCAAATACTTCACATAACAACAACCTAGTATATTGAAGATACTGGTTTTGTTACAAAAGAAAAGAATAAAAATATTTTAGGGGGTTGGAGAAGAAAAATAAAACATAAGAACACATGAGAAAACACTACCTTTAAAACGGGTAACTATCTTTGATTTAAGCTCAAAGGCTTCCTTGGAAAGGATTCTGTAGAGACCCGTATCTTGACGTACATGTACATTACATTACTTTTGCGGAATACTTAGTACATAACAAAAACACACACACAAGGATCGTAATAGTTTAGTGTCTTTGGAAACTCGGAACGTAATCTTCTAATCGTGGTGGAAGATCTTCAACATCTCCCATAAAGATCTTCCTTTTTTATACCTAAAACCTTTCTTTATATCCTGGGGAAAAGAAAACATAAAAGGGTGAGCTCAAATTCTCAGTAAGGGTAATCAAAAGAAATATCAATCATATCATATACATAAGCACATAACTTTTGGAAATCTTAACCTGCAAAAGAGATCATAATTTCATAACATGGGGTAAATCATGGCAGTGAAATGTAATCACAATAACATAAAACATGAAACTTTGTGGCATTCACACATAATCATAGAGAATCATTTCTTGTTAGTCAAGACTCATTGCCAAGACTATCTTAGTGGACAAAGTCCCTTTCTGAATCGAGTAACCCTCGTTTCAGTCCTGTTTCACTGAACTGGTATGACCTACCATTCCAGCCATGTCTATCTCATGAGATATAAAATCATTACCCAATGCATTGGAGGGAGATATAGATCCCACCCATCTTATAATGAATCCTTTCTTATGTGTGCCACATAATCATAAAACATACATCATCGCATAACACATGTAACAAAAATGGGATTCTTGAAACATCATGACATCATAAATCAATTCATATAAGATAAAGGAATTCATAAACAAAATTCCATCACATCATAGTCAAATCAATGTAAAAATATGGATAGAAACAGAACCCTTTATTATCTTAGATGGAAAATAATTTTGCTAAAACACTTGAATTGAATTCTTGAGGAAAATATCCTTTCTTCTTCAAAATCAATTTCTTTTCACAAAACATCATGCAATTTTAAAAGAAAGAGATTTTATTGAAAATAGTCATGAAATCTTTTAGAGGAAGCATCATGAAAATAAGGCTTTATAAAACAGTAGAAATCCGTTCGTGCCGTATAAGTTAAAAAAACATTCTTCGTACTTTTGTCGGAAAAGTCAAAAAGTACCTCGTACGAAAAACGACAAAAGATTCCTTTCATACGTATTACTAAAAACTCACCGAAGGGTAAAAATGGATTTAAACAATTTTAGGTGGATGGAAATAATATTACATATTGAGTAAACATGGATGTGGATGATAAAATCCACCCCAGTAAATACTTACGAATAAACAATCTCGGATAAAAATGGGATTGTGATATTTCCCTTACCTTAGGTCCGACTTGCTTTGTAAGTGTCCGAACCTCCTGTATAATGATTTAAATCATGTTATTGACTTATTACAGAATCATATTCATTGTTATGATATCATATATGGTTCACTTATGACATTATATTACCCGTTCTTTTGTAAATTCCATGTTAAAGAAACATTTTGGGTAAAATCGTTTCATTTATCGTAGGTGTTTTGACTTGTTGTTCTTGACATCATTATTACATATATCATGATTTACTTACTTCCAGAATATAAAATATGATTTATATATCATATATATTCAGTATATATATATATATATAATAAAATGAAAAACACCGTTCATGGAGACGGTAGTCCGTACGTACGCATGAACGCTGTTTTCCTTTCCTTATTGTCTTGAAATGGAAGTAAGTAGATGAAATACATATGTATATATATACATAAATCCAGTATCTTTATAATGTCATATATTTCATTATTATTTCTTATATATACTTTATAATCATTCTTAAATGGTTAACATGGAGAATGAATCTCATCGCGTCGTGGAGAAGGTAGTCCGTACGTACGCACGAGCGATGATATCATTTCTATAAATATTGAATTGAATTGGAGTGGATTATACAATATATCAGAATCAATATGATGTTGTAAGAAGAATGTATAGTTATTCTTAACACCATTATACCCATCCATGTAAGGTGGTGGTGGAAAATAGATTACACCACGGCGTGGAGACGGTATTCCGTACGTACGCACGCGCGGTGATTTCTTTTTCCGTAGGATGGATAGATGGTGAAATAGGGTTGTTTCATACTTATAATAACATATCAGTATATGAGTGATACTGATTTTATTACTTCATAATGAAACAACCTAAGAAGAAGAAGTGGAAGACGAAATAAAGATGAAAGAATTGGTAACGGTAATTACCTCTTCTTTGAAGTGCCTCTTTGAGACCTCCTCCTAGGGCACTAAAATTGGTCTTTGAGGAAGACCAGAACCTCTAGGATGTTTTTAGGGAAGTGGAGAAGAGAGTTTGGAAGGGGTTGGACGAGCTTGAGTGCTCAAATTGGTGTGAGGAGGAGGGAGAGGAGGTGTCCTTTTATAAGGGAGGAGAGGGGCACCTTAGGAATATCTCAAAATATTATTTTATATTAAAGTCAAAATCGGTTTATAATGGCTCCAAAGGGTCTTATTTCGAAGCTAAGGTGGGTATGGGTCGAAATCCTATCAACCAATAGGATTTGGACAAGTTTAGGGTATTATTTTAACCTTATCAATTAGATTTAACTCTAAGTTAAATAATTTATCTTTTACCATTTATTTTTGTTTTCTTTCACTATATGGTTAATACACTTACTATAACATGCCAAACGAACCCCAAATTGTTTATTATTAATATATATATCCTTATCTAAGTCATTTGGCCGAACCTTAGATTTTTAGGAATAAAATAACAATTAGTAATATAATATTTGATTTAAAAACTATTTTGTGTCAATTTTGACACTATTTGATATATGATTTTTGTGAAAGTCATAACAGAAATATATTTTCGAACCAAGTTGATTAAATCAACACTAATATATCATAGTAACCTAGAAAATTAGTGGAATTCATAAAAAGTCTCAAATTATATTTATTTTGGTGTTTATAACATCAATTATGTCAATATTTCATTAATAAGATAATTACTGCATCATCTTTGTGTCATAAATATATTAAATTTTTTGATGTCTAAAAATTAAAAATAAAATACCATCATGTAGGAAATCTTTTTATATTTCTAATGAATATTTTCAATCGAATTTATCTTATGTATAACCCCATATTAAAAATGATTTACTTATTAAACTTTGATTTTAACTATTTTAACCCTTCTTTAAATAAATTAATAATAAATGTCCTAATCTAATCCAAGTGGGCCTAAATGGTCATATTTTATTCCTAAGTTTGTTTTTGGTCGAATTAAACTTGTACAATAGAATTAGGACATGTGTTAGGGTAATATTAATATCATATTTACCCTTAGTTACCCTATTTACTATTAACCGCGGTAAAAAAGTAAAAAGTTACTATTCACCAAAAATTATTTTCATCTCATTGAACCACATTTTACTTACTGACATCAACCGTGTCTCTCGGATTTTTGAAATTCCATTCACAGAAGCGGTAAAATTAAGTTTTATGAAAAATTCGGTTTTTTAACTACCACATAGTAGTTTCACTATTCATCAAAAATTGATGTTTTTCAGAACAGTGCCAAAATTTCATCCCAAGATATATTTCATATTCCGAATTAAAAAATGAAGTCTATTTTACCAAATTCATTACATAAAAGTTTCATTAATTAATTTTATAATTAAATCCCGCTGTTAAAACAAATAGCGTGTTTTTAAGAAACAATATCTATCAAAAGATTGACACTTGTTTATGTCTAGTTTAAATGTGAAATTACATCCAATGACCAACATTGTATTAAATTGTAAAAATATATTCTAAATATACTTTAAAACCACTCAAATTAATGATTTATCACTATTAATTATTTCAATTAAAAAAGTTGTTTTTAATTATAATTTAGTGATTTTCACTATTCATCAGAATATGAAAGTTATCCGAAAAGTACCAAAATTTCACCTTAGGCTAAATTCGATACTTCGAATCCAAAAATGAAGTCCATTTTAAAATTTCTAAAATTTAAAAAGTGGTTATTACTATTCATAATGGCTAGTTTTAATAATATTTTAATAGAATATCATTGTTTCGTGAAACTCAGTATTACGTACCACACACGCTATCGAGGAAGGTTGCGATTGCGTGTAATGCAAGGCAAGTCAAGGATGCGTGTTGTGCAAGATCCTTTTGGTGTAGCGTACAACACAAGACATTAGTGAAATAAAAAAGAATATTTTTCATAAAATCTCGGGCTGTTACATTCTACCCCCCTTAAAATGAATTTCGCCCTCGAAATTCGTCGGGGTTATAAATAGTTTACTATTCAAAAGTTTCTTTAATAGAAACCCACATCGTAAAAAGGAATACGAAAACTTGGCTTTAAAAACTAAAGTATGAAATGTAACGATTACCCAAATAAACTAATCACTGGGTTTCCACATAGGTGAAAATATGGATATGGAAGAGAAATCTAACCATCATGTTCTGATGGAGAGTGGTAGAGAACATGGATATGGAAAAGCCAGTAATCACAAATCCATAAATTTGTGACGATCTAAGGTACCATCTGATTCATCAGGTATAAGAGAACTAGGACAACATTTTTGGTTTTCAAGATCATTTCCCTAAAGTTAAATAATTTGAATTAGAATAAATACTTACTTTATTTTGGTACAATCTCACTGTTGTTCGTGCCTTTAACAATTTCCACTTCATCTCTTAAATAAATGAAGTTGAATTTGTTATTCGTGAAGTGTTAGCAGATCATGTGATAGAATGACGAGTCATTCCATCTGTCTCAAAAGGTTAGCAAAATTTATATACATAAGTCGATCTATAGTGGGATTAATCATATATGGTTCCTAAAATGGGCTTATACTTCATATATCATACTGCTTAATATAATAACACTAGTTTCTACTAAACAGGGACTTCCTGTAGGTCAGTGGTAGGCGATAAAGGCCAGTCGCACTTCGGTTGTGGGTTCGATTCCTACAGCCTTGTCCAAAGCGATGGGTTGTCGCCCGTCCGGCAGGTTGTCCTTTTTCTAAAACTATATTACTATAACATCCCATCAATAATATCGAGAAAACTTCTATCCTTAAACAATACTAACTTATGTCCAACATAATCCATTCCAATCTTTAGGCTTATCCATAATACTGCAGTCCACTCTCATAACATAGTGAAAACAATTACCAGAGATTTAATACTGTCGTTGATCCCCACATATCATAAGATATGTCTTGTTGGTCACATTCTAAACATTCAAAGTCCTTAATCATGTATTCTCTTGAATACCTTAGTGAAAACATGAATTCAATTAAAAGTTCACACTTTCCACATACCAAAATCCTCAAAATTCTATATACTCAAATCATGATATCACTTAGTCCTTATATCAATCATGAGCTCATGACTACTGTTAAACATTTAATTTTCTCCTTATCCCTTCATTATGCCCATATCATCTGCATTCTAAAAATATCTGAATAACCTTTCCTGGATACTAGTAACATTAATAAAACACTTTTAAAACTCAAGAAAAGACAATAATGTAACAATCCTTAGATGTCTCTTTATTCCATAGTACCATGAGATTTCTTATACAACATTACACATGATAAACATGTAATCATTTCACTACATTCTTAAACCATTAACCGAGCTTCAACAATTCTTTCACATCACATATCATTTGTAGTCTCTTCATCATCATCCACATAAATACTACCCATACGACCATACTGATTCTCTTCACGAGTCTTTCCCTTAGGGCATTGGTTTGCATAATGCCCGTACATTCCACATTTAAAACATTTAACCATTGTTGAAGTCGTAGCAATACCATTATCCTCATCCCTGGTGTTAACTGAACCTTTTCATTTGCACTTACTGGATTTGTGTCCTTATTTTCCACACCCAAAGCATCTTCCAGTTCCTTTGAAACATTATCCTTGATGCCTCTTCCCACATGATTTACATAGGGGAAATTGAACTTTCTTTCCTCTATGATCAGCATGAAACTCCATCTTTCTCTTATTAGCCGAGTCAGGAAACTTACCAAATTATACTTTATTGATCATATTATGAGATTGCTGATTCGGCATAATAATGATGTTTGGACTTCCAAATCCCATTTCATTTGGTTGCTCATAAAGAATATCATTCCATTGTCCATCATATCCTCCATTATCGTGAATCATCTTGTTTCCAGCCATTTTCTAAAACCCAAAAAGAATAGTGTGAGAGGAAAAAATCATAATAAAGGGAGAGTAACTTCAATATCTAACATCTTAGGTTAAATTCTAAGATCGTTACCATAGTTCTAGTACTATATCCTATACGTATACTTATCCTTAGGGACATCCCTAGACATTCCTTTGAAATATCTCTAGGGATCTCACTAACGCTTTCGCATACTAGTTTCCAAAGGTTGACTAAACCTATCCTCTGATACCAAATGTAGAGACCCTTATCTTGACGTACATGGACATTACATTACTTTTGCGGAATACTTAGTACATAAAAAAAACACACACACAAGGATCGTAATAGTTTAGTGTCTTTCGAAACTCGGAACGTAATCTTCTAATCGTGGTGGAAGATCTTCAACATCTCCCATAAAGATCTTCCTTTTTTATACCTAAAACCTTTCTTTATATCCTGGGGAAAAGAAAACATAAAAGGATGAGCTCAAATTCTCAGTAAGGGTAAACAAAAGAAATATAAATCACATCATATACATAAGCACATAACTTTTGGAAATCTTAACCTGCAAAAGAGATCATAATTTCATAACATGGGGTAAATCATGACAGTGAAATGTAATCACAATAACATAAAACATGAAACTTTGTGGCATTCACACATAATCATAGAGAATCATTTCTTGTTAGTCAAGACTCATTGCCAAGACTATCTTAGTGGACAAAGTCCCTTTCTGAATCGAGTAACCCTCGTTTCAGTCCTGTTTCACTGAACCGGTATAACCTACCATTCCAGCCATGTCTATCTCATGAGATATAAAATAATTACCCAATGCATTGGAGGGAGATATAGATCCCACCCATCTTATAATGAATCCTTTCTTATGTGTGCCACATAATCATAAAACATACATCATCGAATAACACATGTAACAAAAATGGGATTCTTGAAACATCATTACATCATAAATCAATTCATATAAGATAAAGGAATTCATAAACATAATTCCATCACAACATAGTCAAATCAATGTAAAAATATGGATAGAAACAGAACCCTTTATTATCTTAGATGGAAAATAATTTTGATAAAACACTTGAATTGAATTCTTGAGGAAAATATCCTTTCTTCTTCAAAATCAATTTCTTTTCACAAAACATCATGCAATTTTAAAAGAAAGAGATTTTATTGAAAATATTCATGAAATCTTTTAGAGGAAGCATCTTGAAAATAAGGCTTTATAAAACAGTAGAAATCCGTTCGTGCCGTATAAGTTAAAAAAACATTCTTCGTACTTTTGTCGGAAAAGTCAAGAAGTACCTCGTACGAAAAACGACAAAAGATTCCTTTCATACGTATTACTAAAAACTCACCGAAGGGTAAAAATGGATTTAAACAATTTTAGGTGGATGGAAATAATATTACATATTGAGTAAACATGGATGTGGATGATAAAATCCACCCCAGTATATACTTACGAATAAACAATCTCGGATAAAAATGAGATTGTGATATTTCCCTTACCTTAGGTCCGACTTGCTTTGTAAGTGTCCGAACCTCCTGTATAATGATTTAAATCATGTTATTGACTTATTACAGAATCATATTCATTGTTATGATATCATATATGGTTAACTTATGACATTATATTACCCGTTCTTTTGTAAATTCCATGTTAAAGAAGTGTTTTGGGTAAAATCATTTCATTTATCGTAGGTGTTTTGACTTGTTGTTCTTGACATCATTATTACATATATCATGATTTACTTACTTCCAGAATATAAAATATGATTTATATATCATATATATTCAGTATATATATATATAATAAAATGAAAAACACCGTTCATGGAGACGGTAGTCCGTACGTACGCATGAACGCTGTTTTCCTTTCCTTATTGTCTTGAAATGGAAGTAAGTAGATGAAATACATATGTATATATATACATAAATCCAGTAGCTTTATAATGTCATATATTTCATTATTATTTCTTATATATACTTTATAATCATTCTTAAATGGTTAACATGGAGAATGAATCTCATCGCGTCGTGGAGACGGTAGTCCGTACGTACGCACGAGCGATGATATCATTTCCATAAATATTGAATTGAATTGGAGTGGATTATATAATATATAAGATTCAATATGATGTGGTAATAAGAATGTATAGTTATTCTTAACACCATTATACCCATCCATGTAAGGTGGTGGTGGAAAATAGATTACACCACGGCGTGGAGACGGTATTCCGTACGTACGCACGCGCGGTGATTTCTTTTTCCATAGGATGGATAGATGGTGAAATAGGGTTGTTTCATACTTATAATAACATATCAGTATATGAGTGATACTGATTTTATTACTTCATAATGAAACAACCTAAGAAGAAGAAGTGGAAGACGAAATAAAGATGAAAGAATTGGTAACGGTAATTACCTCTTCTTTGAAGTGCCTCTTTGAGACCTCCTCTTAGGGCACTAAAATTGGTCTTTGAGGAAGACCAGAACCTCTAGGATGTTTTTACGGAAGTGGAGAAGAGATGTTTTCAGGGGTTGGCCGAGCTTGAGTGCTCAAATTGGTGTGAGGAGGAGGGAGAGGAGGTGTCCTTTTATAAGGGAGGAGAGGGGCACCTTAGGAATATCTCAAAATATTATTTTATATTAAAGTCATAATCGGTTTATAATGGCTCCAAAGGGTCTTATTTCGAAGCTAAGGTGGGGATGGGTCGAAATCCTATCAACCAATAGGATTTAGATAAGTTTAGGGTATTATTTTAACCTTATCAATTAGATTTAACTCTAAGTTAAATAATTTAACTTTTACCATGTCTTTTTGTTTTTTTTCACTATATGGTTAATAAACTTACTATAACATGCCAAACGAACCCCAAATTGTTTATTATTAATATATATATCCTTATCTAAGTCATTTTGCCGAACCTTAGGTTTTTAGGAATAAAATAACAATTAGTAATATAATATTTGATTTAAAAACTATTTTGTGTCAATTTTGACACTATTTGATATATGATTTTTGTGAAAGTCATAACAGAATTATATGTTCGAACCAAGTTGATTAAATCAACACTAATATATCATAGTAACCTAGAAAATTAGTGGAATTCATAAAAAGTCTCAAATTATATTTATTTTGGTGTTTATAACATCAATTATGTCAATATTTCATTAATAAGATAATTACTGCATCATCTTTGTGTCATAAATATATTAAATTATTTGATGTCTAAAAATTAAAAATAAAATACCATCATGTCGGAAATCTTTTTAGCTTTCTAATGAATATTTACAATCGAATTTATCTTATGTATAACCCCATATTAAAAATTATTTACTTATTAAACTTTAATTTTAACTATTTTAACCCTTCTTTAAATAAATTAATAATAAATGTCCTAATCTAATCCATGTGGGCCTAAATGGTCATATTTTATTCCTAAGTTTGTTTTTGGTCGAATTACACTTGTACAATAGAATTAGGACATGTGTTAGGGTAATATTAATATCATATTTACCCTTAGTTACCCTATTTACTATTATCTGCGGTAAAAAAGTAAAAAGTTACTATTCACCAAAAATTATTTTCATCTCATTGAACCACATTTTACTTACTGACATCAACCGTGTCTCTCGGATTTTTGAAATTCCATTCACAGAAGCGGTAAAATTAAGTTTTATGAAAAATTCGGTTTTTTAACTACCACTTAGTAGTTTCACTATTCATAAAAAATTGATGTTTTTCAGAACAGTGCCAAAATTTCATCCCAAGCTATATTTCATATTCCGAATTCAAAAATGAAGTCTATTTTACCAAATTCATTACATAAAAGTTGCATTAATTAATTTTATAATTAAATCCCACTGTTAAAACAAATAGCGTGTTTTTAAGAAACAATATCTATCAAAAGATTGACACTTGTTTATGTCTAGTTTAAATGTGAAATTACATCCAATGACCAAAATTGTATTAAATTGTAAAAATATATTCTAAATATACTTTAAAACCACTCAAATTAATGATTTATCACTATTAATTATTTCGATTAAAAACTAGAAATTTTCACTATTCATCAGAATATGAAAGTTATCCGAAAAGTACCAAAATTTCACCTTAGGCTAAATTCGATACTCCGAATCCAAAAATGAAGTCCATTTTAAAATTTCTAAAATTTAAAAAGTGGTTATTACTATTCATAACGGCTAGTTTTAATAATATTTTAATAGCATATCATTGTTTCGTGAAACTCAGTATTACGTACCACACACGCTATCGAGGAAGGTTGCGATTGCGTGTAATGCAAGGCAAGTCAAGGATGCGTGTTGTGCAAGCTCCTTTTGGTGTAGCGTACAACACAAGACATTAGTGAAATAAAAAAGAATATTTTTCATAAAATCTCGGGCTGTTACAGATTCTGCCCAAAGTGAGGCTTCAATTATAAAGATAGGGATTTTTATAGATGAAATTGGCAGGGGTTGTCCGAGCCAAAGGCTTGAGAGGTGTGTCTAAGGTGGTAGAGATGGGGGCCTTTTATAAGAGGAGAAGAGGGGCACTCATGGAAAGTTATAAAATATTACATTATTATAAAATGATTTTAGGATATTAAAGGTCCCAAAATTATATATTTCTAGGATAAGGTGATAATAGTTTGAAATACACACATCCAATAGGTTTTTGACAAGTGTAGGTTTTATATTTTACATTATATTTTCATTTTATTTAAATTGTTCATTTATGAGATAATCACTGCATCATCACGGTATCATAAATAAATTAATTTATTTAATTTATAAAAATTATAAAAAAATATCTTGATGTAGGAAATCATTTTATCTTTCTAATTATTATTTATAGTAAAAAATATGACTTACATAACCCCATGTAAAAATTGTTTTAGTAAAACAACACATGTTTGTGACATTTTAATTTTAACTTTAAATAAAAAGGTATTAATGTCATTTTCCATCCAAAGTGGCTCCATGGGATCCCCAAGTTGAACCATGGATTTTCTTGGTCTTCCATGACACATCCGATAAGGTTAGGACATTTTTCATGTTCATTTCATATTATTAAAACATTATTTTTACCTTAAATTACACTAAATACCTCTAATCGCGATTAAAAACATAAAAGTTACTATTCACCAAAAAATTATTTTAATCCCATTGAACCACATTTTACTTCTTAATGACAACCATGTATGTCCGATTTTTGAAATTCAAAACACAGAAGTCGTGAAGTTTCATTTAAACGAAAAATCTGTTTTTAAGTACAACTTAGTGGTTTCACTATTCATCAAAAATTGAAGTTTTTCAGAAAAATACCAAAACATCACCCTAAGATATATTTGATATTCCAAATTCAAAAATGATTTCTATTTTAAAAAATTCAAATCATATATGTTAAATTAATTAATTTATTAATTAAATCTCGTTTTCATGACAAATAGCGTGTTTTTATGAAACAAAATATATCAAAAGATTGAAACTAGGTTAAGTCCAATTGCAAAGTGAAATTAATTCCAACGACCACTATTGGATTAAATGCTAAAAATATATTCTAATTTCACTTTAAAACCAATTCAAAAGATAATCTATTCATATAAATAAATTAGATTAAAAAGTGGTTTTTAATTAAAAGACAACATTTTTCACTATTCATTAAAAATGAACTTTATCGAAAAAATACCAAAAATTTACACAAAGTAAATTTTTAGGACCCGATTCTAAAGAAGAATTTTATTTTGTCAAATATAACACATAAAATTTTCAAAAAGTTTATTTAAAAGAGGTTCTCCATCAAAAGGAGGTTAATCGACCTTTTAAAGAATATTAGAATGTTTACGCTTAAAATTGGAATCATTCACATTTTTAATCCTTTAACATTTATTGTAAAGAGTAAAAATATTTGACAAACATATATAATCATTTTGTAGTTAGTTCTGTTCATTCCCTCCATTACAACGGCTAGGCGTTAACTATCATTTAAAATAATATTATTTTATTATTATATTGCAATGTAAGATTCCCAAGAAGCTCGTTGTTGCGTATTGGGTACGCCATCGAGCATAACTTCCCCTTTAAAGTAATATTAATATTTTATTCACAAATATTGATAAATGTGAAAATGTCATATTCTTTATTTACCTGGGGTGTCACATCCTTACCCCATTTTGGGAATTGCGTCCTCACAATTTTAAAATTGGGCGTGGAAACTTCATTGAAAATTCCACATCGGAACAAGAGTCAGTAAAACAATCACTTTAAAATAAAGAAAGAGAAGTACAAAGGTCAACCGAGTTAACCCATACTAGGATTCCATGTAGGAAAACATGGATATGGAGGAAAAAACAATGGGTCATGTTATGAGGGAGAGTGATAGTAAACTTGTTTAAGAGAAAGTTAACCACAAGAAAATCACATACTTGTGGTGGGTTAAACGGTATTCGATTCCCCCGTAGGAAAAGTTAATAGAAATTTTTTTTTATTTAAGTTAATTTTAATTGAGGAATTTATTTTTGATCTTAAGGAAACATACTTACTTGTCATGTTGACTTTCAAATTTTACTAGATTTCATACACAAACTCGTACTTTCCCCAAATGAATAGTATTTAGGAAGAATTTTTTACATTAAGAGAGCTATAATCAACTACTAGAGAATCACCTCATCCCCAAAAGAGAACTATATACTTCCCATGTATTTAGACATTAACCAAAACTAAAACCTAAATGGTTAGTATGAGATCAGATAATACCAAAAAGGGATAATCCTTTATAAACAAATCTGTTATTAATCTCCAAAATCTGTCAAAAAATACCCAAAGTTCAACAAAGGCCATTCAATAAACAATTTGTCCATAAAATTATTCAAAGTAAACCAAACTAAGATTGAAACCCAAATATTTGAAGGATTTAATCACACAGTCTTCCAAGGTACAAATTAACACTTATCTCTAAATCACATCAGTTTCTTTTAAAGTCTCATATTGAAAAGTAATTATCCTAATAACATATTCTCCAGGATAGGTTAATAATTTCCATAGATAACCCAAAATCAACTTACTCTTAATTCATAAAATCATCTAACTAAAAATAATAAGTCATACTAACCAGGGAATTCATGTAGTCTTGTGGTAGGCGATAAATACAGGTCCCACTTTGGTTGTGGGCTCGATTCCTGTAGCTTTGTCCGACGCGACGGGTTGTCACACGGTCTGTGTGTTGTCCTTTTTATAAAACTCCAAAAATAACCCTAACATGTTTTAACCTCAATAGTTTCCTTATACCTCTCATTTTCATCCAATTTCATTACTATCTCAACATCTTAATTCATGAAGTCTTATTTCACCACCATAATATAAAATAAAATGATTCCCAAAATGAATAACACCATACCTCGATCATGGCGTCCACTCGGTTTCATCGTCCTCTTGCTCACGTAGGTAGAAGTCCCATGCATTACAAAAATGATTTAGATATCCTTCAAGATCATTTGCTTCCTCCATCCAAATACACCTTGTACAACATGGGTCATATGGGTGTTCACAGAAAAACAGTTTTGGAAAATGATCATGTATGACATATAATTCATAAACATCTAATAGTACATGAATTCTATAAAATAGTCGAACATAATTTCTGTTCAAACTTTCTATTATTGGTCATTTTAAAATACTATAAGTATGTGTTGAGAGACTATATTTTAAAATCAAATATAAATAAGTTGCTCTAGGGTCTCCTTCCTCAGCACCATTTTTAAAATCATAATATGCTTCAAATTCTTGTGATAAGGTAAAATATTTGAAAATACCTTGATAATATTTACCTTTCTTGAAAATATTTGAATATTGTGAAAATAGTATTTCTCTGAATACAACCCATGATCCACGATGATAACGAGGTATAGGAGAGGTGTTTGATATCTCAAACAACTGCTTGCAAGTGAGTTGTATGCTAGAAAAAGTTTCACAATCATCTGAACTTGACTTTGCAATAATTATTGCAAGCATGCCATCAGGAAGAGATAGGAATGTCGTTTGAGATCCTTCTCCTTCCATTCATAAAGAAATTTTCTTGACCTGAAAAAAGTTATAAAAGAAGGATTTAACTGAAATAATAGATATAGGGACTAATCATGTGTCTAACAAAAACTCCTAATCCCTAAAGTTGTCTAAACCGACCTCTGATACCAACTATAAGGCCCCAGCCTTAAACCTTACATAATGATGAATTAAATGAATAATTCACATTGAGGATCTTTTCTGGTCTAGAGTTTTAGAAAATTAGATCATAAATCATAATTACATTCCACATTTAAACAAAGTGGTGACATAAAAGATAGTATTGGTTTTTCCCCATCAACGGAAACATATTTAAAATAGAACATGGTTTCTTTCTTGAAACATCCTTGACACTATCATCATATCATGAACCTTTCCCTTGACCTGTGAAAAACATTTCAAAAACATGGGATGAGCATAAAAAGCTCAGTGAGGGATATAAAAGTATGAAAAGAATACATTAGTCCATGTATGAAATCATACTTTACTCATAAAACATAATCATTTTAACATACCTCATCAAATCACGAATAAATCATAGAAATCATAAGGCATAAAGGTAACTTGAGGCATTCATAACATTTTTACGTAGGGAGTAACCCCCTTGCTTACGTTTGGAATACCCATCATAGTATATTCCCTAAATCTCTTCGGAGAAACCTTAACGTTTAACTCCTTTGTGTTACCCAATGCATTGGAGAGCTATATCGGGCTCATCTGCCCTTAGTTTATCACAGAACCACCCGTCTTCATAATAATTCCCAAGATCCATAACATAATCATATCACATAAAACATGCATAAAGGACACATAACATTTAAACTTTTCAATAACAAGATATCAATACAACCCATTGATATAAAAACATTATGAAAATCATTTTCAATACCAAAATACAAGAAAAGTAAAACATGGTATTTATTTTTCATTTTAAAAATGGTATGGCTTGTAGAAGAAGCCGAAACTCAAATAATGGTCACGGCGGCGGAGAATTCCTTATCGCTGCATACGTACGACAAAGAAACATTCCTTTTGCCTTTTAGTAAAACGCTTCGTATAAAAAAATTCCTTTTGAATAAGAATAAAAGTAAAAGATGTTTATACACCGTATAAAATAAAGTTGTTTGTAAAACAAAATATGCCTCAATGAATAGAGATTGAGACGAAGTACCTTACAAAGACGGTATCCTTGGATTAAGGATAAATCAATTACATAATTATGTGTGACAAATGAATACACCAAATATAAGTGGATATTATGTGTAAAAAAATCACAGGTTATTCACACATATTCATAGAACGATATATTCAAGGAGTACTAGTTTATCCCAAAGAATCAAAATTGGGTTAAGAAGTTCCCTTGCAAAAATTCGACAGCCTAACGGCGTCACTTCAAAATTCAGAAAAAGAGTTGATGAGAGATAAAAAGGTTATCTCATCACTTGGACATAAAATTTACATTAATAAGGATATAGAAGAAAATATCCCAAATTAACAGTATGTGAATTAAAATACATAACAAAAGAAGTCTTTTAAAATGAGGAGGGTGAAAGGTTCCCTTATCGACTTGGGTATCCTTCAACACATAAACCCCATGAAAGAAAGAAAATAAAACATTGATGTAAGTACTCATAAATGAATTTATATTACACAAAGAGTAGAATAATGGGCAGTACATATACCACTCAAAGGAAATGGTGGAAAATGTAGCATAAATCTCACGGGAATAAAAGTGAGATGAAAAATCTCTTACGAAAACTCGGGAGCCTAACGGAGCCACTTAAAAATTCTAAAAAAATAATTGATGAGAGTAAGAGGGGGAATATCATCATATAAAAATAAAAATTACATTATGGTTAATATAAAATAACATCCGCCAACATAAGAACATGGAGCATAAATGAAATGACATAATAGAGGGAACTTGAAAAGAAAGCGAGAGGTCGGATCCCTTACATCAAGTCCGACTTGTCTTGTTTGTTTCTTTATATTCCTGAATAATAAACATAGGTCAAATTTTTTATTGCTTAAGGACCTCCTTTAAAGATTATTATTCAGTTCATATCACATATTATAATGTTATAATAATTGTTTAATAATGTTAGTTCATATCAGATGTTTTTGCCGATGTTTGGTACATGAGTAAAAAAATGAGCTTGTTTGAAAATGATTGCCCATGAAGTTATAAGTAAATAATTTAAATAATGGTATTAATGATTAAAATATCATATATATCCAGTACATATTCATTTTATACTATTCCATAAAAATTGGAGATAAAAAATGAAAAGCACCGTTCATGGAGACGGTAGGTCGTACATACGCATGAACGCTACTTTCATTTTTTTTGTCATACTAATGGAATTAATAATAAATGAGAGAGATATATATATTATAATTCCATTATAATATATATGTTATATAGGTCACATATGTTCACTAATTTCATTGTTTATACATTCCATGTATTGCATTAACGAGTCACATCACCTGAGGGAGCGGTAGTCCACACTTCCTCATATGAAATTATCGCATTTCTACAACATGAAAAGAATAACGTTATTTTTTAAATATAAAATACAGAAGCATATAGTAAACATAAATACCATATATATCATATATAAAATATAGTTACATCATAATGTCCACCTTTAAATATGTTAAAAGAATATTGAACAATCATCGTTTCGTGAGGTAGAAAATCACCAACCACAGAAACAATATGTTCGTTAACCATTAAACGAAGGTGTGTGTAAGTTTATCTCGAATAATTCACATAACAACATCCTAGTATATTGAAGATACTGTTTTTGTTACGAAATAAAATAATAAAAAGAGTTTTGGGGGTTGGAGAAGAAAAATAAAACATAACAACACAAGATAAAACACTACCCTTAAAACGGGTAACTCTCTTTGATTTAAGCTCAAAGGCTTCCGTGGAAAGGATTATTCCCAAAGTGAGGCTTCAATGATGAATGGAGGGATGTTGAGAGATGAAATGGGAAGGGGTTGTCCGAGCCAAAGGCATGATAGGTGTGTGTAAGGTGGTATAGGTGGGGGCCTTTTATAAGAGGAGAGAGGGGCACTCATGGAAAGTTATAAAATATTACTTTATTATAAAATGATTTTCGGATTTTAAAGGTCCCAAAATTATATATTTCGAGGATAAGGTGATAATAGTTCGAAATCCACATATCCAATAAGTTTTTGACAAGTTTAGGGCCTATATTTTACATTCTCTTTTCAATTTATTTAAATCGTTCATTTATTAGGTATTCACTGCATCATCACGGTGTCATAAATAAATTAATTAATTTAATATCTAAAAATTATAAAAAAAATTATCATGATGTAGGAAATCTTTTTATATTTCTAATTAATATTTATAGTCAAAATTATGACTTATATATCCCCATTTAAAAATTGTTTTAGTAAAACAACACATGTTTGTGACATTTTAATTTTAACTTCAAATAAAAACATATTAATGTCATTTTCCAACCAAAGTGCCTCCATGGGGTCCCCAAGGTGAGCCATGGATTTTATTGATCGGCCATGACACATCCAATAAGGGTAGGACATGTGTCAAGTTCATTTCATATTATTAAAACATTATTTTTACCTTAAATTACACTAATTACCTCTAATCGCGATTAAGAACATAAAAGTTACTATTCACCAAAAAATTATTTTAATCCCATTAAACCACATTTTAATTCTTAATGACAACCATGTATGTCGGATTTTTGAAATTCAGAACACAGAAGTGGTAAAGTTTCATTTAAACGAAAAATCAGTTTTTCAAGTACCACTTAGTGGTTTCACTATTCCTCAAAAATTGAAGTTTTTCAGAAAAATACCAAAACATAAACCTAAGCAATATTTGAAATTCCCAATTCAAAAAAGATGTCTATTTTACAAAATTCAATTCGTATAAGTTAAATTAATTAATTAAATAATTAATTCCCGCTATCATGATAAATAGCGTGTTTTTATGAAACAAAATATATCAAAAGATTGACACTAGTTTAAGTCTAATTTCATAGTGAAAATAATTCCAATGACCAATATTGTATTAAATGGTAAAAATATATTCTAATTTCACTTTAAACCCATTTCAAAAGATAATCTAATCATATAAATAAATTAGATTAAAAAGAGGTTTTTAATTAAAATACAACATATTCACTATTCATTAAAAATGAACTTTATCAGAAAAATACAAAAAATTTACACAAAGTAAATTTTGATGTCCCGATTCTAAAGAAGAATTTTATTTTTTCAAATATAACACATGAAATTGTCAAAAAGTGGATTTAAAAGAGGTACGCCATCAAAAGGCGGTTAATCGAACTTTTAAAGAATATTAGAATGTTTACGCTTAAAATTGGATTCATTCACATTTTTAATCATCTAACATTTATTTTAAAGAGTAAAAATATTTGACAAACATATATAATCATTTTGTAGTTATTTATGTTCATTCCCTCCATTACAATGGCTAGGCGTTAACTACCATTTAAAATAATATTATTTTATTATTAGGATGCAACATAAGATTCCCAAGAAGCTCGTTGTTGCGTATTGGGTACGCCATCGAGCATAGCGTCCCCTTTAAAGTAATATTAATATTTTATTCAAAAATATGGATAAATGTGAAAATTTCATATTCTTTATTAACCTGGGGTGTTACAATATCTATGGATTACGTGAATGGGATTACACGTACTTCCAGATGACATGACTCCATCTGGGTGATTGTAGACCGACTCACTAAGTCGGCCCACTTTCTACCTATCAGAGACTAGGGCTCAGTGGAGATCTTGGGATGCATCTACATTCAGGAGATCATACGGCTTCATGGTGTGCCATAGACTATAGTCTCTGATCGAGATGCTCAATTTACTTCCCGGATTTGGAAGGGTTTGTAGGAGGCATTTGGGACGTAGCTACGCCTGAGCACTGCCTTTCACCATCAGACGGATGGCTAGACGGATAGGACCATTCAGACCCTCGAGGATATGTTCCGGTCATGTGTCCTTGACATTGGTCACAGTTGGGAGGATCACCTACCCTTGGTGGAGTTTGCGTACAACAACAGCTACCACTCCACCATCTGGATGACACCATACGACGCATTGTACGGCCGACCTTGCAGATCACCTCTATGCTAGATAGACCCTGGGGAGTCAGCACTCATAGGACCAGAGATGGTCCAGGCCAGGACGGAGAAGGTACAGGTTATCCAGGAGTGGATGAGGACAGCTCAGAGCCGACATAAGTCTTATGCTGATAGGAGGCGGAGACCACTAGAGTTCGAGGATGGCGACCATGTTTTCTTACAGGTCTTACCTCAGCGTGAATTGTGGAGATTTGGCCAGGGTGGAGAGTTATCTCTATGCTTCATTTAACCATTACAGGTTCTCAGGATGATATGCGAGTTGGGTTATCGCCTGGCTCTTCCACCTCAGTTGCACAGAGTGCAAGACGTCTTTCACATGTCTCAGCTAAGGAGATACGTGCATGACCTGACACAAATCATCGACCATATAGAGCTGGACATCGATGACGAGGTGACTTTTTTCGAGGTCCCGGTGGAGATTGAGGATCGACAGGAGCGGTTCCTATTTGGATAGTCGATTCCTATAGTGCGCATAAGGTGGAAGCACGGGAACCTCCAGGAGAGCACCTTGGAGTGGGAGACTCAGATACGTGCACAGTACCCTCATTTCTTCCCCTAGTTTATGATGTATCTTTACGAGGACCTATAGACCTGATGTGGAAGTAATGTAAAGACCATTAAATTTCAAGTAAATTTTTTTCTTAAAATCATTGTGATTTTACTAGTATGCAGTTTCTGACAGAACCTGATTTTGAGGCCCGATGTGCCCAGAATTAATTTCCGAAGTTTAGCTCGGGTACGTTCAGTGAATGAACGAGCGGGTTTTTCTATATTTTGAACCGTTGCTCGGAATCAAAACCTGATGGCACTGATGAAACCGCAGTGGTGGTTATTGACTAATAGGACCTTTCCCAAAGAAGTGTTTTCTCGAGAGGAGTTGTTAAAAAAATGTGGATTAAATGCAATGTAAAATAAAATTTTGTTACAATTTTAATTATTTTATTCTTAGTGGTTTAATCCTATGTGTGGGAGTTGGGGAGGGACCCACTAGTTACCAACAACCCTTGAGAGGATAAAGGTGAGGTGGGGCCAACATGAGCCCCACCCCTTCACATTCCTTTAACTCCCTAACTCTCCCATTTATGTGAGTAAATCCTCCCTCTCACCATCATTAAGCTATCCAACATAACACCCCCATTTAATTAGACTACTCAAGTTTAATTTATTAAGTGAGTTTTCTATTTGAGTTTTAAAAATATAAATGCATGGCTCGAGGTAATAAAATTAGAGAAGTATTATTTTATTTTGGGGGTTAGTAGTTGTGTGACGATTTTGGGGGAGAGAGCTCTATTATCAAGAAGAACTTCATAATCTTCGTTGAAGAACGCCCTAACTCTGAGGAAGATCATCGAATCGGCGACCCTGTTACTTCCATCCTATTCATCCTTCACGACAAAGGAGGAGGCACTGATGCAGAAACTCTCCAACGATGTCACGCCATACAATCATCTCTCCACGAAAATGGAAGGGAGACTCTGCTTCTTCCTCGGACATTCTCCGTCGACGTTTACGGAACCTCACACCACGATGCTGTTTTCCGTGGAAACATCAACGGACCAATGAAAGCATTTCCATCCTTCGTCAATCAATAATCCTTCATGAATTGAGTTAGGGGTTAATTATTCGTTCAATTATTATTTAACGATCTTCTTTGTTAACTTATTGGCCTCTTTTTTCGATATAATGGGAGGAGATCGGACTGCACAATCATGGCTGATCGTCCTCCCCTTTTATAGTTGATCTTCATAGAGGCTTGAAACGAAGGTGACATGATGTCATTGCACCGTGCAGGGACGATAAAGACTGCGGCCAGAGAGGGCCCCGACAATGGTGTGTGGCGCCGTCATGCCGCACCGGTGAGGCCGAAGGAGGCCGCAGCCAAGTACGGGCTGCGGCGGAAGGGCGCAACACCGTCCCGCCACACCGAAGCACCAAGGGGTCGTAGTCGGGGCGGGCCACGGCGGAGGGTCACAACGCCGTCGCACCGCGCCGGTCGTGGAAGAGCCACGACCTTTGGCTACGGTGGTTCTGCAGGAGGCGGCCGGCCGTGCCAACCACCGGCGCTATAGGAGGAGGGAACCCTCGCGGTTCCCGCGTGGCTAAAGCGGCCATCCGGTTCCAAGAACACCGGTGGTTTGAAAACCCTTGACAACTCACTAGGGAAGACCCCACGGGTCTGCTGATTAGAGACAAGGGGGTGGTGACCCCTTCGCGCCCCACTCGGCCGGGCCGCACCCAACTGGGCTGGACCCGGACCCGGGTTAGGTTGACCCTGTTTGTGTCGACCCAGGGGGTATTGGGCTGGGTCGGACCGGGCCCAAACACCCTATTTTTCAGGCAGTTTTGTTAAAATGCCCAGATCGTGGGCTACGGACCTCCAATAGATGCATGGTCTATTACGTTGAGATCCATGGATCGAGATGGTCATTTAGGTATATTACACTCATGGTTTTGTAGAACTTTTTGTAGAGTCGGGTTGGTTCGAACACAAAACCAATCGGGCCCTCGGAGCGGAAACACTTATAACTTAACTACCGGACGTCCAAATGATGTACCTTCGATCACGCTGAATTCCTCTTAGTGATATGGTTCATTTGGATAAATCCACATGAGGTTTGGATGCAGTTGGAGTATGTTCAGGATGGTTTTAACTTAAAAACCAACAGGGCCCCTGAGACGAAAATGCCAATAACTCTCAGACCGGGCGTCCGATTGACGCACCATCTGTCACGTTGAGTTCATATTGACGAGATGGAACATTGTGATACATCAACTCTAGACTTAGTAAAAGTTTCTGTATCAACCCCCTTGGATCGTGAAGCGGACCCTCCCAGAATCGATCTTGTTGTGTGTGGGAACCCTAGAGCTGGTTGTGACTGTACATGGATCCTACATGGGTTCAACAGCGATGAAGATTGTACTTTGATCCTACATGGGTTCGGCAGCGATGAAGACTGTACATGGATCGTATGTGGGTTCAGCAGTGAAGAAAACTGTACTTGGATCCTACGTGGGTTCAGCAGCGAAGATGACTGTACTTGGATCCTAAGTGGGTTTGACGGCGATGATGACTATACATGGATCCTACATGGGTTTGAAAGTGAAGGTTATTGTACTTGGATCCTACGTGGGTTCGGCAGCGACGACTTCTTGTACTTGGATCCTACGTTGGTTCGGAATAGGAGATGATTCAGAGGCTACATCTAATCATCTCAATCCCTCTTCGTAAGTAGTATACTTGTGTGTGATGAGTCTTGACTTTCAATCATTATCTTCGATATGATTGACTTGCTATCCTGTGTGGATTGAGTTGTGCTTTCCTATGTGGATTGGGTTGTACATTCCTGTGTGGACTGCGTTGAACATGGGCTCATGAAATGGAGCAGAACTGGAATTGAAGACTTTGGTATTTTTATGGGCATATACCTAAGTAGAAATGGTTGATACTTCGTGATTGTATCTTTCCTTTTTGGTTTAACCTTCATGAATTATGGGAGACCTTCGGGAGTCTTCGGGTCCCTACTGAGTATCGTATACTCACCCTTGCACGGGTTATGCCCATACTACGTTGTGTTAGTTGCAGACAACAGACAACACTGATCGTAGTCGAGGTTTGTGGAGCGGGACGATACATGGAGGTGGACTATCATGTTGGATGTGCACGGAGTGGACGGCCGGACTTGAGGAGCCGACGATACTATTCGTACTCACCATTCAGGTGGGACTTCCGGAGGACATCGTGGCGGTTGCTCATCTACCTTTCAGTTGTGGTAAATTCTTTTCTATGTTGTATGGTACTTTCAGTTGTGTTTGTATACTGGCCCATTTACTTTCCAGCACATACTTTGGGACTCAGTTTACTCAGTGTTTACTTTAGCTTGTGTACTCTGTGGTGTTTGTTTTCTTATATAAAGGCATTTCCATCCCTTTTGTTAGGATTTACGCCTTTGGTTCTAGTCGCCATCCGCTGGCCTATGGATGAAGGTCTTGGGGTAGTCATGACATGGGCCCTGAGGATGGGTCGTGACAAGCTATCCTCATAGCCTCTGCACCGCCCAGCACAGTTTAGGTCACCCAACACGGGTCAGGCCACCCAGAGTGGTCGGGCTGGAGCCAGCAGGTTTGACCAGACACAATGGGCCAGGTCAAAATCAATTAGGTTGGGTCATCCCAGACCGGTTTGGGCCTATTCGGTTCGAATGGGTCAGACCAGACTAGGGCCAACTTTTAACTTTTCGCTCTATCGATCATAACATTGGCATCAGGCATCCGTTTGATGAACCGTCTGTAGAGCTAGAAAACATGGATCGAGACGATTCCTTTGTGTATTCCCCACAAGAGATTTTTGTAATTCCTCGACCCTAGATACCCAGAGTTGGTGCATTATTACATAACATTGGCATGATCATAAAGGATCATGTCTCGAAAGACTGATTTGTTTAGTAGTCTTGGAAACACTAGATATATTCATAATTCTTACATTACATCATAAGGTAAAAAAACTACAACAACATCTTGTCTTCATATCCCATCATACTATCCCTACAGGTCATTCATAAATTACTTCATCACATCCAGGGAAAAATAAAACATTGAATGGGGTGAGCTCAGATGCTCATTAAGGATAACAATATATCATAAGCTTTTATAGATAATCATAAACACTTAAAGCAATTTATAACTAAAAAAAAATCTTTTTAAACTTGAACTTCAGCATAATATGGAAAAGATAAAATGAAATAATGTCATTTACATATTCACATGGATATTCTACTAGTAGAACAATCACATGAAATATCAATGACCACTTTTTTAATGATGAAATGCATAATGCCAGACTATCATAACCACATAGCCAAGGCCTCGTGCCAAGACTACAAATAAGATTTTTCCAAGGCCTTGTGCCAAGACACTAGTTTGTTTCATGAGACCTACCGATGCATCGAGGAGCTATAGCAGGCTCCACCTATCACTTAATAAGTCCAATGCATTCCTCATATGAAAAGTTTTAAACATAACATAAACATTCATATTAAAACTAGCATAAGAAATATCAATACTTTAACCACAAACCATGAATGGTATAAAAATAACACATCCACAGTCAAACATAACTCATTCAAAACAATATAAAATATTGTATTGTATCATATTAACCACAATCAATAATAATGAATGATATTGAAATAGATGAAAATAACCATCAAAACTATTTGAGAGAAATATCCCCCTTTTCTTGAAAACATTTAAAAGTCACACTATTTGTCAAGAATCCGTTTAAAAATAGATTTTTGAATCAAAGTGTCCTTTACCACATTGAAACTTATAAAAGGATTTTTAATTTTAAAACATTAATGTCCATATAAATAAAACTTTAAAACCATTTTTTAAAACATGGACATTAATGAGAATGATTTAGAAGAATAAGTCTTTAAAACATTTAAAAATGGTATTTTAGTTAGAGTTTCTAACCAAATGAGAGACACTTGAATACAAATAATTGAGGTAATAAAAACATAGTAATATCATGAGAATAAAGGGATTCATGACATACTATGTCAAAGTACATTATATACACCACATATAAGTGATTTAGTGTATAACAACAAAGAAGTCTCAATGGAATGTAAATTGAGATGAAATATCTCATAAAGGCCATATCCTTAGGTTAAGGATAAATCAAAGACATAGTTATGTGTGACAAATATAAATACACTAAATATGATTGGATATTCAGTGTAAAACAATAAAAGGACATTCACACATAATCTTGTAAAAACAACACCAGTGAATTTGATGTTTAACTCAACAAATGGAGAATGAGTTAAAAATACTCTTACAAAATTCATATCGATGACATGAGATATTATCAATGGAGAGATTATGTGTATCAAAAGCATATCCACATAAAAGGGGAGTGTAAATTATGACATAAGAAAATGAATAGTGATTCCACACATAATCTCGGAGTAAAATAATCAATGATGTTTGTGTAAAGGAGAATAAATGGAAATTGAAATTTCAAATTTCCTTATCGATTTGGTAACTTACGAAACATACACCCATGAAATAAGGATAATACAATGATGATTTAAATATCTATAAATTATATTATATTAAACAATTAATACAATCATGGGCAGTACACACACCACATGAAATAAATAAGTGGTGAACAATGGAATTCTCACGGAATTAAAAGTGAGATAAGAAACCCCGTACATTGTACTTTTTCCTTAGTGGACGGTAGGTTAAAATCCTGTATAATGGTTAAATATATGTTATTTAATTATACAAGAATCATTTACATTAAAATGACATCAACAATGATCCTTTAACATTGATTTGTTAATAATATCTTTGTATTATCATCATTTCGGGTGTTAACTTGCTCATTTTCCTTTATATTCTTTGTTACGTAAGTCGTGTTTGTTATGTATAGGTTGTATCTTATTCATATCCAGAATTATATCAAGTCCTTAAACATTATTTTTAAATCATCAAATTATAATTATACTTGAATGGATACGATGTAGAATGAATCTCATTACTTTCGTGGAGACGGTAGTCCGTACGTACGCACGAGCGACAATATCATTCTTTTGATGTTAAAATAATATATAATTGGATGGTATATCATATATATACAGAATAAGTATCATGTTATATTTATTATTTATATAAATTACACATTATTATTATACCCATCCAAATAATAATTTATTGAATGACAATTACACCACGATGTGGAGACGGTAAGCCGTACGTACGCACGTATGGTGACATGCCATTCAAAGGATGGATAGAATACTGAATATGGTTGTACCATATTTATAATAATATTATAGTATATAGGAGATACTGGATTCATTATTTTAGAATGGGAATGAAAATGAATGAAGAAGTTGAAGAAGAAAAGAATTTGAAAAGGGTGGTAAAAACATTACCTCTTCTTCGGGTTCTTCCTTTTGATTTGATCAAAAGGGCTCCATAGGGTGGATTTTGAATAAAAATAAGGCCTCTAGGTTGCAGTGAGGGAAGTTGAGAGAGTATTTGGGCAGGGGTTGGACGAACCAAAAGGCTTTGAAGGTGTGAAATAATGAGAAGGGGGATTTCCCTTTTATAAGAGGGGTGAGGGGCACCATTGGAAAAGCTAAAAATATTATTTTATAATAAATTCATATTCAGTTTCTAATGGCTCCAAAGTGGATTATTTAAAGTTAATGTTGGGGATAGGGTGAAAAGAACTCATCCAATAGAATTTGGATAGGTTTGTGTCATTATATTAACCTTATCTTTAAGTATTAACTCTTAGTTAATTAGTTTCACTTTTACAATGTCTCTTTGTATTTTTCTATTATATGTTTAATAAACATACTATATACATTAAAAAGTCCCCCAAGTGGTCCATTAATGCTACATCTATCATGATATATGTCTCTTGGCAGATCCTTAGATTTTTAGTAATTTTATATCAATTAATAATATAATATTTGTTTTAAAAACTCCTTTATGTCAATTTTGACACTATTAAATAATTGATTTTTTTGAAACTTATAACAGACTGATTACTTCGAAATAAGTAAATTAAATCAATACTAATATGTAATAGTAACCTATAAAATTAGTTTAATTTAATAAAAGTCTCCAATTATATTTATTTTTGTTTTTATAATATCAATTATTTTAATTTTTCACTATTATGGTAATTACGGCATCATCATTGTGTCATAAATAATTTCAATTATTTAATGTCTAAAAATTATAAATAAAATATCATTATGTAGGAAATATTTTTATTTTTCTAATGAATATTTATAATATAATTTATCTTATGTGTAATCCAATATTAAATATGTTTTAGTAAATAAACTTTGATTTTACCTCTTTTAACTCTTTTTTGAATTAAATAATAATAAATGTCCTAATCTAATACAAGTGGAACTAAATGATAATATTTTACTCCTATTTTTGTTTTTGGTTGAGATAAACTTTTCCAATAGAATTAGGATGTGTGTTAGGGTAATATTAATATCATTTTTTACACTTAATTACCCTATTCCTTTTTAACCGTGGTAAATAAAAGTAAAAAGTTACTATTCACCAAAAAATATTTTCATCTCATTGAACCAAATATTACTCCTTATTAACCGTGTATCTCGGATATTTGAAATTCCAATCACATAAGCGGTAAAATTATGTTTTATGAAAAATTCAGTTTTATAACTACCACTTTGTGGTATCACTATTCATCAAAAAATGAATGTTTCCAGAAAAATACCAAAAATTGGGCCTAAGATATATTTGATATTATGATCTCAAAAATGATGTCTATTTTACCAAATTCAAAACATATTAGTTTAATTAATTAATTTAAAAATTAATTCCTGTCGTCAAAACAAATAGCGTGTTTTTAAGAGATAATAACTATCAAAAGATTGACACTTGTTTATGTCCGGGTTAATTGCGAAATGATGTACAATGACCAAAATTTTATTAAATGGTAAAACTATATTATAAATATAATTTAAAACCACTAAAATTCATAATATATCAATATAAATTATTTCAATTAAAAAAGTTGTTTTTCATTAAAATTTAGTAATTTTCACTATTCATCAAAATATAAATGTTATCCGAAAAGTTCAAAAATTACACCTTAAGATAAATTCGATACTACGAATACAAAAATGAAGTCCATTTTGAGAGATAAAATTTATAAAATTTCAAAAAGTTGGTATTACTATTCATAACGGCTAGTTTGATTGGTTGTGGTGTGTGTTAGAACACGAAGTTGCGTACGACACACACTACTCTATTATTCAAAGGAAAGCGTACCGTGGAAGCTTGGGATGTTTCATTGTTAATTTTTGTTGTCCCCATTCTAAGAAGTAAATTTATTTAGTCAAATTGAACATATAAAAGTTTAAAATATTGAATTTAAAAAGTGTCCACTATTAAAAGTTGGTAAAAGAGCAATACTGAAAATGAATTTGTTCTTACATTATGTCTAAGAAACTCATAATATGGATTATAAAATTTTAAGGATTATATAAAGTTTAAAATTTAGTTAATACTATTCATAACCACTTTTGAACGTCTTGTTTGGCAAGTCATGGTGTTCTTGAACTCGGTGTTACGTGTAGTGCATGTTATCAAATTATTTTGAAAAAATAACAGACTATGAAATCTTGGGGTGTTACATTCTCCCCTCCTTAAATAAATTGCATCCTCGCATTTTGAAATTGTTCTTCGAAAATAAAAGGTTGAATATATAAAATATTTTTGTTGGAAAATCCTCATCGGAAATTGGGTTAATAAAATTTTAGTCTTAATAAGAGGAAAAGAGAAATGAAAGGGTCACCACCAAATTATGATCTCTATTCGGAGAACAATGGTGGAAATTAGAGACATATAATTGGAGGAAAAATGTAAAAATTTATAGGTAGTGATTGAGGTCATCAATCAATAACAAATGTAAAATTGAGGGCCTTAAATTCATCAATCTATGATGATTTAAAATACCATTGGTTCAGCAAAACATATGGTATTCGGATAACACATTTTTTTGTTTTAAGATCCCTTCACTAAAGTATAAGAATTAATTTCTTCATTGAATAAGAGGAGAAGAAAAATATATACCTGACAACTAGATTCTCATCCATTAACTAAGTTCTACCACAAACTCATCTGTCACTATAAAAGATAATAGAACTTAAAAATAATATTCTACTTATCTTATTTGTATATGGTTAAAAAATAGATTTATAAATCATCTAGCAGAACCATTAAGAAAACAACATTATTCAATCCAGGACATCACCTGGGTCAGTGGTAGGTGACACACCCTTGTCGCCCTTGGGTTGTGGGTTCAAGTCTCGCGACCTTGCCAGACATGACGGGTTTCCGCCCGACCTCCGGGTTGTCCTTTTTATGGCAATCCAAAATCATCCAAACTAGAAATATCCAGAATACTTCAGTCCAAAATTTATAAGGAAGGTAAACACAATGAAGATCCTTTTTTCCTCGTAATAACATGTGAACACCTTCATCGTGTATTCTTTTAAAACAATGCAACATCCTAAATTACCATAAATCCTTATTGATTACATTCATGATCCCTTATACCTCAAAGAATAATAGATACACTCCTTCAATACAAAAATGTTGTAATCCCCAACAATGATGGAATATACAAATCATTAATCAGTTTCAAGGTATTCAATAATATCCAATATAACTTATCCAATTCAATCAAGTATTATTCTAAAATCACTACCTAGGTATGAGAACAATATTATGGTTTATTTTTCTCTCAACCATATATTTTCCAAAAATTTAACCTGCTATTGAGTCACTTTTCTTTGTTCCATACAATCTCAAGTCCTTAATGAAATAGTACTGCAATACAATCCTTATATAATACATAATTATTATAACAAGTACATTGTTGATACAACACTCAAATGACATAATCAACATAAGAACTATAATCATTCCTCTTCATCTGTGGTAGAATCATAACTTGATTATTATCCAATAGCATTATTTGCGGCATAGTCTGATGATAGGTTCGCGTAGTGTCCAAACTCCTTTGAAAATAAATCATTGTACATTTGAAACCATTTTCTTACCCTTGCAGTCACGTACTTTGTGCCCTTTTCCTCCACACTTATAACAAACTCCCATTCCATTCAAAAAATATCCAGGGTGTTTCTTCCCACAGTTATCACATACGGGAAAATTCTTCTTTTCCCTCTTCTCTTTATCCATCTTTCTATCTTCCATCCTTTTCTTCTATTGCTTCCCTTCAAAGCCATAGGACTCAGTAAACTCTTTACTTATCTTATCACCACAGGATATTATTTCTTCATATGATGATAATACATGGGAGACTATTTCTCTTATAAATTCTGGCTTAAGACCATGAAAGATATGATCCTTCTTTCCCTTTGGATCATGTGCATTGCTGGAGTTCTCATTCCTTATACTAGGCACCATTTCTAAACAATGGCATACACTAGATTAGTTTATGAATAACAATACCTAATCCCAAAACTTGTAAAACACATATCATAAATTAAATAGTTTATAGATATAATCCATAATCATAAAAATGTTTCCTTTGAGGACGTATATACTCATAAACCATTCATAATGGTTTGAAATGAAAATGAAAATTATCCTAAGCATATCCCTCAAGAGTGGCGTAACCAAGAGTGCAGCAAGGCCCGCTTTCGTGCACCAGTTCTCGTTCGAGTCTAGCTCAAAGCGGTGTTTTCGGGTTTTACCCCTAGGTACATGTGTGCCAGAGCTGCCTCTACCTGCTCGTATCCAGACAGGGATGTATTGCTCGTAAAAATCACAAAATTAATACAATACCAAAATTCTAGGAAGTTCTTCTATACAAATCCTCAAAGTTCATCTTAAGTCTACGTGCTCTAATCAGAGTTTATCTATATATAGCTTCCAAGGTTTGTACTAAACATCCTCTGATACCAACTATAATGCCCCGACCCTAGATAACCAAAGTCGGTGCATTATTACATAACATTGGCATGATCACAATGGATCAAGTCTCGAATGACCGATTTGTTTAGTAGTCTTGGAAACACTAGATATATTCATAAGTCTTACATTACATCATAAGGTAAAAAAAACTACAACAACATCTTTTCTTCATATCCCCTCATACTATGCCTACAGGTCATTCATAAATTACTTCTTCACATCCTGGGAAAAATAAAACATTGAAAGGGGTGAGCTCAGATGCTCATTATGGATAACCATATAGCATAATCTTTCATAGATAATCATAAACAGTTAAACCAATTTATAACTAAAAGAAAATCTTTTTAAACTTGATCTTTAGCATAATATGGAAAAGATAAAATGAAATAATGTAATTTACTTATTCACATGGATATTCTACTAGTCGAACAATCACATGAAATATCAATAACCACTTTCATAATGATGAAATGCATAATTCCAGAATATCATAACCACATAGCCAAGGCCTCGTGCCAAGACTAAAAATAAGATTTTTCCAAGGCCTTGTGCCAAGACACTAGTTTGTCTCATGAGACCTACCGATGTATCGAGGAGCTATAGCAGGCTCCACCCGTCACTTAATAAGTCCAATTCATTCCTCATATGAAAAGTTTTAAACATAACATAAACATTCATATTAAAACTACTATAAAAATGTCAATACTTTAACCACAAACCATGAATGGTATAAAAATAGCACATCCACAGTCAAACATAACTCATTCGATACAATATGAAAGATTGATTTGTATCATATTAACCTCAATCAATAATAATGAATGATATTGAAATAGATGAAAATAACCATCTAAACTATTTGAGAGAAATATCCCCCTTTTCTTGACAACATTTAAAAGTCACACTATTTGTCAAGAAGTCGTTTAAAAATAAATTTTTGAATCAAAGTGTCCCATACAACATTGAATCTTTTAAAAGGAGTTTTAATTTTAAAACATTAATTTCCATATAAATAAAACTTTAAAACCATTTTTTAAAACATGGACATTAATGAGAATGATTTAGAAGAATAAGTCTTTAAAACATTTAAAAATGGTATTTTAGTTAGAGTTTCTAACCAAATGAGAGACACTTGAATACAAATAATTGAGTTAATCAAAACATAGTAATATCATGAGAATAATGGGATTCATGATATACTATGTCAAACTCCATTATATACACCACATATAAGTGATTTAGTGTATAACAACAAAGAAGTCTCAATGGAATGTAAATTGAGATGAAATATCCCATGAAGGCCATATCCTTAGGTTAAGGATAAATCAAAGACATAGTTATGTGTGAAAAATATAAGCACACTAAATATGATTGGATATTCAGTGTAAAACAATAAAAGGACATTCACACGTAATCTTGTAAAAACAACACCAATGAATTTGATGTTTAACTCAACAAATGGAGAATGAGTTAAAATTACTCTTATCAAATTCATATCGATGACTTGAGATATTATCAATGGAGTGATTATGTGTATCAAAAGTATATCCACAGAAAAGGGGAGTGGAAATTATGACATAAGAAAATGAATAGTGATTCCACACATAATCTCTGAGTAAAATAATCAATGAAGTTTGCGTAATGGCGAATAAATGGAAATTGAAATTTCAAATTTCCTTATCGATTTGGTAACTTACGAAACATACACCCATGAATGAAGGATAATACAATGATGATGTAAATATCCATAAATTATATTGTATTACACAATTAATACAATCATGGGAAGTACACACACCACATGCAATAAATAAGTGGTGAAAAATAGAATTCTCACGGAATTAAAAGTGAGATAAGAAACCCCTTACTTTGTACTTTTTCCTTGGTAGAAGGTAGGTTAACATCCTGTATAATGGTGAAATATATGTTATTTAATTATACAAGAATCATTTACATTAATATTATATCATATATGATCTTTTAACAATGATTTGTTAATAACATCTTAGTATTATCGTCATTTCGGGTGTTAACTTGCTCATTTTCCTTTATATTCTTTGTTATGTAAGTCGTGTTTTTTATGGATAGGTTGTATCTTATTCATATCCAGAATTATGTCAAGTCCTTAAAAATTATTTTTAAATCATCAAATGATAATTATACTTGAATGGATACGATGGAGAATGAATCTCATCGCTTTCGTGGAGATGGTAGTCCGTACGTACGCACGAGCGACAATATCATTCTTTTGATTTTAAAATTATATATAACTGGATGGTATATCATATATATACAGAATAAATATCATTTTATATTTATTATTTACATAAATTACACATTATTATTATACCCATCCAAATAATAATTTATTGAATGACAATTACACCACGATGTGGAGACGGTAAGCCGTACGTACGCACGTATGGTGACATGTCATTCAAAGGATGGATAGAATTCTGAATATGGTTGTACCATATTTATAATAATATTATAGTATATAGGAGATACTGGATTCATTATTTTATAATGGGAATAACAATTAAATAAGATGTTGAAAAGAAAAGAATTTGAAAAGGGTGGTAAAAACATTACGTCTTCTTCGGGTTCTTCCTTCTGATTTGATCAAAAGGGATCCATAGGGTGGATTTAGGATCAAAATAAGGCCTCTATGTAATAGTGAGGGAATTTGAGAGAGTATTTGGGAAGGGGTTGGCCAAACCAAAAGGCTTTGAAGGTGTGAAATATTGAGAAGGGTGAGTGCCCTTTTATAAGAGGGGTGAGGGGCACCATTGGAAAAGCTAGAAATATTATTTTATAATAAATTCATATTCGGTTTATAATGGCTCCAAAGTGGATTATTTAAAGATAAAGTTGCGGATAGGGTGAAAACCACTCATAAAATTGAATTTATATAGGTTTGTGTCATTATATTAACCTTATCATTATGTATTAACTCTTAGTTAATTAGTTTCACTTTTACAATGTATCTTTGTATTTTTATATTATATGTTTACTAAACATACTATATACATCCAAGAGACCCCCAAGTGGTACATTAATGATACACCTATCATGATATATGTCTCTTTTCCGAACATTAGATTTTTAGGAATTTAATATCAATTATTAATATAATATTTGTTTTAAAAACCTGTTTATGTCAAATTTGACACTATTCAATAATTGATTTTTTTGAAACTTATAACAGACTGATTACTTAAAAAGAAGTCAATTAAATCAATCCTAATATGTAATAGTAACCTATAAAATTAGTTTAATTCAATTAAAGTCTCCAATTATATTTATTTGGGTATTTATAATATCAATTATTTTAATTTTTCACTATTATGGTAATTACTTCATCATCATTGTGTAATAATTAAATTAAATTATATAATGTATAAAAATTATAAATAAAATATTATTATGTAGGAAATATTTTTATATTTCTAATGAATATTTATAATCGAATTTATCTTATGTTTAATCCTATATTAAAAATGTTTTAGTAAATAAACTTTGATTTTAACTCTTTTAAGTCTTCTTTGAATTAAATAATAATAAATGTCCTAATCTAATAAAAGTAGACATAAATGATAATATTTTACTCCTAAGGTTGTTTTTGGTTGAGATAAACTTTTCCAATATAATTAAGACATGTGTTAGGGTAATATTAATATCATTTTTACACTTAATTACCCTATTCCCTTTTAACCGTGGTAAATAAAAGTAAAAAGTTATTATTCACCAAAAAATATTTTCATCTCATTGAACCACATTTTACTCCTTGATATTAACCGTGTATCTCGGATTTTCGAAATTCCAATCACATAAGCGGTAAAATTATGTTTTATGAAAAATTTAGTTTTTTAACTACCACTTAGTGGTTTCACTATTCATCAAAAAATGAATGTTTCCAGAAAAATACCAAAAATTAGTCCAAAGGTACATTTGATATTATGATCTAAAAAATGATGACTATTTTACCAAATTAAAAACATATTAGTTTCATTAATTAATTTAAAAATTAATTCTCGTCTTCAAAACAAATAGCGTGTTTTTAAGAGATAATAACTATCAAAAGATTGACACTTGTTTATGTCCGGTTTAATTGCGAAATAATGTACAATGACCAAAATTGTATTAAATGGTAAAAATATATTATAAATATAATTTAAAACTACTCAAATTCATAATTTATCAACATAAATTATTTCGATTAAAAAAGTTGTTTTTAATTAAAATTTAGTAATTATCACTATTCATCAAAATATAAATGTTATCTGAAAAGTTCCAAAATTACACCTTAAGATAAATTCGATACTCCGAATACAAAAATAAGCCCATTTTGAGAGATAAAATTTATAAAATTTCAAAAAGTAGGTATTTCTATTCATAACGGCTAGTTTGATTGGTTGTGGTGTGTGTTAGAACTCGAAGTTGCGTACGACACACACTACAATATTATTCAAAGGAAAGCATACCGTGGAAGATTGGGATGTTTCATTGTAAATTTTTGATGTCCCCATTATAAAAAGTAAATTTATTTAGTCAAATTGAACATATAAAAGTTTAAAATATTGAATTTAAAAAGGGTTCACTATTAAAAGTTGGTAAAAGTGCAATATTGAAAATGAATATGTTCTTACATTATATCTAAGAAACTCATAATATGGATTATAAAATTTTAAGGATTATATAAAGTTTAAAATTTAGTTAATACTATTCATAACCACTTTTGAACATCTTGTTTGGTAATTCATGGTGTGCTTGAACTCGGTGTTGCGTGCAGTGCAGGTTATCGAATTATTTTCAAGAAATAATAGACTATGAAATCTTGGTGTGTTACATTCTCCCCTCCTTCAATAAATTGCGTCCTCGCAATTTGAAATTGTTTTTCGAAAATAAAAGGTTGAATATAGAATATATTTTTGTGGGAAAACCCACATCAAAAATTGGGTTAATAAAATTTTAGACTTAATAAGAGGAAAAGAGAAATGAAAGGGTCACCACCAAATTATGATCTCTATTCGGAGAACATTGGTGTCAATTAGAGACATATAATTGGAGGAAAAATGTAAAAATTTATAGGTATTGATTGAGGTCATCAATCATTAACAAGTGTAAACTTGAGAGCCTTAAATTAATCAATCTATGATGATTTAAAATACCATCAGTTCAGCAAAACATATGGTATTCGGATAACACATTTTTTTGTTTTAAGATCCCTTCACTGAAGTATAAGAATTAATTTCATCATTGACTAAGAGAAGAAGAAAAATATATACTTGACAATTAGAGTCTCATCTGTTAACTAAGTTCTACCACAAACTCATATGTGACTATAAAAGATAATAGAACCTAAAAATACTATTCTATTTATCCTATTCGTATATGGTTAAAAAAATAGATTTATAAATCATCTAGAAGAACCATTAAAAAACGACATTATTCTATTCAGGACATCACGTGGGTCAGTGGTACGTGATACACCTTTGTCGCCCTTTGATTGTGGGTTCAAGTCTCACCGCCTTGCCAGACACGACGGGTTTCTGCCCAACCTCCGGGTTGTCCTTTTTATGGCAATCCAAAATAATCCAAACTAGAACTATCCAGAATATTTCAGTCCAAAATTTATAAGGAAGGTAAACACAATGAAGATCCTTTTTTCTGCATAATAACGTGTGAACACCTTCATCGTGTATTCTTTTAAAACAATTCAACATCCTGAATTACCATAAAACCTTATTGATTACATTCATGATCCCTTATTCCTTAAAGAATAATAGATATACTCTTTCAATCCAAAAATGTTGTAAACCCCAACAATGATGGAATATACAAATCATTAATCAGTTTCAAGGTAGTCAAGAATATCCAATATAACTTATCCAAATCAATCATGTATTATTCTAAAATCACTACCTAGGTATCAGAACCATATTATGGTTTATCTTTCTCTCAACCACATATTTTAAAAAAATTTAACCTGCTATTGAGTCACTTTTCTCTGTTCCACACAATATCAAGTCCTTAATGAAATTGTACTGCAGTACAATCCTTATATAATCCATAATTATTATAACAAATACATTTTTGATACAACACTCAAATGAAATAATCAACATAAGAACTATAATCATTCATCTTCATCTATGGTAGTATCATAACTTGATTATTATCAAATAGCATCATTTGCGGCATAGTCTGATGACAGGTTCGCGTAGTGTCCAAACTCCTTGCAAATGAAGCATTGTACATTTGAAACCATTTTCTTGCACTTGCAGTCACGTACTTTGTGCCCTTTTCCTCCACACTTATAACAAACTCCCATTCCTTTCAGAAAATTTCCAGGTTGTTTCTTCCCACAGTTATCACATACGGGAAAATTCTTCTTTTCCCTCTTCCCTTTATCCATATTTCTCTCTTCCATCCTTTTCTTCTCTTGCTTCCCTTCAATTCCATAGGACTCAGTAAACTCTTTACTTATCTTATCACCACATGATATTGTTTCTTCATATGATGATAATACATGGGAGGCTATTTCTCTTATAAATTATGGCTTAAGACCATGAAAGATATGATCCTTCTTTCCCTTTGGATCATGTTCATTACTGGAGTTCTCATTCCTTATACTAGGCTCCATTTCTAAACAATGGCATACACTAGATTAGTTTATGAATAACAATACCTAATCCCAAAACATGTAAAACACATAACATAAATTAAATAGTTTATGGATATAATCCATAATCATAAAAATGTTTCCTTTGATGACGTATATACTCATAAACCCTTTATAATGGTTTGTAAAGAAAATGAAAATTATCCTAAGCATATCCCTCAAGAGTGTCGTAACCAAGAATGCAGCAAGGCCCGTTGTCGTGCACCAGTTCTTGTTCGAGTCTAGCTTAAAGCGGTGTTTTTGGGTTTTACCCCAAGGTACATCTGTGACAGAGCCGCCTCTACCTGCTCGTATCCAGACAGGGATGTATTGCTCATAAAAATCGCAAAATTTCTACAATACCAAAATTCTAGGAAGTTATTCTATACAAATCCTCAATGTTCATCTTAAGTCTACGTGCTCTAATCAGAGTTTATCTATATCTAGCTTCCAAGGTTTTTACTAAACTTCCTCTGATACCAACTGTAACGCCCCGACCCTAGATAACCAGAGTCAGTGCATTATTACATAACATTGGAATGATCATAAAGGATCATGTCTCGAATGACCGATTTGTTTAGTAGTCTTGGAAACACTAGATATATTCATAATTCTTACATTACATCATAAGGTAAAAAAACTACAACAACATCTTCTCTTCATATCCCCTCATACTATCCCTACAGGTCATTCATAAATTACTTCTTCACATCCTGGGAAAAATAAAACATTGAAAGGGGTGAGCTTAGATGCCTATTAAGGATAACAATATAGCATAAGCTTTCATAGATAATCATAAACACTTAAAGAAATTTATAACTAAAACAAAAGATTTTTAAATTTGAACTTCAGCATAATATGGAAAAGATAAAATGAAATAATGTCATTTAATTATTCACATGGATATTCTACTAGTCGAAAAATCACATGAAATATCAATAACCACTTTCATAATGATGAAATGCATAATTTCAGACTATCATAACCACATAGCCAAGGCCTGGTGCCAAGACTACAAATAAGATTTTTCCAAGGCCTTGTGCCAAGACACTAGTGTGTCTCATGAGACCTACCGATGCATCGAGGAGCTGTAGCGGGCTCCACCCATCACTTAATAAGTCCAATGCATTCCTCATATTAAAAGTTTTAAACATAACATAAACATTCATATTAAAACTAGCATAAGAAATGTCAATACTTTAACCACAAACCATGAATGGTATAAAAATAGCACATCCATAGTCAAACATAACACATTCGATACAATATGGAAGATTTTATTGTATCATATTAACCTCAATAGATAATAATGAATGATATTGAAATAGATGAAAATAACCATCAAAACTATTTGAGAGAAACATCCCCCTTTTCTTGAAAACATTTAAAAGTCACACTATTTGTCAAGAAGCTGTTTAAAAATAGATTTTTGAATCAAAGTGTCCCATACTACATTGAAAATTTTCAAAGGAGTTTTAATTTTAAAACTCTAATGTCCATATAAATAAAACATTAAAACCATTTTTTAAAACATGGACATTAATGAGAATGATTTAGAAGAATAAGTCTTTAAAACATTTAAAAATGGTATTTTAGTTAGAGTTTATAACAAAATGAGAGACCCTTGAATACAAATAATTGAGGTAATCAAAACATAGTAATATCATGAGAATAAAGGGATTCATGATATTCTATGTCAAAGTACATTATATACACCACATATATGTTATTTAGTGTATAACAACAAAGAAGTCTCAATGGAATGTAAATTGAGATGAAATCTCTCATAAAGGCCATATCCTTAGGTTAAGGATAAATCAAAGACATAGTTATGTGTGACAAATAGAAAGACACTAAATATTATTGGATATTCAGTGTAAAACAATAAAAGGACATTCACACATAATCTTGTAAAAACAACACCAATGAATTTGATGTTTAACTCAACAAATGGAGAATGAGTTAAAATTACTCTTATCAAATTCATATCGATGACTTGAGATATTATCAATGGAGTGATTATGTGTATCAAAAGTATATCCACAGAAAAGGTGAGTGGAAATTATGACATAAGAAAATGAATAGTGATTCCACACATAATCTCGGAGTAAAATAATCAATGAAGTTTGCGTAAAGGCGAATAAATGGAAATTGAAATTTCAAATTTCCTTATCGATTTGGTAACATACGAAACATACACCCATGAAATAAGGATAATACAATGATAATATAAATATCCATAAATTATGTTATATTACACAATTAATACAATCTAGGGAAGTACACACACCACATGCAATAAATAAGTGGTGAACAATGGAATTCTCACGAAATAAAAAGTGAGATAAGAAACCCCTTACTTTGTAATTTTTCCTTGGTCGACGGTAGGTTAACAGCCTGTATAATGGTGAAATATATGTTATTGAATTATAAAAGAATCATTTACATTAATATGATATCATATATTATCTTTTAACATTTATTTGTTAATAATATCTTAGTATTATCGTCATTTTCAGGTGTTAACTTGCTCATTTTCCTTTATATTCTTTGTTACGTAAATCGTGTTTGTTATGGATAGGTTGTATCTAATTCATATTCAGAATTATATCAAGTCCATAAACATTATTTTTAAATCATCAAATGATAATTATACTTGAATGGATACGATGGAGAATGAATCTCATCGCTTTCGTGGAGACGGTAGTCCGTCCGTACGCACGAGCGACAATATCATTCTTTTGATGTTAAAATAATATATAATTGGATGGTATATCATATATATACAGAATAATTATCATTTTATATTTATTATTTAAATAAATTGATCATTATTATTATACCCATCCAAATAATAATTTATTGAATGACAATTACACCACGATGTGGAGACGGTAAGCCGTACCTACGCACGTATGGTGACATGTCATTCAAAGGATGGATAGAATACTCAATATGGTTGTACCATATTTATAATAATATTATAGTATATAGGAGATACTGGATTCATTATTTTAGAATTGGAATAACAATGAAAGAAGAAGTTGAAGAAGAAAAGAATTTGAAAAGGGTGGTAAAAACATTACCTCTTCTTCGGGTTCTTCCTTTTGATTTGATCAAAAGGGTTCCATAGGGTGGCATTCGAATCAAAATAAGGCCTCTAGGTTGTAGTGATGGAAGATGAGAGAGTATTTGGGCAGGGTTTGGCCGAACCAAAAGTCTTTTAATATGTGAAATAAAGAGAAGGGGAGTGCCCTTTTATAAGAGGGGTGAGGGAAACCATTGGAAAAGCTAGAAATATTATTTTATAATAAATTCATATTGGGTTTATAATGGCTCAAAAGTGTATTATTTAAAGTTAAAGTTGGGGATAGGGTGAAAACAACTCATACAATAGAATTTAGATTGTTTTGTGTCATTATATTAACATTATCTTTAAGTATTACCTCTTAGTTAATTATTTTCACTTTTACAATGTATCTTTGTATTTTTATATTATATGTTTAATAAATATACTATATACATCCAAGAGACCCCCATGTGGTCCATTAATGATACAAATATCATGATATAAGTCTTTTGGATGAACCTTAGATTTTTAGGAATTTAATATCAATTAATAATATAATATTTGTTTTAAAAACACTTTTATGTCAATTTTGACACTATTCAATAATTGATTTTTTTAAAACATATAACAGACTGATTACTTCAAAATAAGTCAATTAAATCAATCCTAATATGTAATAGTAACCTATAAAATTAGTTTAATTCAATAAAAGTCTCCAATTATATTTATTTGGGTATTTATAATATCAATTATTTTAATTTTTCACTATTATGGTAATTACTGCATCATCATTGTGTGATAAATAAATTAAATTATTTAATGTCTAAAAATTATAAATAAAATATCATTATGTAGGAAATATTTTTAGCTTTATAATGAATATTTATAATCGAATTTATATTTTGTGTAATTCTATATTAAAAATGTTTTAGTAAATAATCATTGATTTTAACTCTTTTAACTCTTCTTGGAATTAAATAATAATAAATGTCCTAATCAAATACAAGTGGACCTAAATGATAATATTTTAATTATAAGGTTGTTTTTGGTGGAGGTAAACTTTTACAATATAATTAGGACATGTGTTAGGGTAATATTAATATCATTTTTACACTTAATTACCCTATTCCCTTTTAACCGTGGTAAATAAAAGTAAAAAGTTACTATTCACCAAAAAAATATTTTCATCACATTGAACCACATTTTACTCCTTGATATTAACCGTGTATCTCGGATTTTCGAAATTCCAATCACATAAGCGGTAAAATTATGTTTTATGAAAAATTCAGTTTTTTAACTACCACTTAGTGGTTTCACTTTTCATCAAGAAATGAAAGTTTCCAGAAAAATACCAAAAATTAGGCCTAAGCTATATTTGATATTATGATCTCAAAAATGATTTCTATTTTACCAAATTCAAAACATATTAGTTGCATTAATTAATTTAAAAACTAATTCTTGTCGTCAAAACAAATAGCGCGTTTTTAAGAGATAAGAACTATCAAAAGATTGACACTTGTTTATGTCCGGTTTAATTGCGAAATTTTGTACAATGACCAAAATTGTATTAAATGGTAAAAATATATTATAAATATAATTTAAAACCAATCAAATTAATAATTTATCAATATAAATTACTTCGATTAAAAAAGTTGTTTTTAATTAAAATTTAGTAATTTTCACTATTCATCAAAATATAAATGTTATCCGAAAAGTTCCAAAATTACACCTTAAGATAAATTCGATACTCCGAATACAAAAATGAAGTCCATTCTCAGAGCTGAAATTTATAAAATTTCAAAAAGTATGTATTACTATTCATAACGGCTAGTTTGATTGGTTGTGGTGTGTGTTAGAACTCGAAGTTGCGTACAACACACACTACTGCATTATTCAAAGGAAAGCGTACTGTGGAATCTTTGGATGTTTCATTGTAAATTTTTGATTTCCCCATTATAAAAAGTAAATTTATTTAGTCAAATTGAACATATAAAAGTTTAAAATATTGATTTTAAAAAGGGTTCACTATTAAAAGTTGGTAAAAGTGCAATACTGAAAATGAATTTGTTCTTACATTATGTCTAAGAAACTCATAATATGGATTATAAAATTTTAAGGATTATATAAAGTTTAAAATTTAGTTAATACTATTCATAACCACTTTTGAACGTCTTGTTTGGTAAGTCATGGTGTGCTTGAACTCGTTGTTGCGTGTAGTGCAAGTTATCGAATTATTTTGAAGAAATAACAGACTATGAAATCTTGGGGTGTTACATTCTCCCCTCCATCAATAAATTGCGTCCTCGCAATTTTAAATTGTTATTCGAAAATAAAAGGTTGAATATAGAAAATATTTTTGTGGGAAAACCCACATCGGAAATTGGTTTAATAAAATTTTAGTCTTAATAAGAGGAAAAGAAAAATGAAAGGGTCACCACCAAATTATTATCTCTATTCAGAGAACATTGGTGGAAATTAGAGACATATAATTGGAGGAAAAACGTAAAAATTTATAGGTAGTGATTGATGTCATCAATCACTAACAAGTGTAAAATTGTGGGCCTTAAATTAACCAATCTATGATGATTTAAAATACCATCAGTTCAGCAAATCATATGGTATTCGGATAACACATTGTTTTGTTTTAAGACCCCTTCACTAAAGTATAAGAATTAATTTCTTCATTGAATAAGAGAAGAAGAAAAATATATACATGACAAGTAGAGTCTCATCCGTTAACTAAGTTCTACCACAAACTCATCTGTCATTATAAAAGATAATAGAACATAAAAATAATATTCTATTTATGCTATTCGTATATGGTTAAAAAATAGATTTATAAATCATCTAGAAGAACCATTAAAAAAATGACATTATTCAATCCAGGACATCACGTGGGTCAGTGGTAGGTGATACACCCTTGTTGCCCTTGGGTTATGGGTTCAAGTCTCGCGGCCTTTCTAGACACGACGGGTTTCCGCCCGACCTCCGGGTTGTCCTTTTTATGGAAATCCAAAATAATCCAAACTAGAACTATCCAGAATACTTCAGTCCAAAATTTATAAGGAAGGTAAACACAATTAAGATCCTTTTTTCCACGTAATAACATGTGAACACCTTCATCGTGTATTTTTTAAAACAATGAAACATCCTGAATTAACATAAAACATTATTGATTACATTCATGATCCCTTATTCCTTAAAGAATAATAGATATACTCCTTCAATCCAAAAATGTTGTAAACTCCAACAATGATAGAATATACAAATCATTAATCAGTTTCAAGGTATTCAAGAATATCCAATATATCTTATCCAAATCAATCAAGTATTATTCTAAAATCACTACCTAAGTATCAGAATCATATTATGGTTTATCTTTCTCTCAACAATATATTTTCCAAAAATTTAACCTTCTATTGAGTCATTTTTCTTTGTTCCACACAATCTCAAGTCCTTAATGAAATAGTACTACAGTACAATCCTTATATAATCCATAATTATTATAACAAGTACATTGTTGATACAACACTCAAATGACATAATCAACATAAGAACTATAATCATTCCTCCTCATCTGTGGTAGTATCATAACTTGATTATTATCCAATAGCATCATTTGCGGCATATTATGATGATAGGTTCGCATAGTGTCCAAACTCCTTGCAAATGAAGCATTGTACATTTGAAACCATTTTCATACCCTTGCAGTCACATACTTTTTTTCCCTTTTCCTCCACACTTATAACAAACTCTCATTCCTTTCAGAAAAGTTCAAGGGTGTTTCTTCCCACAGTTATCACATACGGGAAAATTCTTCTTTTCCCTCTTCCCTTTATCCATCATTCTCTCTTCCATCATTTTCTTCTCTTGCTTCCCTTCAAAGCCATAGGACTCAGTAAACACTTTACTTATCTTATCACCACATGATATTATTTCTTTATATGATGATAATACATGGGAGACTATTTCTCTTATAAATTCAAGCTTAAGACCATGAAAGAGATGATCCTTCTTTCCCTTTGGATCATGTGCATTTCTGGAGTTCTCATTCCTTCTACTAGGCGCCATTTATAAACAATGGAATACACTAGAATAGTCTATGAATAACAATACCTAATCCCAAAACTTGTAAAACACATAACATAAATTAAATAGTTTATGGATATTATGCATAATCATAAAAATGTTTCCTTTGAGGACGTATATACTCATAAACCCTTCATAATGGTTTGTAAAGAAAATGAGAATTATCCTAAGCATATCCCTCAAGATTGTCGTAACCAAGAGTGCAGCAAGGCCCGCTGTCGTGCACCAGTTCTCATTCGAGTCTAGCTCAAAGCGGTGTTTTCGGGTTTTACCCCTAGATACATATTTTCCAGAGCTGCCTCTACCTGCTCGTATCCAGACATGGATGTATTGCTCGTAAAAATCACAAAATTTCTACAATACCAAAATTCTAGAAAGTTCTTCTATACAAATCCTCAAAGTTCATCTTAAGTCTACGTGCTCTAATCAGAGTTTATCTATATCTAGCTTCCATGGTTTGTAATAAACTTCCTCTGATACCAACTGTAATGCCCCGACCCTAGATAACCAGAGTCGGTGCATTATTACATAACATTGGCATGATCACAAAGGATCAAGTCTCGAATGAACGATTTGTTTAGTAGTCTTGGAAACACTAGATATATTCATAAGTCTTACATTACATGATAAGGTAAAAAAACTACAACAACATCTTGTCTTCATATCCCCTCATACTATCCCTACAGGTCATTCATAAATTACTTCTTCACATCCTGGGAAAAATAAAACATTGAAAGGGTTGATCTCAGATTCTCATTAAGGATAACAGTATTGCATAAGCTTTCATAGATAATCATAAACACTTAAAGAAATTTATAACTAAAACAAAAGCTTTTTAAACTTGAACTTCAGCATAATATGGAAAAGATAAAATGAAATAATGTCATTTAATTATTCACATGGATATTCTACTAGTCTAACAATCACATGAAATATCAATAACCACATTCATAATGATGAAATGCATAATGCCAGACTATCATAACCACATAGCCAAGGCCTCGTGCCAAGACTACAAATAAGATTCTTCCAAGGCCTTGTGCCAAGACACTAGTTTGTCTCATGAGACCTACCGATGCATCGAGGAGATATAGAGGGCTCCACCCGTCACTTAATAAGTCCAATGAATTCCTCATATGAAAAGTTTTAAACATAACATAAACATTCATATTAAAACTAGCATAAGAAATGTCAATACATTAACCACAAACCATGAATGGTATAAAAATAGCACATCCACAGTCAAACATAACTCATTCGATACAATATGAAAGATTGTATTGTATCATATTAACCTCAATCGATAATAATGAATGATATTTAAATAGATGAAAATAACCATCATAAATATTTGAGAGAAATATCCCCCTTTTCTTGAAAAAGATTAAAAGTCACACTATTTTTCAAGAAGCCGTTTAAAAATAGATTTTTGAATCAAAGTGTCCCATACCACATTGAAACTTTTAAAAGGAGTATTAATTTTAAAACTTTAATTTCCATATAAATAAAACTTTAAAACTATTTTTTAAAACATGGACATTAATGAGAATTATTTAGAAGAATAAGTCTTTAAAACATTTAAAAATGGTATTTTAGTTTGACTTTCTAACCAATTGAGAGACACTTGAATAAAAATAATTGAGGTAATCAAAACATAGTAATATAATGAGAATAAAGGTATTCATCATATACTATGTCCAAGTACATTATATACACCACATATAAGTGATTTAGTGTATAACAACAAAGAAGTCTCAATGGAATGTAAATTGAGATAAAATCTCTCATAAAGTCCATATCCTTAGGTTAAGGATAAATAAAAGGCATAGTTATGTGTGAAAAATATAAATACACTAAATATTATTGGATATTCAGTGTAAAACAATAAAAGGACATTCACACATAATCTTGTAAAAACAACACCAATGAATAGGATGTTTAACTCAACAAATGGAGAATGAGTTAAAATTTCTCTTATCAAATTCATATCGATGACTTGAAAATTATCAATGGAGTGATTATGTGTATCATAAGTATATCCACAGAAAAGGGGAGTGTAAATTATGACATAACCAAATGAATAGTGATTCCACATATAATCTCAGAGTAAAATAATCAATGAAGTTTTTGTAAATCCGAATAAATGGAAATTGAAATTTCAAATTTCCTTATCGATTTGGTAACTTACGGAACAAACACCCATGAAAGACAGATAATACAATGATGATGTAAATACCCATAAATTATATTATATTACACAATTAATACAATCATGGGCAGTACACACACCACATGCAATAATTAAGTGGTGAACAATGGAATTCTCACGGAATTAAAAGTGAGATAAGAAACCCCTTACTTTGTACATTTTCCTTGGTCGACTGTAGGTTAACATCCTATATAATGGTGAAATATATGTTATTGAATTATAAAAGAATCATTTACATTAATATGATATCATATATTATATTTTCACATTGATTTGTTAATAATATCTTAGTATTATCGTCATTTCGGGTGTTAACTTACTCGTTTTCCTTTATATTATTTGTTACATAAGCCGTGTTTGGTATGGATAGGTTGTATCTTATTCATATCCAAGAATTATATCAAGTCCTTAAAAATTATTTTTAAATCATAAAATGATAATTATACTTGAATGGAAACGATGGAGGATGAATCTCATCGCTTTCGTGGAGACTGTAGTCCGTACGTACGCACGAGGGACAATATCATTATTTTGATGCTAAAATAATATATAATTGGATGGTATATCATATATATATAGAATAATTATAATTTTATATTTATTATTTACATAAATTACACATCATTATTATACCCATCCAAATAATAATTTATTGAATGACAATTACACCACGATGTGGAGATGGTAAGCCGTACGTACGCACGTATGGTGACATGTCATTCAAAGGATGGATAGAATACTGAATATGGTTGTACCATATTAATAATAATTTTATAGTATATAGTAGATACTGTATTCAGTATTTTATAATGTGAATAACAATGAAAGAAGAAGTTGAAGAAGAAAAGAATTTGAAAAAGGGTGGTGAAAACATTACCTCTTCTTCGGATTCTTCCTTTTGATTTGATCAAAATGGCTCCATAGGTTGGCTTTCGGATCCAAATAAGGCCTCTAGGTTGTATTGAATTATGTTGAGAGAGTATTTGGGCAGGGTTTGGCCGAACCAAAAGGCTTTTAAGGTGTGAAGTAATGAGAAGGGGGAGTGCCCTTTTATAAGAGGGGTGAGGGGAACCTTTGGAAAAGCTATAAATATTATTTTATAATAAATTCATATTCGGTTTCTAATGGCTCCAAAGTGGATTATTTAATGTTAAAGGTGGGGATAGGTTGAAAACAACTTAACCAATATAATTTATACAGGTTTGTGTCATTATATTAACCTTTTCTTTATGTATTAACTCTTAGTTAATTAGTTTCACTTTTACAATGTGTCTTTTTATTTTTATATTATATGGTTAATAAACTTACTATATACATCAAAGAGACCCTAAAGTGGTCCATTAATGACACAAATATCATTATATATGTCCCTTGGCCGAACCATAGATTTTTAGGAATATAATATCAATTAATAATATAATATTTGTTTTAAAAACTCTTTTTTGTCAATTTTGACACTATTCAATAATTGATTTTTTTGAAACTCATAATAGAATGATTACTTCGAAAAAAGTCAATTAAATCAATGCTAATATGTCATATTAACATAGAAAATTAGTTTAATTCAATAAAAGTCTCCAATTATATTTATTTGGATATTAATAATATCAATTATTTTAATTTTTTACTATTATGGTAATTACTGCATCATCATTGTGTCCTAAATGAATTAAATTATTTAATGTCTAAATATTATAAATAAAATATAATTATGTAGGAAATATTTTTATCATTCTAATGAATATTTATAATCGAATTTATCTTATGTGTAATCCTATATTAAAAATGTTTTAGTAAATAAACCTTGATTTTAACTCTTTTAACTTTTTTTGAATTAAATAATAATAAATGTCCTAATCTAATACAAGAGGACATAAATGATAATATTTTACTCTAAGGTTGTTTTTGGTCATGATACACTTGTCCAATAGAATTAGGACATGTGTTAGGATAATATTAATATCATTTTTACCCTTAATTACCCTATTCACTTTTAACCGTGGTAAATAAAAGTAAAACGTTACTACTCACCAAAAAATATTTTCATCTCATTGAACCAAATTTTACTCCTTGATATTAACTGGGTCTCTCGGATTTTCTAAATTCCACTCACAGAAGCGATAAAATTAAGTTTTACGAAAAATTCAGTTTTTTAACTACCACTTAGTTGTTTCACTATTCATCAAAAAAATGAAAGTTTCTAGAAAAATACCAAAAATTAAGCCTAAGCTATATTTGATATTATGATATCAAAAATGATGTCTATTTTACCAAATTAAAAACATATCAGTTGCATTAATTAATTTAAAAATTAATTCCTGTCGTTAAAACAAATAGCGTGTTTTTAAGAGATAATAACTATCAAAAGATTGCCACTTGTTTATGTCCGGTTTAATTGTGAAATTTTGTACAATAACCAATATTGTATTAAATGGTAAAAATATATTCTAAACATTATTTAAAACCACTCAAATTCATAATCTATCAATATAAATAATTTCGATTAAAAAAGTTTTTTTTAATTAAAATTTAGTAATTTTCACTATTCATCAAAATATAAATGTTATCTGAAAAGTTCCAAAATTCCACTTTAGGCTAAATTCAATACTCCGAATACAAAAATGAAGTCCATTTTGAGAGAAAAAATTTATAAAATTTCAAAAAGTAGGTATTAATATTCATAACGGCTAATTTGATTGGTTGTGGTGTGTGTTAGAACATGAAGTTATGTACAACACACACTACTGTATTATTCAAAGGAAATCGTACCGTGGAAGCTTGGGATGTTTCATTGTAAATTTTTGATGTCCCCATTCTAAAAAGTAAATTTATTTAGCCAAATTGAATATATAAAATTTTAAAATATTGAATTTAAAAAGTGTTCACTATTAAATGTTGGTAAAAGTGAAATACTGAAAACGAATTTGATCATACATTATGTCTAAGAGACTCAGAATATGGATTCTAAAATTATAAGGATTATATAAAGTTTAATATTTAGTTATTACTATTCATAAACTCTTTTGAACGGATTGTTTGGTAAGTCATGGTGTGCTAGAACTCGGTGTTGCGTGTAGTGCAAGTTATCGAATTATTTTGAAGAAATAACACACTATGAAATCTTGGGGTGTTAGAATTTGGATTAATGTAGAGTACGGTAGGGTTGGATTGAACACAAATAATATTGGACCCTTGTGACTAAAAGATTAATAAGTCATAGACTGGGCATCTGATTGATGCACCGTCTGTTTTGTTGATACCCTTATGATGTGGTGGTCCATTGAGAAAATTATTCATGTGACATCGTTGTAAATGGAATATCGACTAGTGGATTTTAAAGAGAACCCTCCCGGAGACAAGAAAGCGTAGTGCGGTAACCCAGTAGCTGGCTATGATGTGAAGAATGAATATAAATCATGTGTGGGTTAGCACCCAGCTATCATGTGTGGGTCAGAATCGATGGAACATGTGTGGGTCAGCACCGAGTGATCTAGTGTGGGTTAGCACCAAGAGATCCTATGTGGCTCAGCAACGAAAAATCTTGTGTGGGTCAGCAGATAAGCCTCGTGATAGTGTAAGATGCTTCAGTAGTTAAATCTAATCATCTCTACTGATGTACTTAAGGTATACCTTCTATGATCTATGTTCATAGTTGTGTGGTACATCCCATCACTGTAATACCTTGGTGATATTCTACTGTGTGTCATACCTGAGTGGTACAAATCATTCTGGTATTCCTTCCTTTCGAGAATAGTTGAGCTTTGGGATTTTGTGTTGGACCCTGTGTTTCCTATGGATTGAGATGGGTATACTTGATTACTTAGGTATATTTATGGTCATATACCTAAGTAGGGTTGACAGTTGACTTCATGTTTTGTGGTTTATCCAATGTGGATTTTGTGAGACCTTGAGGGTCTCAAGGTCTCTACTGAGTATCGTTATACTCACCCTTGCACGGGAAATTCCCACACCCTATTGTGTTTGGTGCAGACGACAGATAACACTGACTGAGGATAAGAGTACCAGAACTAGAGGTAGCTCAGAGGTGGATGTTAGATGTGGCGAATCATAGAGATGACCGTTCGTGAGCAGTACATACCCTTCAGGTAGGATTCATGGTGGATGATCCAGGAGCTACTTTTCACCTATCATCTGTCTTCTACATCCTAGATTTACTTTTACTTTTGAGTTAGTCTTGTATTCTGGAACCTTTTTCTTATTGTACTCACTCTATGTACTATTTAGTTTACTTGAGTTCGTATATTATTTTGTGCTTGGTTGTGTGTGTTGTATGTTATAAATGCAATGTCTTCTTAGTTTTTGGGAATACGTCTTCGGTGCTAGTCCCCAGCCCCTAGCCTATGGAAGGAAGGCTTGGGGAAGTCATGACACGGGCCCTAGGGGACGGGTCATAAAAAATTGGTATCAGAGGAGTTTATTTTACAATAGAACATAGTACTATGATGTTTCTTTCAATGGAAAAAGTGTTATGTGTAGTTAGTGTGGTTATTAGTTTATGGAATCTAGTGTTGGTGTAGCGGCCAACATATCCATTCACCTGGACTGTGACTTTTTATTTTAGACTCAGCGCATGAAAAAAATGATTTCATGTGTTTTTTGAAGAGTTTCCTTTGTGATCTTTTTGAGTCCGCTCACTAGGTTCAACTTTTTGACCATGGCACACCTATTTATTTTCAGGATGACTTCATGCAGACATCCTGCTAGGGTACCAAATATAGTATACACTGATAGACCACCGAGAAATGAGGCCTCGGTGTTGGCTCCTCTTATAGTAGAGGCACCAGCGGAGGCACCATCTGTACCATTACCCATTGGGCAACCGATGCCACCATCCTGATCAGTAGAGGGTGCATGCCGCTTCAGCACATTTCACGAGTTCCAATGCATGAGGCTACCCTGGATCAAAGGAGAGAGGGACCCATAGGCGGCTGATGATTTGTTGGAGGTCGTGGTGAGAGTTTTCTGACTAGTAGGGACAGTAGCTGATCTCAGGCTGATCGTTGCCGATAGTCTTCTTTAGGAAGCAGCTAATAGATGGTGGAGCATGATGCTCCAGATTCACGACAAGGTGACACATCTTTGGATAGACTTCGAGAGTCTGTTTTGGGCAGAGTTTGTCCCAGCAACTCTTCATGCAGTGCACATACAAGAGATTATTCATCTATAGTAGAGAATCATGGCTATGACTCGGTACATATCGAGGTTCGCTGACCACTCATGCTACTCAACTGATATAGTTTGTGACCCATTCTTCAGGGATCAGACCTTCTAGCAAGGAATCATGCCCGAGATCAGGGCTTTAGTGATTTCACTTATCATCCGGACGTGGGCGGGAGTGTTAGAGAGAGCCCTCTTAGTGGAGAGTTTCCTTATTAAGAAATTTCCAGTATCTAGACCCACCACCAGTTGTCACAAAGGGAATTCTTCCGCATCTAGTAGCATACATATGTCACAAAGGTCCAAGAGGACCAAAACTTCGGGTGGATGACCGCAGGATTCAGGGTCAGTTGTGTGGGGCACCCGAGGCAGAGCCAGTCATGCCATGATCGGGCAGTGTTACACATGTGGCAGGAATGATCACATGGCTCATGACTGTTCGACCCACTATTCGGAGGATCAACAGATGGTCAAAGGACCGCCGAGGAAGAGACAGAGGTTTGACCAAGGATGTCCACACGGATCAAGAAGATGTGGCAGAGGAGTTGACCGTGCATCTGGTGTTGGTTGAAGATTCAAGATGTTACTACCCCCACCACCAGGTGGTCCACCCCGACCATTGAGAATAGGTGGATAGGGGAGATATCAACTCTTGGCAGTTGAGGCCTATGACCATGGTGCTTCAGAGATGATACGAGGTATGATCTCTATCTACTCCACCATTGATTCAATACATATAGACACAGGTACGTGCCATTATTTTATTAGCATTACCCTCGTTCGGTGCTTGTAGATTACGATGGATTTGTTGGCTCGATCCTTACATCTAGATAATCTTAAGGGAGAAGATTCAATAATTATTAAATGGTGTCGGTAGTGCGAGCTTACTCAATTAGGAGAGAGCTTTGGTCGTGTTCTCCTAGTAGAAGCATCGAGGACATATGATATCATCTTGGGTATGGACTGGTTATCTATATTCCATGATCTGATTGACAAGATTAGGTGAAATGTATGGTGTTTCCTCATTGATGGGACAATGTTTAAATTCACTGATGATAAGGGAGCCTTTGGAGCATAGGATGGACTTACCCAAAGGAGGGTGTAGCCGATCACTCATCAGTTGACTATCCTTAAACTTAGAGCGGTTGATGTGGGGAGTCCGAGATATCCTGTAGTGGTGGAAAAGTATGAAGATGTCTTCCCTAAAGATGTTTTAGGTCTACCTCCTCGTAGATAGGTGGACTTTTACATTGACTTGTACCCCCGAGATGACATCGATATCTATACCAGCGTATCATATGGCCCCTACAGAGCATCATGAGCTGCAGATGAATTTAGAGGACTTGCAGAGGAAGGGATTCATTTCGACCAGTGTTTCACCTTGGGAAGCCCCATCATTATTCACCAAGATGGTGGATGGGATATTGAGGATTTTTTTATTATCAGCACCTAAAATAGGTGACCGTGAAGAAAACGTACCCACTCCCGAGGATTGAAAATATCTTTGATCAACAGAATGGAGCACGATGGTTCTCGGAGATGGACCTCAGATCTGGCTATCACCAGCTCAGAGTAAGTGATGAGGATGTGCATAAGACAGCTTTCAGATGTCGTTACAACCACTAAGAGTTCATGGTTATTTCGTTCGATGCAAAAAATGTTCCAATAGTGTTCATGGGACTCATGAACATGTCCTTTCAACCATAACTTTCTCGATTTGTATTAGTCTTCATTGACAACTTTCTGGTCTACTTGGCTTCTGAGGAGGAGCATGTCGATCATTTGCAGGTAGTACTGGACACACTCCGAGAGAACTAGCTTTATGGTAATCTCTCAAAGTGCCAATTTTGGATCCAAGAGGTTCACTTTCTTGGACATTTCATCTCGGAGGCTGGAGTTGCAGTGGATCCAGGGACGATTGAGGTGGTACATGCTTGGGAGCCACCCCGGAGTGTGACGGAGGTATGGATTTTCCTATGTTTGGCTGGATACTACCGGAGATTTGTGCCAGATTTCTCCAGAGTTATAGCACCACTATTAGCATTGATGAAGAAGGGGAAACCCTTCGTGTGGTCGGAGATATGCCAAAAGATTTTTCAAAAGCTAAGGCAGAGGCTGACTGGTACCCCCATCTTGAGGCTTACAGAAGAGGGCGTAGGGTACGTAGTCTTCTGCGACACATCCTAGACCTGACTCTGATTTTTCCTGATGCAAGTGTGAGCAGTGATCGCATATGGTTCTTGAAAGCTAAGACAAAATGATGAGAACTATGCTACCCATGACCTGAAGTTAGTTGTAGTGGTCTCTGCCTTGAAGATGTGGCGACATTTCATGATGGGCGAGGGTTTTACATTGTACACTCATCACAAGAGTCTTAGGTATATCTTCTCTCAGAAGGACCTGAACATGAGACAACGACGTTTCCTTGAGTTCATCCAAGTCTATGTCTTCGAGATATTCTATACTCCTGGTAAGGGGAACGTTGTAGTAGATGCACTCAGTAGGAGGTCTGGAATATAGCTGATAGGCGAGGTGAAAGAGTTGCTGGGCACATTGCATATATCATTTGTGGATCGAAATATAGCATCTTTTCTTCAGTCTCATATAGTCACCCCCACACTTCTCCAGCGAGTTAGGGAGGCACAACATGAGGACAATGGCTAAAAGGCTCGAGGTGACCAAATATCAAAAGGAGAAGCACCTGATGGGTTTTCTAAAGGTGGGGAGCACATTATCCTCTTCAGAGGATGTACCGTGGTACCAGTGTCACTTCCGGAGGAAGTGTTGAGGGATTTCCACACATCCCCTCTGGCGGTACATCCAGGAGTGGAGAAGATGTTCCAATATCTCTTATGACAACACAGGAGGCCAGGAATAAAGAAAGCAGTAGCAGAAATTGTCTCTCGATGCCTCACATGTTAGAAAGTGATGGCGGAGCATCAGGTATCAGCATGTTTGGTTCATCAGTTAGATATCCCAGAGTGGATGTGGGATGGTATATATATATATACTTCATGATAGGACATCCACGTATATCCAGGTGTCGTGAATCTATTATGGTGATCGTTATCTGACTCAGCTAGTTAGCCCACTTCTTACAGATTAGAGAGTAGGGTTCAGTAGAGATCCTGGGACGCCTCTATGAATAAGATATTTTGTTGCTACATAGATTATCCTTGATGATTGTTTCTGATCGTGATTCAAGTTTTACTACCCGACTATGTAAGGGGTTTCAGGAGGCTTTCGGGACACAACTTCATTTGAGAACCACCTTCCATCCTCAGATGGATGGCCAGATATATCAGACCATTTAGACTATCGAGGACATGTTGCGTGCTTGTGTCCTCGACTTCAGTTGCAGCTGGGAGGATCACTTTCAATTGGTGGAGTTCGCATACAACAGTAGTTATCACACCACCATTGGGATATAAACTTTTGAGGCATTGTATGGGTGACCTTGTAGATCACCATTGTGCTGGTCTAACCATGGGGAGTCAGTACTAGATGGACCAGAGATGATACGAGCTACCACAGAGAAGGTGACGATCATACAGGAGTGGATGAAGACTGCACAGAGAAGGCCGAAGTCTTATGCAAACAAGAGTTAGAGACCTATAGAGTTCAAGGTTGGTTTCCACATCTTTATACAGGTCTCACCTCGACTTTGTTTTTTGAGATTTGTTCGAGGCGGAAAGTTATCTCTGAGGTTCATCAGACCCTTCCAGGTCCTTAGTAGAGTTGGCGAGGTGGATTACCACATATGACTCCCCCCTCAGTTTCCCCAGATGCATGACGTCTTCCATGTATCCCAGTTGAGCAGATGCGTACGTTACCCTTGTCACATCATCAACCACAGAGAGTTGGACGTCAATGATTGGGCGACTTTTGCGATGGTTCCAGTGGATATAGTACATCGATAGGTGCAGGTACTTCATGGGCAGTCAATATCTCTCATGCACATTTTATGGTATCACAGGAACCTCTAGTAGATCACATCGGAGTGGGAGAATCAGATACGTGATATGTACCCCCCCTATTGTTCCATTAGTTTGTGTTATGGCTTATGGGGATACAAATACCTAAGGTGGGGATACTATAAAGAGTTGGAAATTTCTTGTTAAACATATTTTCATTTTATGGGAATTTTATGATTACCTGAAAATTGATGGTGTGTGATTCCGAGGCCTGGAGTGCCTGGAATGAATTTCTAAACTTTTTTTGGGTATGTTTAGTAAACGTGTGAGCAGGTTTTTGTAACTTCATAACCATTGTTCGGAACTAAATTATGAGGGTACCGTTGAACTCACAGCACCAGTATTCACTTAATGGGACCTTCACCTCGACTACAGTATGTCATGGTTGAATGATAAAATTTGGGTTTTTATGAGGAAATAGATAGAAAATAAAATAAAAATTTCTTTTATATTTATTTTCATTGAAACTCCCATGTGGGTGTTGAGAGGTGGGTACCACCATAACTAAAACTCCCATGTGAGGTTATGGTGGTGGGACCACCTGAGACTAAAACCCCCTTGAACACCCCTTATAATTGGATAAATTCTTAAACTCCGTCCTTAATGTGGAGAAGTCTCTTGAACTTTCTCTACATCAATTATTCCAACACCTCTTGATTAATAGTGCCAATTAAAATTAAATTAATGAAACCTAATTAAATTTATATTGGCTATTAATTTTTTGTGAGATGTGTTTGAAAATAACATGGAGAAACTTTTACCCTCTCCAACGAAGAAAACCTCCCAATGAAGAACGACCACTGAAGATCGAAGAATGTGGAAATCGACCCTGAGCCGGATCGGTAGAACCTGACAGAGGCAACCAACACAAGATTTCTTCGACGACAACAAACCGATGATTGTGGAAATGCTGATGTCACCATCAACATCCCTTCCAACGTCAATGATCAATCATGGTTGGGGTTTAGTTGTGTATGATTTTATATTCCAATGTTCTTCCCTTCTAAAACAATGAACCATGATCAAATCTCTAACTTGTTGATCCGTGGATGTTTTCTTTTGAGTATTTGGGAATAATCATTTCCATAGGATTTATGGTGGTTGTTTGAATATTATTCCTCTTACATGTTCTTGATAATTCATCTTAAAATATGTAATAGATTATAGCAGCTTTCTACCACTCTAAGGTAGAGAGTTCGGGCTAAATAAACATAGCCTGACCTCTCCACAAATCTTGTGTTTAGTTGTTATTTTCAACAAGGTGGATTTGGATGACAACCATGTTTGGTGGGGAACAAGAATGGTGGTGGGAACCACCATCGGCCACAATTCAGGCGACGGTACAACGACACCACCCCACTGCCATCCTACCTCCAGCGGCCTCCGTCGTCTGCGGCCGCCATCGCCCCGTGGCCTCCGCCGGCCTACAGCCTCGTGTCGTCTGTGGCCTCTGCCGCCACACAGCCTCAGGCCTTCTGCGACCGTGCTTCCTCATGGAACATTGTGGACTCACCGCCCAGTGGCCCTCCACGGCCCCCTACGGCCTCCGCCACAATGTGGAATCACGCCGCCCATGGCCTCTGCCACCCCACGACCTCGCGCCATCCGTGGAAACCGCCGCCCCGTGGTCTCGTTCCATATCTGTCCGCTACAGCCACGCGGCCTCGTGCCACCCGTGACATCACCACCTTGTGGCCCTCTGTATCCCCCATGGACTCACCGCCCAATGTCCCTCCACGGCGCCTCGTGGCCTCACTGCCCCCACCACACTGCTGCCCTCGCGACCCCTCTACGGCCTCATGCCGCCCTCGCGGCCTCCGTGCATCCCAGTGCTGGAAGAGCCACCCAGCACAGTCGGCTAGTCCCAGGGAGCTAGACCAGACCCAATGGGCCGAGTCGACATGAATCGGGTAGGGTTGGCCCAGGACGGGATGGGCCAGGTCAGTCTGACTGGGTCGGACTAGACCCCAACCAACATAGAACCTTTTCTCTATCATCCATAACATTGGCACCACGTGTCCATTTGACGAACCATTAGTGGTGCTCGAAACCTTGGAGCCTATAGTCCCTCTTAGTATAACCCACTAGAGATTTGGATAAAGTTGGAGTATGGTCTGCTTGCATCGATCATAACTCCAATCGGGCCCTTGGGGCTAAAATATTAATAACTCATAGACCGGGCATCCGATTGAAACACCGTCTATTGCATTGAGAATCATATAATGTGGAAGTCATATGAGATTCATCATCATGATATTTTGTGGTAGATGCAGTATAGAGCAGTGGATTGTAGATAGGACCCTCCTAGATACAAGCGAGCGTTGTGCGGGAACCTAGTAGCAGGGTGCGACGTGAAGAATGAATAGTGATCCTATGTGGGTCAGAACCTAGAGATCCTATGTGGGTCAACACCGAGCGATCCTATGTGGGTCAACACCAAGAGATATAGTGTGGTTCAACACCAAGAGATCCTATGTGGGTCAGCACCTCGCGATCCAATTGGGTCAGTACCAAGCGATGCATTGTGGGTCAGCAGCAGAACCTCTTGACAGAGTAAGATGATTCTATAGTTACATATAATCATATCTACTATTTTACTTATGTTATACCTAGTGTGAGCTGAGTTCATGCCTGTGTGGTACTTCCCTTCATGTTAAACCCTTGGTGGTATTCTTTTGTGTGGCGTACCTGAGTAGTACTCGCCTTCGTGGTATTCCTTCCTTTATGGAACAGTTGAGCATTGGACTTTTAGGTTGGACCATGTGTTTCCTCTTGATTTAGATGTGTATAATTTATAACTTAGGTATATATATTGGAATATACCTAATTATGGTTGATAGTTGAATTCATTCTTTGGGGTTTATCCTTTTTGTATTTTGTGAGACCTTGAGGGTCTCGGGGTCCCTATTGAGTATCGTTAGACTCACCCCTGCATGGGTTATGCCCGCAACCTATTGTGTTTGGTGAAGACGAAAGACAACCCTGACTGAGGAATAGAGTACCAGGACAAGAGGTAGCTCGGAGGTGGACGTTAGATGAAGAGAACTACAAAGATGGTCTTTCATGAGTTGTAACTACCCTTCAGGTATGATTTGTGGTGGATGATCTAGGAGCTACTTTTCACCTATCAGCCGTCTTGTACTTCCAAATTTTCAATGTACTTTTCAGTTGGGATTTTATTTTGGCCCCTTTTTTTAATGTACTCACTCTGTATAGTATTTAGTTTACTTGAGTGTGTATCTTTCTATGTGCTTGGTTGTGTGAATTATAGGTTATAAAGGCAATGTCTTCCCAGTTTTTGGGAATACGTATTCAATGCTAGTCACAAGCCCCTATCCTATGGAAGGAAGGCTTGGGGTAGTCACGAAACATGCCTTGGGGGATGTTCATGAGATAACTACTTTCACCTCCTTGGGTTCAATAGACATACCATGTTATCATTCCATGTATTCCATGAATTTCTATTTCAAATCTGAGAAATCACACATTGATTTTTATCATAGGGTTTGTGATTTATTAGAAAACTAAAAAGTATTCTTAGATGATTCCCATGATCCTCCTTATACATATAGTAACTATACATTCATCATAAAATACTACCACAATGGTGTCTAGATACTTCTGTAAAATCATGTAAATTAATTCCATGAAAATATTCAGAGTTCTTATTAGAAAAACATGCATAAGAATGTACATATAATGACCATACCCACCACAAAAAGGAATTTTCTAAATTTCAGCTTCAGTTATTTTCAACTAATGGTTACTAGTGTGGTGATCAATTTTAGGAACCACATTCCAATTTAAATTTGTGAAACAAATCATCAATATGGGGAAACATATACATGTTCTTCATCTTAACACGATCTAGATTTATCTAATCAACACATAGGTGAAGTGAACCATTAACTTTCATGGAAATGAAAACAAGTGAAACCCTAGATGACATAATTGGGCATATAAAAAAATTATAAAGAATATCATCCAATTAGGACATCATATATTTAAACTCATATACTTCCCTAGAGTAATAACATATGTAAACTATATTATTTCCATCTATTAAATCAATGTAAAACAAAACCTCCCTTACTTATGGAAATGTATAGATTTATGAATGAAAAATGTTTAGAATCGGAAAAAATATGGAGGGAAATATTCACTGAAATATAGTCACTCTACATCAAAGGAATACAATGATAATACTTTCCCAAGCATCGGATAAGATATTCTGACCCATCATGACGTTGGGTTCCATTCTCCATAAAAATAAGAGAAACACCATTAGGTGTAGTAAAGGATACACATCAAATATAAAAAAAATATGTATTAATTGGACATGATCCAATACATATCAAATATGAATTCAATAGACTTCATGTCAAGAACAAAATATCTCCAGGAAATATCAATATCTGATAGAGGGAAAAAACATGTAGGACTATAGAGAACATGTTCTCTCATTGTACTAATTTGTGTATTAATATCCATTTACCAACATTATATCTCCATAGTATTTCAATAATAATAATAATAATAATCGAAATAAGTGAATGAGATGAACTAGAAAAAAATAAAGTAGTTAATTATGAGGAATATATAGTGATGGTCCCTATCATGTTTACTAGACCAATATCTGCTTCCCAGGGAGACTCTTCCACTGCATGAAGATTCTTCGTTCCAGATTATCGGGGCTAGAGAAATTTTGAAAATGAAGAATATGATTTTTCCATATTTTTATAAGGATAAGATGATTCAATTCCACTATGTAGAGTATAATATATTTGGAAGAACCTCTGTAATTTTCCCAGTCATCTGCATGAGCCATAGTTCATGGGTAACATGGTGTAACCCCTCGTTGAATGTCCTAGCTTACCACACTGATAATAAAAAAATGGTCATATTCCATGCACTTCATGTGGTAAAGAATAACTCCACTATCGGAAACAACAATGAAAACCATCCCACTTCCACTTTCCCTTGTAGCGATGCACACTTCCATTGAGAGAGAAAAAACTCATGAGAACGCTATCATTCCAGCCAGTTCCATATCGACCATCAATGCTCTATCTAGTACATCAGAAAAAATAGATATTTTATACCATAAAACCTGAAAACGGATATCTTGACAAAGTCTCAAATTGATCCTCTGATCATCCATGTTCTCATTTTATACAAACTCTTGTCAGAAATACACGAGCTCAGAAAAACGCTTATCACACTCTATAACTATCTTGTTAGCCTTATAAAGTCTAAATAAATTAGAACACTTGGATAACAAGATCGATTCATGGTATAACTGATCATAAAATAGATCATTGATGTCTTCCACTATAATCCCTCATTCTTCTTCACTATCGCCATTTTGTCCATCCATCTTCTTCTTCGTCTTTCCAAAATGTTGTCTACACATTTCACATTGATCTCATTAGGTGTGTCCAGGAACCCAAAAATAATTCCATGCTGCTCTACCATTCCTTAGTCTCTTTATGATAATTTGATAGTGAAGAAACTCTTCAGAACTAGATTTTATAACATCACACCTAGGTTCCACAAATAGGGATTTAATGGGAATTAATGGTGGTACCAATCCTAGATGTTTGAAAATATTAAAATCACCTCAACCATATTTGGATCAGAAAAAATGATTCACTAAATGAGGTTTACTATAAGATTCATCTTGGATATAAGTCACATGACTTCTTAGAGGCATGAGGCTACCCATAATCAGAAGAACACAAGAATGATATCAGATAATGTTCAAACAACGTAATGATAGAAATTAAACTCAACTGATAAAATAAAATATTCTATAGATCTCACTCTATACAAGTAAAAATAGCGAAACGATATTAACTAATCCACTTTACACCTTTCCCTAACAAACCGTAGAGAATTATAGTTTATTGTCATGATATATATCCATGAAATCAAACACTACTACCTCATATGTCCGGAAAATATATCAAAAATGCATACTAAATTCAACAGAAACATTATCCTCCACTAATACCACTTTTTTGGACGAAATCCCAGTACCATGGTATCCTGATAACTGATCCTGTCATGAAATATCCATAATGGAATTCTTGATCACCATGGGTTATCAACTAGATCCCAAAATCAATTCCAACTTAATTTTTAATTGGTTTATCCTAAAGAGTTATGAGAGTAAAAGAGAAATGACAATATGCACTCCTAATAAAAATTCACTAGGACTTATGTACCATTTGTCAATGATGCATTAAAAACCAATGTACAACAACAAAAATACCAAAACATGGAATAGAGCCCATGTCACAAAGGACATAACTCACCATGTCTGTGGTTCAACAGTAGGATCAAACTGTAAGAGATATCATTCCCTTCGTCAAACCATGAAGTAGATATTGTACAGACACCTGAAAGAATAAATAGGGTATGAGCCAAATCATTGTAGGATTCTACCAATGATTTCATAATAAGATTAAAATACCAATTTAATCATTAATATGATTTCATTTTTCAAATTAACATTATCATAATTTCAATTTAATATTTGTAACACCCTGACCCTAGTTACCCTGAGTCGGTGCATTTTTACATAATATTGGAATGATCATAAGGGATCAAATCTCAAAAGACAGATCAGTTTAGTAGCATTGTATGTACTACATACATTCATAAGTTCTACATTACATTATAAAATAAAAAACAAAACTACATTATCTCCATTGACCACATTCATATCCCTTAGACTATTCCTCTGGGTCAGTAATAAAATACTTCTTTCACATTCTCGAAAAAATGAAACATATAAAGGGGTGATCTCAGATGCTCAGTAAGGACAAAAATATAGTAAAAACATTAATAAATAATAAAAAACATTTAAGGCGACGTATAATAATAAGACACAAGCCTTTTAAGCATAAAAGTCTTCATATTATGGAAAATATAATTTAATTAAAGTCATTTAATTATTCACATGGATATTATACTTATCGAATAAACACATCCAATATCAATAGCCTCTTTTATATTGATGGATTTCATAATGGTTGACTTCATAACCACATAGTCAAGGCCTCGTGCCAAAACTAAAAATAAGATTTTGTCTAGGACTTATGCCAAGACATTAGTTTGTCTCATGAGACCTACCGATTAATTGAAGAGTTATATCGAGCTCCACCTGTGACTTACTAAGTCAAATTAATTCCTCGTATGAAAAGGATTAAACATAACATAATAATTTCTATTAAAATTATTGCATCCCTCCTTTGTATTACATAACGTTTCATTATATTTTACAAACAGAGGATCTTTAAATTCTAGTGTCTTCGAAATCAGGTACATAATTAATGAAAAAAACCATTATTCCAATACACTTGTAAGGATTCATAATAGATTCATCTTATCTGAAATTATTTCATATTACAACCTAGATACATATATCAAAGGAAAGGGTGAGAAAAATGCCTATTATGGGAAGTAAGGGAATGAGTTTACTTGTGATATCAATAAGAACATAAAAACATAAATACATGAGAAATTGAAGTATAGGTAAGTCATAATAAAAATAACATGAAACAAAACATGCATATGTGGCTACAACATATCATTTTGAAATTCATGAACATATCACTGAGGTACAACACTGAGGTTTCATAAAAATATTACATAGGTTATTCACCTAGGTATCGTGAAACGTGTCATCTCTAGAGATAAATTATTTACCCATTGCATTGGAGTGCTATCCGAGTGCACCCTTAATATTTATTTACATTCATGTGATCCAAAATTATCATAATAAAACATTTCATAAATAACCCATAGAGAATAAAATAAATGGGATTCATTTCAAAATCATGACGTTTTAAAAAGTACAACAAAATAAGTTCATTATGTCATTTATAACCCATGGAAAGTGAGTGAGAGTTATATCTATGACAATTCCATAATCAAATATATCATTTTTTTGTATTTATGAACACCCATAGAAATGAAATAGTTCTGGTTATTACTATAAATAAAATAATTGAATTTCTTGAGAAAAAGAGAGTTATATTTAAGGCGAAATTTCTGTAGCATAACGGTCGTATAAGATTGTTTTAGAAAATAAGAAAAAGAAAGAGAAATAGGGTCCATGATACATAAATTAACCATTTTACTATATAGAGACATAATAAAATATAAATAAGATCATGGAGTGGAAATTTGGATGACATACCACAATTAAAGGAAATATGATAGGAAAGAGAATATGTGATTTCTTTTACAAAAATTCGACAGCCTAACGGAATCACATAAAATTTCAGAAAAACAATTGATTTGAAAATAAAGGGTCTCTCAACATTTCTACATGAAATGGACAGTAGTAAAGATATATATGAACAATCCTGCATAATAAAATTGAACTATAAGACATAACATAAAGGAAGTAATGACTAAAAAGATGAGGGTGAAAGTATCCCTTACCTTGAAGAGTAACATTGAAATCATGATGGTCGGGACCTTGGAAGGATTGAGGGAACCTTGGGAAGATTCTAGAGAGAGGAATGAAGTGTTTGGATGAACATAAAAGGCTTTTAGTTAACAGGAGGTTGGATATTGGGTGGTTTTATATAGAAAAAGAGAGGGGATTGTTTATTATTTAGGTTTGGGACACCTCACATTAAAAAAAACAACAAACCAGCCCATGTTATTTGACCATGGTTTCTACAAAAAGGGAGTGGAAGAAAATATTTTATATGTTCAATGGATGAAATTTTTAAAATAATATGGTTTCTTATGTGGAGGTTAGTCACACTGTCAAGAAAAACAATTTTAAAAGACAAAATGTTAAAAAGCCTTGGACGGTCCACTAAAGCTTTGTAAAATAAATCAAAGAAACCCAAATTCAATTTATTTTAATGGTAAAACATATATTGGCCGAACCTATAGTTTATAGTATTTTATTAAATCACTATCGGGTCATTATTATGTCATAAAACACATTGTATATTTCTACGGTATTTTCTTTTTACCCAAAAATTTTAGTGTATCAGAAAAATAGGAAAAATTCACCACTGGATTATTCCGACGTCCTATTTATGGAAATAATATTCATTTTATCTAAATAATTGTATAAATAATTTATTTTTCACTTTTAAAATAAAAACCAACATTTATAAAAAAATTCATGGGTTTTTACAAAAATGGATTTCAAACCATAATAAAAATTACAATTTCACTCATAAAATTTTATGATAATTTATTTTTAATTAATTTAAGTATAATAATAATATTTTATTAAAATATTTTTAAATTCAAAAATCCATTAATTTATCAGCATCCACTTCTTCCATAGGCAGTTTCGTTCAAGCTCGGATTGGGCATGGTCGCGTGAAAAGGCCAATGATACAACCTCCCTTCACAGCTCTGATAAATGGGCTTAATATGGGGAATTTATACTAGATGAGGCCATTGCTTCATTTTTCTATGTTAAAAAAATTTGTTAAAACCCTATATTTATATTAATCATGTGACCACTGTTCAAAGGCTATATTAGCAACGATCATAATTGTTAATGGTATTTTAAAATACAAAAACATAAAACAAAATAATTTCATATGTTGTGTAACCATTTAAGCTATTTAATTAGATCAAGAGGTAATTTCATTAACTAAAGTTTGGGTCGTTACAATCTTCCCCCATTAAGAAATTATGTCCCTGAAATGTTAACTCATACCTTAAAAAGAGAAAAGGTGTGGGTACTTCTGCCTCACAGACTCCTCCAGTTCCCATGTGGCTTCTTCTCATTTATGGTTCCTCCATAATACCTTAACAAGGTTGTTAGTAATTTTTGCATAGAACCTTGTCTCTATGATCAAAGATCTCCACCGGGGGCTTCTCATAAGAGAGGTCAAGTTCTATTTGTACCACCTCATGGTTTAGTACATGTGATGGATTAGGTATGTACTTCCTCAAAAGGGATACGTGGAAAACATCATGAACTTCTCTAATATTTGGAGAAAGTGCAAGTTGATAGTCCACTGATCCCACGCGATCAAGGATTTCATAGGGGCCAATGTACCTAGGTCCGAGCTTTCCATTCTTCCCAAACATCATGACTCTCTTCCAAAATTAAATTCAAAGAATGAATTTGTAACCAACATCAAACTCCAAGTCCGCTCAACGGTTTTCAGCATAGATTTTTTTTCCAACTTTGAGCAGCCTTGATGTGTTGTTGGATGGCATGGACTATTTCTATCATCTCTTGTACAAGATCAGGCCGAAGAAGCTTTATCTCACCTGCTACATCCCAACAAGTAGGATTCCAAAATCTTTTCACATATAGAGCTTCTTAGGGTTCCATTTGAATACTCAAGTGGATGTTGTTGTTGTAAGATATGTTTAAGAAATGACTTTGTCATTTTTCATGAGGACGCATCCATGCCCTTTTAGAGATGCATTTCTAAAAATAATGATTCATTCTCCACTTGAGGGAAGAGTTAAGATGGGTGCAGTAACCAATATCTTCTTAAGCTCTTAGAAACTTTTCCCAAATTACTTTTTCCAGATGGGCATGACCCCTTTCTATGTTAACTTGGTTAATGGATAAGAAATTCATGAATAGTTTTTCACAAAACTTTTATAATGTCCCGCTAACCCAAGGAAACTATGAATCTCAGTTATTGTTGTAATATAAGGCCACTCCTCTATAATTTTTGCCTTTGTAGGGTCAACTATGAATGATTCATCGGTAAGAATGTTCCCAAATAAAGCAACTTGTTGTAAACAGAAATCGCATTTGATGAACTTTCCAAAAAAACCACTCTTATAGAGTTTAAAAAATAACCCTTAGATGATCATCATAATCCTTGAAACCTTTATAATATATCAGAATATCATCAATAAAAACTACCACAAAGTTATCATGGTAGTCTTTAAATAATATATTAATCAAATCCATAAAAATTGCTGGTGAATTAGTCAGTATGAAGGGAATAAAAAATTCATAATGCTCATATCTTGATCGAAATGTAGTTTTTTTAATATCTTCTTTCTTCACCCTCAATTTATGATAACTAGATTAAAGATAAATCTTATATGATAATTGATCCCCACAAAGTTGGTCAAATAAATCATCATGTCATGGATGTGGGTCTTTTTTCTTTACTGTAATCTCATTCAGTTCTCTATAATCAACACTTTGCTGCATCGATCAATCCTTCTACTTCACAAAGAGAATTGGTGATCCCCAATGAGACACACTCAGACGGATAAACCCCTTGTCCAAAATATCTTGGATATGTTTCTTTAATTCCTCTAACTCCACATTTTCCATCACATACGGTGTCTCTAATATCAGATGAGTTCCAGGTACGAGCTCAATGTAGAACTCTAACTCTCTTTCCGGGGGAGGTTTGGGTAACCCCTCAGGAAATACATCAACGTATTCCTACATGATGGGGAAAATTTCTATCCATAAACCATCATCTCCTTCTTATTATTCAATGATAAACTCCATAAATACAGTTATAGGGACTTCTCCTTGACAAGTATCTGGTTGAGATATCTCTCATTGGAAGATAAAAGTTGATTTTCCATTCAGAACTACTCATATTTCCTTTCTTCTCCATTTGATCTTAGCATTATATTTTTAGAGCCAGTCCATCCCTAGTGTAATGTCACATTCCAGTATAAGAATGACTACTAGATTTGCGATATTATTGTCCTCACCAATGTAAATACTATATTTTCTAAACACTGACAATGCTTCTATAATCCAACCAAGAGTCTTGATTGATTATACTACTTTTAGAAAATCAGGGGTTGATTCTAAATTATTTGAAAACATGGAATAAATAATGGAATGTGTAGAACCACAATAAAAAAAATTTCTTGATTTCTCTAAGAGAAAAAAAAGAGTACCTTCTACCACATAATTTGGAGATTCAACTTCACCTGTCGTGACAGAAAAAGCACGACCTTCCTCCCTTGGACTTTGCTGAGGTAGATTGTGGTTCCCCTCTACTGCCCTCAAATTTGGACAGTGATTGGAAAAGTGCCCATGTTTTCCACACATAATGCATTGGACATCTGGTAGTTCCTGCAGCATCTTCCCCTTGTTTTTAGTGTTTGGAATTTGAGGTTTCACATCATTATGATAATTCCATGCAATTTGGCCATCCCTTCCACACATGTAGCATTTCCCACTCTCGAGCATGCAGTTCCCCAAATTCTTCTTCCCACATTTATTATACATGGGTAGTTAAACTTGCTTGCCTCCTCTTCCTTGATCAAAAATAATACATAATATGTGCTCCATAAATCTCTTATTTTCGTTTGTTTTATGATACCACTAAGTCTCACCAAACTCCGGCTAAACTTTCATCGCACTCCACATGGTTTCCTTATGTCTATCATAGTATCAGTTGGCTATATTCTTCCGTAGAAGAGTTCTAAGTTCACTGAAGAATCTATCAAACTTACCATTTGGATTGATGAAAAAGCTAGAGGTGTAACGTGAATTGTTTGTGAAGTACATCTCAAAGCTTCCCATAGATACATTCTCTTTCTGCTTCACCTCGAGAAAATCCTTCTACATTATTGTTCTCATAGATCAAGGGAAATACTTTTTGAAGAATATCCTTCTGACCTCTTCCCACTCCATAGCTTCAACTTACACTCTTGGACTTGTGTTTTAAATCAATTCCCACCACTAATCAGCTTCTCCTTCTAAGAGATAGTCATCCAGGGATACCTTCTCTTTTTCAGAATAGTGGAGCATAGAAAAGATCTTCTCGATAGAGCTGATCCACTGTTTGAAAATCAATGGGTTGGTTGATCCACTGAATTTTGGTGGTCGTTGAAGCATAAACTATTCAAAAGTGCAGTAAGGCCCATTTTTATTCACCAGTTTCTATTTGAGTCTACCTTAAAGCGTTGTTTTTAGGTTTTACCCCTATGTACTTCTGTTCCAAAGCCGCCTCTACCTGCTCTTATCCAGACAGGGATGTATTTGTATGATAAATCACTTTATCATTACTCACCAAAATACCAGGAAGTTTTCTATATTTAAACTTTTATATAAGGTTTTTCCTAAAGTTTTCATAGCCTAATTTCCATAAATAACTAATTTATCCTTTCATACCAACTATGGAATCCCGCCTTTTTATTACATTACTTTTAATTTCAATTTACAAACAGATGATCTTTAAAGTCTAGTGTTTTTGAAATCAGGAACATAATACCTAAAAACAACATAAAAAATTCATCTAATCGATTTTTTATGCTTCATAATAGATTCATATAAAGTAAAATTACTGAATCGTATACCCTTGAGACATACATCAATGGAATGGTTGAGCAGAAGGCCCAGTAAGGGAATCAATTGAATCATTTTACTTGTGATATCAATAAGAAATTAAAAACATAATGACATGAGAAATAGAAGTATAGGAATGTCATAAAAAAATAAAATGAAACATAACTTTATTATTTGGCTAAAACATTTAATTTATACATTCATGAGAATATCACCAAGTTACAACCCTGAGGTGTCATAAAATGTTTACCACGGTTATTCCCCAAGGTATCGTGAAACATGTCATCTATAGAGATAAATTATTTACCCAATGCATTAGAGTAACTGTCAGGGTGAACCATTAATATTTATTTACTTCCATATGATCCACATAGATCATAATCAAACATTTCATAAATAACACATTGATAATAAAATAAATGGGTTTCATTTCAAAATCATAAAGTTTTAAAAAGTACTTAAAATAAGGTCATTATGTCATTTATAACCCATGGAAAGGGAGTGAGGGTTATACGTATATCAATTCCAAAATCAAATATATCTTTTTTTTGTATTTATGAACACCCATTGATATTGAATTTGTCTGAATATTCATATATAAAAAACAAGATAATTTCTTGTGAAAAAGAGAGAGAAATTTGAGACGAAATTTCAGCAGCATAACAGCTATATAACATGGTTTTAGAAAATAATAAAAAGAGAGGGGAAAAGGGTCTCACATATATAAATGGATTGTTTTATAGTATAGGGACATAATAAATTAGAAATAATATCATTGTGTTGAAATTTGAATGAAATACCACAATAAAAAGAAAACTTGAAAGGAATGAGAAGATGCGATTACTTTTACGAAAATTCGGCAGCCTAACAACATCACTTAATCATTCAGAAAAACAATTTATGAGTGAAGAAATGGTCTATAATCATTGGGAAATGAAAGGGATAGTAGTAAAGATGTATAAGAACAATCCCCCATATAATAAAATGGAACTATAATACATAACATAAAGGAAGTCCTGACTTAAATGATTAGGGTGAAAGGATCCCTTACCTTGAAGAGTACCTTTGAAAGCTTGAAGGGTGGGATCTTGGGAGGCTTGAGAGATCCTTTGGAGGATTATAGAGAGATAAGGGAATATTTTGGATGAACTAAAAAGGATTTTAGTGAAGAATAAGTGGGATCTTCTATGCGTTTATATCGAAAAGGATAGGGAATTGTTTATTATTTAGGTTTGGGACATCTCACATTAAACAAAGAAAAACCACAAACCAACCCATGGTTATTGACCATGGTTTCTAAAAAAAAGGGAGATGAAAGAAATATTTTCTATGTTAAATGGAAGAAATTATTAAGAATGTAGGGTTGGTTTTGTGGAGGTGAGTCACAATCTCAAGAAAAACAATTTAAAAAGACAAAATGTTATAAAAGTATTGGAGGGTCCAATAAAGATTTCTAAAATAAATCAAACAAACCCCAAATCACAATATTTTAATTGTAAAATATATATTGGGCTAACCTACAGTTTATAGTATTTTGTTACATCACTATTGTGACATTATGATGTCATAAAACACTTTGTATATTTATACGGTATTTAATTTTTACCCAAAAATTTTACAATCTCAGAAAATTATGAAAAATTTACCATTGAATAATTTTTAAGTTCTCATTCCAAAAATAATATTCATTTTATATAAATAATTTTCTAAATAAGTTATTTCTCAATTATAAAATAAAAACTGACATTTATCTAAAATTAGTGGGTTTTGACAAAAATTTCTTTCAAACCTTAATAAAAGTTAAAATTTCATTCATAAAATTATAAAATCATATATTTTTAATTAAAATAATAATAATAATAATATTTTATTAAAATATTATTTAATTAACAATTCCATTAATTTATTAAAATATTTTTCTTAGTTTATTATTTAACTAAAAATACTCTGTGCTTTTAGAAACTTTTAACAAAGTAACAATAATAAAATGAAAGGACATTCATTATTATAAACAAAAATAATGTACATATTCATAGTACTATGGAATTTGTACATAACCCCTTAATACACCCGCATAAGACCTTAGGTTAAGGTGCACGGTGGTGACAGACTCTTGGGGTGGCTAGGATAACATCGCGAAAGTGGTAATCTCTATCAACTTCCACTTCTCTCCAAGGTTGTTCTGCTCGAGCTTAACGTATTAAAGTTCGGATTGGGCTTGGTTAAGAGAAAATCCCAAAGACACAACCTCCCTTCTCAGCTCTGATAAATGGGCTTCATACGGGGCATGTCTACTAGATGAGGCCATTGCATCATTTTTCTATGTAAAAAATAATTTGTTAAAGACTTATATTTATACTAATCATGTGATCATTGTTCAACGACTATATTAGCACCAGAAATAATTTATAATGGAATTTTAAAATCCAAAAACATAAAACAAAAGAAGTGCATATGGTGTGTAACCATTTCACATATTTAACTAGATCAAGAGGGATTTTCATTATCAAATGATTGGGTCATTACAAAAACTCGCATACGAAATGTCAATGCATTATCCATAAACCATGAATTGTGTAAAAATAACACATCCATAGTCAAACATATCACAAAACCTTTAATACAATATGGAAGATTTGTATCATAATAAATCAACTTCAAACATGATTTAAATCCAACAAATAATATTTATATAGAATAAATCAATATTTTAATAGAGAAATATATTTTTCTATATCAAAGTCATTCAATAGTAATATAATTATTAGAGAGAAAATGTTTTTTTAAAATATTTTTATAATCCTGAATGGGTAGCTTCGATGATCGTATAACGGTGGAAAATAGGTGCACATTCCTTATATGTTAAAAAACATTCTCACCTTATTTTTGTTGAAATGGCCATAAAGTAACTTGTTTCGAAAATGAAGAAAATATTCCTTAAAAATAATGTTCTAATAAGGGTATAAATGAATTTAACCCATAGTATAGTAAATATTAAAAATTTATTGATTTTAATTTTTAAGATAACACGGATGTGGATGATAAAGAGGTCCTAGTAAATACTTATGTATTAATATCCTCTAATAAGTAAAGAGATTGTAGAATTAACCCTTACCTTGTACTTTTCCATAGTCTATTGTATGTTAATAATATATACAATTGTTAAGAAATAGTTATTAAATTATACAAGAACTATATACCCAAATATTATATCATTTATTTTCCTGTAATATTTCTTTGTTAATAATATTTCAGTAGTATCATCGTTTCAGATGTTAACGGATTCATTTTCCTTTATATGATTGGTTACGTAAGACATGTTTATTATGTATAGGATGTTTTTTATTAATATAAATAATCATATTATGTTCATATACATTATTTTTAATCATAAAATGAATATTATTTCTGAATGATTGTGATGGATAATTAATCTCATCACGTTCGTAGAGAAAGTAATCTGTACGTACGCACGAGCGACAATATCATTATATTGAGGGTGAAATCATATTTAATTGGATGGTATATCATATATAAATAATTATTATTATTATTTATTTATTATTTACATTAGTTATACTCATTATTATACCCCTTAAAATAATTATGTGTTTGAATAACAAACTATACCACAACGTGGAGACGGTAAGCCGTACGTACGCCCGTATGGTGACTTTGTCATTCATAGTATGGATAGAATAAGAATATAGTTGTTCCATACATATTATAACATAAAAATATTTAGAATAAATGGGATTTATTATTTTTAAATGGAAACAAAAAATAAATAGGAAGTGGAAAAAGAGATGAACTTGAAAGATGGTGGTGAAATTTTTACCTCTTCTTCGAGTGTTTTCTTTTGAGTTGATAAAAAGGGATCCATATATTCAATTTCTGATCAAAGTAAGGATTCTAGGTTGAATTGAGGGAAGTTGGGAAGGGATTTTGGTAGGGTTCGGCTAAGGCAAATGGCTATGGAGGTGTGATTTTTGGGGAAGGAGATGTAACTTTTATAAGAGTGGTGAGGGTCACTTTAGGAAAGGCTTGAAATATTAGTTTGTTATATAATAATTTTCAGTTTATAATCCCTCAAAATAGATTATTTTCTTGTATAAGGTGGGGATGGGTCAAAATACTCACCAAAAATAGGTTTTATACTCGTTTAAGGTACCATGTTAACCTTATCTTTTATATTTAACTCTTAGTTAAATAGTTTATCATTTACCATGTATTCTTGTATTATTATAATTAATGGTTAATATACATACTATAAAATTCCAATAATATCCCAAGTTGTTCATTAATGTCATATATATAATTATATGCATATTTTTTCCGAACCTTATATTTTTATGGCTATCATATCTTTTAGTAATATTGTATTGTTTTTAAAAACTCATTTATGTTAATTTGGACATTATTTAGTTTTTCGTTTTTGTGAAAGTCATAAAAAATTTATTACCACGAAAAAAATACATTTATTCAATAATAAAATGTCATATTCACCTATAAAACTATTTTATGGCATCTAAACTTTCAAATTATATTTATTTTAATATTTATAATATCATTTAATTGGTTATTTCATTAATAAGGAAAATTCTGCATCATTATTATGTAAACATATAAATGTATTTATTTAGTGTATAAAATTTATAAAAAAATATCATGATGTCGTAAATCATTTTCTATTTCTAATGAATATTTATAGTCAAATAGATAAATTATATAGAATCATATAAAAAATATTTTACTAAAATATATATGATTTTGTTATTTTTGTCTTTACTTTTGATTATTTAATACAATATGTCATCATCACTCTCAGGTGGCTCCATAGGGTCCCAAAATGGACCCAAGGATGACCATCGTCGGACATGTATCAGTAAATAGTAATAGGATACATGATAGGGTAATATAATTTTATTATAATAATATTTTGTACCAATGTTTACCTAATTTACCCTTTAACCATGGTAAATAAAATATTTACTAATGGAAAGATTCAAAAAGTATCAATATATAAGTTACCTATTTACAAACATTGGACATCTGGATTCAACATATTAAAAAAATTCATGTTCATAGTACAGAAGTGGAAGAAATTAATTTAAAATTAATTCCCTTTGTCAAAACAAAAAAGCGTGTTTTTAAGAAATAATAACTATCAAAATATTGACACTTGTTTATGTTTAGTTTAAATGTGAAATTACATCCAATTCCATAAATTATATTAAATTAAAAAAATATAATCTAATTATTCTTTAAAACATCTCAAAATTATAATTAATCAATAAAAATTATTTTTATTAAAAATGTTGTTTTTAATTAAAATATATTATTTTTCACTATTCATCAAAATATTAAAGTTAGCACAAAAGTACCAAATATATATCTGAACTAAATTTTTATGACCTGATACTAAATAATAATTTAATTTCATTAAATTTTAAATATAAAACTATCAATTACTGGTTTTAAAAAAAATTCTCCATTACAAGGTGGAAAATTTTCTTTTTTAAAAAAAATACTACATTTATCTGAATAAAAATGAATTTGTTATTATATTATGTCTAAGAACAAATAATATGGAATCTAAAATAATATTTAGTATATAAAATTCAAAATTCAGTAAATAATATTCATAACTGCTTTTTCAAAGGATAGTTTGGTATGTCGTGGTGCGCTCGAACTCGGTGTTGCGTGTAATGCATGTTTTTGAATTACTTTGATGAGATAATGTACTATGAAATATTGGGGTGTTAAAAAATCACCTCTAGTAAATTTCTTCATCCCAATTTGAAAATTTTCTTTGAAAATAATGGTTTAAAAATAGAAAAATATCATTGTGGAAAACCCTCATCGGAAATTGGGTTAGAAAATTAGTCTTAATGTGAGAGAATGGGAAATAAAAAAGTCACCACAACATTTTGATCTCCATTAAGATAATATTGGTGGAAATTAGAGACACATAACTGGAGGAAAAACATAAATATTTATATGGAGTTATTGAGGCCATCAATCACAAACAACTATAAAATTGAGGGGCCCAAAGCCATTAATCTATGATGATTTAGTATATCATCTACTGAAAAAATAATAAGGTATTTGGATAACATATTTTTGGTTTTAAGATCACTTACCTAATTTTTATGAATTAATTTATTCATATAATAATAGGAAAAAATATAATTGATAATTATAGTTTCATCCTTTAACAAATTCATGCCACAAACACATATTTCACTCCAAAAGATAATATAATTTCAAAATATTATATTTATTCTAATAGTATAAGGCTCAAAAAATGATGAATTTATAATTCATCTATCTTAACATTAAAAAACTAAATTATACAATCTAGGACATCACTTAGACTAGTGTTAGGTGATTCACCTGTGTTGCCCTTTGGTTGCGGGTTCAAGCCTCACAGACATGCTGAAAATAATGGGTTATCGTTCGACCTCCAGGTTGTCCTTCTTATATCAATACAAAAATTATATTAAGAAATTCATTAACCATGACAATAATATAGAATGTAAAACATAATACATTCCAACTTTTAGACTTATCCAAAATTATTTTCTCTAAACTCACATTCCAAAATTTATAAGGAAAGAAAACATTATGAAGATCTCTTTTTCCACACAATATCATCTGAATACCATCATTATCTATTCTTTTAAAACTTGGTAACAACCTGAATTGCCATAAATCCTTATTGATTACATTAATGATCCCTTATTCATTATAGAATACTGGATATAACCTTTATATCCAAAAATGTTTTTAACTCCAACAATAATGGAATAAACATATAATTAATTAGTTTGAAAGTTGTCATGAATATCGAATATAAATTATCCAAATCAGTCAAATCATATTCCAAAATCACTACCTCAATATCAAAACCATATTAAGGATTATATTTCCTTCAACCATGTATTTTCCATAATTTCTAACTTTCTATTGAGTCACTTTTCATAGAACCATATAATCTCAAATCCTCAATGAAATAGTATTGTAGTACAATCATTATTTATTTCCATAATTCATATAACTAGTACACCGTTGATACAACACTCAAATGAAATAATTATTTAATAACAACATAATAACACTTGTCATTACTCTTCATCTGTGGTAGTATCATTACTTGATTATTATCCAATAGAATCATTTTGGGAATACTCTGATGATTTGGACACTAATTCGTGTAGTGTCCCTGCTGGTTCTAGAAGAACATTGTACATTTGAAACTTTTTTCTTACCATTGCAGTAATGTAATTGGTGTCCATTTTCTCCACACTTGTAACAAAATTTAATTCTATTCAAGCATTTAACAAGTTTATTCCTTCCGTAGTTATCAAATATGGAAAAATCCTTCTCTCAACTCTTCCTTGTATCTGTATTTCTCTCTTCCATCATTTTCTTCTCTGGATTCACTTCAAAGCCATAGGACTCAGATAATTGTTTAATTATCTTATTAACACATGATATTATTTCTTTATATAAAGATAATACATTGGAGACTATTTACATTGTAAATGTTGGCTTAATATCATAAAATATTTGATCATTATTACTCTTTGGATCATGTGTATTGATGGAGTTCTCATTCCATCTACTAGGAACCATTCCTAAACAGTGGAATACATTAGGTTAGTTTTTTAAATCACAATACATAATTACAAACATGTAAAATACATAATATAAATTGAAAATATTTTCCTTATAACCTATAATCATAACAAATGTTTTCTTTGAGAAATTATTTACTCAAAAAAATTTCATAGTGGCTTATAATGAAAATGTGAATTATCCTAAGTATATCCCCCAGGAGTGTCGTAACCAAGAGTGCAACAAAGCCCATTTTCGTGTACCAAGATACCTCGGGTCAAACCGAAAACTCATTATCGGTGTTTTCACTCTTAGGTTAATCTGTGCTAGAGTAAACTCTACAAGATCGTATCCAGAAAGGGATGTATTTCTGGGAAAATAAACAAAATCTCTACATTACCAAAATTTTAAGAAGTTCTTCTACACTAATAATCAAAGCCTATCTTAGGGTAATCTTCTCTAATCATAATTTTTCTATATATAGTTTCAAAGGATTGTACTAAACTTTCTCTGATACCAACTATAACACCCCGAACCTAGTTATCCTGGGTCAGTTCATTATTACATAACATTGCCATGATCACAAGGGATCAAATCCTGAAAGACCAATCCATTTAATGGCCTTGGAAGTACTAGATACATTCATAAGTTTTACATTAAATTATAAAATGAAAAGAACAAGAAAAATTATCTCTATTGAGCACATTCATGTATCTTAGACTATCCCTTTGGGTCAGTCATAATATACTTCTTCGCGTCATGGGAAAAATAAAAAATAGAAAATGGTGAGCTCAGATTCTCAGTGAGAATAAAAATATAGAATAAACATTAATAAATAAGCATAATCATTTAAGTAAATATATAATAATGAAACAAAATCAATTTAAACATAAATATAATCATTATATGGAAAAGATAAATCAAATAATTCCATTTACTTAATGACATGAATATCCTACAAGTCAAATAATCGCATGCAATATCAATAGCCACATTTATATTGATGGAATGCTTAATGGAGGACTTCATAACCACTTAGTCAAGGCCTTATGCCAATACCAAAAATAATATTTTTTTCAAAGCATTGATCCAAGACACTATTTTGTCTAATGAGACCTACTGATGCATCTAGGATCTATTGTAGGATCTACTTGTCACTAAATATGTCCAAGGAATTCCTCATATAAAAAGGTTTAAACCTAACATGAAAATTTGTATAAAAAAAATAGAATACGAAATTTCAAAACTATATCCATAAACCATGAATGGTGTAAAAATAACATATCCACAGTCAAACATATCACAAAACCTTCAATACAATATTGAATATTTTTATCATAATAAATCAACTTTAAACAATCTTAAAATTTATCATAGTATGTTGATATAGATGAAATAAAAAAAATTAGAGTTATATCTCTTTCTATTTTGAAATATTTTAAAAATCATATAATTATAAAAGAAAAGATTTATTTTGAAAATATTCTTATAATATTGTATGGGAAGGTTTGATGATGTTATAAGGGTAGAAAAAATGCACCTACTGTATAAGTTAAAAAAACATTCTTACCTAAATTTTGTCAAAAAGGTCATAAAGTACCTTTTTTCGAAAATGATGGAAAGATTCCATTCATAACATATATGGTCAAATAAGTGTATAAATTAATTTAATTCATATTCTAGTAAATATAAAAAATGTTTTGAATTACATTTTTAAGAAAACACGGATGTGTATGATAAAGAGGTCCCAGTTGATATTAATTATTAACAATTTCGGATAAGTAAAGAGATTGTAGAATTAACCATTACCTTGTTATTTTCCTTAGTAAATGGTATGTTAACCTTCTATATAATATTTAAAACCTCTTTATTCAATTATTCATGAAATATATACATAATTATGATATCATATATGATCCTCTAATATTTAATTGTTAATAATATTTCAGTAGTATCATCATTTCGGGAGTTATCTGATTCGTTTTCATTTATATGATTGGTTACTTAATCCATGATTATAATGGATTAGATGTATTTAATTCATATACATAATTATATTTTGTTCATAATTTTTTTTTTGAATAATAAATTTAAAATTATTTTTGAATGATTGTGATGGGGAATAAATCTCATCGTTTCTTGGAGACGGGAATCCTTACATACACACGAGCGACAATATCATTATATTGATGGTGAAATCGTAAGTAATTGGATGATATATCATATATACAGAATCATTAACATGATATATTTATTATTTTACATCAGTTAAACTCATTATTATACCCATCCAAATAATGAAGTGTTTTAATAACAAACTACACAACGACGTGGTGATGGTAAGCCGTACGCACGTACGTATGGTGACTTTTTCATTAATAGGACAGATAGAATAATGAATATAGTTGTTACATGTTTATAATAACATCATAGTATGTAGATGACACTGGAGTTATTATTTTGGTATGGAAACAACAAAGAAAAAGGATGTGGATGAAGAAAAGAACTTGAAAGAGGGTGATGAAATTATTACCTCTTCTTCAAGTGTTTCTTTTTGAGTTGATCCAAAGGGCTCAATAGGATGTCTTTATGATAAACATAAGGACTCCAAGATGATATGAGGGATTATGGGAAGGTATTATATCAGGTATTGGCTAAGCCCAATTGCTTTGGATGTTTTATTTTGAGAGAAGGTTATGTACCTTTTTATAAGAGAGGTGAGGGGAACTTTAAGAAAGGCTTGAAATATTAGTTTAGTATACAATTTGTTTCGGTTTATAAGGGCTAAAAATAAATTTATTTCGTGGATAAGGTGGGTATTAGTCTAAATACGCTCAACCAATTGGTTTTAGGCAGGTTTAGGTCACCATATTAACCTTATTTTTTAGATATAACTCTTAGTCAAATAGTTTAACTTTTACTATATATTTTTGAATTATTAAAATAAATTGTTAATAAAGAAAAAATAAAATGACAAAATAACCCCAATTAGTTCATTAATGTCTTATATATTATTATATAAGTCTTTTGTATGAAAATTATAATTTTAGGCCTATTATATCACTTAATAATAAAGTATTTGTTTTAAAAAATCATTTATCTCAATTTTGACATTATTTTGTTTTTTGATTTATTGATACTCATAAAAAATTAATTACTTAGAAAAAAAAATACATTGAATCAATAATAACATGTAATATTCACCTATAATATTATTTTATGGAATAAAAATTTAAAAATTTATTTATTTTAATATTTATAATATCATTTATTTGATTCTTTTATTAATAAGGAAAATACTGCATCATTGTTGTGTCATATATGAATATATTTATTTTATGTATAAAAATGATAGATAAAATATAATGATGTAGGAAATCATTGTATCTTTATAATTTTCATTTATGGTTGAATAGCTAAATTATATAACCTCAAATAATTTTTTTTACTAAAAGATAATTGCTTTTATTATTTTTGCCTTTAGTTCAGATTTTGTAATATAAATGTCACCGTCACTCTCAAGTGGCAAAATAGGGTCCCAGAATCTACCCAATAATTTAAATGGATATACATGTATCATCAAATAGGAATATGACACATGTTAGGGTCATTTAATATTATTATAATAATATTTTTTTACCCTTATTTACCAAATTTACAATTTAATAATGGTAAATAAAATATTTACTGAAGTAAATATTAATAATGTCTAAAAATAAAAGATACCTATTTAAACAATTTCAACCTATTGATTAAAAATATAGAATCCATTTTTCTAAATTCAAAACACATAAGTAGAAAAAATTAATTTAAAATAAATTCTCGTTGTCAAAACAAAAAGCGTGTTTTTAAGAAATAATAACTATCAAAAGATTGACACTTGTTTATGATCAGTTTAAATTTTAAATTACATAAAATGACCTAAATTGTATTAAATGATAAAAATAAAATCTAATTATAGTTTAAAACCACTAAAATGTAAAATTTATCAATAAATGTTATTTCAATTTAAAAAGTAGTTTTGAAATAAAATTTAGTATTTCTCACTATTCATAAAAATATAAATTTAATCATAAAAGTACCAAAAATATATCCGAACTAAATTTTTATATCCTTATTATATATAATAATTTAATTTCATTAAATTCAATATATAAGATTGTCAAATATTGGATTTAGAAATGGTTCTCCATTAAAAGGCACTAAAAGTGCATTTTTTTTGAAAAATACTACTTTTATCTGAAAAAAATAAATTTGTTCTTATATTATGTCTAAGAAACACATAATATGGATTCTAAAATTATATGGAGTATATAAATTTCAAATTTCAGTTACTACTATTCATAATCTCTTTTTGAACGACTAGTTTGTTATGTCGTGGTGCGCTCGAACTCGGTGTTGCGTGTGATGCAAGTTATTGAATTACATTGAAGAGATAAAATACAATAAAATATATGGGTACTACAATATTTAAACAAGTCATTCATTACAATTAAAAAGTTCAAATTATGTTATAAATTCATTCTTCACATTTCTAATTTTGGAAATAATGTTCAAATGACAGAATTTACATTTAATCAATGGGTTTACTACACAAATGGAACTTTTCACAAAATAACGTAAATAACAAAAGTTATATAAAACTATTTATATAAACATTAAAGGCATGTATAATAGTTTATAATAAGGACATATAATTTTTATATATAATCAAGTGAGAAACATGGTCTTGTTCCAATAGGTTTGATAGTTATAGGCTATAAAGACCCAACATGTGGAACAACAAGTATGAACATACCCCCCTTTGGGACTAAGGCAAAGGGGACTCATAAACATCACCTATGGAATGATGATGTTATGATATGAGGTTTTAGAATATTGTATGCAGAAAGGTTTTGTCCAATATAGCACAGTAACTACCCAAGGCATGCATGTCCTCGACAACAAATAATGATAGAAAATTTATTTCAATACTAATTAAAATAATATTAAATATCATTTCAAATTTGAAATATTCAAATTTCATCTTTAAACCTAAAAATGGGTTTTAATGAAACACATGACTTCTCACTAAGATCAAACCCTAATGTTTATATCAAAAAAATTTAAGCGATTATTTCAAAGATAATGATTTGAAACAAATTCATGAAATTTCACCATCCATTTCACAATTAAATCTTAAAATTTTATTTTCATAAAATTCAATCAATTTCATCACAAACCCCAAATTTAATAGAATTTGAGTATTTCACAATTTTCATTAAAACCAATTCGCTAATTAAATTTATCTATTAAATTTATTCAATTTCTCTCAAAACCAATGTTTAAATTTAATAATTCAAATCTCACCAATTTCCTATTCTAGTCCAAAAATCAATATTCTTAAAAACCCTACTTTAGAAGACCTAGTTTTTTCATGAAAAAAGTGAACTCCATGCAATCCAATTCCAAATATAAAATCATTTCAATTAAAATATTTTAAATTTAATCAATGAATTTAGAGTCAATTCAAAATGGTCATCGTTATAAAACCACCTACATTGGGATCGATAGTCCACGAATCACCCAACCGTATCCCAGATTTGTCAGTAAAGAATGATGAAAATTGAATCTAATAAAAGAGGATAAACCTACAATTATTAAACCATAACATACGGTATTAGATCCATAAATCAAGTTAATGATGCATGGAACCTGATGGAGAAATAGATAGATCACAGGAGATCATGAACAAGATAAGAAAGATAATCAGATGAGGATCGACTAACATTCACCTAGATTTGGATCGGTGTTGGGAGTGGTATGAAGGAACAAGAATCCTCCATGGGATATCAAACAATGGTATAAAATGATTTGGATCAATATAGGTTCATCGAGGGTATATAATAGGGGTTTGGGAATTTTTAATAAAATTTTGGATCTCTTAAAATTCTGGTGCACATGATTTTCTTGGAAGACCCACATGGTTAGACCTAATTGTGCAGCTTGGCCATGTTCATATTTTAAATGATATGAAAATTTTCTATTAATAGGGTGAAATGATTTAATACTATTGTGTTAACTATAAAAATTCCCGTTACATTGGGTTTCATGGTCATCTCTGATATGGTACACGGTTTTGGAAAATGATGCACCAACCATTTAGTAGCCTAAAAAATAATAATCTATTAAATATTCTATATAGAACAACCCCAAATGAAACAAATCCAATGCCTTGTAAAATGTGTGGTTTATGAATACATGAAAAAAAATATAGTGTGGTTACATGGGTCTTACAAAATAACAGGATTTAGTTCACTTTTCTAAATTAATGTACTTTCATAAATGAGAATAAAATGTTAAAATTACCGAAACATGCTCATATTCATTCCATTTGGAATTAGCATATGTACCGACTACTTTTGGGATAATGTGGAATTCTCACCCAACACTATCCCTTAATTATATGTATGATAGTTAATGAAATCATAATTCCCCTAGGATCCTCATGGTTTACGCTTGGACCTCCTTTCCATCAAGAGATACAACCATGTAGAATCACAATTCACAAAATTGAACATGGACCTATCATTGTTGGATTAGAACTAAGGTTTCAATAAATAGAAAATGATGAGATCTAGTAAAAACATCCAAGAATTGAGACACACTGGATATCCTGGATCTTTAGTGGGCATTGAATTTTCTAAAACATTCTTATGGGTCAAAGTAAATAATATATCAAGCAAATAGAGGAAAAGTTATTCTATAATTAATTATATATAGAAATAACAATATATGTTGATATTTAATTTTGGTTACAACTATTAATTTATTATGTGAAATTGTATAATGAATGGTTATGATTCATAGTTATTCTAACAGTGTGCTAAATGACTATGAGTTACTGTCTCAACGAAACCCCTCTCACGGTTAGTCAAACTAGGTAAAACCTGGTGATTTTCCATTAATTCATCACTTTGTAGAGGGGGGAACACAGTTTGATGAAACTTTCAAACCTGTTCTAGTGGCTCAAAATGAATTTCACAATTTCTTAGTGAAAATTGTTATTTTTCCCAATCATTCAACCCTTCATGCACATCCCCAATGCATTATAAAATTTTACAACTTCACTAGAATCATTAGGTATTCTATACCATATTTATTAAAAAAATATAAATATCAAAATTAATATACAAATAGATATGTTAATAAAACATAATAAACAATAAAGTACAATCATCACATGATTAGTCCTAAAATACATGGAAAGACTATAAACCAAAACAATATATAAATCATAAAAAATAATTGTTAAGTGTAAAATGTTAACCTCAAATAAAGACACACCGAAAACTCCCATTTAGGTCCCTATATCATTTCTGATTCTATCATCTATTCGGAATATTGAATCCAACACTTCCTTTATACATAGTGATATTGTTGGTATGTGACCCAAAAACACAAATTATAATTGGGAAATAATTAGGGGCTTGAGTTGTGTGTATGTACATATAATTAGTCCACACCCAATAGTTTCTGAAGTATCATATATTATATAATAGTGTACGATGTTTTAATAATAAATAAATATAATTCAAAAATATTAATCTATTTTTTGATTTATTAATCTTTACTAAAAAACATTTTCCCTCAAATTCATGATTACACCCAATATAATCAAAACTGATACATCCCATCCTGAAGTATGAAATATATACCATCAAGAGTTTAGAGTTTATTATTTCATTGGACTTCATTATTCAAATTGTTATCAATATTAATTTGGTACCTTCAAGAATCATTCCAAGTACCATTATCAAGGATACTTGGAGTGTCAATACATCATCATTATCCTGGGTACATGGGGAATTATTCCATCACAAATATCATGGGGACATAATCTATCATTCTTCTACCAAAAGTTTTGTATGTAGAGAAACATTTCTTTCCAAATTACCATGATTTCCTCTGGGTAACAAATAATTATTCTAGACACCCATAGATGTGATGTATCAATCTAACACTGAAACCTCATTTTTTACATTTAGAAATCAATGTTCAAAATTATTACCTATGTTATTCAACAATTATAAATATAGTTAACCATTTCATTTATCATTAATTAGCATTAAAATCATTTCATGAGAACCGTTTTCCCCAATTAGCATGAATCATATCATAACAAAGTAACAATTAGAGGGTAAGCTAAATTATCATTACAACATGTTAAAATGAATCTCATTCACAATTTGTTAAATTTCAACAAGTGATTAAATACCATTTTCATTCCACAATTACTATTTCAATTATAATTGTTACCCCAAATATGATTCCATTATTCCAAGTCTCATAATCTCCAACAGATCCAACATGATCAGAGAAGGGGGTCACCACCTCATGGGGATTCAATTCAGTTTTCCAATTTAATTGTATTCAGAAACATGAAAATCATAAGATACCATTACCTACAAAATATCATATTAAATAATGTGGGAATAAACATATAGAAAAACAAACATAAGATTTTTAATGAACACAAACCCAACAAAATCCATTAATTCAAGGTATATAATCAAAAAACAAAGAGCGGTATTGTGAACCTATTGATCTTTGATTGGATTACATTTTCATCAATATATCCAACCAAAAAAAATTAAAATTCCTATCATGGAACACGGATATATTAATGGAGTATTAGATATACGGTTTCAGGAAGAATAAGAAGAAGATATCTAGGAAGAATGAACAAGGACATAAACTTACCAACAAATATAGATCTATAATAGGCTTTGACTCTCCAAAAATAGGTTCATAGATCAATGAGAAAAGAATCTCATGGACTATGAGGGAAAAAATTTATGATTTTAGTATATTAGGTATTTAATAGGGTTCCAATGAAGTAATCTAGATTAGATCCATGAATATTAGATCTGAAACAGAATGATGCATGGTTACTGTAATCATTCTCTAACCATGCATGAGGTATTGTTTCAAACCAATTCCTCTCACTCTTGTCTTACACCGTTAGTCAGTTTATGTGTTAACTATGTTTTCAAATTCCATTAAACATTTCATGGTGGGGGGAAATGGTTTTTTAAAATCATTCTCCCCCATCTAGGGGATAAAAAATGGAGTGCATTGTCTCCAAGGAAAAAAACTATTTTCCCTAACTATTCTCCAATCGTTCATAGTCAAATGGGCTTCAATAAATTTCCAATTTCATAAAAATCAACACCAAACCATTTACAAGAAACATTTTTATAAATAAAATGGATAAAATAATACATGGAAATGATTATAAAAAGTATCAAAACGGTTAGGATCTTAAATGAATTTATCCATATTCCCCTCCATGTCTAATAGCATCTCTATGAGTTTAGAGATACCCTTGATGGTATATTATAATCATCCAAATCATTTGGTCCATCAGTTTCATGAATGGTTGGTGGATGATAGAGATAAATATAACATGAATATTTGACCACATATCTTGGTATATGGACTTCAGTTTGTTGTGCCTCTATATCATATATGACTAGAATTTGTGCGGAAGTGTTCTTTGGAGCACACTCATGCATAAAAGGAGGTGGAAATGTAGAAACAGGGGAACCCAAACCCATTTCATCTATATGTATCGTCAATAATTTATACAGTAGAATATCTGTAATATAAAATGTAGTATGTTGGACAAAATGTATATTCTATCATGTCTTAGATAACACATAATGGATTATTTAAGAATCTATTAATATCCCAGGGTATATCTATCCTAGTTCTAGGAAAATATCATAATCCAAAAACATTTTTCACAGTCATATATGCACTAAAGAAACATACCAACATGATAATTTAAACTAATTAATGCCAACAGTGTTACATCACACTATGATAAATACAAGAATTTCCTGAATATATTGCACAAATTATGGAATTAAAATAAAAAACTAATATATACAACAATGACTGGTATGTACGGTCAATTTGAACCTATGTTCCTAAAAATAATGCATGAAGACACCAAAAATCTCATAAAAATAAATATAAATCCGGTCTATGGTAACATAAAGATCTGTTACACATGTGCTAGGAAGAACATGGAAACAACCCTACATTAGTCATATAGATATATCTATATTCTAATAACTCTCAGTATTTAATAAAAATAAAAGTTGAATATTTCCCATAGATGAAATGTTTTAACACCCTTACGTGAGAATTTTTTTTCGAAAAAGAGTGCAACATGACCTTACATGTGCCACCACATATACCAGAAGAGTTAAAATATTAGTGATGGAATATTTACACATGTGGAGAGACTAAAATGTCCTTATAATGTAAGATTAAATATAATATATAGTAACTATTATAATAAAATAGTGAAAAAATGGAAAATATCAAGATTGAATACTACTATCCCTTATGTAATTGTGATGAAAATGTTGAAATCCAAAAGAATAAATTAAATAAGCAGATAAATAAATAAATAAAACAACATTATACTATGGAGACCATTATGGTACCCTTTAAACGTCATAATTCTCTATATGGAAATCATCCATGGACCCCCTACAAATACTCAGATACCTATACCCGATATCCTCTCACGCATCAAGATGCCTTTGTCTGGTTTTATTAATAAACCAATTAGGATACCAACAATGTGTCTTATAATATTATCAAATGTATAAAAAGTATATATCATAATAAAAAATATATTATTAAAAATAATATATAAAATTTATTCATGTAATGAGTTGTCATGCACTAACAAGGATTCCTTTGTTTTAGGGTGTTATATGTGTCAACTCTATATTGGATGGAGAAAATGTAATTTTAAATAAAATTAAAAAAAGTCATAGTGAATGTAAATATTATTATAATTAACCATAAATATTTTTTTTGTATATATTAATTGGTTTCCATATAAATATTGAACAAAATTCAACTCATAAATCACTATTTATTGATTATTACCCCCAAAACACTAGGCATCATAAAACTCGATACGTGTTCCTCTAGGAACCGAGTGCATCCCCAAAATGGAATTATAAATAATATTTGAATATATTATATATGAGTATTTCCATTTACAACATTTTACTATGGAATAATCAATTTCCCTATAAGGGAAAATCATTTCATATTAGTCCACATGTTACGGGATCCAAGATCAACACCTCGGTAGTGAACATTAACACAAAAAATATGATTATAAAAAGAATTAATATCATCATGAGAATTAAATTTAAAAATATATAATGTTATAATCATTAATAATTCCAATAAATTGACATCATTTATCATGGAATCAAGAATCATATAAAATTCTAACCAGATACAAACAAACACATATGTGATAAAAATAAAGAACTACCATCATGGTATAATATTCACAAGAACAATTAAAAATCATATATTAGTATATGAGAGACCCAAATGTTTATGAGAATCCTACACAATTTTTTATGACAAAATAATTATTCTCCATGGAATGATCACCCAAATCATGTCTACATTCTCTTTTTAGTAGGCCTTTTTTATGGACGATTGGAAATAATCTCATCCTATCAATAAAGCACTAATGGGGAAAGTGGAAAGTTATGCATGCCAATAAAAATCAATAAGGATTCATATTTATAAAATGAGGCTCCAATGACCTCACACAATGGAATTATGAGGTGTATTATACTCAAGAGGATAAGAAAAATAAAGGTTGAAGTTTTTAAATAAAATTAATGAAGAAAACCCATGTAAAAGATTTAATAATTAAATAACTTAATAATTTAATTTCTATTTTTTTCATTTAATATTCATATCTAGAAATTATCAATATTAAAAATTTACAAACTTGGTTTTTTAAACCTAAATTAATGAAAATAATAATAATTGTTTGTTTTGAGGAATTCAAGGTTGTCATAGGGGTTCAAAGAACATTTATAATTAAGCAAACATAAATTAGAAAAATTGGGTAAAAACATTACCCTTGCATAATGGATTGGTTACCCTTACACAGAACATGATTAAAATGGGATTAAACATATTAATTCCAAGGAAAACCCCATATAACCATGCATGATCTATTTAAAGATAACAATGCCATTACACTGGTATCATTTTACCCTTATAAGTGTAATATAATATCAGGTTTAATATTTTGTAATATATTTTTCTATATAATTCAATCTACAATGTTGCTGAAATAATCTATGTAGATCAGTTATATACGTAGTAGCATTCAGATACATGAATTCAGTTGTGTGATTTAATCAGCTATGTGAATCAGTTATGTAAAAATTTGGCTACATTAATCTATTAGGTGTATCATTTCGATGCATAGAAGCATTTGGAAATAACCTTATGATTACATGGATGAATCAACTAAGTGAACTGACAATATGACCATTCATATATGTCAATAAATTAGGTGGTAAAATCTGTTAATTGACATCTTTTCACAACCATTAATCTTTTTAAAATTTTAACACTACAATACGACTTTGAGAATAAACCATAAATCCCCCAAAAAAATTATTTTTTTTCATTTAAATGTTAATAATGATAAAATAATCCTATGATGTATTTAACAGAAGTATTTGGTAAATATTTTATAGGGTTATAATCATAAATATAAAATATTTATTGTTAATATATTTTAATAGAATTATTAAGATTCTCATAGTCGTGTTAAAAATTGGATGGGAAATTATTCTTTCTAGTTGACTCTTACAATTCATATAGTATTATAAGTATTAAACATTATATAAATAACCATTATTTGTCATTTAACATATTCAATACATCATTATCACTATTACAAAAAATTATTTTTAAATATTCCATTTTTTATATCTATATTGTTTCAGAAATCTTGGAAGATAATATGTTAAAACAATGATCTAAAATAAAAAATTATAATTAGGTAATGTTAATTTTTTTATATACCAATATACTATTTTAAATTTTATCATTTATTTTTTAACATCAAATGTTAATTTCTATGTTTATGTAATAAAATTACTTTTAATTTTACTAATTCATTTATTTAAATTATAATATACATTATAAAAAAAAATTTATGCGTGTATGTTTAATGTTGAAAAATTATCATATTTTAAATTTAAGTGTAATTATGTTTTACCCCATCAGTAATATAATCATTCAATTTTCAACTCAAGCCCCATGAAAATATTAATTTTTTGTCATTTTTTGAACAAAAAATATAGTTCCCATGTTACCATTTTTTAATATTCCACAATATTACATTGGAAAATGGGATATAATATTTGATATCAAATTGTTTGAATGATCTATAACATACACTAGCTACTCCTCATATGATAGGTGAGACAGATATTGTATTACCACATGATTCTGTGTATGTGAGGGTTTGTGTATGTACTTAATCAAAAGTGATATTTGGAGAAAATTATGTACATGAGCCATGTTAAGTATAAATATATGTTGGGTTTCCTTTTAAAAAACATATCCACGAGTCTCAATGTGGACTATATACCACAGAATGAACAACAAATTCTTCCCAAAACTCAAAACACTATTCTATTTGGATATTCAAACATTTATATTATCACTAACCTCAAATATTATGTCACAATGATGATTTTCATCACCCTTCTACTATAATGTGTTTGTCAATAGCTTAGTACTTCCAATAAATCTCTTTCTATTTTTATTTATCTAATTACATCCAATATTCAACTTCACCCTATGGTATTAGAGTAATTTTTATCTTCTCATAAATAAATTCATATGTGTCCATATTAAATATGTAGTGGAAGCTACTATTTTTTAAAATATAGACTGGAGGATTATGTTGATCCCAACATATTTTGAGTCTAAAAAGTTGTATCATATCATTAAACCCTAAATTTCAATAGTCTGTTTTGATATAACACCAATCGTTGGATAATATTTTCAAAATAATTTCACTTTTCTGTTCAATTAAATTATAAATAATAAAATAAAATAAGAATAAAATGTAGATTCTAATATAATAAAATAAATAATGTTATGACATTAATCCTCTCCACATAACTAATATATTCCATATCCATTTTATTAGGTGAATAATCAGCATGAATGGGGATAAAGTTGGTGTAATTTGTAAGATGATCCACAAAAATATATATTAATATTGTTCACATGATTTTATTTCCTAGTCTTTTGAAAAATACTATGGTGAACATATATCATTTCCATATTCATTTGAGAAATTTTTTAGCATACTATTTGACTAAAATAATTTTTAAATAACTTATTAGCATTCCAAAAACATTGATTTTTATTAACAGATCAATAAAATATTATTATCCCCCTAGATGTGGTCTCATATATATCTATAAATATTAAATCATCTAACAATAATGTACAATGTTGACATATAAGAATCATTTAAATTATCTATCATTATCATAGGCACTGATGCTAGAAATATTAAAATGAAAAACATTGCATCTCCTTTTTATCAATATTAAAAAATGAGAGACAATATTCATTATATGGAATAAATAATGGTAAATACTGTAAAAAAATATCATATAAATAAGGATTAATATAATTATTTTCATAAGATGATCATTTTCATGAGAATCATTAAACTATTAATCAAATATTGTAAATGTTATCGTAAACACAATAAAAGGCTTTTTTCCACGATAACATAAAATATAGTTCTATATGCACTATTTTTGAATCATAAATAATACAACATGATATATAAGCATTACCCACTAGATTGGGTGAACATATAATTCTTGTTCAACCCATCACATCATAATATTTAGGACAGTTATGTTACATATAGAAAATAAAAATATGTCATCTAAAAAATTATAAACCCTTTAGATATAATATAGAAACAATATAATATCTAAAGGCTTAACAAATAATGAATCATGTAGATAATAAAAAAATAAATAATTATATCATATTTTATATTTAAACGTATGATGAAAATACATATAAAAAATTTCTATAATAACGTAATGAAAAGAGATAGGGGATTAATGTAGGAAATAATCCAAGAAAAGAGAATGAAACTAGAATGAATCCCCTATAATATTTAAAGGATTTTTCATAAAGAAAATATATAATGGGAAACCGAATTTAATTAATTTTTTTAGAAACTAGAAGAAAATGAAAACTAAACGAAAATAAAAATGATAATGAAGATATAGACTAATAAAGCATGATAGAAAAAAATATCATCAGGTACATGAAATATTTATAGATACCCCATAACTCTAGAACTATACATCTATATGTAACTTCCCGAGATTTTTTAATGTATAATGTTCGATATAGTTTATGATACACCACACCGAGTTTATGTGAATAACTAAATATTATTATTTAAATGGAATAGTTATAACCAATATAATGGAAAATATGGTACCGACAGGGTTAACAAAATTATGAAAATATGGTTTCCACATTTATTTATAATTCTTTAAATAATAAATTATAAATTTAAATAAATCCATTAAAAAATAATTCCAATTTTTTTTTGAATAACAATTTAAATTGGTCAATGTCTATTTTATAAAAATAAATAAAAAATATATCATGTTTTATTATATAAATGAAATATATATATAATATATATAATATAATTTTTAATATTTATCTTATGTTTTTTATAGACCTGACAAAAGAACAAATCATGTTTTGTGAATAAAAGAATTATTTTAAAAAAACTGGCAGTTTTACTGCCTTTTGATGGAGCACTTATTTTAAATATAAATTTCATAAATTTTATAAAACATTTTTGAGAAAAAAAATTATTCTTTGAAATATAATTATGAAAGTTTTATTTTATTTTTTTTTAATTTTTGGTCATCTTCTTATAAGATTAATGTTTGCATGAATATTGGCAAAATATTTAATTTTATTTGGAAATGGGATTTTCCCCACAATAATTCATGGTGATAAATTATATTCTATATTTGTCATAAAAATAATAACATAAATTATATAAAATTTAATCAAATTTATTTCATTGTATTGATTTTAATCTTGAAATTTTATTTTATAACATTTTGAGATTTTGAATATTTTCACTTTAAAAATAAGATTTTTCATTACGTCAACAAGATATATTTTAAATGAAATTATATAATTTCTATTTTGGAAATTTTAAAATTTTGATTTCATATTTTGAATCAGAAGGTTTAAATTTATTAAACATTTTCCTTTTATTTTTAGTCGTAAGAATAATAAATTTAGTAATTTTTTATTACCATGGTTAAGGGAAAATCATATAATTAATGCACAAAATAGTATTATAGATATTATTAAATATTGAAAACACTAGTACTAATTTATTTTAATGAAATTTTTCGTCCATAAAAATTAATTTATTGGTTATTAGACAAGTTATGGCCTTTTAATTTAGAATATATGCCTTATAATATTATATTCAAAGGAAAAACAATTTTCAAAAACTTTTATATTTAACAAGAGAAATATTCATAATGTATGGTACTATAAGGGATTTGTTTGAGTATAAATATTATTTTTAAATATTTAATGTTTATATACAACATGGTTATCTATTTAGAATTTTTAGTGAGAATTTATTTATCTTGTATAATGACAAAATGATGTTGTGGTATTTTTTTAATTATCGTTAGAATCGAGTTAAAGATATTTAAAATATTCAAATAAATATATGTTGATATAATTAATAATTTATACAAATTTATTGATCTAATTTAATATATTATTGATTATATAAATGTGTTTTTTAATATATCATGTTTTTATGATATTTTTAAAAAATCAATTGATTAGTATTGTTAAATATGAAATTATATATTTTAAAAAGAATAGATTATTAAATGATATAAATATCATAAAAATAATAACATCATATAAATAATGGGGATAAGTCGTAAAATTAAATTAATAAAACATTTATTTGTTATGATTCATATTATTGAAATTACATTAACCCTCAAAGTATAAATTAGATGAAATCGCTTTAGTAGTTAAAATATTAAAATAAGGGTTAAAAGAAGAATTATAAAATAATAAAAACATTTATAACATTTAATGTATGATTGGACATTGTACCATAATCATTTTATATTGTACATAAATCAGTTTGGATATATTTTAATAGAAAATTAATCTATATTAATTCAATAAATTGAATAATTCTAAGAGCATTTTTCCCCTCTCCTATAAAATAGAACCATTTTATAAATATTATTAACACATAGAAAACTATTTTTTTCTACCAATATATTCCCAAATACCTTCAAATAATCCCTTCCCAAATTATAGTGGGTTTATATTAAGTATAAAAACCATTTTGAGGTGTTAATGTGTTAATCAATGGAGGTCACCCAAAGAGGATGTATCGTTTTTAACTAACTATTTCTAATTTATTTCCCCATAAAATTCATTAAATTATTATTAAAACACGATTGAATAATAAATCTCGTATAATATATGTAATTATTTGTTATTATTTAAATTTATTCACCTAAATCCATCTCCACTTACATCAAATGTGAAAAGAATTTTCATTTTTGTGTATAACGAACTACTGCCTCAGAAACTGATATAATTCGTTTCACATCATTGAATCTCAAGGATGCATATTTTTATTTAATTAAAATTTATATAAGATATTAATTAAATATTTTTTTTCATTATTAAAAATTAATATATTGTTTATGATCTTACATTTGCATGCACAAAAAAAATGATAACATCATTGGTGTGCATATGTGAACTATTACCTCCAAGAACCTATGTAATTTCTACCTCATCCCCACACCACATGGATGAAATGTATAAGTATATTTAAATTTTTAATATTATATTTATGATATTTTTATCATTATTTTATGATAAAATAAAACTTAACTTATTTCCATAATGATCATTGATAAATGGTAATGTCACTCTTGTGTACGTATGACCAACCGTCTCCATGATTTTATTAACAATACATAATGGTTTGATATAAATATATAATTTAGATATAAAATATTTAATGATTTCAAGAATATTATTCTAGATATCATAGGATTATGACAACATTGACTATTTACATCATACCAGATTCATTTTGTACTCAAGTTCTAAATATCATCAAAACGAGTAACGTGAAAATAAAAAATTAAATTATTTTTTATAAGCTATTAATAAGTGATATAAAAGTAATATAAACATGAAAAGGTTCTAAATAAATTAAAATATTAAGATAATTTTATTATTTAGATTGATAAATAATATTTTTGATGAACCAAACTCAAGGTAAGGGATTTTGTCTCAATCTCTTATCAGTGCAGCGTATCTTGATTTTATGAATCCACCTATTTTTACTACTATATATACAACCATGTTGACATATAATATCATGAATTTATTTATTCTCACATTATTTAATTTTTTGATCAATGTTATTATTTCATGGGTCTCACGATTTAAATTTTCACGGTTTCATGGGACACCATGGATGTTTAAATATGTAATTATAAAATATTATTCTCAATGATTATATTATTGAAATTATTATATATTTATATTTAATATAAGTATTATATGTTAAATTATATGTTTATTTTAAATTTAATATTAATGGATTTCAAAACGGGGCCTTTTAGTTTTTATTTTTGGATTTTTTGACATGCTTTACAAATGAAAACGTTAGTTTTATTATTAATATATACATTGAAATCAACATCTTCTCCATCAAGATCATTATTTGATATTGGGATTCCTCAATAAAGAAACATGTTTTTAAATGAAAAATAAACCCCTTGTTACCTTTTCTAGTTATTTTATTAAAAGTGGGTTTGGAAAATGGATTGGTTATTTATATAACATGAAATTTTTTCTTATGTGTGGAAATGAAATTCTAAGAGTGTCATGTTGAAAATTGAAAGGTTTTATTTGTTATTATTTGATAATGGTACATAGAAATTTGAGAGGTTTTTATGTGTTATAAAAAGTATGGGTTGTTCTTTGATAACCAAAGGATGGGTGTTTTTGTAATAACCTCATATTCATTAGTTATAAGAGTTTTTCATATGGACATTCCATTTGAAAGAGTTCCATGTATGGAAGTTGATAACATTTATATTCCATTTATAAGAGTGATTAATACATTTATTCATGAATATAACTTTATGAATTATCTATGATAGTTGTGGAGTTTACGGTAATATTATGATTGTAGAAAACTGTCTAAAATTACATTAATAACAATGGAATGTATTTACTAGTTATTGAAGGATAAATGCATTAAAATATGATAATGTTTTAATGGGTTTAAATTTTTATCAGTAGAAAAATAGTTTCTTTTGTATATCCCTAATGAAATTTTTATGTTAATCGGATGTTTTTTAATGTTGTTCATAGGAATTATGGATGTTTAAGGATCTAGAGATGTCATCTTTAATTTCAAGATTTTTTTTCATAAAAGTGATCATGTTTTATTTTAAAATGTTTATATCATGGTAAAACAGGAATCTTTTTTGAACTGTCCACTTTATATTTTTAAAGTTTTGTTATGTAAGAGTGATAACCGAATATAATGAATCTTTAAACCTGAAATGATCCTCAATGTGAAGGAAACTAAAATTATAGACATAACCCATGATTTTTTATTAATTTAAGGTCACATATTTACAATATATATGCTCATTAAATTATTGAATATTAATTTTATTATAATATATTAGATTATTTTTAACATGCTTCAAATTTATTTCTTATCATTTTAATTTAATTATGATTTTTAATTCATTTATTTAATTGGTATTGATTTTTATATCCGTGTTGAGGTTATTCAATAAATCATCCTAGAACTATGCTATATTATTGGAAATAATTGATCAAACTACCAAGTGGTTGAAAATATCTAGACGACTTATGATGTATTATTAATTATATTCTGGATGTAACTGAATTCAATAGATCAACATTTGGTCAAAATTTAAATAATCATCCTCAATATATTCATCTTATACTGTTATGGGTGAATGATATTATTTAAAATTAATTACTTTATTATCATTCCAAATTTATCATTATAGAATCATAGTAATCAAATATATTGATTATTAATGACATATTCTATAATGAAATTAATTTTTAATAATATCCTTGAATTTAATAAGTAAAAATTTGAACATCATAGTTATGATTGTTCTAATTGAATGAAAACAAATGAATAGTTATTTTTCAGAAGATCATTAGAATATAAAAATATTATTTTTTGTATTATATAAATTAAAAAAATTATTTTAATTACTATTTTAATGATTACTTATATTATGTAATGAGAAATAGGGGAATGTTTTTTAATCTCATTAGTTTTGAAATACGTATCACGCTATTGGAGTTAGAACCATTAGATTGAGACTAAATCCATTGGTGGAGGAAAATATTTTCAAGAATTTCACATTTTGATCTTATCTTTTATTTGTAGAGATATATTTGGTTAAAAATTTCGTTTTACAAAAATCTATTACTCATTTTAATAATTATACAAAAGACTATGAAGATGAATGATTGCTATAATTTTTATTAGTGTATCGTTAACAAATATAGGTCTATTTGACATTTTAACAGACAAAAAACATAAAAAAATCATTAATATATCCTATAAAATTTAAAAAAATATATTGTTTTTAATTTAATTTAATATATTTTTTCTTTCGAAATATGAATTATTTGTGTGGTAATTATATTTATTATTTAAAAATACATTATTTAATTACTCCCATTCATCTTTATTCATTAGAAATGATTTATATGATTCAAGGAAATGTTTTTATCATGATGATGACTTAAAATATATGGCATAAATAAAATATATTTTTACTATTTTTGAAAGATAATGTTTTGATGAAAAATAATTAAAAAACGTAATTTAAATTTTACGTATTTATTCCAATGATAAATAAAATTATATAAAAATAATATTATAAAAATAAGTCATTTAGTAGTTAATAAAATCATATAATATGTAGAGAAAAAATTGAATTAAGGGTAAAGATACTTTTTTATGATTGTTATTAGACATCAAATTTTTATTATTTCATAATTATTTAATGATTGATAATTAGATGTATTATATCTGTAAATAAAATAATTTCAAAAATATTTCAATTAATATATTTAAATTTTAATAAATTAATAGTACTATAGTTAATATTTTAAACCTCCTCTTATTATAATTTATTGAAATCTAATATTTCATTATCATAAATAGAGAAATGAGTAAATAAGATAATAAGAGACATATATTTATAATTAAAAACATTTAAAAAATGTATGTATTAATTTTATGTGTTTTACTACATTTATTTTCTATGATACTATTTCTATTATTATTTTTTATTTTTAATAGTTAATTAATATTCCAACATACATATATTTTTTATAATTTTTATGAAAAATATCACCTTACATCAATATTATTTCAATAAATCATTATTAGTGATACAAGTAATTCTAAATAAATCCAATATTGTTTCTAATAGTTTTATAATATCATGGTAGTTTTCCATGTTAGTGATCAATATTTGAGAACATGATACAATTTAATTTCCGATTATTGTTTTTATTTTTAACATTTTTTTCACAATTATAATATATTAAATTTCATGGAATCCCTATTTACATCAATTATAGTTTTTTTGGGATTAAAAAATTTATTTATGGTTTTAATGTTTCATTTTTTTCCATTATAATATTCATTATAGTTATATATATTGATGACATATTTACAAAAGGAATCATGTAATATTGGAAAAGTCCTATTCACTAGGAACATAACATATCTAATGGTCTTGTTTATAATTACGTGTACCTAGGAATGATCAATCGTTTAAGGATCAACACAATTACATTCTTTGTAACATCCTATGTTTGTAATAAAACCTCAATTTATTTTTTTATTATTTTTTATTAATTCACCGTTAATAATTATGACAATGTCAAATATGTAAATAACTATTATGATAGTTATATAATTTTAAATTTAATTTTAAATTAACATTCTACAAAAAAATATTATATTTATTTTCTTGAAATAATATTTTAGTTTTTATTTATTTGATACTAAATTATGCTAATTGGGGAATATGTGTATATTAAATAAAATAATAATTACATTTAATATACTGAGTATGATAATATTTAATAATACATTACAATATCATTTAACGAAAAAATAAAGAAATATTTTATAATTTTACTTTAAATAAAAAAATATGGGAAAAAATTATATATATATATATATGAGTAATATTTATAAATTTGAAATTATTTTAGTATATTTTATTATAATATTTTAAAATTATTAATTATCATATTATTAATATTTTAAAATAAAATTATATATAAATATATTAAATTGAGATAAAAATTGAAAATTGAATTGTAGTTTCGGGATAGGGTTCTGGATTGGAGAAGAAGCTTGCACCACTATTAGAGAGTCGAGTCATGGTGTAGAGTCGAGCATCTATACAAGGTAGAGTCATGACCAATATATCCATGGATGTTAAGCATGAGTAGGTTGCTTCGTCCACCGGGTGGATTTCGAGTGAAAGGAAATACGTCGGTCTAGGTGAGGAGGGATGTCGAGCGCAGATCTAGGTTAAAGCCTTTGTTTTCAAGAAGTTGTGAGCATAGAGTTTGAACTGCATTTGATGTCCATTATGAGACAGATATGTCACTTGGAGATATGAGTGAGATTTGGGGAAAGAAACCTCCTATTTTCTATTCCTCCCAATTGATGCATCTTTCTACATCTGGTGGGATGAATTTATTCAACTTATGTATTATTGATATTTATTTTTTGTCAACTGATTAATCTATGTTGTTTGTGTTTTTATATCATTGTGAAATGGATATTGTTTTATTATCATGGAATAATCATCAAGGATCTTAAATGGATATCATAATCTCATTATATGACCTTTCTAATTTGAAATTATCTACAACATATGAAAACATAAATATCTTTATTGGACTATATACACATGACATAATAATTTTGAGAATTTTTTTTATTGATAGTCATTTCTATTTAATATTTTAGTGATCATATTGATGCCAAAGTGATAAATAAAATACAATGAAAATATGAAATAAAATATAAATTATGTTAAGGACTATAAATAAGTGTCTTGGTTTTCCTTTTTATGCACTACCTATCTTATTTCATTTCTTCCTAGTTTTATAATGCTATGTTTTTTTTGATCTGTAAGAGTAGTGAATGTTAAATGTAGTATTAGAGTGTTTTCTGTGAGAAATAAGGCATGCTATCAAGTGGATGTCTCTTCCAATAATTAGTAAGGGGTTATGTCTGTTTTACATTTTTTTCCAAAATCATGTCATTTTATTTAAATGATTTATGTTTATCTAAATTTATTTAAATTTGATCAATTGATTTTAAAATTTATGTTTTTTTAAAGAGTTATATTTATCTAAATAATATTTAAATTCGTTGTGCGGAAAAAAAATTATTTGGATGAAAATCATATATTTCCAATTTCAAAATAATTATATTTAAATATATGAGTAATATTTCTCATCATCAATATTTTTTTAATATTTTATAATTATATGAATATTACTTTTGTGTGCTTTATACTTATATTAAATCTATGCCGATACCTTTAATTCACGAATAAAATATGTGTGTTATAAAAATTATTGATTAGGTTTATATTTATTTTATATGTTTATTATTGATACATGCATACATGCATGAATATATTTAAATATATATATATATAAGTGATATTTTTCAAGCATTTTTTATTTCATTGGTGTTTGATTAACATTATTAAAACACATAAAAAGAAAAAAATTATTTATTCAACATTCCATATTGACTTATAATTACGTGTATATAAATTTATATATATGTACATAATGTTATGATCATAAAAATATATGCACATATATATATATCCATGAAATAGATTAATGTATAATTTAAGTTCTACATTGGAAATTTTATTTATGATATATAATTATCTAATAATTATGATTTTATTTTTAAGAAGAAAAAATTTTATGCATGATATTTATATTGTTTTATACATGAAAACACTTAAATAAATTTTTCTTCAAAATTTTTATTTTTTTAAGATGGTTGAAACTATAACTATATGTAAACTAGTATATTAATATACTTTGAGTACATAGATGTTTAGGAAATGAATATGGGGAAGACTTTTTATTGGAACCAAACTCCATGTTATTTGTAATGAAAGTACAAATGCATATGAATAATTAAATATTTTTATGATTGTTCATGTGTATTTTAATATGATGACATAGTTTCAAAATCAAAAATTATACTGAAATTATATATAAGTAAGAAAGCATAAAAATGTTTCCCAAAAATCTGGCACATTGACATTGGAAATATGGTTGGGAATTGGAGAGTAAAACCAATCCCTCAACATGTTGGTAAGACCAAGATATAAATCAATGTTACAAGTTTCCAAAGTCTCTTGTTATCAAAATATTTCATATGAGTTTTTCATAAATATAATTAGATTATATTTAATGAAATTTTTTCATTATTATTTACAAAATATTAATGTATTCTAAATATGTAAATAATATCAATATTATATTAAGACATTCTTTATAAATGTATCTTTAATGGTATTGTCAAAAAACATTTTGAAGACATTTCAAAAAGTTAATTTTCAAATAAAGATTTTCTATAATGTAATTCATTTATTTAAAAACCCCTTAATGGGAAATTGAATGATAACCCTTTGGTTAAAAATTATTTTTCACTATTATCATCGATATTCACTTTCATACTGCTTCAGTTTTGGAGATACCATGAAAAATCATAGTAGGAATTTGTTTAAGGTTTGTTCAACATTGATAAATGTTAGGAATTGTATAATCCTCCATAATCTAGATTATTAAAAGGTCCTCATTTTTTTAATATGTTGGGAATTTATGTTGTTTATTTTTATTACAAAAATTACACAACATTTCTTTGTTCTATGATAGAAAGCAATGGATTAGGCTATTATATTCCTAATATTAAAAATATTATGATATGGGTAGTATAATCCCCTAATTTCATGTTTTATGGATCATGGAATTAATTTCCATAATATATGAGAATTTGAATCCCTAATAAAATAAAATGATGTGATTACATTTTTAAATTTGGACACCAATGAATTTTTTGAGGGCCAAATGTAGCATTGGGATAATTGAAGCAATTATGGTGTCAACGTTATATAATAATTTTTTTAATGACTAAAATTATGAGTTTTACAAGGGAACACCTTAGCTATAAAATTATTTTATATTTTTAAATTAATTTTTACTTTTATGGTATAAGTGGCTATGAAATCATATCCTATATACTTCTTAATAAGAAGATATAAATTTTTAAAAATAGATTCTATAATTATTTTCTATAATATTTTTTAAGGATTTTCATTAATCTAACATGGTGTATTCCAATTTAATAAATTCTTTACCTTAATCAATTTTGTTATCTATGGATTTAATCTATTTATTTTGATAAATTTATCATCCATTCTACCTTTTTTTGTCATTTTCTAGCATTTATTTTTCCATAAAAAGAGAGAAAAGTTACACACTACAGACTATATTTATTAAAAATTATGAGTTTTAATCAGATATTTTTAATTACATTATCTAGAACCCCTCCCTAAAAAGGGACCCAACTAGGTTCTAAAATGAAGAAATTGTGATATGTCACTAGTTGCAAAGGGAACAGAGTGTATATCATTCACACCCATATGAGGCATTACCCAGTATTTTAATTTATAGAATAAAAGGTAAGATATAAAAGATACAAACAAACACCATTTGTAAATTAATAATATATCCAAATACATGTACTTTAATTCAATAATAAAAAATTAATAAAAAATTAAATCCTCAAATGAGATAAAAAATATCTAACATGTCCGTAGAAATTTTTCAAGTAAGTATTTCTCATCTTGGTAACCGACCAGATTCTAAAGACCTAAAGACTAGTTCATATAGTTATAGAGAGATATGATGTTTTACATCTATTAAGATCCTTGCAGAATCATAATGCTAAAATGTTTGATTGAAGCATACAAAATTCAATGAAATTAAAAGTGGAACTAACTAATCTCCTGAACTATTAAAATAATCTCTCATCCCATAAAAATGATACTTTAAAATTTATTGTATAAAAGAAAATCATATAATATTAGAAGAATATATATACAAATAAAGCTTCCCCACTTCAACAACCCCACTTGTTTTTTTCTATCACACCATAAATTTTATCATCTTATCATTATCCCTATCATAAGTCCCCATGCATCTCTTTCAATCATTTAAAATCATTTTTCTAACCAATAAAACTTGACACGTCATAATAATTTACACAAAATATCTATGTCTATGATTGAAATAAAAAAATTGTTCATAATTATTATAATAGAATACATAAATACCCCTGGAGGTACAACCATCAGAAGCTATATCTACCATGGTTTCATAATAGTATGTGATATATCTGAATTTTTCATAACCAAAACAAAAATATATAATGAAACTAAGGTCAATCACATCAAATTATTGAATGAACCCAATAGAATCATCCATTAAAGATTTGGATATCCTTATACATTATAAATTTTCAAATGGATAGTTGTATATAGGGAGAATCTATCCACTTATTACCCCTATATTCTAGACGCTGGAGAAAATACCCATAACCATTTGGTTGTGTATTTCCAAAAAAATTAGGGGGTGATTTTTATGAAATTATAATTTATATATTACATCAAAAAAAACCTCATTATGTAAAAATGCGTACATGAATAATCATATACTACAATCTTCATAAAGGACACCATACATCCATTATAATGGTCTAGATGCCAATAAATATACATGGCTCCAATTTCAATGTTAATTAATTCATTCATTATCAATTAATTAAAATAATTCAATATTTAATTCCAAGATTAGTAATTTAATCATAAATTCAATTTTCCTTTTGAAAAATAATCTTCCAAACATATATGATGATTTTTTTCATCTTCATAAGAGAGTACTATAATCAATTATTTATCATTTGTTATGTTATTTTTCATTTCAATGTTTCATGGATACTACATGAATCATTATAAGATACAACATCATGGAAACAGTTTTTATGTATAAAAAATTATCCTCATGTTGTTGGACAATAATGATAAATAATTGGATAACAGTACAATCAAAATAATATAAAATTAATAATTTATCAACAAAAATCCAAAATCTAAACTCATTAAGCCCACATCAGTTCCATTACCACATCATTTCTTGTCGACTAATATATCTCATCATCCCTGGTGTCAGACATAACATTTCCTCAGGAGAACATCCTATCTCACATCAATATTCTCTACGATTCATTTATCAAAATCAATTACATCAAGCCACAAAAATTCCTTATATTAAATATCATCATCAAAAATTGATAAATTTATTTTAAATAAAAAATAACAGGAATCTATATCAATGGATTCTAAGAAATTTGGTCTACCACAAGTTAAAATTTTATAACTCATTCCCAATAATTGTTACATAGATAAATATAGATTAATTTAAATATTAAAAGTAATAATTTAATTATGAATAGGTTTTATTCACCAAGAAACCTATAGGTAGTAGATATCAATAGGTTTAAATCAATATAACATGAATTAGACATTTTTCAAAAATTCATATATATCATTAAAAACGGTAAATAATTTATCAAAAATATTTCCCTATTCTCAAAATATTCTACCATTTACGTGTTTAAACATATAAGTCAATTAAATAATCATGAATAAAATCTACAATAATTGACCAAGATAATGTCAAAACATCGAATAATTATCAAGAGGTTACAACATTAATATCATTAAACTCATTATATAATTATTATGAACCATTGGTTTAATCACCCAATAATTAAACATTAGTTACCTATAAAATATTTGACAGTATTATTTGAATTAATACATTCTGAGAATTAAAAAATAATTCTTATATTAATAAAAAATATATAATGATACTTCAACATGAGATATTCCTAAATTTTATTAAATTTAAATATCATAGAATAAATTCATGTATTTATCATTTGATTATTATTTATATCCATGTGTTGAAATTTCTTTGACAATAAAAAATAACATTAATTATAAATAGAATTTTATTTCACCTTCTTCCTCACATAACATTTAACAGATAATTAAATAAGAACTGGGAAAGTCATAATCAGTTTCACGTTATTCAATAATTGTTAATCATTATATTATAATAGTTAATCACATCTTCTTATAAAAAGGAATGTAAATCACAATTATACATATTTTTCATAACTCAATAGTGAAGAATCTAACCCTATAAATCATGAGAGATTCATAATTTTTCTAAAATAAGAATAGTGTACATAAGGGGATTCACATTGGTTAGATACTCAGAAGAGGGACTTATGGTTAATCATAGAACGATTGAAACAATTCATAAGTCAATATTGGATTATACCATGTCAATATATGGAAATAATAAATTACATGTAAAATAACATCTCATTTATAGAATGAAAAACACAATACTCTATGGTATTTCCCAAACCTGAAGTCATGTTTACTGTTAAATCACAATTAATTTTTTTTCCATTATTCTCATTCCATTAAAATTTTAAATAGAATATTAAAAATGGTTTCAACCACATAATTGTACACCAAGGTTTCTGTTCAAAGCCCATAGAGCACTGACACGGTAGTAGCACTGTAGTGGTATTATATTATCACTATAGTAGTAGAAGAACTGTAGTGAGTACTGTAGAAACATGGGTATTATATCAGTACAATTCATTGACGGGCATTTTGATCAAAATTATAGGCCTTGAGTCCATTTAATGGACTTTCATGCACACTGGGCCTACAATCCATGTATTGAATAAATAATTCATAATGGGTGGGTTGTCCCCTAGGGGGTTATGGCATGCCTTTATGGACTCCATATGTGGTGTGAGTGAGATTAATTCTAATTTTACCTCCATGAACCTAATATATATATATATATATATCTAATAATAATTTAAAATAAATGTTTTCAGATTTTTTTTTCATTATTTTCATTTAAAAGTTTATGATCCAAACATTTTCTAGATATGAATTGTCATTATTTTCGGGTAATATATTACCTTAATTTTAGAATAGAATTTTTTGGGGTTTAAATTGTTGAGTTTTTATGTGAATTTGGTGTTTTTTGGGGTTTTCGGGGGTGTATAGTTGGTGCGCATTTTCCAAAATTGTGTGCCCTTCCCCAAAAACTACGAAATCCCGTACATAGGAGGGTTACAAGGTTGGTGATTTTTTTAAAAAAATAGGAATCCTATAATTATTAACTTTGTGACCCATATGTGAGGTTTCCAATTAGGGTGTATTGTTTGGAGAACCATACACCCCATCATAAGAAACTGTGCACATAGAAATTAATAACCTGAAATGTTATTTTAAAATTTTTGAATCCCCGATTTAATCCCTGATGAGACCCCAACTGAACTTAATAATTTACCTTCAATTTTAGAGCATAATGAATGCATTGCATTACCATTCAAACTCTTTTCTTAATAAATCAATTACAAATTAAACAATATTATCCTTTCCTTATATGTGGTTCTCATCTCGAATGGTTCCTTCCCTCTTTCATGTCTTTTTAATTATTTTTAAGGGATTTTTCCTTCATGCATGATGAAATTATATCTATTTTTTCTTGGATCTGAATTTTTTTATCTTGGATCATAGTTTTGGATATTTATCTCATTATTCATTGTGCAATTCATCATTCAGCTTCAACTTCTGGATTTTTGATGGTAATAATTCATTAATAATCTGGAGGTTAGTGATCAAAATTGAAAATAAAATACACCCAATTTAATTAAATTTATGTAATTTTGAAAATTAAATTTATTATATGTGTAATTTCATTTATTATATAATTTAATTTCAAAGTGTTAATTGATTGTGTTAAATGTAGGGAAATGGAAATGAGTAATGTTTTTATCATGAAATTGATAGAAAATGGGATTCTGTAAACATTTGAATTAATTTTTAATTGGTTGATAATGGAAATTGAGGCATGTTTCGAATAACCATGAAGAGTTAATGTGTTTTTATTAAATGTTAATAGATAGTTTGAAGGTGAATTGTTTAGATTGTTCCATGTGATTAATGTAATTAATTATGATTTACATGAAAATTGAAATGGTATATCATGATGTGAAATGTTCCTTACAATGTTAATATTTAGTAATGTTGTTAAATTTTATTTATTTGATATATGTGAATGATTGAAAAATAGGTTGTGGGACATAGACTAATGTTCCAAATACTGACAGGGCCACATCCATGAAATTATAAGATGAAATTCATTAATGTGAATATAATTTTATAATAGATGGAATGAAGCTCAAAATACCCATGGGATTTGGGACATGGACTGATTCTTCATATACAGATGGGGTGCTAGAGACAATGTTCAACAACCATGAGATTGGCATCAGATTATGGTTCAAAATTTCCTTGATAATAATTTAAATAAAATATAAATGAAAACCATGGTATTGTTATATGTGATTTCCCTTTGGGGTTACTCAAAATCAGAAATAGGCCAAATAAGGTATTTATGGGTTTCATGTCATTGAGAACCTATGAAATTATGTGGTTTATTAAGGAATAATGAAATATAAAAAAATGGATACTTTCTGCATTGAGTATTATTCTTTATAAGGATACATATATTATTATTGTCTTGATATTATTTTTTATGTCATTTGTGGTGGTTTACAAATTTTTACTCACACCCTAAACATTTTGCGGGATTGGTATCCGAATGGAATTCATGTTTGCAGTACATGATAAGGGAAAGAGTGAAATTTTAGACTGATTCTTTGGGATAGAGAATGGATGAGTGAACAACACATGGTGTTATGATGCTCTTGGGATTTTTCAGTGTCTTTATTTTGTATTTTTTATTTTGCATTAGACACATGTTTATAATGAAATATCTACTCCTTTGGTTTCATTTTTTTTCTTCTGATTCATCATGTATTATTGGACTTTTTATATTATGGATGATTATTGGTTGATGGTTGTTGTCCTTTGGTTTTTTCCTGGATTTTTATGATATTTTAATACTTTGATAGATATGTTATTATCTCTATATTTTTTATAAATTTTACCCTCACTGCTAGTTTGAATAATCTGGAATACAGGGAGGTGTTCCTAAGGTCAAATAACTGACCAACTCGGGACACCTATTTCTGGAATCTGGGTCTCAATGTAAAAAAGAGGTAATATGGGGACATGGGTTTCATTTCATTTTTATTACTAATTGTGAATTTTATATAATATATTAGGATGAGTCTATATATGTTCGATATCTTGTTCATCGGATTAGATGACGCAAATAAATGGGTAAAATCACATACCGATGGTTGGATTGATGGTTTTGATGTTTGATGTTATTGTTGAATGCTCATTCATCCCAAGTGAAGAACTTTTTGTGTATATTGATTATTATATCTATAAATTTCTATGATTTGAATATATAAATGGCATCGAATGATAATTGATAATTTATGAGTCAATCTGGGAAATAATGGAATTTTATAAAATCATTCATTTATATGATCACATTATAAAACCAGTTCTATGGGACATATTAAATTGAATTATATTTATTTCATGTGTAATTGAACTAGAAAAAAACCCTCATATGAAACAAAATGATCTGAAATGTTGAAAATGGTTGAAATTGAGTTTCAAAAGATAGACATGATTTATGAGAATGTTTTTACCCTTTGTAAACTACGACCTTGATGTAGGATGGTAAAGGGTTGTGATAGCACCTCAGTTTTGACAGTGTGGAAGGGTATACATAATGAATTCTAATGGATTTTTGTGAATCCCCTATATGGGATTAATTAAGTGATTTAATATCTAAGGCAATTGTGTATAATTTTATAGATAAGCCTCCATTATGATGCTCACTGATAACGTGACATAGGGACATGTATGGAAATGTTCTTCACATTGGGGAAACTGAGGCTATGATTCTTTTGAGAGAGGAAGATGGAGAGTACATCCATGAGATGTTTTCTCGATTTATGAAATTAATGGAAAGAGATCCATATAGGGTTGTCAAAATTATGTCATACTTTACATGAGAGTTAATTTTTCAACACCCAATGACTATCACCAGGTAGCATGGACCAAAGGATTCTAATTTCCTGATTGAGTTTATCTAAATGATTATTTACCACATGTTGACACTTCTTGAGAAAATTGTCAAAAGGAATATAATATGTTATGAAGCTAATCAAAGTGATGTGGGAATATCTAGACTCTGTATAGATAGCTGGAAATCGTGTAATGGAATGAAAACAATATTAATTTCATGGAGAACATTTATCTATAGACAATATTACTAGAGAGGGAAACTTATTTTATGATGTTAATCTAGGGGAGTATGTCCATGAAGGACTCTGTTGGATTGTTTATAGAAATAAAATGATTTTCTCTAGTGCTAGTTGGGATGATACAACTATGGATAGATATTATCAGGATGGGATTGAATTTAATATTATTTCCACTTTTAACATATTTCAGTTATAGAAGATTTATGAGGTAGTGTATCAGTCTATCATATCTTCGCAGAACCTAAAGGATGCTTCCAGTGGATGATAGGATTCATTTTCATAATGATCAAGAGGAACATATTACCTGATTATGAATCATCGCAATGATAATATTGACCAGGTATGTTGATAAATGAGTTTAAAAGGGGAAGGATCTGTTACCCAAGATGTCACCTTAGTTATTATTCACTTGTGAGGTATGTCGTGTAATATTTTTTGGAATTCCCCCCATTAATGGTTGATTGATGATCATATAGTAGGATTGGAAATATATAAGTGTTCTATTGGAACCTTGACATATGTGTAATTATGTGGAAGCTGTAACAACCTGATATTTTATTAGAATTATTCTTTTTAATTTCATTGATGTCTTCTGTTGTACGCTACAACAATATTAGCTTGTACTATATGCAACACTGGATTAGTTTTCAGTATACGCAATACTATTCTTGGATCGTGTTACACACAATTTCAAGTTCACTACATTGAGTGAATATATATATATATATATATATATATATATATTCAATTTATAAATGAAATATAGTTGGATTCAGTTATACAAAAGAAAAAAGAAGTCTTTCAATACACGCAACCCTGACTTGTCTTGCATTACATGTAATCGCGACCTTCTTCGATAGCATGTGTTGTACGCAATACTGTGTTTCACTAAACAATGATATTTGGTTATAATAATATTATGAACTATCTGTTATGAATATTACTAACTACATTTAATATTTTATAACATTATTATTCATCTTACACATTTTCTAGAACATCGTATCAGAACAAAATAAATTTTTCATATAAAATATGTATTTTTAAAAAAATGTAGTTTGCCACCTTTTGATGGCACACCCAATTTAAATATAGTTTGACAAGTTTATAAGTTCAATTTGAAAAAATAAAATTCTTCTTTGGAATCAGTATATAAAAAATTACTTTGGATAAATTTTTGATATTTATTTGAAAACTTTCATATTTTAATGAATAGTAAAAACACACTATATTTAAAATAAAAACAACTTTTTTCAACTTAATAATTTATATGGTTAAATTATAATATATAATGGTTATAAATTATAAATAGAATATATTTTTACCATTTAATATAATGTATGTCATTATCATTGATTTTACATTGAATTCAAATGTTAAATCAATTCAATCTTTTGCAATGTTTTAAACAAAAACCCGTTTTCTTTTGACAACAGGATTAATTTTAATTTATTTTCTACAACTTCTGTGTGTTGAATTTGGAAAATTGGATTCCATATTTGAAATCAGTGGGTCCAAATTATGGTAATAGGCTAATTTTTATTTTTGAGAATTATGAATAGAAACTACGGTAAATTTTATTTACCATAGTAAAGGTAAATCGGTTAATTAATGGTAAATATATTATAATAAAATTACCCTAGAAATTGTCTTAATGTAATTGGATGATTATATTTCGTCTTAAAGAATATTTGGGTCGAAATTTAATCCATTATAACCCACTTAGATGTGATTAACACCTATAGATTATTTTATTTAAAGGAAAGTGAAATATGTCTCACTCAAACTTTAATAATTAAAGTATTTTTAATATAAGGTTACACAAAATATAAATTATGTTATAATTACTTATTTTAATTCTAATTTTTTTATTTGTTATGGTAATTTATTTGTAATTTTTAATAGATATTTAATTACCTAATAGCTTATACATTAATGATGCAGAAATTATTTATTCAGTGAAAAATCAGTAATATAGTATTTATTGAAATAATAATACCCATTAAAAAGCCTCAAAACCTGACAAAAAACATATTGGTAGTGTATATATACACCATAATAATCCAATTACTGAATATATGATTGGTTGGAGTCTTATAAAAGTGATTATGACACTTATATTATATTATTTTAAATGATGTCAAAGTTGTCACCTTCATAATCTATTAAACATAACATTTTAAAAGTTGGGTTTTTTAGAAGATAAATCTGACTAAAAGTATTATTATGAAATATATAATATCTATATTCGTCCTAGAATTTTATTTTTATTTTTTATGCAACAAATATGTATATTAAATATTTATATAAAAATGTTGTAGTAATTATTTTCTTAAGAGAATTATCACATAAATGGTTTTAAAAATATTAAAATAAATATTATATTAACTATTTAATGTTCTCCACTACTTTTATAGATGCATATGACATTTTAGGAACCTATTCAGGATTTTATTTATAATATATCCTCTGTTTGGATTTTATTTAAATTCAAATAAATGAATAGTGTCAAAATTGACACTATTGTTATTTTATAAAAATAACATATTATTAAATTGTATAAAAATCAGAAAAATATTTAAAAATTATAAATTGAAATGTATATAGTCTAAAATGTCATAAAATATCCAATTATAGAAAATTCAAAACACATAAGTGATTATTTATAACCATTTAAAATTTAGAATTTTATTACCACAAATAAAATTAAATAGATTAAATAAGGATAAATCAAAATGATATGGTTTGAAATATAATCAAAACATGTATAAATTTTATTGGTTTATGAGATTACAACCCTATATAATCTCATATTATAATTTAGTCATTTATGGTGGTTTTTATGTGTGTTCGGAATTTATATTAAACTAATATTTTGGAGGATTCCAAAGGTGCCCCTCTCCTCCCTTATAAAAGGGCACCTCCTCTCTGCCATCTTTACACAACTTTGATCCTTCATGATCGTCCAAACCCTGCCCATGTTCCTTATGAACTTCCCTAGAAATATTCTAGAGGTCCTGGTCATCTTTAAAGACCAATTTTAGTGCCCTAAGAGGTGGTTTCAAAGAGGCGTGTCGAAGAAGAGGTAATATCTGTTACAGATTCTTTCAAATTTATTTCTTATTATACATCCTCTTATTTAGTTGTTTCATTATGAAGTAATAACATAAGTATCACCCATATACTTATATGTTATTATAAATATGAAACAAACCTATTCCACCTTCTATCCATCCTATGGAAAATGAAATCACCGCGCTTGCGTACGTACGTATTACCATCTCCACGCCGTGGTGTAATCTGTTTTACACCCCCACCTTACTTGGATGGGTATAATGGTTTAAATAAAAAGTATATGTGATTATTATAAATTGATATTTAATCTGAAATAGTATACATACACTTCAATACAATTCCACTATCATGGGAACGATTTCATCGCTTGTGCGTACGTACGGACTACCGTCTGCACGACGCGATGAGATTCATTCTCCATGTTAACAATTCATGTATGATTATAAAGTATATATAATAAGTAATGATGAAATATATGACATAATAATGATACTATATTTATGTATATATATATGTATGTAATCTACTTAATTCCATTCAATTTAATAAGGAAACGAAAACAGCGTTCATGCGTACGTACGGCCTACCGTCTCCATGAACGGCGTATTTCATTCCATTTATCGATCTATCATATATATATATATATGCATATGATGAATATATATTATATATAAATCATGTCTTACATTCTGGAATTAATTAAATCAGGATATAAGTAATAATATCAAGAACAACAAGTCCAAACACGTACGATGGATTAAACGATTTTACCCAAAAAGTTGCTTTAATATGGAATTTACAAAAGAACGGGTAATATAAAGTCATAAGTGAACCATTTATGACATCATAACAATTAATATTATTCTGTAATAAGTCAATGACATTGTTGAAATCATTATACAAGAGGTTTGGGTACGTACGAAGCATATTAGATCTAAGTAAAGGGATAATTATTCCAATATCATTTTTATCCGAGATTGTTTATTCGGGTTATGTTTATTATCTATTTCCATATGTTCTCAAAATATTTTCATAAAATGTTTAATTTTATTCCATTTATGTTTAAAGTCATTATTACCTTTTTTTACTTTTACCACATTGTATGGAAGGAATCTTTCTTTTGTTTACCATACGATGTACTTTTGGACTTTTCTGACAACAGTACGAGAAGAATGTTATTTTTAACTTGTACGGCGTGAACGGATTTTTACGGTTTCATAACGACTCATTCTAATGAAACTTACTCTACAAGATTTTATGAATATTTTCAACAAAATACTTTTATTTTAAAATTTCATGAAATTTTGTGAAAATAAAATGATTTTCAAGAAAAAATGATATTTTCCTCTAGAATTCATTTCACGTGTTTTATCAAAACCATTTTACATCTAATATTACATTATTTCATATGTGTCTGATTCAAGTATAATGTCTCTATGATTTACATGGTTTCACTTTTCTTATAATGAAGTATCCATTTTTTTATATGGATTATGTTATGATGGGATGATTATTATGAAACACATTTTATTTTTTGGGTTATGATGAATGTTTTAAGTTTATTTTGTGGAACAAGTAAGAATGATTTAATTATGAGATGGGTGGGACCTATATCTCCTTCTAATTCATTGGGCAAAGATTTGTATCTCATGAGATAGACATGGCTGGAACGGTATGTTAATCTGGTTCAGTGTTACAGGACTGGAATGAGGAGTGAACTCGATTCAGAAAGGAACTTTGTCCACTAAGATGGTCTTTGAAGCAATACCTTGGCTATTATGGAAATCATAACATGTTCTTAATGGTTTCCACAATGACATGTTTTATTTCCATGCTATTTTATCAGGATTTTTGTCCCATTATGATCTATTCCTTACGTACAGCCATGTTTTATGTCATTTCTCAAGGTTTTGATATTTAAAAATTATGTTCATGTTTTTATGTTCAAATGTATATGGTTTGTTTTATTTTCTCCATGATTACCCTTACTAAGCATTTAAGCTCACCCTTTATATGTTTTCTTTTCCCCCATATTTCAAGAAAGGTTTTAGGCAAGAAAACAAAATGGGGTGATTTTTATGGGAGATGATGATGATCATTCACCACGATTAGAAGATTATATTCCAAATTTCCAAAGACACAAAACTATTACGGTCCTTGTGTGTCTGTTTTTGTTATGTAATAAGTATACCACAAAAGTAATGCAATGTCCATGTACGTCAAGCTTTGGGCCTCTACAGAAGATAGAAAGAACCATATAATGGGATAAATGTATTCTAACCCATATCATTCTAGTAGATAGAGTTCTAATGGATATTGTGGTAAAGGAAATGTAGGTGGTTCATTTCAAAAAGACTGATCATATTAGCAGTGTGGTGTCACTAAGGGTACTCACACAATATCCAACGTAGGAGGTTCGGGATAAATGCATGTTGTTTAGCCTACTGTGGACGTTAGAAAATGTAGAACATTAATAATAAAAGGTAATATAGTTATACATTATATTATTTCTACTTTCACATTTGATACATATTCAACTCATTCTTTTATATCATCACAATATATTAAAGGGTTGATTCTAGAAGTGTAAATTTGAGTGGTTTTGTGAAAATCCATACACATTTAGGGGTACATTTTAGAGAGATCTATTTGTGAAATGTGTGCTCTCTCGATTTTGGGGAGTAATGATTTCTCTGGGATCATTACAGTCTGGATATGTTATTCTTTGACTTGAAAATGGGTATAGACTAGTTAGAGTAATATCGTTCCCAAATTGATTTTTTTCTATAGATGGGGACTATTAGGACTATTGTGGTTGACAATTATATTAACTATGGAGACTGTGATATCAATGTTGGATGAGTATGTCCAGGTCATTAAAATTTGGGGGAGATCACCAACCCGCTTTCTAATATTATTCATGAAGCCATAGGTGTAAAGAATGATGTCTTTCCACCAATTGTGGATGGGTTCCATGATATGTTTCCTGAGGACATATCAGGGATTCCTCCCGCAAGTGATGTAGAATATTAAATTGAAATAATTATAGGTACTAATAATGTATCGATTTCCAAAATAAAAAATGGCACAAACATAGGTTTTGGAACATAGGACTCAGTTGGAATATATTATGGATAACACATTTATCCTTCTAAGTAGGTCTCCATGGGTTTCTCAATATATTTTTTCAATGAATACAAATAGGACACTGCACATAAGTGTACATTATCAGATATTGAACCAAATGATAGTAAAGAAATAGTATATTCATTCATGTATCAATTATAAATTTGACTACTTGATAGGATATAATGTATTCTCCAAGATTTACATGAGGGTGGGGTATCATCATTTTAGAGTATGGCCTTATTATTTACCGTGAACATATTTTAGAAGTATTTATGGAATTTTTGAGTTCTTCGGGATTCCATTTGCGATAAAAAATTCTACATCTATGTTTATGGACATTATGAACTGAATCATATACCGATACCAGGATGATTTTTTTGTATTATTTATGGATGAAATCATGGTGTACATCATGACTCATGATGATCATTACCAACATCTTGAAATCATATTGTGTACGATGATGGAGAATCGTCTATACACCAATATATCTAAGTAAAAAATATGGAATGACCAAGTACATTTATTGGGTCACATCATCTTAGTAGAAGGTTTTTCAGTAGACCGAGATAATGAAAAAGTATTTTTTTCATGAGAATTGTACATGAAAATTTTAGATATCCATAGTTTTCTCGTTTTTGTGTGAAATTATCAGAGGTTTGTCAAGGACTTTTCTCACATGGAGGCACAACTTTTTGGCTTGACCAAGGAGGGATTTCAGTCTAATGGTATTGACCATGTTGGAATTCATGTGAAGAGTTGAAAAACATTTTGATTATTTCACCATTCATGATCCTACCCTAGATAGTTGAGGATTTTATGGTGTTATTTTATTCTTCCCGAGTGTGTATTAGAAAAATGATGATGAAGGGTGATCAAGTAGTAGAAAATGGGTCATGAAAGTTGACGCCACTTGAACATAATTACCCTATAAACAACATCATGTTGGATTAAATGGTTTATTCATTGAAGTGTTAGTGGTAATATCTAAAGGGAATATAATTTAATTTTTATACTTGTAAAATGAGAATAAAGTATATATTTTAGAAATTATATTTCATTTTTTGATGGTTGAGTTGGGTGTAGAATATTCATTCATTTTTTTCAGTTTTCATACAATCCTGAGAAGGGAATGAATATTTCAGAGTCCTTGATCCAAAAATATCATGCATAGTATGGTAATGAGTGTATAATTGAGTATAATATTATGATTTTATTGTATAACATTCATTTTGTGGTCTAGGAGGTGCTCGAACATATGACTCTCATATCCATTTCTTTGGGGACAACTCTTTTTATTCAAACTACGGAAAGGCGGTGTGAGTTTTTAGAGATTTTGGACATGATGGAAATTTTTGAAGGTGGTTATTCCCCAGTATATTGTACTATATATGAGGATGATATTGTATATTCCTTGGTCCATATAGTTGTGACTATGAGTATGTGGGAGGAGCTGACACATGAATTTCATGCATCAATGTGTGCGGTGCATCTGAGTTTTATCAAAATGTACAATGACCTACGTAAATAGTTTTTGTGTTTAGGAATGAAAAAGGAAATTTAAGGGTTCATGATTAGATGTTACACCTATCAATAGATGACATCTGAGAATCATCTATCTAGTGAATTATTAATTTCATTGTCCATTCTTGAATTGATGTGAGATGATATTACTATTGACTTGATGACGGTTCTCAATAGTACATCTCAAAAGAATGACAGTATATGAATGGTTATGAAACTATTAATGAAATTTATATATTTATTTTATATATGGTAGAATTTATTAGTGGATGAGCTGGTAGATATATATGTCTGGGAGACTTTCCATCAACACTATGTCGTGTATAGTATTGTTTCAAATTGTGACTCTTGTTTTACATCACTCTTCATGAATGGTCTGTCGAAGGAGCTTTGTACATAGGTATTACTAAGTATAGAATTACATCCCCAGATATAAGGGTTGTCTGAACAAACTATAAATGTTTTAGAGGATATTATATGACTGTGTGTTTTTGACTTTGGTGAGACATGGCAGTAGAACTGTAACACCCCGGTCCGACTAACCACTAAATTAGTAGCTAGAGTAGTCACCAAAGGACCTCAAGTGCGTATCCACATACACTATAGGCTTCCAACTAGAAACGAGGGTGTAAAGGATGTTTTTTTGGGATACTATAACCCCATTCTCAGAGAGTACAATTGTATAAATTTAGAAAAATTTGGATAACAGTAGAAGTCAAATGAAATACTAACTGAATATAGAAATATGGATATTACCAATTAATAAAATGAAAGCATTACAAATGATGATACATAATTTTAAACAGCAACAACACAACACGTTTTACATCTCGGTACATATGTAAATAAAATACTAAAATCCCCAGGGGGATCTCCATGAGAATCTTGAGCTCCCTCCTTGTCCGTTGCTCCTAACTCCTATGAAAAAGGGAAACAACACAAGCATATGTCCATAGCCCTAAAACATGAATAGTCTATTTAGGAACCAGCAGTACCTTATATGGGTCTGTGATAACATCTCTATATGCTAGCACCCACAATGTCAATTCCAGTAAACTTGTGCGATGTAAATGAAAAAGTGTGCAGGTGAATAGTAAGTAGTAAATGCAAGTATTAAATGATAATGGAATGTGATCTATTAACCCAGTGATACCTAAATATCCCATTAAGGCTCCTTGTACTAAAATTCATGCTCCTAAATCAAGGTAGCTACAAATAATTAGCAAATAAACAACAAAACTATCCTGTCAACCCAAACATGTCATACCATCAAGGTCTTTCTATACACTACATGTATCATATCAATTAATACATATCCATTTAACTAGAAGAGTCATAGTAGTCATGGATGATCCATATAATAACATTTCACAATTTTCTATAGACTATAAATAGATTAGATTGTATACTATACCTCATGGTCATGACTTTTATCAAATATTTAGACTATGATGGGTCAAATCCATGGTGTTGAAGACTAATAAATCCTCATCGAGTCCCACTAGCATATCTAAAGAAACTTAGTAAAGGCACAAGTTGGTGTCCTCGGAGAATGTGTACCAAAATGATATACAAGATTCCATGAAATCTAGATCCAAGGGTTATCATGTACCTAAGAATCCATATATTCAATACCCATGGGGTATACTAAACCCATGGCATCCACAACCACATTCAAGATCCTTGGAGAGACATCCATTAAATCATTAAAAACATTCATTCAATTCATATCATTGAATTTTCATCACTATATGAGTCTACCGACTCATATATAACAATTTACAATAAAATAATACATTGATTATTCCCCGTCATTAATCATATTTCATAACCCAAAACACATCATGAGTATGCCCACTCAAGTATTCCAATTAATAATCAAGACATCACATGTAAACCAATGAATACACCCTCTCCTATAGAAAAATAACTTTTTAACACATACTTCGAGTTTACCCACTCATATATCAATTTCCTATTTAATGAAAACGATGAGTATACTGACTTATTATCCATAATTTGTATCAAAATAAAAACAATTATTAAAATAAGTGCAACAACTCATAATTCCGTATTCAAAAACCAAAGAAAAAAAGGGTATACCCGCTTATTACAACATAAATTTTAGATAGAAATATAAAATGAGTTTCCCACTCAGAGTCCCATTGTAATTTAATTTAACATTTAAACAATTGAAATAAACCAAATGACAATTCCCACCAATTTAAATAATTATCTTCTCCATGTTAATTTGATATCCCTATCCATTATTACCACTTTTAGGTATTAAATCACATGGGTATACCCACCCATTTATTATCATTCACTTTTATTTATTTGACATGTGTTTACCAACCCACTAAACCCATTAAAGTTCAATAGAATGATTTAACCCAAGAAATTAACTTGCATGGGAGGAAATATATTTACTAATTAAGAAAACAATATCCCTTTAGATTAATCAATCCTCTGCTAACTAGTAAGTCATATAAAAAATCAACAATCCAATCATGCATTAAACAACTAAAAAGTAATTTTTGTCTTGAAGGCATCACACTTTTGTTGGAGGGGATTTATTATGAAATCATGACTTTGCTTCTCAAATTAATTATTTATCTTCTTTTAGTAGTTCAATCTAGAATATAAATTAAAATAATTAAGAAAAATTAAATATTAACCTAATTAATTCTTAAAAAAATATATGGTTAGGGACCCTACCTCCAAATGATCAAGACAAATCCTTAGCACTTCTATCATTCTATCTCATGTTTTCATACACTCACATGATCATACATCCATGTCTGTGTGTGTGTGTGTGTTTATCCTTAACCCAATTCCCATTTTCACACCTCCAATAGGTAACACTAAAAAGGAATATATATATATATATATATATATATATATTCATATATATTCATACATGAGTATATGTGTGTGTGCAATCAAAACTGGTCAAAACAGTTTAAAATATTAACAGGAACTAAAAATTAATGTGACAAGGAACACTAAATTTCAAATATAATATAATGAAAACATAAAAACTATATGGCCATGGTTCAGAGGATGAAAAAATCATCACTATAAATCATTACTTCAAATCGATGATAGAAGACCAAATTGACATAAATTTCAGCACATTTGGCATTGGATGTTGTAACCTACACGAAAAGGTCCCGAGATACCCTCCACACAACCTAAAACCAAAAGAAAATAGAATTCATTGTTATCCCTAAACTATGGGCATTTATAAAAACCTCATAGGGTGAAAAATAGGCTACAAAATGGATTAAAACTAGAAGAAAATGGGGGAGAGAACCTTACCATGAAGAATCAGACCCCAAAAGTGAATGAAATGATGACAACTGGAAATCGAAGAGGGTGCTAGGGAGGAGGCCTTCACGCATAAGAGGTTAACCCCCCTAGGGTTATCAAATTTCACAAAAGGGAGAGGGGATATTGGGTTATGTTATGTTTTTATTTTTATTTTATTTTATTTTAGAACAATTTCATAATATAGACCCACCTGCACAGTGTGACCATAATGGTTTCTCAAACTCTATGCAAACCGTGCGGTGTATAGTGAGAGGAATCTTCTTCCTAAAGAACAGCGTGCGAGATAGGCGCATAGTTAGGAATATCATACATAACCCATGTGTACTATCACTGATCCCCTTAAATAGGAATACAAAGTTACCTATAGTGGCCCAAATAGTTTTAGATGAACTGTGATCCCTCTACAGGTCCATAAAAACATGATTTTCTGGACCCGACACTCCAGAATTTACACATTCCACCAAGTAAATTTCTATGGACTTTACACAAGTCCAAAAAAATAATATTTAGATATTTCAACACTCATAATTATGTTCTGGAGTTCCACATTAAAAAAAATCTAGTAATCAATAGAATACAAAAATCCTCAGAATACCATTCAGACAAAAAACAAGGGACATTACAATCTCCACATCATAAAACATCTCCCCCTTGAGAATCCTTAGAGAATTATGAAAAAATCACCCCAAATATAGTGGTATTGATGCATCATTTAAATTACTACATTGCATTTCTAAATTCCAAATATGCCATTAAGAATTTCACAAGCCTAAAACGCATAATGATTTAAACCCCAAAACAATACTCAAATAATAACCAAAACATTGAAGTGTCAATTAACAGATACCACATACCTAGTGAAATGATCTAAGGATTCTCTCGTTATCCATCCTCATATTGGTGATTTCCACCAAGGTTCTTAGCATTTAACAGCCCATTCCACCCCAATATTCTTCCTCTATTGTAATTGGGGAAAAGGGATTGTACTAAGTGTTCAAGCAATGCTTCTCAGGTGACATATCTCACTGGGTGAACCCTACAACAATATGATTCCATAATAGATACCTCATAGAAGTAAATGGTAGAATCTCAATCAATTAACAAAGGTTATCTGCACATGATTTCTTGAATAGACATCACTGACCCACAAACCATGGTCATCCTCAAACTCATGTTGTTCTCTTTAAAACAGTTTCATCCCCAATCTTATAAAACAAGAAAAAACATAAACATGTCATTCCAAATTTAATGAATCGTTCTCAATGATTCTTGGCATAGACATTCGATGAATCTCAAACTAAACTGTAATTACTTTCATCCCAAGGAATTCATGAGTTAACCAAGACACATAAAAATACCCATGCATCCCACGAAAAACCCAGATAAAAACTACTTATCATGCCCAGTGGATTTTTAAACATCATTTTAGAATGGTACAACCTCTATATTATGACATCCAAAATTATGTAAATATAGGGGACATACACATCTCTTCCAGAATAGAAAATGAAGAGTAAAATAATGGTCACCAATAATTTTAGTCAAACTACTACAGGTTGACTCTCTACCAAAATCCCAACATCAACAGTCGGTGAATCATCGATCGAACCCTAAATCCTATACCACTATTGAAATTTGTGTTCCATCAAAACATACTACCGAAACTCTTCACTGACTGAATAATATTCTAATTGTTTTTCTATTACACCATCCTCATCCATGTAATTCTACCTAGAAATAACCGACATGTACACTAGATCTGATGCAACACTACACACATTAGGAGTGGCCATGTCATTAAAATGAATGCTCATCCTCTCACCAAAATTCATTCTCAGATGAACTCAAAAAGAACAAAAAATTTCCTTATACATAACCTCGAGTTCACAAAAGCAAACGAAACATCATCTCATTCAACTTTAACTCGGGTGACGATATACAGAGTAATCTATCACGAAAAAATTGAGAGGTTTACATGGACTCATAAGAAGTTGACCATGCCGGAGGCATGTATAACCTACTAAACCAATAATTCATCAACCCTTCTTCCAACATTATGATTAAAGTTACAATAACCAGCCCTATGGATATGGGTGTCTTTTTAAAAAAATGGCCTACCAAGGACAATGACACCCAAATGGCAGCAAACATCAAAATATCATAGATGAAATCAAGTAAATAATATCTAAGGGTGATACCTACCACAAGATATCCCCTTATAAAGAATAAGTATTGACCCCATCAATAGGTGATGGAAAATATATTTCACTAGGATCAAGATACCTTTCATTCCAGCAATTTATAAAAGAAACAACCTATATATAAACACTCACATCACTATTCCATGGAATACCACATGAAAAATTATTACAACCAATACAAAAGGGTTTAACAAGGGATTCCACTTGAAGTTCCAATTTAATGCCATTTTATTAATTCACTTCATCTTTTAATGCATTTGAATGAAATTTATGCAAAACATATACTACCATTTTACAAATATGGAACTTATTTTAACCAATGCTACATGGGAAAAATATGCATGTCATTCAAAACGTGCAATTTAAAATTTTATTATTAAATGAAATTCCATCATAAATAAGAAATTTTAATATCTACATCCCTCATTAATAGATAATTTTACCTTCTAGGTTCCCATTATTCGGACTCGAGTTCTTCAAAAAGCATTCCCTAGACCAATTACTTCATAAAAAATTCTACTACTGAACTTCATAGGTCTACTTGATCATTTTGAAAGTCAACCAAACCATCTCAAAAACATTATCCCTTTAAATTAAATATGGGGGTTTATTTTCCAATTATCAAAGTTCACATACACATCATAAAATGGAAATTGGCTCCCATTAATCACACCCAATTCCACTATAACATTTTACATAGAATACCATTATCAATGGTTTGAAAGCACAGGTTACCCTTTTCCGGATTTGAGTCACCCATACACCATATAACTTAAATAGTTTCACATTGTAAATGAAGCCAATAAATTTTAACCCATGTAACCATTTACACATCAAAATATTTGTACCATGTTATCATAAGTAATAACACAAAATCATGTTATAATAAAAAATCATCGCATAACAGAAAAATAGGAAAGAATTAGAGGAATCATGTAATATAATCATCTAAACTTGTTATATAAGAAGGAATGCTAAATAAAATCAAAGGCATGGCATTACACCCAACGAACACAACCAAAATTAGTAGGCATCCTACTAGTGCTACAACATGTAATGTTATAAGAATGACATGTAAATTTATAACTATGTAATATGATTTATGTAATTTTACATGTATTCCATACCATGTGGAGGTATAATTCTCATGATTCTCAAAATCAATAATTAGAGGAAAATACACCAGTCACCGGATGTGAAATAATATAAACTGTATCATATAATAGTATAAAAAAAATTATAAACCCTATAAAGATAGTAATTTCCCATATGTGGGGTGATCAGTCCCCTGCACGACTATCTACCAAGCACTCTCATGTTCCTTCTCTCCTTTTACCTTCCCAAAACCGTATGAAAAGGGATGAAAACACCTCTGATGCCACTTTGTAATATCCAAACCCGACTAACCACTAAACTAGTAGTAGGACTGGTCCCTACATTCCCTCAAGTTCATATCCCCATATGTGAAAGGCTTATAACTACCAGAGTGTGTGTAATGAAAGATCAGTGGGGAAACTATACAATCATTCTTAGAGTGAACAATGGTAAATAGTTATAAAAATTTGGATAACAACATAATAAAATTTTAATAACAACTGAATATAGAAATGTATACAATTTTTGTTTATAAAATGAATTAATGGAAAAATTATGATAAAAAATTTGAAACTATTAACAATAAAACATACTATACAAATCATTAAAAAACAAATAAAGGTACCCAGTCCCTAGGGGTGATCGTCAGGATCATTCTGAGCTCCTGCTCTATCATTTTCTTCTAACTCCCCGGACAAGGAAAACCACAAAATCAATGGTATATATCCCTAAAAACAAGGGGTTGTTATTCCTAAAATAGTATTACCTAAGAAGGGTATGTGATCCATCTCAGAAGACCAACAACCACGGTGTAAATCCCAATGAAATTGTGAAATTTAAATCAGTCAGTATTTATGTAATCATGTATTCATTAAATGAAAGTATGAAATTCCTATGGAATTTGATCTACGAACCCATTGATACATAAATATCCCCTCAATTATCCCAACACAAGTATTCAATCTCCTAAAACAATTCAACTACAAATAATGAACAAATAAACAACCCAAAAATGAATTGCACCCAAAAAAGTCATATCATCACCTCTTTTTCGTACACCCCACATGTCATATTAATCATGGTCTTACAATTTAACCATATGATACATATTTTTCATGGAAAACATATATAATTACATTTCCCAACATTCCATTGTTGAGACGTATATTTGAGTGTATCATATGTTTCATTCTTGTGCCATTTATAAAATAGTCATACCATGAAGGGCCAAATCCAAGGTGTTGAAGAACATTTCATCATCATGGATTCCCATTAGCATATCGATGGAATCTCAATAAAGAAACAATTTAGATTCCTAGGAAAATGTGTACCAACAAGTCCTACATGATTCCATTCAAGCCAGATACAAGGGGTAGCAAGTCCCAAGGAATCCTTGGGAATCAAGGACCAAGGGGAAAACTCAACCAAAGGTGCCACTACCATGTTCACTATCCACAGAGATAAATCAATGGTATATGTTCAAACACGAATTCTATTAATATCATTGAACATTAATCTCGTTATGAGTCAACCCAATCATATATAACCATTTACATTAAAATCATACAATGAGTATACCCTCTCATTAATAAAATATCATAACCAAGAACACCTCATGAGTATACCCAATCAAGTATTACAATTCAAAATAAACATATTGTAAGTCCACAAATGGGTATTCCCTCCCATGATGATAAATTACATTCTTAACACATCCTATGAGTTTATCCAATCGTATATCATTTTCCAATTAATGATAGATAATGAGTATCCAAACTCTTATCCATCATTTTTATAAAAATACAACCTAATAATTTAATAAGTATACCCACTCATAAATCCCTATTCACAACCCCATTCAACCATGGAGTATACACAATAATATTTATGACTTAAATTTATGATACAAATATAATGTGGGTTAACCCATTCACATTCCAATTGTTATTTAATTAACCATTTATTCAATTAAAACCAATAAAATGAGTATTCCCACTCATTTAACCAATTCCCTTACCCATGTATCAGGGATATACCCACCCATTATTAACACATTCATGTATTCAATCACATGTTTACACCCACCCATTTATGACCATTCACTTTTATTTATTTCACATGGGTTTACCCACCCATTAAACCCACACTAGTTTAAGTGAACCTTTTAACCAATGAATATCAAAATTCCAGGGATGAAATACATATCCTAATTAAAAAAAATATATCTTTAGTTTAATAAATAATCATCTAAATAGGTGATAAAATTTAATTCAAAAATAAATAATCCAGTTATGTATTAAAAAACTAATCAATAATTTTTGGCTTAATGAAATTGAACCTCAATTGGAGGGGTTTTATTATAAAATCCTAACATTGTACTCAAATAATATAATTTATTGTTATGTATATCATTATATAATGTAAACTCAACTAATGAGGGAAAATTAAATAATAAACTAAAACATTCTTAAAAAATCAATGTTAGGGACCCTACCTCAAAAAGATCAAGCCATTGCTTTAGCACTTGGTGCTCTCTAAATCAAGATAAAATACACTCTCACACACATACACCCATAAATATTTATATAAAAGCTTAACTCAATGAATGTTTTCCCCAGACCAAGAGGGAACACATAAATTCTATATATATATATATACTAATACCTATGTATATGAATGCACGCCAACAAAATTGGTCGAACACCACAATAACATTAATAGGAACTCAAAATTAATATGGTAAGGACAAACACACCTACAAAAAAAATATAAGGAACCCCTAAAAAATCTAAGACACTAATTTAGAGGTAGAGAAACAAATCCTAGGTTTAAATATTTATGTCAAATAGATGGTGGAAATTGGAATCGACCTAAGCCTCAATGTCATCGGCAGCACCTGATGGAACCAACAAGAATGGGTCTTGAGATACCCACCACACAACCTTTAAGAACGATAAAACCAAAAACCAGGTTCTCTAAAACCCATGGGCATTTGGATGAACCCCACCTGTATACTAATATTCCCAAAACCATACATAATCCCATATTAAATAGGAGATATATTGATACCTCAATTAATCGGAAAACAACCACGATGGAACAGATGAAAACTAGAAACCAAAGTGGGGGCCAGAGATGAAGCCATCATCTTTCAAAGGCGAACACCCCTGGAGGTGCTCGAATCAGACAGGATGATAGAGGAGGAAGGGTTATGTTATATTTATATTTTATTTTATTTTATTTTAAATAAATTTCATAAAATATACCCTCACGAAATATTTGACCAATACTGCTTTTTAAATAGTTCACAAACCATGTAGTGTACTGTGATATGAAACTTCCTTATAAATAATACAATATGGTCTAGCACATAGTTTTAAAAACTGTTCACATCTCATTCATTCTATCACTTCCCTCATTACACAAGGTCTCCCAGTTACAAATGGTGGGAAGCATGGTTTTAGGCAAACTGTGTGCCATCTGCAGGTCCTTAAAAACCTTCTTTTCCCAATTTAGAGCTCCAAATACTCTTTGACAGACCTGTGAATGTTCTCAGGAATTCACTTAAGTCCAAAAAATTATATTTAAACATTCAAACTCTCATAATTGGGTTCTGAGATTATATTTTAAAAACTACTCAACCATTAATCAGCAAAATTATAGAACCCTCAGAAAATCACCTAGTCCAAAATACACATGATCTTACAAGACCCATTAACTTTTGGATTTAACCTATATAAATAATAATAAGTTGGATATACATATGATAATATATTATTTATTTACCATAATCTATGAAAATCACCATTATGCTAAACAGAGTTAGTTGAGACTGAACATTGGAATATATTCTCATATAGGAGATGTCAGAAAAGTTTTAGCTAGTTCTGAAATGTAGGGACACATCTCAAAGTATACATAAGTAATGTGATGATATAATTTGATTAACACTAGAGTTTATAGTGGATTATCCTATTTTATCATTCTCTTATATATTGTATCAATATAGGATTAGGTGGAAGGGAATGTTGGCATCCAGTTATGTCATTCATTTTGAGGTTATTGAGAGAATCATGATGGTGGACTACCAATTAGATCATCCATATAAATATAGTTCAATACATGATATTTTTCTTATGTCCCTTTTTATGCAGTATAACTCGAAGCCCTCCCATGTGATCTATGTGGATATTGTTGAGATTAAGACTAATGCATCCTCTGAGGATCATATGATACATGTTTGGGAATTTAGTGAGAAAGTATTTTAGGGAATTAATATACCCATAGTTTGAGTATTGTTTAAACATGTGTTTCTTATGATGAAAAATGGGAGAGTTAAGGGGAAACTCAAGCTCAATGGCTCAATCTTTTTACCTAGGAATTTGATATATCATTAGAATCATCTAGAGGATTATAACTTATATGGTTTTGATTTTATAAGATACTAAAATTTTTTAGATATGTAATGGGATCATGTTTAGGTAATATGTTCCCTTATATTTTGAGATATTTTTTGGGGGTTTACAATGGGGAGCTATTAAATGAATTTTGATATTTTTTAGGGGTATTGAATAATTTATTGTTAGTGAATAGTTTGCCCAAAATCATGTACCATACCCCAACACACCGTGAAACCCCATACCAAGGAGAATTTTATAGTTGGAAAATAGTTTTAAATAAATTGTACACAATTAGTAGTAACCGTGATACCCTAATGTGAGGATAATGGTTTGGAAAACTATGGCCCTTAGCCCTAGAAACCATGCACGAACAAAATAATCACCTGAAAAATTATTTTAAAATTCCCAAACCAACTATTTTTAACCCCGATTATACCCCCACCAATCCCTAGTGATTTTTATTTGTTTTCGGTGCATTTCATAGTGATTCCAAGGGCTATTGAACACTGATCATAAAAAAAATATGTCAGGATTGAAGAAACTACACTAATCTCGGTAATAGATTCTCATCTGGATTGGTTTCCTCGTTCTCTCCAACCATTAACTCATGTTTTGATGAAATACCTTCCCCCATTAATGATGGGATTAGATATAGGTTTTAAGGTATTTAATATTTTTTATATTGGATCTAGGTTTTGGGTCTAGATCTAGTTCTACGTTGTGAAATTGAACATTCTGCTTCAATTTGGTGATTTATGTTGGTGAGTATCCTTCAAAGATATTTTTGTATTTTGTCTATGTTTCAAATAAAATAGACTTTATTTAATTATATATTTATAATTCGCATGTTTAAATTACCATTATTGGGAAATTACATCATATATTGAATTGATTAAATTGAATTTCTATGTCATAATGAATTTGGGTAAACATCATACAATTGAAATTGGTTGAACTAGGATCCTAATGTTATTGGGACAACGGGATTGCATAATTGCATAATTGATGGAATATTTAATTGGTTGATAATTGGAATTCAGTGATTCTTAGAATATTCTTGAAGAGTTGATGGGTTTTGATTAAATTAAGATAGATGGTTTAATAGGGATTTGTATACAATGTTTCTTTTAATTAATTTAATGTTTAATGAATGGTTTGATGATTGAAATATTATATAATGATGTTAAATGGTTATTTGATGTATAATTTTGATTAAACAAGTTAAATGTGATATAAGTGATACATGTTAATGATTTAGAAATGTGGTGTGAGAGAAGGAATGATGCTCAAAATAACCATGGGGACCTAGTGAATACATTCTAGTCCCACATTCAATAATGTGAGTAATATTTTATGGGACATGGAATCATCCTTCAAATGACTATATGGAATATGATATGTACTTTTTCTCCAGTTTCCCCCAACATGCTCGAGACTACATATTATTCCAATGAGATTTTATTTGGACTATGGTTCCAAATTTTCATGATATAAATTGAAATGAAATGATGAATGGTAACCATGGTATTATGATATGTGATATCCCATTGTAGTAGTTCATGCTATATCATGTTATGAAACATGTATTGATTTCTTAGGTGTCCTCATGAACCTATAAAAATATGTGTTTAATTATAGAATAATGAATGTTGATAACTATTTAGTTTGTGGATTGCAATTTATTTTTTTCTTCAACTTCATACAATTTAATTTTATAGAAATTTTTTTATATTCCATTGGTCGTGGCATTTGGAGTTGTTCGCACACCCCGCAAGGAATTCATGATCGGTACCTAAATATACTTCATTATTGGATGTTATGATATGGGAAAAGGCCCTATGTCAGATGGATGAGTTGGGGTGGAGTATATACTATGGAATCAAACATGGTGTTGGGACCCACAAGAGAGTTGTCATCGTCTTTATTTTGGGTTTTTAATTTGACACCGGATACTGATTGTTCATTACATATCAATTGTTTTTATTTATAATTTTTTGATTCATCATATATTATTGGTCTTTTCTGGTTATCTATTTATATTGTTGGTGGGTTATAATCCATTGGTTATAACAATGTTATGTTATGTTGTTTTGATTCTCTGATAATGTGTGTATAGTATCCTCACATTAAATATATTTTATCATAGCTTTTATTCAGTAGTCTCTAGATCATGGGGAGGCATTCCTGAGAAAATTTAACTAACCGTCTTCGGGCAGCAATATGTGGAACCCATGTTGGGAAGTTAAAAATTTAGTGGTTTGGAATAATTTGAGAAATTTTTAAATTATAATACATAAGAATATGATTTAACATGATGAATGGTCAGGTAAGGAAACAACATGTATTAACCATTTGAAGAAGATAAACAATCATATGAACAACCATGTTTTTTTGGGGATCAGCCAAATTTCATAGATTGACCACATGAACAAGATGTTCAAAAAAATGACAAGTGATCAACCATATAAAATATAAACCCAATGAAATAATATATGAACAACAGGATATGGTATAAGTCAAAGGAAAAAATGAGTTACAACATGGTCATATAATAAACCACATGAAAAAATAGAGGATTGATTGAAAGAAAAAATGAGTGAACATATTGTTGAAAAATTAACAACATGAACAAACAAGCCACCTCTTGGAAACACACATTACAATATAGAAAAACATGAAACCAAATAGTCTTAATACTAACTACATGAACAAACTATAGAATAAATGTATATACATGTTACTTATAGACACCGATACATATCGTATATAGATATTGTGTTTTTTATGATAAATAATCAATAAATCACATAGACACAATCACGAGGATCATAATTGTATAGTGTCTCAAGATACTAGGTACATAGTATTCTTACATCGATAATGAACATAAATTTCTACCATAATGATATTCACCTTTAATAATCCTACTTAATAAATTTCATCCTGACCTAGATAAAGGAAACATAAGAATTTGTGTGATCATGTTCTCAATTTGTGTAAAAACATGATATATAATTTTAAGATTAACATAGCTTATAAAAGAATGAACATTACATTTGAAAACCACACCCCTCATATCAATGATAATATTTCAAAGTCATTGAATAATTATTGGATTTCCATAAGATTTGAATCATAAGATAATTAAGGGGCATAACCCATGAAAAAATCACATAGGAATAAGACATTGGATTGTGACATACACATATGAATTTAATATAATTTTCATTATATTCATGGATCATATCCAAAACATATAAGTGAACTCTATGAATGGTTATAATCATAGGTGATAAATTACACCATCTTTAGTTTAAGGCCATTCCTCATTGAGTAATGGGATCTCTCTAAAACCATCATTTTTCTATTGGATCACCCCCCAAGACAATCATATCAGACAAAGTGTGTAACGCCCCAACCCTAGTTACTGAGAGTCAGTGCATTATTACAAAACATTGGTATGATAACAAGTGATCATGACTCAGAAGACTGATTAGTATAGTATCCTTGGAAGTACTAGATACATACATATGCTTTAAATTGCATCATGAAATGAAAACACAACAAAATTAAGTACCCTTTGAACACACTCGAATCCCTTAGCCTATTCTTGAAAGTTTATCGTAAAATACTTCTTTGCATCCTAGGAAAAATTAAACATAGAAATTGGTGAGCTCAGATGCTCAGTAAGGATAACAATATAGTTGAAACTATCATAAATAATAATAACCATTTAAGGAAATTTATAAGACTAAAACACAAGAATTTTAAACATAAACTTTAGCATAATATGGAAAATATAAATAAAATAATTCTATTTATTTATTCACATGGATATTCTACAAGATGAATAATCACATGTTAGATCAATAGCTAATTTCATAATGATGGAATGCATAATGTCGGAGATCATAACCACATAGTCAAGGCCACGTTCCATGACAACAAATAAGATATTGTCAAGGCCTTGTGTCATTCACTAGTTTGTCTCATGAGACTTAATGATGAATTGGGGATCTATAGTAGGCTCCACCTGTCACATACTGTTTCCAATGCATTCCTCATATGAAAAGGTTGAACCATAATATAATTATTCGTATTAAAACTAGCATATGGAATGTTATTACTTTAACAATAAACCATGTATGGTATGAAAATAACACATAAATAATCAAACATACCACAAACCCTTCAATATAGTATAGAAGATTGTATAATAATAAATCAGCTTCAAATATGTTTACAATCCATCAATGGAAGTTGACATAGATGAAATCAAAACTATTTGAGAGAAATATCTCTTTCTATTTTGAAATATTTTAAAATTCACATAATTATAGAAGAAATCATTTATTTTGATAATATTCTTATAATAATATAAGGGAATATTTAAAGGTTTTATAATGGTGGAAAATATCTGCACCCTCCATATATGTTAAAAAACATTCTTACCTTAATTTTTCAAAAAGATCATAAAGTACAATGTTTGGAAAACAACCAAAATATTTATTTCAAAAAATATATAAAAAGTCAAACAAGGCTATAAATGACTATAACCCATATTCTAAGAGATATTAAAAATGTTTTGAAATAAATTTATAAGAAACAGGGAAGTGTATGATAATGATTTCAAATTAGATACTTATGTATAAACAACCTTGGATAAGTAAAGAGATAGTAAAATTAACCATTACCTTGTACTTTTCCTTAGTCAAGGGTAGTTTAAACTCTTTTATAATGGTAAAATCATTGTTATTAAATTATAAAATAACCACATACATAAATGTGATGTCAAATACGATCTTCTAATATTTCTTTGTTAATGATCTTTCAGTATTATCATCATTTCAGGTGTTAACTGATTCATTTTACTTTATAAGTTTTTTATGTAAGTAATGTTTATTATGGATAGGATTTATTTGATTCATATCCAAAAAGATATTATGTTCTTCAAAATTATTGTAAAATAATAAAATGTAAATTATTCTTGAATGGTTATGATTGAGAATGAATCTCATCGCATTTGTGGAGACTGTAATCTGTACATATGCACGAGGAACAATACCATTCTTTTTATAGTGGAATCGTATGTAACTGGATGGTATATAATATATAAAAAATAATTAAAATGACATATTTATTATTTAAATCAATTATATTCATTATTATACCAATCCAAAAAACTAAGTGTTGAATAACAAACTACACCACAACGTGGAGACGGTAAGCCGTACATATGCACGTATGGTGACTTTGTCGTTCATAGGATGGATAGAAAAATGAATATGGTTTTACCATATTTAAAATTAAATAATAGTATGTAGAAGGAACTGGAGCTATTATTTTGGTATGGAGACAAAAAAGAAAGAGGAAGTGGAATAATAAAATAAAATTGAAATAGGTGATGAAATTATTACCTCTTCTTCGGGTGCTTCCTTTTGAACTGGTAAAAAGGGGAAGTACCCTTTTATAAGAGATCAGATGGTCACTTTAGGAAAATCTTGAAAAATTAATTTATTATAAAATCATGTTTAGTTTATAATGGTTCCAAAAGAATTTATTTCTTGGATATGGTTCGTATGGGTCGAAAAATTCTCAAACAAAATGTTTTATATAGGTTTAGGTCACCATATTAACTTTATATTTTAGATTTAACTCTTAGATAAATAGTTTAACTTTTACCATGTATTCTTGTATTTTTATAATAAATAGTTAACAAACTGACTATAAAAATCCAAGAGATCCCCAAGTAGTTCATTATTGACATACCAAATCTTATATAAGTCCTTTGGATGAACCTTAAGTTTTTAAAAATATTATATCAATTAATAATATAGTATTTGTTTTAATAACTCATGTTTGTCAATTTTGAAACTATTTATTATTTGGTTTTTGTGAGAGTAAAAAAACATGATTAATTCAAAAAAAATTATTCAATCTGAACAAGTAATATTAACTTATCAAATTAGTGTAATGAATAAAAATTATAAATTTACATTTATTAGGATATTTATAATATTAATTATTTTAATCATTTGTTAATATTGTAATTATTGCATCATCATTGTGTCATAAATAAATTTTACTATAAAATGTCTAAAAATTATAAATAAAATATTATTATGTAGAAATTATTTTTATATATCTAATGAATAATTATAGTCTAATTTATATTATGTATTATTTTTTATTAAAAATGTTTTATATATGAATATTTTAAATTAACTATTTTAACTATTCATTAAATAAAATAATAATAATTGTTCTAATCTTATCCATGTGGATAAAAAAGGGTCATATTTTATTCCCAATGATGATTTTGGTCATAAAAACTATAAAATTGAATTAGAACATGTTTTAGGGTAATTATAATATCATTTTTACCATTAATTACCCTATTTAGTTTTAATTGTGGTAAATAAAATTCAAAAGTTACGATTCACCAAAAATTATTTTCATCCTATTGAACCACATTTTACATACTGATTTCAACCACATCTCTTAGTATTTTTAAATTTAATTTATAGAGGTGGTAAAATTATGTTTTATAAATATTTGAAAATGTGCCTAGAAGGTGGATAAAATACGATAAAAAGTTTAATAAAATTTTATATATCTAATATTATTATAAAATTACTTTATTTAATTACATTGTACTAATATAAGTGTTATGTATATACTTTTAAATAAAATAAATTTAAATAAATTAAATTATTATTTAAATTAAAATTTAGTTTTAAACAATAATGTAGTGTTTTTAAATATTCATCAAAAAATTGAAATTTTTCAGAAAAATACCAAAAATTCACCCTAAGCTAATTTTGATATTAAAAATACAAAAATGAAGTCCATTTTGAAAAATAAAATTTATAAAATTTCAAAAAATGGGTATTAATATTCTTAATTTCTAGTTTGATTGGTCGTGGTGTGTTAGAAATCAAAGTTGTGTACAACACAAGCTATTATATTATTCAAAGAGGAGTGTGTTGTGGAAGATTTAGGTGTCACATTCTACCCTCCATAAAATAATTTCATCCATGAAATTTCTAGAATACTACTACATAAAATGATTCAGGTGGTTCTTCATTATAAGTTCCATAGGTTATCGTGTTAACTCTTCCATCTGATGGTTTATCTGTAGAATTTTTACCAGGTGTGTCATGCAGCTTCTCAAAACATGTTATCTATTATCAAGAATCTTGATAGGATCTTCACAATAAGACAGATCATGTTCTAGTTATATTTCTTCACTGGTGAGAGTATATTCATTGGGTTAGGCATGTATTTTCTCAATAGTGATTCGTGGAACACATCATGATCATTGGAGAGACTTGGATGCATTACCAAATTGTAATATACAAATCCAATTCGTTCTAGAATTTCGAATGGTCTGATGTTCATGAGACTTAATTTACCCTTCTTATCGAAATGTGTAACACCCTTCCTTGGAGGTACCTTCATGAAAACCTGATCTCCTACATGAAATTCCAAATCCTATCATCGGTTATCTGTATAGCTCTTTTTCGAACATTGAGATTCTTTGATGTTGGTTTATATAATCTTCACCTTGTCCATTAATTCCTCAAAATGTTCTGAGCCTATGAGTTTTCTTGCCCCAACATCATCCCAACAAATTGGTTTGTGGCATCTCCTTCCATATAATTCATCATATGGTTCCATAAAAATACTTGAATAGAATATATTATTATAAGAAATGTATACCAGAGGTAAATACTGATATCGCATAACTTCAAAGTCATGTGAGAAAGATCTCAACATGACTTCTGATGTTTGAATTGTCCATTCTGATTGTCCATTAGTTTGTGGTTGGTAAGCAGTGCTCAAATGATGTTTAACATCTAGGGATTACTGAAGACCTTTCCAGAATCATTATGTAAAATGGGGATCACGATCAGAAACGATTGTTAGAGGTACACCATATGTTCTTGAAACATCATTAATATTTATTATTTCAAAATGTTCAAGTGGTAAATCATCTCAAAATGAATGAAAATATGTTGAATTGGTAAGAAGATCAGGAATGACCAATATTTCATCATTCCATCTAAGAGCCTTTGGTATCCTCATGATGATGTCCATCATAAAATCATCCCATTTACACTCAGGTATGGGAAGAGGATGAATGACTCTTCTAGGATGATGTATTCCATCTTTCACATGTTGAAAAAAATACATCTTGACCCATAATCCAAAATCATCATATTCATGTTTTCCTATAAAAAACATTCCTTTAAATATATATACATTTTACTTCCATCTGGGTTTATAGAAAAATTGGAGCTACGAGAATCATCCTACAATTCCCTTTTTAGATTAGGTATCTTAGGAACACAATGTCTCTTCCCAAATTTCAACTTTTCGTCTTCAAATAAGATTTCAATAAATCTCCCACCATTTAAAGCTTTAGTTTTCTTTTGAAACTCCTTATCATCAATGTGATTAGTTTTTATCCTTTATAGTAAAGACTTTTTTCCAACCATTTGAAAAAATATTGATGTTTCACCTTCCATGATCACTCACATATCCATCTTTACTGGATCCATGAACATATGATCCCTTTAAACTCTAATCATTTTCAAAACTCCATGATCCTTTCTTCTCAATGAATATTCCACCTTACTTTCCTTCCCTGTGTTGTAGTGTATGGTGCAGTCATAATCCCTGGGTAGTTCAAGACATCTCTATTGCCTCATGTTGAGTTATGTTGTGAGAAAATATACTTCAAACTATTGTGATCATTATAAATATCACATTTTTAAACATATAGATAATGTCTCCAAATATTTAGAGTAAATATTACAGCTACTAACTCAAGACCATGAGTGGGATTGTTTTTTTCATGAATTTTTAGCTTTTGTGATGCATAGGCAACAAATCTATCATTTTTCATAAGGATACAACCATTTCCTTTATTTCAATCATAAATATAAATAACAATCCCATCATTCTTCTATGGTAGATTAAAGATAGGATTATTGACTAATCATTTCTTCAATTCATCAAAACATTCTGCACACTATTTTTTCTAGAAAAGTTTAACCCCTTTACATGTGGGCTTGGTTAATGGGTTAGCCAATCAGGATTTGTTTTAAAAAACACAGATAATAACCTACTAAACCAATAAAATTGTGTACCTCAGTTATACTCGTCAGTGCTGACCATTCTTAGAATACTCTTGTCTTATTATGATCAATAGATATTCCAACCTTAGAGACAATATTTCCAAGAAAATAATTCTATTAAATCCAGAATTCACAAATTCTAAACTTCCCATATAATTCGTTTCATCAAAGGGTTTTCAAAATAATGGGCAAGTGATTTTCAAGATCTTTTTAGAATTTTTAGTATACCAAGATATCCTAAATAAATAATACTACACAGTCGTCATGATATTCCTTAAAAAATCTATTCATTAGATCCATGAAAAGAGAGGGTGTATTATTCATTCCAAAAGGAATTTCTGTAAACTCATAATTCCCATAACTGGTTAGAAATGTTTTCATTGTAATGTCTTCATTCTTCACACACGAGTGATGATATCCAAATCGATGGTCAATCTTTTAAAAATATTTAGATCCATGAAGTTGATCGAATAAATCATAAATTTTAGGAAGGGGATACTTGATATATATTGTTATATCACTGATCTCCCGGTAGTCAATTAAAAACCTCATAGATCCATATTTCATCTTATCAAAAAGAACAGGGGATACCCATAGAGATTCACTAGGGAGAATAAACCATTATAACTCAATACTTCCATTTGTTTCATTTCATCCAAAAATTCCATAGTATCCATTCTATAAGGGGTCTTTGATATCGGCCTTGAACTAGGAATTATGGTAATAGAAAACTTAATTTCTTGTTCTGGAGGATCTCTAGGTAAATCCTCTAGAAACACATCATCATATTCTTTCACAATAGGTACGTCCTCTATTGGAACATTCCATTCCTCACCCAGAGTTATTTCACTATCTTCCTCTTTAATAATTGAATTTAATAGACATACTGGGGGTGGATATATTTAAGAATCATATGGTGACATTTATACTCAAAAGATATGGTATTTGTTATCATCATAAAAAATTGTAACATCTTTATTCTTACAATAAATTTTGACAAGGTCTGAAATCCAATCCATACCAATGATTATATCAAATTCAATCATGGGTATGATGATGAGATCATAAGATAAAGGACATTTATATTCCAAAATGGTAACTAATTCACAAAAAATTATTGTAATGATATTTCCATTAGGAGTTTTGAATAAAAACTCCCATGTTAAATCAAATTTAAAATATCTAATTTTCATGGAAAACTGGGATGATATGAAAAAATGTGATGACATTTAATCAAATATACCATTGGCTAAATTTGATGAAACAATTAATATACCTGACACCACACCATTTGGAACATCAACCACTAATGTAGTGATCACATAAGCCTAGCCTTTCTCCCTTAGCCTTTTATTAGGTATTTTTCACTGAAGCTTAGGACATTCATTTTCAAAATGCTAGATTTTAATACAATTTTAGCATTCAAGATTAATAGTCTCTTTCTTTCCATTTCTATGAAGAGCTTGGTGCCCTTTTTCACCACACTTGTAACAGAATAACATTCTATTTGGGAATGTACCAGGGTGTTTCTCCCCACATTTATTATAGGATGGAAATTCAACTTTTCCCTTCATCCCATTATTTCAATTTCTAGAGTCTTTAGTAGATCTCTTATTCCCTTTTGTTTCTTTAAATTTGTAAGACATAGAGAATTCATTTTCTCTCTCGATAGCACTTCAGACAATATCTTCATATGATAAGAAAGATTGTGACACTAATGCTCGATGGGGGAATGGTTTTAACCCATCAAAGAGTAGATCAATCATAATCCATGGGTTTTGTATATATTCTAATGAATGTTCTTCTAACCATGTTATGTTAGCCTCATACTTTGCGACATTCTCATCCTCCTATTACTTTATACTGGGAAATTGCATTTCTCAATACACTAGATGGGAAGGAAGAAAGCGTTTTTCTATGAAAAGATCTTTAAACTCCCTACATTCCAAATTTGATACTTCTTACTCCTCCTTTGTGTTTTGAATTAATGACCAAAATTTATTTTCATCTCTTGTGTGGCAATAAACTACCACGTCAAATTTTTCCATTTCCCTACTCCCCAAAGCATGAAATATTTTCTCTAGGGAACTTATCCATTGCTCAACTACAAATGCATTTTTAGTACCATTGAATGATAGTGGTTGTTTCCTTATAATGCGATCTGACATTGATCCTCTGTGTAGTGGATCTGGGTGCTCCATACAGGTAAGGTTATTATTCATAACCTGAGTGAGTTGTAACATTATGGTTATAAAATTTTCAGCACCAACTGCATCACCAGCTCCACTATAATTACATTGGGTAGGAGGGAAATCCATACATGTATTATGTGCATTGATATGGTTGCCATTTATTTCACTAGGTGTCATTTCTAAACAATAGAATACACTAGATTAGTTTATTAATCACAATACTTAATTCTAAACTAGAAAAACAATTAACATAAATTAACAAATTTATAGATATAATCCATAATCATAAAAAATTGTTTTCTTTGAGAAGGTATTTACTCATAAATCCTTCATAATGGTTTGTAAAGAAAATATTAATTATCCTAAACATATCCCCCAGGATTGTGGTAACCAAGAGTGCAGCAAGGCCCATTCCCATGTACTAGGATACCCCGGGTTAAGCCTAAAACTCCTTGTCAGAATTTTCACTCCAAGGTACATCAGTTCCAGGGCTTCCTCTACCTTCTTGTATCTAGATAGGGATGTATTTTATGGAAGGCTCACAAAATCTATATATTTCCAAAATTATAGGAAGTTCTTATATAATAATCCTCAATGTATATCTTAGGGAAATGTTCTCTAATCAGAGATTTTACAAATCTAGTTTCCAAGGTTTGTACAATACTTCCTCTAATTGAAATTGTAACACCATGACCCTAGTTACACATATTCAGTGCATTATTACATAAAAACTTCATGATTACAAGAGATCAATTCTCAAAGGACAGATTAGTTTAGTAGCATTGGACTTACTAGATACTTACAAAAGTTATACATTACATCATGAAATAGAAAAACAACAACATTGTTTCACCATTGAACACACTCATATCTCATAGCCTATTCCTATAGGTTAATCATAAAATAATTATTTTCATCATGTGTGAAATAAAACGTAGAAATATGTGGGCTCAGATGCTCGGTAAGGATAACAATATAGCGGAATCTATCATAAATAAGAAATTCATTTATGGCAATGTATAAGATTAAAACATAAGCATTTTAAAAATAAACATCAAAATATAATGGAAAAGTTAAATAAAATAATTCCATTTACAAATTCACATATATATTCTACAAGTTAAATAATCACATGTAATATAAATAGATAATTTTATAATAATGGAATGCATAATGCCAAAAAACATAACAACAAAATCAAGGCCTCGTTCCAAGACTAAAAATAAGATTTTTTCAAGGCCTTGTGCCAAGAATCTAGTTTGTCTTGTGAGACCTACTGATGCATCGAGGATGTATATCGGGCTCTACCCGTCACTTAATAAGTACAACACATTACTTATATGAAAATGTTGAAACATAATATAAAAATTTATATCAAAACTAGTATATGAAATTTTAATACATTAACAATAATCCATGAATTGTATAAAAATAAAACATCCATATTCAAACATACCACCACCCTATCAATACAATATAGAATACTGTATCATAATAAATATACTTCCAACAAGTGTAAAATCCATCAAAGGATGTTGAAATAGATGAAATCAATATTATTTGAGGAAAATATCTCTTTCTATTTTGAAATCATTTAAAAGTCACCTAATTATAAAATAAATTATTTATTTTTGAAATATTCTTATAATCTTGTAAGGGAAGCTCCGAAGGTGTTATAATGGTGTAATTAATCGCACTCACTATATAAGTTAAAAAACGTTCATACCGTAATTTTCTGAAAATGTAATAAAGTACATTGTTTGGAAAACGACGAAAGATACATTCCAAAACATTTTATAAAAAGTCAAAAAAGGGTATAAATGACTTTAACCCATATTCTAGGAAATAGTAAAAATATTTTAAAATACATTTTTTAGATACATATACGTGGATGATAAAGAATTAACAGTAGATAATTATGTATAAACAACCTTGGATAAGTAAAGATATTGTAAAATTAACCCTTTCCTTGTACTTTTCCTTAGTCATGGGTAAGTTAGCCTCCTGTATAATGGTGATATCATTGTTATTAAATTATAAAATAACAAAATATATAAATATGATATCATATATGATCTTTTAATATTGCATTGTTAATTATATTTCAGTAGTATCATCATTCCAGGTGTTAACTGATTCATTTTCCATTATAGGTTTTGTTACGTAAGTCATGTTTGATATGGATAAGATACATTTTGATTCATATATATAATGATATTATGATTATCAGCATTATTTTTTAATCATAAAATTAGGTTTATTCTTTAATGGTTATAATGGGGAATGAATCTCATTGCGTTCGTGGAAATGGTAATTCGTATGTACACATGAGCAACAATACCATTATGTTGATTGTGTAATCGTATGTAATTGGATGGTATATAATTTATACTGAATAATTAAAATGTTTTATTTATTATTTATATCCATTATAATAATTATTCTACCTATCCAAATAATTATGTGTTAAATGAAAAACTACACCACGATGTGAAGACGGTAAGTCGTATGTACTCATGTATAGTGACCTTTTCATTCATAAGATAGATAAAATAATTAATATGGTTGTAACATATATCAAATAACATCACAGTATGTATAAGGTAATAGTCTTATTATTTTGGTATGAATACCACAATGAAAGAGGATGTGGAAGAAGAACCGAACATTGAAATAGGTGATGAAATTATTACCTCTTCTTGAGGTGCTTCCTTTTAATTTGAGAAAAAGGGATCCACATGTTGGCTTTATGATCAATATAAGGCCTCTAGGTTGAAGTTAGGGTTGTTGGGAGGATATTTGAGCAGTGGTTGGCTAAGCCAAATGGATTTGGAGTTGTTATTTTGAGATAAGTGTATGTACCCTTTTATAAGAGATGTGATGGTCACTTTACAAATAGCTTGAAATATTAATTTTTTTTACAATAATATTCGGTTTATAAAGGCTCAAAAGTATTTATTTAGAGGCTAAAGTGGGTATTGGTCTAAAACCTCTAAAAAAGGTTTTAGACAGGTTTAGGTCACCATATTAACCTTATTTTTTATATTTCAGTCATAGTTAAATAGTTTATCATTTACCATGTATTATTGTATTAATATAATAAATAGTTAATAAACTTACAATAAAAATCCAAGAGAACCAAAAGTGGTTCATTATTGACATATTCATCATTATATATTTCCTTTTTCCAAACCATATATTATTATCAATATTATATAAATTAATAATATAGTATTTGTTTTAAAAACTAATTATTGTCAATGTTGACACTACTTATAATGTGGTTTCTGTGAAAGTAAAAAAATTTATTACTTCGAAAAAACTAAATTAAATAAATTCTAACAGGTATTATTAACAAATAAAATAAGTTTAATTCATCAAAATTCACAATTTATATTTATTTTATATTTATAATAACAATTATTTTAATCATTTGTTAATATAGTATTTACAATATAATAATTGTGTCATAAATATATTTACTTTTATAATGTCTAAAAATTATAAATAAAATACCATTATGTATGAAATATTATTAGATTTATAATTTATATTTTTAGTTGAATTTCTCTTATGTATAACATTGTTTAAAAAAATTAGTTAGGAAAATTTGAATTTAACACTTTTAATTACTTTTAAAATAAATATTAATAATGGTCATAATCTAATCCAAGCTAATCAAAGAGGGTCATATATTATTCCTAATGACTATTTTTGTCTAAAAACACTTATCTAATATAATTAGTACATGTTTTAGTTTATTATTCTATCATTTTTACCTTTAATTACCCTATTCACTTTTAACTGTGGTAAATAAAATTTAAAAGTTAATATTGACTATAATTTATTTTTCATCATATTGAAGAACATTTTATATACTAATGTCAACTGTGTCTCTTTTATTTTTTGATACTCAATTCACTGATGTTTTAAAATTATGTTTTATGAAAATTTTCAAATATGCAAAGAATGTGCGTAAAAGACGGTAAAATTTCAATAAAATATTGTAAATAAAATCTAATTATAAAACAAACGCAAAGAATTAAATTGAACATATATAGGTATTATTTATATATTTTTAATTAAAATAAATCTAAATAAAATAAATAATTATTTAAATAAAAAGTTGGTTTTGAACAATAACGTTGTGTTTTTCACTATTCATCAATAATTGAATGTTGTTAGAAAAATAACAAAAATTCACCCTAATCTAATTATAATATTCAGAATCCAAAAATGAATTCCATTTTGAATAATTAAATTTATAAATTTTCAAAAAGTGGTTATTACTATTCATAATGGCTACTTTGATTGGTCGTGGTGTGCTGGAACTCAAAGTTGCGTACAATGCAAGCTATTGTATTATTCAAATAAAATTTTACCATGGAAGTTTGGGCTGTTACAAAGTTCCTTATTAAATATTTTTCACTCCCCATTATAGTCTTATCATACAAATCTAGTTTCACAACTCATTCTAATCATATCTATCTCATTATATATAATTCATTATCAAATTCATTTGAGGGAGATATATGTCCCACCAATATTTTGTTATAATGTATTCACCATCATTTGGTATAATGTAACCCCCATCACATAATGAAAATCACACATATTTTTACTAGAAGATCATAAATAATTATTCATACAAGAGAACATTATATGAAATTGGTTTTATAATCATTTAATAATAACCTAAGATGTTGAGAACAATCATGTTTCAAATCATTTAATTATTCAATCTATGAAAAACCTTGGGAAAACGAAGCGGGTATTAAATGAATTTTATCACGGTACAACACATGGAAGAGAAATGGGATTCATAAACGTATTATCATCAAATAAAGAATCCTTTCAGATAATTAATAATAATGATATCCTTGGATAGGATGACTATTAAACTGTTAGTGTCCTAAAAATTCATCATATATATAAAATAATTTGAAAGGACTATGTGGGACATTTCATGGGGAAAATAGGGTTTATTTGAAAATGAAATTATAAAACATAATAAAATAGGAAAAAATTCCATTCATAATAACAGATAATACATATAAAGGAATATTTTAAAATTTATTTAAAATATTTCCATAGGAAATTATCCTTTTCAGTGTGAATTTATTTAAACAAAAAATAATTTCCAAATTCATTTCATATTAAATTAATTTATCATAAATCTAAAAAATTTCCAAATATCAAGGAATGAATTTTCATTAAAGATGAAATTTTACATATGTAATGTGTGCTTGAAATAATTGAGTGATCATTAAATAATGAAATATCATTCATGACATGCACGTTGAAAATAATGATTATTTTTACCTTTTTTAGGTAAAACATGGATCTATTTTTGAAAAAAAAATCCATTTAAAAAAATTACAAAATCTATACATGGGTAAAAAATTATTTTAAAATAATAGTGACGTAATAAAACATTTTTAAAGATATTTTTTTGAAAAACTAGTTTAGGACGCAAATGGATTGTCGACCAAAGTAGGAAATAATGACTGGCTTACAAAAATTCATTTACTAAATTTGAATATATACAGATGAGTGGAAAATGAAATTATTGATTTCAAATATCATTTTAAACCATACAAATCGAAAAAAATTTAGTTTAACGAGAGGGAGATCATAAATTTATATCATTAGAATTATAATCATTAAAAAACCATTTAATGTATGAGATTGTAACCTAAAATAATTACCACATTGATAACATTGATTTTTAAGAAAAATTAATGAATAAAATAAAATGGAAATACAAATATTGTGAAGATAATAGATTTATGATATTACCTGTCAACTGGTCTTCATATTCATCATTTTAATGAATATAGGTGAAAAACATAATATATGTCTAAATAAATGAAAATTGAGACAAAAACCCTAACTAATTTAGTGACATTTGAATCATAAGACCTGTGAAAGAATTAAAATAATTGATACATTATTTAATAATAAATTATTTATATTCCTGATATATCATGTGATTTTCATGTATATAAACCAAAAAAATAATGAGCGGTGAGAATGACATTAGTCTTTTAGAAATAAATGAGTGAGTAAAAATTGTAGGAACCTCCATTGTTCTATATAAGGAATGGATTATGGTTTTTGTTTATTTTCAATCCTCATTGGATGTTCAGAATTTTTTTCCAATAAAGGGATCATAGAGATCAAGTGGACAACAATATTTTAGGTGGTGTCATTTCGGAGTGTTTTAAAAAAATTTGGGCCTGAAAATCAAAAAAATAAAGAAATGTGTTTTTGGAAAAGGAACTAGAACACAAGACTATAGAGTTTCTTCCAACATACTTTCACGACATGTTTCATGGTCATAATTTCAAAAAATATCCAATGGCATGAGTACGCCAAAAATTTAGAGAAGTGTGTGAAAAATGGTTCATGTGTAAAAATCACTGCACACGGAATGAGAGTTCTTTTATGACAAGGTGGGTATTTTAGGTGGGGGTTAATGATTCCTATATATAATAAGAGAACCCCCTCATTCAGGATTGATGATGAGTTAGAGATTATCAATGCTCTGTAGTACATAAAAATTGAGTGGAATGGAAGTTGTGTGTAAAATTTATGGTGGTGCATAAATGTAGTTTTTGCACGAAAAAGTGGTACTTGAATGTAAAATTCAACGTTTCTTGTAAAAGTTCATGTTGTTCTTAAAAGATGGATTTTCATGAAATATTTCCACGTGAAAATCAAATCTTGGTGCCAATAGTGGATATTGCGCGCAATGGATAATATTGTGTGATAAGTAAGATTTTACATGCATAAGGTAGGTGTTGCGCGCAATTGTTAGTGTAAGCTGAATATATGTTCTGAATATTTGGTTCAGTGGTTTATCACATTCAAGTGCATCAATTCAGGATTTTGATGTAAGTAATGTCTCATACTGAATAGTGAGAAAGACATCCATTTAATTCTATTAAAGTGACCTTCAAGTCAATAATTTGAGTTAGACTTCCCATAACGCATTGAGCTAGGGGGAGATGACAAAAGTGATTTGAGGGACACAATGAGTTTTCCTGGAAAAATTGTAAAGGCAGTGTGCCTATCATAGAGTGATTGTGACCGAACATTGTAATCCACAAACTAGTGAATATTAGTTGATTTAGGTAGGACTGACACACTGTCGACGTATGCTCCTTGGAGGAATTTCTTAGTTCTGAACCAATTAAAAGTGTTGTGTTGTATCTATGAATTTGACTATTTTCTTTATGTTCTCATCTGTTTTATAGGTTTAATGAGTTTATACTAATGTTGGAACAAGATCATTATTTTAAAAGAAACATTTTACACCCCGATCCGCCCCTCCCCACTCAGGGTGTCCCGATGTCCTACAAGTGGTATCTGATGGTAAGGATTACTAGTGTTAGATATATCACTTGGTGTCATAGAAAATACAGGAAATTCTATGGGAATCCCTCTCTTCGATGGAAGAATTTTTTACATTTGTAATAGTATAATGAGATCTCATATAAGAATCCCTTAGAATGGAATTCCTCTTTGCTACTATACATGAAATACAAGAAACTGATCCAACCTTGATTTTTATCACTGATATCGACATGAATTTTCATGATGCAGATGCTAAAGGTCATAATTCTCTCACAACGGTGCTTTCTGATTATATCTATCTAAAGGTGATGAGATGCACCTCAAAAATATCTATGTGGGATAAACAAGAAAATATTTATGAATGATATAGTAATGTGAATGTGGTAAAACATCATGTCATGCCCAATATGTTTGATGATCTAAAGAATTATCCTAATGAGAATGAAGATTCATTCTTCAATCGAATTACTGAAGTAGTGGTAGAAATTCACGGTCCTTGAGGGGAAATCAATTTCCATGATTTCAGAATGAAAATCTTCATAAGTCTTCCATCTATGTACAATTAAAAAGGTGTCATACCTAGAAGAAATAGATCTATCTAAACTATATCTAGGTGATCTATTATGTTGTATAGTGGAATATCAGATGAGAGTAAAACCAGAAGATGAAATGATATGTGTCAGCAAGTAAATGGCATTAAAATACCTTGAAAAATTAAAATTTTAAATAGATTTTAGTGGTGAAGATTATGAGTAAAAATAAATTCATTCTCTCATTTCTAAGAAGATTATGAAGGTAAAAGTTAAATTTACATGAATTATACCTCTGGCATGTTTTCTTTGTAGAAGAGTTAGTCACATTGCCTCTCATTGCCAAAGAATGTTTGAGGATGAAGAGAGTGAAGCTAAAGACAATGAGAAGCTTTATAAAATGTTTTTCAAAAAAAAAAGGAGACTATAAATATTCAAATAATGTATATAATAAGAGTTTATTCTGTGAAGATGAAGATGATGATATTGAATTCTATGAAGAAGAAGAACTAGAATTTAAATTTGGAAACCATGCTTCCATGATGGATACCATTGAAAAGTCATAACCAGCGATCATTAAAGATATAGATTATCAGATGACTCCTAATGGTGACCCCAAGATTCAAATTAAGGATGCCTTTATTGAGGATGAAAATAAATGTAAGAGATGAAATAAGTGGAATTAAAGGGTGGAAGAATCATTATAATGTGTTGATGGGATCGAAGATAAAACAAAATTACTATAAGAACTGGTGAGAGTAATTTCATAAATCCTTGATAGCACATATGACAGTGAGGAATTAAAACATATAATTAAAGAACATGAAAAGTTCATCATTTACCTTACATCCAAACTGGAAGAGAATTCCAAGGCTGTTGAAGGTCTTGATGAAGAAGTTGATACTATTAGGAGTAAACTAGAGTGTCAATCAACCACATAAGAGGGAAAGAATAAAATACATTTTGAAAGATTCATAGATTCATAATTACTAGTAATATCCATCGATTGTTCAAATGGGGTTGAAAAAATCATGAGTGATCAAAGACCCGCCTTTATGGGAAACAGTGGAATAAATTGTGAAGCTGATACATCAAATGCTGGAAGTAAAATGAGATAGAGGAAAGAAATGATGAAAGTAAGACATGTTGAAATGTTGCATGAAGTACTGAAGAAGAAACCCTCAATCCAAATAGTAAGAAGAACTAAAGATTATCTACGATCATTAAGAAATAATAGGCAGTAAAACTATATTCCCATGGAAGAAGTAATGAGAATATACAAAAGTGAGAATAAATTTCCTCTAACAAAGTGTCAGATTAGTGGCTATCTAGGCCAAACTTGTCATATTGCGAAGAGGAAAGGAACTATTTTAATGGGGATGATCAAGGAAGTCAATAATGGCGACCTATTTCATATCCCAATTCTTATAGATGAAATATATTCTATGGATACGGACTTCGTTGTTCCATCTTTGGACATAAAGATATGTATTACATGAAGAGGTCACATAGTAAAAATTCATACAAATCTCTAAGATGGGTCAATAATCTCCCTCTAGATGGTGTTATTCTCACAAATAGGTTTTCTCCACTTGAAGAAGAGTATGGGTGGGTGGAATATGATTATGTGAAAGAAATAATTGTAAGTCCATAAATTTCCTACACTCAATATAATATCTCATGGAAAGACAAGAAGAAAATTCAGAAATCTATTCTTGCAGAAGTATCACTAAAATGAATAGAAAGTAGAAACCCATGGATTCTTGATAGTGGATGATCGTCCTGTATGATAGAAAATGATGGACTTTTAAAGATCATTAAGAGGAATGTTTATGGAATAGTGAGGTTTGGTAATAATGGTTCTTCGAAGATTAAATCCGTTACAAATACTACATTGGACAATAGTGTAAAACCCCAAGATTTCATAGTGTGTTATTTTTTCAAAATAATTCAATAACATGCACTACATGCAACACCGAGTTCAACCAAACCATGACTCACCAAAAAAGCCGTTCAAAAGAGGTTATGAATATTATTTAGAAAATTTTAAACTTTTTATAACCCTTATAATTTTAGAATCCATATTATGAGTTTCTTAGACATAATGTAAGAACAAATTCAATTTCAGTATTGCACTTTTACCAACTTTTAATAGTGAACCCTTTTTAAATACAATATTTTAAACTTTTATATATTCCATTTGAATAATAAATATACTTTTTAGAATGGGGACATCAAAAATTTACAATGAAACATCCCAAGCTTCCACGGTATGGTTTCCTTTGAATAATACAGTAGTGTGTGTTGTACAGAACTCAGAGTTCTAACACACACCACAACTAATCAAACTAGCCGTTATGAATAGTAATACGTACTTTTTTGAAATTTTAAAAATTTAATCTCTAAAAATGGACATCATTTTTGTATTCGGAGTATCGAATTGAACCTAAGGTGAAATTTTGGAACTTTTCGGATAACATTTATATTTTGATGAACAGTGAAAATTACAAAATTTTAATTATAACCCAATTTTTTAATAGAAATAATTTATATTGATAAATTATGAATTTGAGTGGTTTTAAAGTATATTTAGAATATATTTTTACCATTTAATACAATTTTGGTCATTGTACATAATTTCACAATTAAACCAGACATAAACAAGTGTCAATAATTTGATAGTTATTATCTCTTAAAAACACGCTATTTGTTTTGACGACGGGAATTAATTTTTAAATTAATTAATGAAACTGATATGTTTGGAATTTGGTAAAATAGACATCATTTTTTAATTCATAATATCAAATATATCTTATGCCTAATTTTTGGTATTTTTCTGGAAACTTTCATTTTTGGATGAATAGTGAAACCACTAAGTGGTAGTTAAAAAACTGAATTTTTCATAAAACTTAATTTTACCGCTTCTATGAGTAGAATTTAGAAAATCCAAGAGACACAGTTAATATCAATAAGTAAAATGTGGTTCAATGAAATGAAAATAATTTTTGGTGAAAAGTTTCTTTTATTTACCATGGTTAAAAGAAAATAGGGTAATTAAGGGTAAAAATGATATTAATATTAACCTAACACATGTCCTAATTCTATTTGACAAGTGTATCTCGACCAATAACAACCTTATAAATAAAATATTATCATTTAGGTACACTTGGATTAGATTAGGAAATTTATTATTATTTAATTCAAAGAATATTTAGAAGAGTAAAAATCGAAGTTTATTTACTAAAACATTTTTAATATATGGTTACACATAAGATAAATTCGATTATAAATATTCATTAGAAATATAAAATGATTTCCTACATAATGATATTTTATTTTTAATTTTTAGACATTGAATAATTTGATTTATTTATGACACAATGACGATGGAGTAATTACCATAATAGTGAAAAATTAAAATAATTGATATTATAAATACCAAAATAAATATAATTTGAGACTTTTTACGAATTACAATAATTTTATAGGTTAATATGACATGTCTGGAATGATTTAATGATATTTTTTTTTAATTAATGCTTCTGTTGTGATTTTTACAAAAAAAATTATTGAATAGTGTCAAAATGGACATAAAAGAGCATTTAAAACAAATATTATATTATTAATTGATATTAAATTCCTAAAAATCTAAGACTCAGCCAAGAGACTTATATCATAATAGTTGTATCATTAATGGACCACTTGGGGTCACTTGGAGGTATATAGCAAGTTGATTAACTGTATAATATAATAATACCAAGTGACTTGTTAAGTGTCAATCTAATTAACTAAGAGTTAAAATTAAAAGATAAGGTTAATATAATGCCCTAAACCTGTATAAATTCTATTGGTTGAGTGGTTTCAGACCTATCCCCACCTTAACCTTTAAATATTCCACTTTGGAGCCATTATAAATGGAATATGAATTTATTATATTATAATATTTCTAGCATTTCTAAAGGTGCCCCTCACCCCTCTTATAAAAGGGCACTCCGCCTTCTTATTAATTCACACATTCAAAGCCTTTTGGTTCAGCCAAACCCTAACCAAATACCCTCTCAACTTATCTAAAAACAACCTATAGGCCTTATTTTGATCATAAATCCAACCTAAGGATCCCTTTTGATCAAATCAAAAGGAAGAACCCGAAGAAGAGGTAATGTTTTCACCACCCTTTTCCATATTAATTTCTTCTTCAACATCTTCTTTCTTTGTCATTATCATTAAAAAATAATGAATCCAGTATCTCTTATATACTTTAATATTATTATAAATTTGGTACAACCATATTTAGTATTCTATCCATCCTTTGAATGACATGTCATCATACGTTCGTACGTACGACTTACCATCTCCTCGTCGTGGTGTAATTGTTATTCAATATATTATTATTTGGATGGGTATAATAATGATATGTAATTAATGTAAATAATAAATATAACATGATAATGATTCTGTATATAAGATATAACATTTAATTAAATTTTATTTTAATATAAAAATAATAATATTGTCGCTCGTGCGTACCTACGGAATACCATCTCCACGAACGCGATGAGATTCATTCTCCATCATATCCATTCTAGTATAATTCTCATTTGATGATTAATAATAGTATCTAAGGACTTTATATCATTCTGTATATTCTTAATATACAACCTATCCATGAAAAACATTCCTTACGTAACAAATCATATAAAAGAAAACGAGTAAGTTAACACCTGAAACAACGATAATACTAAGATATTATTAACAAATCAATGTTAAAAGATCATATATGATATCATATTAATGTATATGAATCTTGTATAATTTAATAACAATTTTTCACCATTATATAAGAGTTTAATCTACACTCAACCAAGTAAAAGTACATGGTAAGGGTTTATTTCACAATCTCTTCATTATCCGAGGTTTTTTATACGTAATAATCTACGGGGATTTCATTATCATCCACATCCATGTTTCTTGAAAATGTATTTCAAAAAATCTTTACTATTTACAAGAATATGGTTTAAAGTCATTTATACACTTGTTTGACTTTTTATAAGAGGTTTATAATGTAATATTTCCGTTATTTTCCAAACAAGGTGCTTTTTAACCTTTTCGACAGAATTAAGGTAAGAATGTTTTTTTTAACTTATACAGCGGGTGCAGCTATTTTCCGCCGTCATAAAATTGTCAAAGCTTCCCTTACAACATGATAAGAATATTTCCAAAGAAAATGTTATATTTTATAAATATATGACTCTTAAATGATTTCAAAATAGAAAGATATATTTCTCTAAAAAGAGATTTGATTTCATCTATGTCAACATCCTTTGATTGATTTTACACTTATTTGAAGTTGATTTGTTATGATACAAAACTTCTATATTGTTTTGAAGGTTTTGTGATATGTTTGACTATGGATGTGTTATTTTTATACCATTCATGGTTTATGGATGAAGTATTTACATTTAATATGATAGTTTTAATACGAATGTTTATGTTATGTTTAAACCTTTTCATATGGAAATGCATTGGACTTAATATGTGACAGGTGGAGCCTTCTATAGCTCATTGATGCATCGGTAGGTCTCATGAGACAAACTAGTGTCTTGGAAAAAGACCTTGAAAAAATCATATTTGTAGTCATGGCACGAGGCCTTGGCTATGTGGTTATGATGGTCTGTCATTTTTCATTCCATCATTATGAAAGTGGGTATTGATATTTCATGTGATTATTCGATTAGTATAATATCCATTTGAATAAGTAAATGGAATTATTTCATTTTATTTTTGCCATAAAATGTTGAATTTTAAGTTTAAAAGGGTTTTGTTTTAGTTATACATTGCCTTAAATGTTTATTCCTATTTATAAAAGTTTCCTCTATATTGTTATCTTTACTGGGAATTTGAGCTCACCCCCTTTTCTATGTTTTATATTTCCCCGGATGGGAAGAAGTAAATTAGAATGACCTGCAGGGATAGTATGAGGGGATAAGAGTGTATACTATGGAGACTATGTTGTTTTAGTTTTCATTTTTATGATGTAATGTAAAACTTTATGAATATATCTAGTGTTTCTAAGGCTACTAAACTAATCGGTCTTTAGAGATTTGATCATTCATGTGATCATGCCAAGGTTATGTAATAATGCACCGACTCTAGGTAACTGGGGTCGGGGCGTTACAGTTGGTATCAGAGGAAGTTTAGTACAAACCATGGAACCTCGATTAAGATAAACTCTTATTAGAGCACATAGACCTACGATGGACATGGAGGATTAGTATAGAAGAACTTCCTAGAATTTTGGTATTGTAGAAATTTTGTGAGTTTTCCGACCAACACATCCATGTCTGGATACGAGTAGGTAGAGGCGGCTCTGACACAGATGTTCCTAGGGGTAAAACCCGAAAACACTGCTTTGATCTATACTTGAATGGGAACTGGTTCATGAAAATGGGCCTTGCTGCACTCTTGGTTACGACACTCTCGGGGGATATGCTTAGGATAATTCTCATTTTCTTTAAAAACCATTATGAAGGGTTTATGAGTATATACTTCCTCAAAGGAGACATTTTTATGATTATAGATCATATCCATAAACTATTTAATTTATGTTATGTTTTTTACATGTTTGTTATTAGGTATTGTTATTCATAAACTAATCTAGTGTATGCCATTGTTTAGAAATGGCACCCAGTAGAAGGAATGTATACTCCAGAAATGCACATGATCCAATGAGAAACAAGGATCATATCTTTCATGTTCTTAAGCAAGAATTTATAAGAGAATTAGTCTCCCATGAATTATCATCATATGATTAAATAATATCATTTGTTGATAAGGTAAGTAAAGCGTTTACTAAGTCATATGGCTTTGAAGGGAAGAAAGAGAAGAAAAGGATGGAAGAGAGAAAGATGGATAAAGTGAAGAGGGAAAAGAAGAATTTTCCCATATGAGATAACTGAGGAATGAAACACCCTGGAGCTTGCTTGAAAGGAATATGAGTTTGTTATAAGTGTGGAGGAAAATGGCACAAAGTACATGACTTCATGGGTAAGAAAATGGTTTCAAATGTAAAATGCTTCATTTGCAAGGAGTTTGGACACTACGCGAACCTATGTCCCAGTCATCAGACTATGCCGCAAATGATTCTATTAGATAATAACCAAGTTATGATACTACCACAGATGAAGAGGAATGATTAGAGTTCTTATGTTGATTATGTCATTTGAGTGTTGTATCAACAATGTACTTGTTATAATAATTATGGAGTATATAGGGATTGTACTGCAGTACTATTTCATTAAGGACTTGAGATTGTGTGGAACTAAGAAAAGTGACTCAATAGAAGGTTAAATTTTTGGAAAATATATGGTTGAGAGAAAGATAAACCATAATGTTCTTCTGATACCGAGGTAGTGATTTTAGAATAACACATGATTGATTTGGATAAATTATATTGGATATTCTCGACTACCTTGAAACTGATTAAAGATTTGTATATTCCATCATTGTTGGGGTTTACAACATTTTTGGATTCAAGGAGTATATTTATTATTCTTTAAAGAATAAGGGATCCTGAATGTAATTAATAAGGTTTTATGGTAATTCAGGATGTTGCAGTGTTTTAAAAGAATACATGATGAAGGTTTTCACATGTTATTACGTGGAAAAAATGATATTCATTGTGTTTACCTTCCTTATAAATTTTGGACTGATGTATTTTGGATAGTTCAAGTTTGGATTATTTTGGATTGCCATAAAAGGACAACCCGGAGGTCGGGCGGAAACCCGTCACGTCCGGGAAGACCACGAGACTTGAACCCACAATCGAAGGGCGACAAGTGTGTATCACCTACCACTGACCCACATGATGTCCTCGATTGAATATTGTCATTTTTTTAAAGGTTCTTCTAGATGATTTATAAATTCATTTTTTTAACCCTATACGAATAGGATAAATAGAATATTATTTTTAAGTTCTATTATCTTTTAGATTGAAAGATGTGTTTGTGGTAGAACATAGTTAAAGGATGAGACTCTACTTCTCAAGTATATATTTTTTTCTTCTCTTATTCAATGAAGAAATTAATTCTTATACTTCTGTGAAGGGATGTTAAAACAAAAAAAATGTGTTATCCGAATACCATATGTTTTGCTCAACCTATGGTATTTTAAATCATCATAGATTGATGAATTTAAGGCCCTCAATTTTACACTTGTTTGTGATTGATGAACTCAATTACTACCTATAAATATTTAGGTTTTACTCCAATTATATGTCTCTAATTGCCATCAATGTTCTCTGAATAGAGATCCTAATTTGGTGGTGACCCTTTCATTTCTCTTTTCCTCTTATTAAGACTAGATTTTATTAACCCAATTTTCGATGTGGGTTTTCCCACAAATATATTTTCAACATTCAACATTTTATTTTTGAATAACAATTTCAAATTGCGAGGATGGAATTTATTGAAGGAGGGGAGAATGTAATACCCCAAGATTTCATAGTGTGTAATTTCTTCAAAATAATTCAATAACTTTCACTACACGCAACACCGAGTTCAATCACACCATGACTTACCAAACATGCCGTTAAAAAGAGGTTATGAATAGTATTAACTAAATTTTAAACTTTATATAATCCTTATAATTTTAGAATCCATATTATGAGTTTCTTAGACATAATTTAAGAACAAATACATTTTCAATATTTCACTTATACCAACTTTTAATAGTGAACCCTTTTCAATCCAATATTTTAAACTTTTATATATTCAATTTGACAAAATAAATTTACTTTTTAGAATGGGGACATCAAAAATTTACAACTAAACATCTGCTTCCACGGTACGCTTCCCTTTGAATAATACAGTAGCATGTGTTGTACGCAACTTCGAGTTCTAACACACACCACAACCAATCAAACTTGCTGTTATAAATAGTAATAACAACTTTTTGAAATTTTATAAATTTTATCTCTCAAAATGGACGTCATTTTTTTATTCCGAGTATCGAATTTAGCCGAAGGTGAAATTTTGGAACTTTTCGGATAACATTTATATTTTGATGGATAGTGAAAATTACTAAATTTTAATTAAAAACAACTTTTTTAATCGAAATAATTTATATTGATAAATTATGATTTTGAGAGGTTTAAAGGTATATTTAAAATATATTTTTACCATTTAATACAATATTGGTCATTGTACATAATTTCACAATTAAACCAGACATAAACAGGTGTCAATCTTTTGATAGTTATTATCTCTTAAAAACACGCTATTTGTTTTGATGATGGAAAATTAATTTTTAAATTAATTAATGAAACTGATATGTTTTGAATTTGTTAAAATATTCATCATTTTTGAATTAATAATATCAAATATAGATTATGACTAATTTTTGGTATTTTTCTGGAAACATTCAATTTTTGATGAATAGTACAACCACTAAGTGGTAGTTAAGAAACTGAATTTTTAATAAAACATAATTTTACTACTTCTATGAGTATAATTTAGAAAATATGAGAGACAAATTTAATATCATGGAGTAAATTGTGGTTCAATAAGATGAAAATAATTTTTGGTGAATAGTAACTTTTTACTTTTATTTACCACTGTTAAAAGTAAATAGGGTAATTAGGGGTAAAAATGAAATTAATATTACCCTAACACATTTCCTAATTCTATTAGACAAGTGTATATTGACCAAAAACAACCTTTGGAGTAAAATATTATCACATAGGTCCACTTGGATTAGATTAGGACATTTATTATTATTTAATTAAAAGAAGTGTTAAAAGAGTTAAAATCAATGTTTATTTACTAAATAATTTTTAATATAGGGTTACACATAAGTTAATTAGATTATAAATATTAATTAGAAAGCTAAAAAGATTTCCTACAGAATGATATTTTATTTATAATTTTTATAAATTATATAATTTCATTTATTTATGACACAATGATGATGCATGAATTACCATAATTGTAAAAAATTAAAATAATTGATATTATAAATACCCAAATAAATATATTTTAAGACTTTATAAGAATTAAACTAATTTTATAGGTTAATATGACATGTTAGGAATGATTTAATTAACTTTTTTTGATGTAATCCTTCTGTTGTGATTTTTACAAAAATCAATTATTGAATAGTGTCAAAATTGATATAAAATGGTTTTTTAAAACAAGTAAAATATTATTAATAGATATTAAATTCCTAAAAATATAAGGGTCGGAAAAGAGACTTATATCATGATAGTTGTATCTTTAATGGACCACTTGGATGTCTTTTGGAGGTATAGAGTAAATTTATTAACTATATAATATAAATATATAAAGTGACATGGTAAGTGTCAAACTAATTAACTAAGAGTTAAAATTAAACAACAATGTTAATATAGTGACCAAAACCTGTCTAAATTATATTGGTTGAGTGTTTTTCGACCTATCCCCACCTTAAACATTAAATAATCCACGTTGGAGCCATTATAAACCTAATATTAATTTATTATAAAATAATATTTCAAGCTTTTCCAAAGGTGCCTCTCACCCCTATTATAAAAGGGCACTTCGCCTTCTCATTAATTCACACCTTCAAAGCCTTTTGGTTCAGCCAAAACCTTCACAAATACTCTCTCAACATTTTCTCACTACAACCTAGAGGCCTTAGTTTGATCATAAAACCAAGCTAAGGAGACCTATTGATCAAATCAAAAGGAAGAACCTGAAGAATAGGTAATGTTTTCACCACCCTTTTTCAAAATCATTTCTTCTTCAACTTCTTCTTTATTTGTTATTATCATTATAAAATAATGAATTCAGTGTCTACTATATACTGTAATATTATTATAAATATGGTACAACCATATTCAGTATTCTATCCATAATTTTAATGACATGTCAGTATACGTGCGTACGTATGGCTTACCGTCTCCACGTTGTGGTGTAATTGTTATTAAATATATTATTATTTGGATGAGTATAATAATGATGTGTAATTCATGTAAATAATAAATATAACATGGTAATGATTCTTTATATAATATATAACATCCAATTAAATATTATTTTAATATCAAAAGAATGATATTGTCGCTCCTGCATACATACGGACTGCCGTCTCCACAAACGTGATGAGATTCATTCTCCAGCATATCCATTCAAGTGTAATTATCATTTTATGATTAATAATAGTATATAATGACTTGATATCATTCTGCATATGATTAATATACAACCTATCCATGAAAAACATGGCTTCTGTAACTAATCATATAAAATTAAACGAGTAAGTTAACACTCAAAACAACGATAATACTAAGATATTATTAACAAATCAATGTTAAATGATCATATATGATATCATATTAATGTATATGATTTATGTATAATTTAATAACAACTATTTAGCCATTATACAGGAGTTTAATCTACCCTCAACCAAGGAAAAGTACAAGTTAAGGGTTTATTTCGCAATCTCTTCATTATCCGAGGTTGTTTATACGTAATAATCTACTGGGATTTCTTAATCATCCACTTCCATGTTTCATAAAAATGTATTTCAAAACATTTTTACTATTTACAATAATATGGGTTAAAGTCATTTATACCCTTTTTTGACTTTTTATAAGAGGTTTATAAAGAAATATTTCTGTCATTTTCCAATCACGATGCTTTTTAACATTTTCGACAGAATTAAGGTAAGAATGTTTTTTTTAACTTATACGGCGGGCGCGGCTATTTTCTGCCATTATGAAACCGTCGAAGCTTCCCTTCTAATCTTATAAGAATATTTTGAAAGAAAATGTTTTATTTTATAAATATATGACTCTTAAATGATTTCAAGATAGAAAGAGATATTTCTCTAAAAAGAGTTTTAATTTCATCTATGTCAACTTCCTTTGATGGATTTTACGTTTATTTGAAGTTGATTTGTTATGAAACAACACATCTATATTATATTGAAGGTTTTGTGATATGTTTGACTATGGATGTGTTATTTTATACCATTCATGGTTTATGGATGAAGTATTTACATTTTGTATGCTAGTTTTAATATGAATTTTTATGTTATTTTTAAACCTTTTCATATGGGAATGCATTGGACTTAATATGTGACGGGTGGAGCCCGCTATAGCTCATCGATGTATCGGTAGGTCTCATAAGACAAACTAGTGTCTTGGATCAAGGCCTTGGAAAAATATTATTTGTAGTATTGGAATGAGGCCTTGGCTATGTGGTTATGATAGTCTAGAATTATGCAATCCATCATTATGAAAGTGGTTAATGATATTTCATGTGATTATTCAATTAGTAGAATATCCATGTGAATAAGTAAATTGAATTATTTCAATTTATTTTTTACATACTATGTTGATGTTCAAGTTTAAAATTCTTTTGTTTTAGTTATACATTGCCTTAAATGTTTATTCCTATTTATAAAAGTTTCCTCTATATTTTTATCCTTACTGGAAATTTGAGCTCACCCCCTTTTCTATGATTTATTTTTCCTAGGATGTGAAGAATTAAATTATGAATGACTTGGAGGGATAGTATCTGGGAATAAGAGTGTATACTATGGAGACTATTTTGTTGTAGTTTTCATTTTTATGATGTAATGTAAAACTTTATGAATATATCTATTGTTTCCAAGGATACTAAACTAATAGGTATTTTGAGATTTGATCTTTCTTGCGATCATGCCAATATTATGTAATAATGCACCGACTCTAGGTAACTGGGGTCGGGGCATTACAGTTGGTATCAGAGGAAGTTTATTACAAACCTTGGAAGCTATATTTAGATAAACTCTGATTAGATCACATAGATCTAAAATGGAATTTTAGGATTAGTATAGATGAACTTCCTAGAATCTTGGTATTGTGGATATTTTGTGAGTTTTCCGAGCAATACATCCCTGTCTAGATACGAGCAGGTAGAGGTGGCTCTGGCACAGATGTACCTAGGCGTAAAACACAAAAACACTGCTTTGAGCTAGACTCGAATGGGAACTGCTGCATGACAATGGGCCTTGCTGCACTCTTGGTTACGAAACTCCCAGGGGATATGCTTAGGAAAATTCTCATTTTCTTTACAAACCAATATGAAGGGTTTTTGAGTATATTCTTCCTCAATGGAGACATTTTTATGATTATGGATTATATCCATAAACTATTTAATTTATTGTATGTGTTCTACAAGTTTAGGATTAGGTATTGTTATTCATAAACTAATCTATTGTATGCCATTGTTTAGAAATGGCACCCAGTAGAAGGAATGAGAACTCCAGCAATGTACATGATCCAAAGAGAAAGAAGGATCATATCTTTCATGGTCTTAAGCCAGAATTTATAAGAGAAATAGTCTCCCATGTATTATCATAATATGAAGAAATAATAAAATGATTTGATAAGATAAGTAAATAGTGTACTAAGTCCTATGGATTTGAAGGGAAGCAAGAGAAGAAAAGGATGGAAGAGAGAAATATGGATAAAGGGAAGAGGGAAAAGAAGAATTTTCGCATATGTGATAACTGTGGTAAGAAACACCCTAGAACGTGCCTAAAAGGAATGGGAGTTTGTTATAAGTGTGGATGAAAAGTGCACAAAGTATGTGAATTAAAGGGTAAGAAAATGGTTTCAAATGTACAAATGCTTCATTTTCAAGGATTTTGAAACTACGCAAACCTATGTCCCAGTCATCAGACTATGCCTCAAATGATGATATTGGATAATAACCAAGTTATGATACTACCACAGATGAAGAGGAACGATTAGAGTTTATATGTTGATTATGTCATTTGAGTGTTGTATCAACAATGTACTTGTTATAATAATTATGGAGTATATAAGGATTGTAATGCAGTACTATTTCATTAAGGACTTGAGATTTTGTGGAAAAAAGAAAAGTGACTCAATAGCAGGTTAAATTTTTGGAAAATATATTTTTGAGAGAAAGATAAACTATAATATGGTTCTGATACTGAGGGAGTGATTTTATAATAATAAATGATTGATTTGGATAAATTATATTGGATATTCTTGACTACCATGAAACTGATTAAAGATTTGTATATTCCATCATTGTTTGGGTTTACAACATCTTTGGATTGAAGGAGTATATCTATTACTCTTTAAAGAATAAGGGATCCTGAATGTAATCAAAATGGTGTTATGGTAATTCAGGATGTTTCATTGTTTTAAAAGAATACATGATGAATTTGTTCACATGTTATTACGCGGAAAAAAGGATCTTCATTGTGTTTACCTTCCTTTTAAATTTTAGACTCAAGTATTTTGGATAGTTCTAGTTTGGATTATTTTGGATTTCCATAAAAGGACAACCCAAAGGTCGGGCGGCAACCCGTCGCGTCTGGCAAGGCCGCGAGACTTGAACCCACAACTGAAGGGAGACAAGGGTGTATCACCTACCACTGACCCACGTGATGTCCTGGATTGAATAATGTCGTTTTTTAATGGTTCTGAAAGATGATTTACAAATTCATTTTTTTAACCCTATACGAATAGGATTAATAGAATATTATTTTTATGTTCTATTATCTTTTAGAGTGAAATATGAGTTTGTGGTAGAACCTAGTTAGAGGATTAGACTATACTTGTCAAGTATATATTTTTCTTCTTCTCTTATTCAATGAAGAAATTAATTCTTATACTTTAGTGAGGGGATCGTAAAACAAAAAAAATGTGATATCTGAATACCATATTTTTTTCTGAACCGATGGTATTTTAAATCATCATAGATTGATGAATTTAAGGCCCTCAATTTTTCACTTATTTGTGATTGATGACCTCAATCACAACCTATAAATATTTATGTTTTTACTCCAATTATATGTCTCTAATTTCCATCAATGTTCTCTTAATAGAGATCATAATTTGGTGGTGACCCTTTCATTTCTCTTTTCATATTATTAAGACTAAATTTTATTAACCCAATTTATGATGTGGGTTTTCCCAAAAAGAAATTTTATATATTCAACATTTTATTTTCGAAGAACAATTTCAAATTACGAGGACGCAATTTATTGAAGGAGGGGAAAATGTAAAACCCCATGATTTCATAGTGTGTTATTTCATCAAAATAATTCAATAACTTGCACTACACGCAACACCGAGTTCAAGCACATCATGACTTACCAAAAAAGCCGCTCAAAAGATGTTTTGAATAGTATTAACTAAATTTTAAACTTTATATAATGTTTATAATTTTAGAATCCATATTATGAGTTTCTTAGACATAATGTAAAAACAAATTCATTTTCAATATTTCACTTTTACTAACTTTTAACAGTGAACCCTTTTTAAATCCAATATTTTAAACTTTAATATATTCAATTTGATGAAATAAATTTACTTTTTAGAATGGGGACATCAAAAATTAACAATGAAACATCCCAAGCTTCCACGGTATGCTTTCCTTTGAATAATATAGTAGCATGTGTTGTATGCAACTTCGAGTTCTAACACACACCACAACCAATTAAACTAGCCGTTATGAATAGTAATACCTAATTTTTGAAATTTTATAAATTTTATCTCTCAAAATGGACTTCATTTTTGTATTTAGAGTATCTAATTTAGCCTAAGGTGAAATTTTGGAACTTTTCGGATAACATTTATATTTTGATGAATAGTAAAAATTACTAAATTTTAATTAAAAACAACTTTTTTAATCAAAAAAATTTATATTGATAAATTATGAATATGAGTGGTTTTAAGGTATATTTATAATATACTTTTACCATTTAATACAATTTTTTTCATTATACATAATTTCACAGTTAAACCAGACATAAACAACTGTCAATCTTTTGATAGTTATTATATCTTAAAAAAAGCTATTTGTTTTGACGACGAGAATTAATTTTTAAATTAATTAATTCAACTGATATTTTTTGAATTTGGTAAAATAGACATCATTCTCGAATGAATAATATCGAATATAGCTTAGGCCTAATTTTTGGTATTCTTCTGGAAACATTCATTTTTGTGATGAATAGTGAAACCACTAAGTGGTATTTAAAAAACTGAATTTTTCATAAAACATAATTTTACCTCTTCAATTAGTGGAATTTTGAAAATCCAAGAGACACGGTTAATATCAAGGAGTAATATGTTGTTTAATGAGATGAAAATAATTTTTGGTGAATAGTAACTTTTTACTTTTATTTACCACGGTTAAAAGTAAATATGGAAATTAAGGGTAAAAATGATATTAATATTACCCTAAAACATGTCTTAATTCTATTGGACAATTTTATATCGACCAAAAAAACCTTAAAAATAAAATATTATCATTTAGGTCCACTTGGATTAGATTAGGACATTTATTATTATTTAATTCAAAGAAGTGTTAAAAGAGATAAAATAAAAGTTTATTTACTAAAACATTTTTACTATAGGGTTACTCATAAGATAAATTCGATTATAAATATTAATTAGAAAGATAAAAATATTTCCTACATAATGATATTTTATTTATAATTTTTAGACATTAAATAATTTAATTTATTTCTGACACAATGATGATGCAGTAATTACCATAATAGTGAAAATTAAAAATAAGTGATATTATAAATACCAAAATAAATATAATTTGAGACTTTTTGTGAATTAAACTAATTTTCTAGTTTAATATGTCATGTTAGAAATGATTTAATTAACTTTTTTTGAATTAATACTTATGTTGTGATTTTTAAAAAAATCATGTATTAAATAGTGTCAAAATTGACATAAAAGAGTTTTTAAAACAAATATTATATTATTAATTGATATTAAATTCCTAAAAAATATAAGGTTCAGCCAAGAGACTTATATCATGATAGGTGTATCATTAGGGGACCACTTGGGGGTCTTTTGGGTGTATATAGTATGTTTATTAACTATATAATATAAAAATTCCAAGTGACATGGTAAGTGTCAAACTAATTACCTAAGAGTTAAAATTAAAAGATAAGGTTAATATAATGTCCCAAAGCTGTATAAATTCTATTGGTTGAGTGGTTTTGCGACCTATCCCCACCTTAACCTTTAAATAATAAACTTTGGATCCATTAGAAACCGAATATGAAATTATTATAAAACAATATTTCTAGCTTTTCCAAAGGTTCCCATAACCCCTTTTATAATAGGGCACTCCCCCTTCTCATTAATTCACATCTTCAAAGACTTTTGGTTCGGCCAACCCCTGACCAAATACCCTCAAAAATTCCCTTAGAAAAATCTATAGGCCTTATTTTGATCATAAAGCCAACCTAAGGAGCCCTTTTGATCAAATCAAAAGGAAGAACCCGAAGAAGAGGTAATGTTTTCACCACCCTTTTTCAAATTAATTTCTTCTTCAATTTCTTCTTTCTTTTTTATTATCATTATAAAATAATTAATCCAGTATCTCCTATATACTTTAATATTATTATAAATATGGTACAACCATATTCATTATTCTATCCATCCTTTGAATGACACATCACCATACGTGCGTACGTACGGCTTACCGTCTCCACGTCATGGTGTAATTGTTATTCAATATATTATTATTTGGATAGGAATAATAATGATGTGTAATTCATGTAAATAATAAATATGACATGATAATGATTTTTTATATAAGATATACCATCCAATTAAATATTATTTTAATATCAAAAGAATGATATTTTCGCTCATGCGTACGTACGGACTACCGTCTCCACAAACGCGATGAGATTCATTCTCCGTCGTATCCATTAAAGTCTAATTCTCATTTTATGATTAAAAATAGTATCTAAGGACTTGATATCATTCTGGATATGATAAATATACAACCTATCCATGACAAACACGGCTTACATAACAAATCATATAAAAGAAAACGAGTAAGTTAACACCCGAAACAACGATAATACTAATATACTATTAACAAATCAATGTTAAAATATCATATATGATATCATATTAATGTATATGATTATTTTATAATTTAATAACAATTTTTTCACCATTATAAAGGAGGTTAAACCACCCTCAACCAATGAAAAGTACAAGGTATGGGTTTATTTCTCAATCTCTTCATTATTCGAGGTAGTTTATACGAAATAATCTACTAGGATTTCTTTATCATCCACATCCATGTTTCTTAAAAATGTATTTCAAAACATTTTTACTATTTACAAGAATATGGGTTAAAGTCATTTATACCCTTCTTTGACTTTTTAGAAGAGGTTTATAAAGTAATCTTTCTGTCATTTTCCAAACAAGGTGATTTTTAACCTTTTTGACAGAATTAAGGTAAGAATGTTTTTTTAACTTATACGGCGGGTGCGTCTATTTTCTACCGTTATAAAATAGTTGAAGCATCCCTTACAAGATTATAAGACTATTTTCAAATAAAATGTTTTATTGTATAAATATGTGAATCTGAAATGATTTTAAAATAGAAAGAGATATTTCTCTAAAAAGATTTTTTATTTCATCTAGGTCAACATACTTTGATGGATTTTACACTTATTTGAAGTTGATTTATTATGATACAAAACTTCTATATTGTATTGAATGTTTTGTGATATTTTTGGCTATGGATGAGTTATTTTTATACCATTCATGGTTTATGGATGAAGTATTTACATTTCTTATGCTATTTTTAATACGAATGTTTATTTTATGTTTAACCCTTTTCATATGGGAATGAATTAGACTTAATATGTGATGGGTGGAGCCCACTATATCTCCTAGATGCATCAGTAGGTCTCATGAGACAAACAAGTGTCTTCGCACAAGGCCTTGGAAAAATATTATTTGTAGTCTTGGCACGAGGCCTTGGCTATGTGGTTATGATAGTCTGGCATTATGCATTCCATCATTATGAAAGTGGTTATTGATATTGAATGTGATTATTCGATTAGAAGAATATCCATGTGAATAAGTAAACAGAATTATTTCATTTTATTTTTTCGATACTATGTTGAAGTTCAAGTTTAAAACGCTTTTGTTTTAGTTATACATTGCCTTAAATGTTTATTCCTATTTATGAAATTTTCTGCTATATTTTTATCCTTAATGAGAATTTGATCTCACCCCCTTTTCTATGTTTTATTTCCCCAGGATGTGAAGAAGTAAATTATGAATGACCTACAGGGATAGTATGAGGGGATAAGAGTGTAGACTATGGAGACTATGTTGTTGTAGTTTTCATTTTTATGATGTAATTTAAACCTTTATTAATATATCTAGTGTTTAGAAGGATACTAAACTAATCATACTTTTGAGATTTGATATTTCTTTTGATCATGCCAATGTTGTGTAATAATGCACCGACTCTATGTAACTCGGGTCAGGGCGTTACAAATAGAGAGCTGAATAAGACTACAGTTCTTTATATGGATAGACTACGTCACAATCTCCTCAATGTGAGTCATCTCTTTAAATCATGTCTCACAGAAACTTTCATTCAAAAAGGATGCACTATAATGCGTAAAATAGAGTACTATCTCAGGAAAGGTTTTAGAACATATGGAAACATATATTCCGTTGACAGTTGAGAGAACTCTTGCTATCAGTATTTTAAAGAGGAAAAACCTATAGCCTTAATGGTAGGGGCACGTTAACTAAAAAGACATGGAAAAGACTTCTATTCTTTTGATATTCATGGATATCCCCATTTTGAAACGTGAATAGGAAAAGACATGTAATGCTAGCATATGGGGGAAGCTAGTTTGAAGTTTATATCATCCAAAGAAGAAAATGGAATCACACCTTCTTTATCTCATCGATACAGATGTATGTGGCCAGATAAATATTGATCGTTCTCATTAAAAGAGGTACTTATTCAATTTCATTTATGATTATAGGTGAAGGTACTGTGTAATGGTTATTCACAAGAAGCATAATGTACTTGATTTCAAGAAACATTATCGGTGAATTTCAGAGAATGATACTTGATAGAAAATCAAGGACTTTTGATCTGATAATTGAGGGGAATAAACGTCAATCTAGAATGAGAATTACCTAAAAACACATAATAATGCATGAGGTAGATACTTTGAGAACTCTGCAGAAAAATGGAGTTGTTGGGCACAAGAGTAGACAAGTCAATAACATGGTCGGGACTATGCTGACTAAGATTTTTATCTCTGATCACTATCGTAAGGAAGCTATTGAATCTATAGTGCACATTCAAAATCAAACGAGGCTTTATATGGGTGAAATGAAGACACCATAATAATTTTGGAATGGGAAGTAACCTTCATTGAAATACTTACATGTTTTTAGGAGTAAATATTTCATCTGAAACAATGAAATGAATCAAGGTAAGTATGGTGACAATTAAGATGAAGGAATATTCCATAGATATCTAATGAACAAAAAAGCTATTAAGTATTTCAATAAGTGATTGGGAAGAATTGTGGGAAGAAGTTAGGTTAATAACATTAATGAAAAAACACCGAATGATTCAAGGAACTCCTATGCTGATGAGATAGATGATGATGAAGAATGTGAACATGGAGAAAATGAATATACTAAAATAGAGGAAGGTGTACAAAAATATCTTGAGTCACATCATGATGTTGACTCTGAAGAATAATCTAAAGATGAAACCATAGATGTAGATAATTCGGATGAACCAAAAAGGAGGAACAGAAAAATATAAATTGATCAATACAATATCATTAGGGATTGTACTACATCCACCCAAATAAGGAGAATGGGAAGTGACACACAATCTGTATTTATATCACATTTGGAACCGTCCTCATTTGAGGAAGCTCTGAAGGATGAATCATGGGTGAAGGGAATTAATGATGGGTTAGATCAAATTGAAAAGAATCAGACATGGGATCTACTGAAAATAATTTAAGGTCGCAATGTGATTGGTACAATGTGGATCTTCAAACACAAATATGATAAGCATGGAAATGTGATCCAAAATAAGGTGTGACTGGTGTTCTAGATAATATTAACAGATTGAAGGTGTTGATGTTGAGGAAACATTTTCACTAGTTGTAAGAATTGAGACAATCATACAATTTATAGCCATGTAAATCCAATGATTTTATAAATTGTATCAAATGGACATGAAGGCAACACTCTTAAATGGTGTTTTGGAAGAATAAGTCTACATTTAACAACTCATGGGGTTCTTGAGTTGATATGATGAAATGAAGGTTTGCATATAAAAGAAAGAACACTCGGTCTTGAAATAGGTACCACAAGAGTTGTGCTATCGGTTGGATTATTTATAAGAAATCTTGAATTAAAAATAGGAGGAGTGGATCACAACCTCTATGTAAATAATTCTTAGAATGATAATTTTATGTTATTGGTCTATATGGATGATATAATTTTCGGTGGAAGAGGGTAGGGATCAATGGATGAATTCGCTTATCAGATGAAGTTAGAATTTGAAATTTCCATGATTGGTGAACTCACATATTTCTTGGGGCTACAAGTGATTCAAAATATGAATTATAAATTCATTTCTCAAGAAAAATATGAAAGATAGATGCTGAAGATATTTAAAATGCATGACTCCAAAACAATGTCGACTCCAATTGCAGTTGGAATAAAACATAGAAAGCATGGGGATGGGACACTTGTAGATCCCACATTATAAAGAAGGATTTTTGGGAGTTTATTTTACCTGACAGAAACATGGAAAGGCATTGTCTTTTCAAAATTCTTATTATCCCTATTTCAGAGTAATCTAAAGGAAGAACATGTGGGAGCAGTAAAAATAATCCTGAGGTATATTCAAGGTACTCACAATTAAGGTTTATACATTGTTGTAAGAGGGGATTGTGAATTGTCAACATTTTCTAATTCTAATTGGTTTGGGGATGTTGTGGATATAAAGTACCCTAGAGGTGGAGCACTCTATATTGGTTAGTAATGTGTTTTCTAGTTGAGAAGAAAAATACTTCTTTTAGTACTTCTAAAACTAGGAATATCCCCTCTTAAAATTCATGCACTCAACTACTATGGATAAAGAAAATACGAACAGATATTGGTGATTAGGTGAATCAACCTATGGTGATTTATTATAGTAACAAGAGAATAATTGATCATATAATGAACAATGTTCTGTATTCTCATAAAAACATATTGAAATTAGATATCACTCTATAAAATGAAAAAAGATTCACAATACGTGATTAAAACAGACAATGTGCGAACAGATGAGAAAGTGGTTGATATCCTGACCAAGCCACTATCAACGAATGTGTTTGAGAAACATCGGTTGAGACTATCTGTTCAGCCACCTCCCATTGTTTATTGAGGTTACAAAATTCCCCTCTCCCCAATTATGTTAATTGTTATTAATATGTTTGTGGATGTAATGCAGGTTTATGTGGGAGATACTATCATGGGGGTTTTTTGTGTTCTACAATGAAAAACTACAAGTATTTGGGTTTATTGTCAATAGGGGAGAAGGAATAAATTCCAAAACATGTGACACAATATGAAATCAGTGATAGGAAGATAAGGAATAAATTGGGAAAGTAATTCTTCTTTGAAATGATGAGAATTCAGTGTTAGGAGGAGAAGGAATACATTCATGGCATGTAATGCTTCTGTGACATCGTAAAATATTAACTTGGGTGCCTTTAAGAATTCGAAAACATGGGAACCCCATTCATGATTCCCCTCTTGTTTTCTACATTGATCACTGCTCCCATAGACATAGAGTGTGGGCTGAGTTGATTTTTTCATTTCAGTTTTGATTGTGGCAAGTGCTCTATTGAAATTATCTGAAGACTTCCAACTATCTTGAAAGGGGAGATTGTTTGAACCATGGACGTTCTATGAAAGAAATGGAGTATGATTTCTGTTTTTTTTATCAATTTTCATTTTATGTCCAAAATATTTTCCACTAAATGGATCATACAGTTCCAGCGGACAACAATATTAATGGTGGCATCATCTCAAAATGTTTTCCAAATTTTTGGGCTTCAAAATCAAAAAATATACAAATTTGTTTTTGGAAAAGGAAGTTGTGTGAAAGATTGTGAGAGTTTTTCAAACGTGCATGGAAGGCATGGTTCAGGATCAGAACAACAAAAAATGGGAAAAGTCATGAGGTGCGTGAAAAATCTGGATAAGTGCGCAAAAATGGTTTGTATGATAAAATAATTGCGCGTAGGATGATAGTTTTTGTGTGATAAGGTGGGTTTTTCATGCGAGGATCATAGAAACCCATAAATAATAGGTGATCCCCTTCATTTGAGATGGATGAATACTTAGGGAAAATCCAAGCTCTATTGTGGAAAAATATTGCACAAAAAGGAAGTTATGCCTAAATGTAGTGGTGACACGTAATATTTGTTTTTGTGCGTAAAAGTTTAATTATTGCATAAAAGTTGATTTTACGTGTAAAATATGAAGTTACAGTTAAAAGATGTAATTTCAAGAAATATTTCAACATGAAAATCAAAACATGTGTGCCAATAATAGATCTTGTGCCCAAAGGATAATATTTCCCACAAAAGTAAGATTTTTTGTGCACATGGTAGGTGTGGCGCGCTATTATCAATGTAAGATGAATTAAGGTTCCGAATATCCAGTTTAGTGGTTCAATTATTTCAAGTACATCAATTTAGGACATCGATTCATGTAGTGTCTTGTGCTGAACAGAAACAAAGACATCAAAGGAAATATATTGAAGTGACCATCATGCCGATAAACTAAGTTAGACTTCTCAAAAGGCCAGGAGCTAGGGGGAGTCGACGGATGTGATCTGAGGGATGTAGTATGTTTTCCCTAAACCATTGTAAAGGAAGAATTCCTAGCATAGAGTGACTGTGACGGATAATTTTAACCCACAAACTAGTGATTATTAGTGGATTTATGTATGACCAACACACTGTCGGTGTATGCTCTTGGGACGTAGCCCTTAGTGGTGAACCATGTAAAAGTGTTGTGTGGTCTATATGCATGTGATTGTTTTCTTTCTTTTATTATCTTTATTACTGGTTGAATGATTTCCTACCAATGTGGAAACAATATCCTTGTTTTCAATGAAATATTTGACACCTGAATTCACCCCTCCCCTCTCCAAGTGTACCAGGGTCCTATTGAAATCCTCTTACGTTAAGTCTTGAATTCCATCGTATGCATTCCAAATAATTTTTCAAAAAATATATGTTCAGTATAAAAAAATTAAATAAAAATATTGATATATGTTATACCATATATGATATTTTTATCATTGTTATTAGGAGTTCAATGTTAAAGTCCCATTTCAAAAAAAATCTTTGTTTTTTCTATATTTTTTTATTCAGAATTTTTCCCTCTTAAATTGATCATAGAATCCACATATATTGAATATGAAATATTATATTAAAATATAATACATTATTTTTATAATATTTAGTGTAATCCACAAAATTTATTAATAGTAAATTAAATTTACCATTTCTGTAGACTATAGAATGTAGCTACGCATGAATATTGTTTCCATTTTCATATCGGATTGATAGAAATTAATGTTTGTTATATTAATATTATAATTTCATGATGTTTTATATGTCATATATATCAAATAAGATCACTAAAACCATCCTTAATACTGATATTTTAATTCAAGATTAAATCAAATCGCTTTATGAGGCGGTAGTCTGCCTTACACATGAGTGACATTACCATATTCCGACAAAAAGTAGAGTTTGAAGGTATGTTTGAAAAAAATAATATATATATATATATATAATATATAATGAATTATTGCATCATAATCTCAATCTTGAAGAGTTGTTAATATATAAATGAATGAAATCTGTTGGCAAGGCAGAAATCCACTATGAAAAATAATGTTTCTTTCGTAATCAATTTAATGGCAGTTATAATGTTGTAAGTGATTACCTTATATTAACAAAATCATATTATATGGAAGATAATTACATTAATATATAATAATATTATAATAATAATTGATGATTGTGGAGAAGGAAATTAAATGAGGATGATCGTTGAAGAACTTTACATTTTCATTGGCTAATCTAATTAGGTTTTCACCAAATCCTTCCTATGATGTATATATGGACCAAATATGGATTCTATGATAGGGGGAGGATATTTTAAAGTTATTTTGGTATATATTTTCTGATCCAATTAGCATTTACGTTGTGATGAAGGGAGGTGAGAGGTTGGCCTTTTATAAATGGGGGAGAGGACACAAATTGTATTGTTTATATGAATTTATTGTATCCACATTTTTCATATGTAAAAAGGTCCCAAAATGGACTATTATTTATCCATAGATTTATAAAGGTCTAAAAAATTTTATAAATTTTTTTAGGTATGATTATAGTTCATTATTACCCTTATCATTTTAGTTTAAACCCAGGAAAGAGAATTTTTACCTTAATAAAAAGATAATTTTTAGGGCATTAAAAATTACTTTTTGCCAATATATAGTTATATATTTTTATAAAAACGGATTATTTTTCTTAAAAATATTTAATACATATTTTTAAGTTCCATTAAAAAATGGGGATAAATTTAATTTAATATTAATCCCATTCAGGCAATGAAAAGTTGGGTTTTTTAAATGGAAATTATTCAAAATTGAACAAAAGTTTTACATCAATATTAATCTTGAAATTTATTCCATGGAATAAATTTTATAAAAAAATTCATATTTGGAATATTTTATATTTTTTTATAAATTTAAAATATAGGTTAACATTATTATAAAATTAAAAATAATAATGTTTTCAATTAATTTTTTTTATTTATTATCTATTTCTCACAAAATTACTCATTTTCAAAAAATCCCAAAAAAATAAAAATAAGATAACTGTGATATTATAATATTAAAATAGATTTTAATTATATCTAATTATTTTTATAAGATTTGAAATTTTCTGTTTTGAAGTAGGAGTTCCATTACATGGTTATAAAATTTCGATTTAGAAAAATCTATTTTCTAAGCATAATATTTGAATATTTTCTTATCTATTGAATATAAAACACATAATATGTATGAGATATATTTTATTTAGTTTATATAATATATAATAATTATTGTAACCATATTCAAAAATTATTTTGTTTATTTTATAGATTTATAAAACATTTGTTTTTATAGAAAATTCCTTTTTTAGAAAAAAATTTCCATCCTCTGAAAGCGTGAATAAAAAATATTTGTTATTGATTTGAGGATAATCCAAATATTATGTGTTTATGGGGAAAACATATATGAATCATAGGTTCAAATAATATAGCCTATACATATCCTGAAGGCCCATATTCATAAGGCCCAAAATGTGACATTAAAGGCCCAAGACTTGACACAGTTGAAAAAACACCTCCCTCATATCTACATATGGAAGGTCCCCAGATCCCCACCTTAGAATACTGATTGGGATGAATTTACCTATATATATAATCCTTGTTCCTTATACCTATGTAAGTTTCTATACTCACTCCTAATTCAAATCTGGTTAGTTTTACTCTGATTGTTTCTATATTTCTTAGGATCCATTTCTGTGTCTGCTCCTATATGGTCTACTTGGGCTGGTTCTTAGTCTCTACGGACCAAAATAAATGTGTGATAATGGATATTGGGGGTCTGAAATCCCTTTTTCTTATTTTCCCTTATTTCCCTACATGCCCTTTGGTGACTTGATGGCCATGTGGCCCAATGGCCTTTAGTTTCTCGAAGGCCCTAAGACCCATAGGCCCAAATTGGTGGCCTAAAACCCAAATTATAGGAATAGTACAGGCTGTTGTACTATCACATATAATGTTCTGTAGTAATGTATAGTGTACTTATTTGGTGCTTCATAAATTAATCCTCACATGATTTTGATCCTAGGTCTTTTTTATGAAAAGTAGTAACCCTTACCACATGGGTACAAGCTCATTGTAAGAAAGAAAATGTCTTTTATTTTAAATTAGTTTTTTAATTTATAATTAATATTATCCAAATAAAAAATTATGTATACATATGTAATTTAAATTTCAAAATTTTAGATAATAAAATTAATACCATCCATTCCAATGTCTATGTGATAAATATCATATGAGTTAATAATATTTTAATTGTATGACATGTTTCCTCTCAACTTAGTGTTACATGTAACGTAAGAAAGACATTATATTTTCTGTAACAAAATAATAACATATTGTAGTGTGTAATGAAATATTATATTTTTGTTACATCACGGGAAAAAATTGGGGTTCTATGTTACAATAATTTGGAAAATATAAAATCTATATGAAAATTTTATTTCACAAAATCTCATGGTGTCACAATATACCCTATAAAAATTAAATTTTTATAAAAAATTATTCTCAATCAACATAGTTTTAATATTTTAAAATACATTTATTAAAACTCACATCATATATCTGAATAATAAATATTCCATTACGATGGAAATGTAGGAAACATAAAGGTTCACTAAATTAACTCACAACTAGGGTTCCAAATAGGAGAACATATGTGTGAAGTGAATATTTGGAAATAGGATAAAATTGTAAATAATAGAGTGATAGAAATAATATATCATACGAATGTTTTTTTCTAGATAAATATAGTGACCATAAATACATAGAACAAAGAGGCATGAAAAATGACATTGAAATAATAAAAATGTTGATTATTAGACAATTTTTTATTATAAGATAATTTTCTTAATATTGATTAATTTAAACAAAAAGATATAAATAATTGTTTTCTTTAAATTTATTAAGAAAAATATCATATATTATATGTTCCTTGATTAATTCCCACATCACCTTATAATGAATGAAATAATGGTGAATTTTTTTTCTTTAATCACTAGTTGATCAAAAGATGCATAAATAAACTGATAACTAATTCCTTTTATCGTTATTTATCATCACAAAAATTGGTTCAAACGAGTTATATATTTTGTATAAATATTTATATAATACATCTAATTCTATATCCATAGTTCAAAATAAAAAATTCCATAATTTATTAAAAAAATCTCCCATCCAAATGATTATAATCTAAATCATTTGATATAAGGTTATTGAATTTTCAAAATGGCCTTATAATTATTTCTGATATACCATTATGTGCATCTTGATTGTAACATACAAAATATGAAACTACATTCTTCATTTATTCTATACAGACATAGCTTTATCCTTTCTTTCAATAATGCATTATTCAAAACATGCATGCTTCCTTATTCCCTGAATAAACAAATTATTATGTGATTTCTTCCTTAAATAAAAAAATGTTTCAAACTACATTAGTAAAATCATCACCCAATTTTCCATCATATCATCAATCAATTAAAAGGTAATCATTACTATTTAATTTACTTATTCATATCCACATCTATTTATACAAAAAAACTAATATATAATACCATAAAATATTAACGGTTATCTTCTTAAAATAAAAATATCACCCTTCCATTAAATAACATTTATAATACATCTATACCATTTAACATACTATTAAAAATTATTAAAGACAAATATAAAAAAATAGTTATACATTTTTATCAACATCATTATTAAATTCCTTCAAATAAACACTTCAATTATTCCACCTCACCATTCATCCATTGTCTAGGATTCCTTATATTATTCCCCAATACCACTTTTCCTTCACATGTCACTCATAGTCTCTTCAATGTCGGTAGTGGATCCAATACTCAATCAACTTTGTTGATTATCATCATTATATTTACCTTATATGAAATATATTTTTATAATTCCCATACATTCCATATTGAATCATTCTTCTATTGATAATACCATTATAATTACAATATACTAATCTATTAGGTTAACTAAACTTTTAATTTTCTGTCTGAAAATTATTACTCTATTCCCTTATTCTCCTCACATAAATCATAGTCTCATTCCATTAATATATTATTTCGATGGATTCTTCCCAAATTATCAAGATATAGTAAGCTAAATATTTTTTCCACCATGGGTTCAACTACCCGAACTCATATAAAAATATTTGTTTTTCTTCTTCGGTGAATATTATTTGCTAAGGTAGACCTTTTTAATCATGCTAAATGAAAAATGATAAGGAATAACCAAAAAATTCTAAAATCTATTCATCATTCGATTTCGTTTTTAATTAGTAAGTATTTATCACATGAAATGAAATAATAGTATAAAAAGGTATCCACCATTGACAAAAACCAAATATCATAGTGTGCAAAACAAATCCTACAGGGAAAAAACTATTAGGAAACTCACTTCTAGGATTAATAAATCACGACACATTCTATTTAATATATGTCACCGTAGGATTATCCTAGGTAATTTATATTCATCATCAATTTAAATCTGTCATAATGGATCATATATAGTTGTGAATTTATAAATCATATCTCTTAGGAGTTTCAAAATTTCAGTGAAACACTTCCCTTATTCATTAAACCATTCCAGATCGAGTCAATCCCAAGATAGTTCTTTTCGGGTTATTACCACTAGGTACATTTTTCAGATACTACCCCAACTGTAGAATATATAATGAGATTTATTTTTTGAAATCAAATAACTCTATCTTTTATCAAAATTTCAGGTCATTTCACTATAAATTGAATCATTATTGTACTAATCCTTATAGACATCCAATGGCATATACTAAGAAATATCCAATGGGATATGAGTTATATTTTTTCATCATAGTTTACCATGGGTAACTAAATCATTACATTGATACAAACTATATTGACCCAAGATTATCAAAGATGGATATTACATCATTTCTTAGGAATATTAAAAAAATTAGAAAAACACATTTATGAGGACCATAATAGTTTATTGTATATTGAAATGAGTAAAACAATATTGTAACAAAGATAATGATAATCAATTTCTCCCATAATTATACACCCCTCTATTACTCTTATTGAAAACCATTCCTCATAACATTGAGAATGGAAAATTAGAATGGATGAGCACAGATACTAAATTACTGTAATCAATGGATATATGTATGAATAACATAAAACATAAGGGTATGATAAAATAAGAATAAAATATTCAATATACAACCAATATGTTAAAGATCATAATTATGATCCATAAAACAATTATTGTATAGTACATGATTCATAGTATTATCCATGGAAATGATCCATTAGAGCATAAAATTGGAATAATACATTGAAAGGTGACATACACACAAGCATAGAAAAACAATTACATGGTAGTAAAATATCATTTTACAAAATTATAAGGGAACCATATGGGAGGATACACCTCCCTAGAGGGACACATCACCATCACCTGTGGCAGTGCTCTCCTCAATGTGGTATGGGTTCACTCACCAAGAATAAAAAAATCAAGGTTCACCCCAAAGACCATAGTAGTGGACAATGTCCCCTACTAAACTGGGTTCACTCGCAATTCAATCTAGTATTCCTGAAACAGATTCTCTCCCCATTATAGTCATGTCCATATCATGAGATTCAATTATTTACCCAATGTTGTTAATTGATATATACGTGCCACCTTTATTTGGTTATAATATAGCATGCATCCATGGTTATAACGTTACCACTATCACAAAAAAGAAAACAATATATATGTGCTCCACAAGATAATTAAAAATTCAATCACATTAGAACACATGAATGGAAATTATTTTAAAAAAATTCATTACAACATAACCTATTGAAAAAAATGGATACCTAATCATTAAATCATTTCATTATAGTATAACGCATTGAACAATAAGCTTTATTACATAGAATTTAATCTTGGTATAACCCATGGAAGTGAAAAGGGATTCACAAACATATTTTAATCATAAAAATACAATTCATATTAAGATGAAGAATGGAATACATGGATAAAATATTTATTATAGAATATGTAACATCAAATAATGTCACCATAGATTGAAAATAATTGTGAATGAATATTTGGGAAATTTATTGAAGAAAACAACCTTTCATTAAAAATACATTTTTATATAAGAAATTATGAAAATCCTATCATTTGAAAAAATGTTAAAAAATTATAATTGATGATTTTAAAATTAATTTAATTCTTTTAATGAGTAATATATCATTTCCTCTTTTAATTATTATTTTAAAAAATAATAAACATTAATAATAATTTTCAAATTGAAATCATAAATTTAAAATATAAAAATATCATAGATATGAATAGATGACCCTTCATTTAAAATAACCAAAAATCATATAAATGTATCCTGAAATCATTGAGTGGTTATGTCATTGGGGAATAATGTTCATGAAGTCTATGTTAGAAAAGAATGATTCATTTCAGATTTTAAGTAAAATCCAAATTAAATTGTATTCGAAAATCACAAGATGAATAATTTAAAAATATTTAAGAAAAAAAGTAAATTTTGATTAAATTTATATTTAAAAATCATTTCAAAAAAATAAAACATTTTTGAAACAGTTATTAAAAACATTGTTTAAAAAGAAAACAAATTTCACACTAAAGAGATAAATAATGTCAGGTTTTATTAAAAGCATCTTCTCATTTTCCATAAATACCAATGAATGAATAATATGTACAAATAGAGTTTAAATATCAGGAATAACCACAGGAGAATAATTTTTTTTTACATTCATGGTAGACAGATCATAAGGTTCTATTATCGAAAATGAAATCATAAATAATCCCGATAATAGATGATATTGCTATAAAAAATCCTTATAACATTGATAATGATGAATTATAATACCCATAAAGGAATTACCTAAAATGGAACAAAAAATATTAGGATCATAATAAATTCATTATAGTACATGTTATGTTATTTTTATATACACCTTGTGAAAGTGTATTGGTTTATAACATAACATGTGTCTCAATGATTTAAAATTGAGTTAAAAACCCCCTTCATATATGAGTTACTTCTGAATCATATTCCATTGGAAAAAAATAAAATAAATAGTAATGTGGTATATTAATGTTACATAATTTCATATGAAATTATATAGACAACACAACTGAAAAAAGTAGTTAATATGTAATATGTCTCTTTGAAATAAATGTAAGACTTGAAATCTCATAACCATAAGACTTTTTATGCATTGTACATGTTAAAAAACCCTTTAAAAAAATAAAATATTATTATATGTAATTTATCGAACCATATTAGTATATATCATATCTTATATGGGTTTTTAATGACCTTTATTACCTATTTATTTACAATTATGTGTTAAAATCTTATTCCAGGAAATAACTTCTTTGTTTTGCATATTTGTTATTATTTTAACCTTTTTTTGTTCTCATACATTTATCATATATTGAAAATATCAATTATTTAACCATTAATATGAATATCATATGTACTTTTTATATATATTTTTATATTAATTCGCAATGTCCTCTGACATAAAATGAAATACACCATTCATGGAGACTATATGTTATGAATAAGGATGAATATTTTTTCAATTTACTTATTTGATTGAAAGACAGAAAATTAAATCAAATTTTTATTATCATTATAGAATAAATTATTGTCATATATATCAAAAATATAAATTAAATCCATCATTCTACATTTCAGTAAAATCTAGAACGAAACAAATCCCATTGAAATTTTGTATTCTTCCATACACAAGATAGATGTTATAATATTCTGCCAAAATGGAGACTATGAACGTATATTTGACAAAATAATCCTAGAAACATAATATCATCATAATTATCCTATATATATATATCATATATAAAAAATAAATATATCATTATTTATAGCCTCAACAAGTTTTAATGGAGATACAAATGATATTGGATCGCAAGTTTGTAGTCCACCATACACAATAACGAGGATTTCGTAACCTATTTAACTTAAGTGGAAATGGTTGTAGGTAATTACACTAACATAAAAATATAAAAAATAATGAATTAATATTATGTTATTATGAAATAATGGAATAATATTAATATAATATGGTGGAGATTGAAATAAAAGAAGGATTTTCAAAGAAGAACATTACCAATTTTTGGGGTATTATCCCAAGGTTTTGAGAAAAATCCAACATACATTGGATTCAAACCCAAAATAAGGATTCTATGATTTTGGGATAGAACATTGAAAGGCATTTGGTAAGAGATTTTCTGGTCCAAGAAGGTGTGACTATGTGAAGAAGGGAGATTTGTGGCCTTTAATATGCAGGGGAGTGTGCATAGTTGGTAATTCTTATATGAATTGAGTTCCCCCACATTTTTCATAAGTCAAAAGTGTGAATATTGGAAAATTATATAATCTTATAAGTGTAATGATATAAATTTTTTCCATAAAATAGTTTCTATACATGCTTATATATCATTTGTACCATTTTATTATATTAACTCTCGGTAAACCCATTTTTTACCTTAAATACATGAATGAATTTTTATTCCATTCATTATTAATTTATTGAAAAAAATAATTTAAACCTATTATATAATATAAATTACTTTTATTCCAATTGATGAATCCATTTTTCAAAATTCAATCAACGTAATTTCAAATTTTAATTTAAAACTAAACCCATATACTAGATGGGAATGCGGTGCTTTAAAGAGGAAATGAATAAAGGCTTAAAAATATTTTATATCAAAATTAAATATTGAATATATTCTAATGATGAAAATTGAAATAATTTATTTATAAATAATTTAATTTTACTTTTAAAAAACAAAAAAATTATTTAATTTTATAAATAAATTAAATGAAAATAACTTTTTAAACAAAAATTATATATTTATTCAGTATTCATAAAAAAGTTATACATTTCAGAAAAAGACCAAATTTTTTTACAATATTTATAAAATTCAATTTTCATAATTTTTTTAATTTTAAAAATTATTTTTCAACGAGTATAAATTGTATTTTTAAATTATATGTGCCCTTAAATGGTTAAAATATTTCTTTTTAAAAAAATAATGTTTTTAATTTTAAAATTAATTTATTCTTATATATATTATTTAAAACACATCAGATCAATGTTGAATATATTATTGAAAAAATATAATAAATATATTTCACTAAAATATCTAAAAAATGTATTTTTTTATTTAAATAATTTAGAACACTTTTTTCCTAAAGGAGATTATAATATGAAAAATTATTTACATTATTTTCAAATAGTTTTTATATTAATTTTTTTTAATATTTCACAAAATAATTAATTATATAAATATTTATAAAATATAATATAAAAATCTATTTAATCTTATTCATTACCACCATTCCAATTTCCATGTGATAAATACCATATCTAATAATAATATTTTAATTGTAGAAAACATTTCATTGAAACTCGATGTTTCCTGTCACGAAAGATAAACTCGTTATTTTGTTTAACATAATCCAAATTTAGTGTATCATTTACTGAAATATAAACTATGTCTTATTAGTATCAAAATCCATAATAATTGTTTCATTTCAACAACATAATTAAAATATCATGTATAATTAAAAAATCCACCAATTCTCAGGGAGTCTCATTACTACACTATCTAAAAGAATAAAGAGAAAAATTATTATGATCACCCTATAAATAAAACCATACATTATAAAAAAGGAAGGGTTTTGTAAATTCATTATCATAAATTAAAAATCAAATAAAAATTTCTCATCCATCATAATTTTAAGAAAAAATTTAAATATATAGAAGGGGTGTGAAAACCCACTACATGAAATACCTCTTCGTGATATCGTAAAAAATGATCACAACCGAAAATCAATATATCATGGAATATAATAATGAAAAATCAGTAATAACCCAAAAAAACTCTCATATGGGAGTTTCCTCTAAAATAGTTGATGGTATATAATCATAGGCACATTAATAAATAATAATGGCCCTATAAGTAGTTGGGGTTTGGATTAGTTGTATGCACCCTATAATCATACATGAAAAATGGGGGTTAAAAACCCTATTGGTCACAGGTTACTGTGACAGTACTATAGCGAATGTAGCAGTGGTTTCATTATAGCAACGATAGGCACAATAGCTGCAAAGGCTTATTGTAGCAGTGGCATGGAACTATAGTAGCGATGGGTACTATGTGGTACTATAGCAGGCAGGTACTGTAGTAGTACTATTCACAGAATGGGCCATGAACCCTAAATTTGGGCCTACGTGCCATGTAATGGGCTAAATGCCCACTAGGCCATCAGGCTATGTAATAGGACACCCTATACCCAGTTAAAGAGGTCTTTGCTTTTCATTAATAAAAAATGAGGGTTTATCCCCAACCTTTAAAAACAATAATGATTCCATAAAGTGTATTATGGTCAAACAACCATTCTTTGATGAATTAAAATAAAAATATAATATCAATAAGGAACATAACCCCTCAAATAAGTTTGGATACTAAGCATTCATTTGTGGCTCCTTCTCTCAAGTTATCACATCCATGCCTCTATGCCACTATATGATATGAACCAATGTTATAAAGAACAATCAAGAAATCTTCTCCAAATAGAATGTAATATCGTTGGGTCATTCCCTAAAGGTCACATAATCATTTATATTATTCTCACCCTAGATACTATCACTAGAATATTCATGATGATATTTTCAATTCTATGATACACGATTGTTTTCTTGAATCTATATATTTTTCAAGGCCAGTTATAGATGATACACCTTAGCTCCAATATCTAATAACACTTGAAATACTCCAACAAACAATGGGGAGATATTACACCACTGTCTAAACATCCAATTACCGTGATTAATATATTCGTTAAATATCACGTGATCTCTTATGTTGAAATCTAGGGGCATTCCCCTATATCATACATAGTAAATGTATAGATACTATATTTCCTTAATTCCCTTATGGTTAATATATATATATATATGTATTGTGTTCTATGTCAATTTTTGCCTAATAATTACAATTACCAATACCTTAGTCCAATAAAATAGGTATAGTGATGTTTGTACATATTTACCATTGAATGTTGGCATTCAAATAGTATAATAGATTCTAAAATTAATAAATAATTCCTCCAGGGATAGGTTCTACACACATGATCCAAAAGTACTAGAATACACACAAAACATCCTCATCTTCGTGGATAATAATCTACATTTAGTCATATAACTCTATGTAAAATGAGGTACTATGGTATAATTAGGACCCAATGGCTTCCTAAATACATCTATACACCCTGGAGGTAAAATAATCATCGTGACCATAGGTAACCATCATTTGAAGACCATGAAGCATCACCTCCACCTCAATGTACTTCATTGATAAAAAATCCACTAATCTAGACTCCATAATCCATATAATATTTATTTATATCATGATGTAGTTCAATTATTACAAATTAAAAATCATTCCCACCCCCATTAAATTTGTAAAATTGATTTAATTTCAATTTATTTTTATGCCTATAACCAAAGGGTAACATCATGTATTGAATAATAATCCATGAGAACATGATGCTCAATGTTCATATTATAGAATACAAAAAAATAATTGACAAACAATGTAACTAATTGTATAATACCGTATAAGAAACTGGTCTCTCATATCCTCACACATTCATGTAGCACTATGGAATAACTGTCGAACTATTATTTTTCCACATCATTCATTTCCAAATGGGTAAAAATAATTCCTAGGATAAGTAAATATTGATTTATATCCAATTAAAATCCCTCAATAAAATCACTATAACCAACTCTATAACACCTAAAATATATATCATAATCACTTATGGGAACTCCTCCACATACATCACCAATGATTACTACATTGTTATCTTCTAAGTAAATATATTTTCATTAGAAACTCCATTGTATTGTGTAGAATTGCATACTCTTTCATCACTCTAAAAGTGTCTTTAGACTGACATAAAACATCACAATGAAGTATCCAAATAGTGGAATCTTCTAATAAAATTCAGTTTATAGGTGTCAATGAAATCTTAAAATCATAATCATGTATAAACAACATCTACCCACCACAACAAAAAAAATTAATAGTGATGGGAGGAATCCTACATCATAATCTTGGGATATAAAATAAAAAAATATATTAAAATATAGAAATTCCACTAAAATATTATAGAAAAAACTAGTTCACAAAACTCAAGTTCATGGTTGGGGTAGTTAGTTTTGTGATGTCATAAAATATATGTCCCAAAAGTGAGGACAACCAAATACTATAATTGCACAAAACAAAATTGCTGATGTGAATCCTTCAAATAAACCACGAATGGAAATCAAATATATAGTATATCAACATCTAGAGTACATAAAAACATTTATGTCAAATATTTTAAATAATTATCACAATAGTCAGTCCTCATGATAGTCTAATAAATATATGAATAAAAGTCATATATATCTCAATCCATGTTATGTTATGTATGAAACACCTGTAATTACATGTGTGTCCAACAAATATATGTACCTATTCAACTCTATTATTTTATACCCATAAACCACTAAATTAATTTTCAAATAATCTATAACTAATCAATATTTATTTAAGACATGACCTATATAATAGACTCTATGTACCAAATCAACAAATTTAATACTTCCCAAATTGATGAGGAAACCAGATAACCCCTAAAATGACTATGATTTTTTTATGTTCCTACCTCAACCTAGATATCACAATAATATCATCAATAAATGATCCCATTAAATTCTCTATAAACAAACATAACATCTCAGTCATCAATAACCTAAACATGGATTCATAATTCATTACATCAAATAAAATAACCAAATTATTTTTTCTCGTATTTGAATATAAAACCATACTCTCTGTTATCTACATCCACTACTCATATATAATATATAATAACAATAAATTAATATGCAATAACCTAATATATTATTTAACCTTATAGATTAAATATTCATAATTATCTAGTAGATAACGGTTCATTATTATTATTTGATTCAAATTGAGATAATTTGTTCACAAAAAATCCATTTTCCTTCATAAAAAATATAATTATAGTTTCTTGAGGATATAAATTAGGATGGATTAATCCCCTCATAAAGGGATAATAAACATTAATCCATAACTACCGTGGATTATAAGGGTCTACCTGATAATGATAAATTGATATTAGAGAAAAAAACTAGAAGAAACACTATCCAAAATTTATCTCACAACATGTGGGTAAAAACCCAAACATTTCATGGAGGAAATCATGGAACTCTTCTGTTAGTAAAGGAAACCCCATGGGTTGTACTTCAATAGAAAAAACATTAAAATAAAAAAAATTATATATAGAATTTACATACCACTATAAAATGATGAAATCCTCACAAAAAAATTACAAGTCTCAATGAGCATTATCTAACATTAAAAATCTCCGGAATAAATTAATAATTCCTAAAACATAATAAAATAAATTCATGTTGAGGATGATTTCATATAGTTATATATAAAAATATAGGAAGTCTCTCCATGATTGGAGAATCCCTTTTAAAAATCTATAAAGTGTGTAAACATTTGACTTGTTAGATCAACCTACTAATATCATAGTTGATGCTAAGAGAATATGAAATCTATTAAACACTTACGTTAGCACATGGACTAGATAAGGTATCACAAAAACTATGCATCTTCAAAATAAAACTTGTTATAATCTAAAATAAGGTACATAATGATAGTACCTTGCATGACATATGACTCACTCAGTGTCGTATAAACCTATACATTCATCAAACCATAAACATCACAATGGCCTCTTAGAGATATAAGAAGACCACCTCTATTGTATTAATCATATTTATATCATAAAGAATGATGGGAATAAATATGATTTCTTCTCTAAACCTCATCCAATATTTACTTAACATAACCCAATCTAAACATATAATTAATTTATATTATTCTTAAATGGTAGGAATTAAATATCACAAAATTATATCAATCTCAAAAATCATAATTTTTTGGGACATTGAGGATTAGAAACATAGGAAACATATCATACAAGTTTTTTGAACATTTCTCCATCATTGAACCTAAAACTAATTCCCTATATAATTATCAATGATTATGCTAATATTCGTATCACGGTGAATGGAAACATAAGAAATAAGTCAGATAAAATTATCATTAATGGAAAAATTATAAATATTTCTTCAACAATTAAGAAATAATATTATGATAAATCATATGTAGGGGGGATGTTTCTAATTAGTAAAACCAAAAAACATAATATCTATCCATTAGTCCTGATATATGAAGATGTAATATTAATTGAAAAAAATATTTACAATGGAATTTCAGTGTGATATTAGAATGGAAACATGGAATAAATTATTTATATCATAAGATCATTGAATCATATTTTTTTGATACCTCAAATAACATGAAATTATAATCATATGTCAATGAAATCATCAACTAGTGTAATATCATTTTGGACCATGTCCCATAGTTTATTAGGTTCACTGCCAAATCATTTTCATAATATTTCAATAAACTGAACCATTACCCCGTTTTTCGGGGCAATATTAGTGCGCACCATTTATATTCATAACATGTTATTGAATATGTCTTCCGTAACAGAAAAAGATACAAAACATTATACTTCATCATGCTAATAACGTAGATAATGATGCAGTATTAGTAATAATTCCTTAAGGAAAAATAAATTGTGATATTATATGCACTCCTAATAGAATAAGTAATTACATAATATTCAATGTTCATGTTTTAAAATGTAACACAGTACATCCAAATTGAGTTCCAATTATGAGAATTATTGAGAAATATAAAACCATTCCTTGAATGAAATTCTATAAGGAATGAATAAATGAAAGTTTTAGTATGGAAGAAACAAATATTTATATTTAGACCATATAATAATTTTGAGATTGTTCTCTAACATAATGAGGGTTTTAAATTCCAATTTTTTGTAAAATATATATTTTATGGAGCTGGTACTTTATATAAAATATTAATTTGTATCTTTTCCCATTATTCGGGTTTTTCTAAATTATAGAATCCTTAAGGGAATATAAAAATGACATTATCCCAATTATTAAATATTCTAATAAAAAAATATTTTTGGAAAAAAATATGGATCGATGAATTATTTTATTTGATGAATATAAGATAAATAGAGATGAAGATATATGACATGAAACACACATGTAATGTTAGTCGATGATAGGTTCCATTTACCTTTTTAAAAAGTATTTTCTTAAAATTAATTTTAAAATAATTGACAATTAACAATATCTTATTAATTACAGAAATGGAAATATGATATCAACATTAGATAATGTCAAATTAAGTTTCCAAATAATAAGGGAAAAATTGTTATGAATTGAAATCATTGATATGGAAGAAAAGGTCATACACGTGGAGAGTTATAATTATCCATCCTATTGTAACACTTTTATGGAGAATAACTACATCATGTATGAATATTTGAATCACAAGTGTTTTTTCCCTATAGAGATTGAAAATTATAAATATTAATTCTTATAGTGGAGAAAACCTATAATTAATAAATTAATCTGGTAGTATTATAACATATGAACGGGGATAAATATAACCAAAACCATTGGACTTTGGAGTCACTTTCAATAAAAATAAATGGATGGAAAATAAATGATGAATTTTTAAATCCATTAATTATCAAGAAAATTTGATATAATTACATATATGTGAATTATTTTCATCATATAAACGGTAAAATGGGTGAATATAAATCATATTTCAATAACTAAAAAAATATATTTTTTGAAACCTTCCCTCTGGACCTAAATAATTTTATGTGTTTATCCATAATCAATAATAATCAATTTAATATCATAAAATATTTATGATTATTTTACATAAATTTTTATTATTCAACATTTTGATTTTTAAAATTTGAAATTCAATCAATATATTCTTTTTCCAATTATATTTATTTATGATGTAGCTCAGTAGACTTCTCTAAAAATGATTTTTTATTGACCATGTAATATTTCATTAATAATTTTATTTCGAATCTCAATAATTAAATAGTTTTATATATTTTACTATTCATTATCACATAATTTATATAATTTTTAGATTTATAAAAAAATATGACCTTATTAAGAAAGGATCAATGAAATTTTCATTTAAGTCGTTTATGTTTAATCTGGTGATTTATTATTAATATAACATATATAATGTCCAATATTAACATTAAAGATTATGAATAGTACAAAAAATATCATTTCTAAATATAAAATAACTTTTTAAATTCATTAATGTTACATGATAATGGAAAAAATTTAATATAGTTTTAATTGGAGGAGTTAGTTTTCAAATATAATCAGATAATTATATCATTATTAAAGTAATTTATGGATGTAGAGAAATATAATATACATCATTTAAAAAAATATTTTTACGAAAATTATATTTATCCATTTAATATCTCCTTTTACTATGAAGGTGTGGTTTTTGTTTATAATAGAATATACCCCTCAGGTAGATGATAGTCTCAACACAAACATGATTACATACTCATTTTTTAATTTTCAGGTGGTGGGGGTATAAAAGTGATATTATATTTGTATAAAAATATTCATTTATATTAATAATTAATATGTTATAATAATTTCATGAAGATATGCTATTTTAGGTTAAAAATAATTGAATAAGTAAGAGTTCTCTTGTGAGAGACTTTTCTCTCCATTGGTGTCTACTCAAATCAGTAACTCCCTATAGAACCATATATTCATATTTTTGAAAGAATAAAAAGGATTATCTAAAATTAATAGATGATTTATGAATGACTAGGGACGAGTTTTGATATATCTAAATCCTTGAAATGGATGGATAAATGTTTTGTATTTAAGATCCTTTTATAAATGATGAAAATTTTATTTTATAAATAATGATTTCTTTTAAATGATTTCATGATGCTATTAGAGAATCGATTTATCAAAAATTTTAAAAATAAATTTTGGTATGATATATTTTATAGAAATTATATACCACTCATTTAAGAAGATTTTGTATGCATTTTTCAATTCATAAACTAATTTTTTTTTAGCATTTTGGTTTTTAGACTACGAACTATATTCAAACAATTAAATTTATATTTTGTTAAAATAAATGAGGCCTCCCATAATAATTATTTACCCAAATTAAAACCAAATACAATATTCATATATCATAAATGTTTTTTTACAATATATAAGTATTTTTAATATAAACCATTTAGAGTATAGAAAAAATGATTGGTGGAAAATTGTTTTTTCCCCATTATTTGTTCTTGAATATCAATAAATAATAACCAATTACATGTGTGATAATATAATATAACATGTGTTTATGATTAATATAAAATTAAATATTAATTAAATTAATTTATAATTTAAAAATTAAATTATATTATTAAAATAATTATACGAAAATAACTCTTTCATTATTATTATGGTCATTATCATTATTTATTGTAATGAAATATTTTTTCCTAACAATGAAATTGAACTCATTATATAATATTAATATACAGATCAAAAACATGAAATCCATTTTTTACATGTAATTATAAGAATTTATGATATTAAATTTCATAATATAAGTGAATATAGAAAGTTTTTTTAAAATATTATTTAATATTATAAAACATTAATCATTGTATTTATTAATTCAAATTAATTTATTAATTTATTTATTTTAAATTATGGATATATATTTTTATATAAAATTGTTTTAAAATATTTTTAGGCAATTCATATATTAGGATATTATAATAAAAGATATGGTATTAACAAAATCAATATATTTTCACTATTCACCTAAAAACATCTCATTTAGTAAAAAAACAAACCCTAAGGAAGAATTACATGATTAATTCCAAAATTTACATTTTTCTAAACATTTTAATTTCATAACTTTATAAATTATGTTTTTGTGTGAAATAAAAAGATACATTTTGGTTTTTTTTAAATTCCGTATTGAAATATTATGCGTTATAAATCTTATTTTATATGTATTTATATTTTATTAAAAATATTAAAATTTTATAGACATTTAGTTATTTGTAAATATAATATATCATGTTCATTAAATGTATCATTGATTGTTTTGATTTGGTTTTTCGTGTGAAATGAACTATTAAACATTTTAATTATTTTTATAAAAAGTATTAAAAAATATATGGGTGTTATATTCTATCTAATTAAATAAATTACATAATAATAGAGTTACTTATAAGAAACACAGTGAAGGGAATCTAAAACATCTTAATTTCTATATGTATAATTTATAAAGAAATGGAAATTGTTCAATCATTGGGAATTAATCATTTCCTATATAATAGGATTATTCATGATATTGAGTATTTCCCCTTTATTTGAGAAAATAGTCTCTCATGATTAGGTATCATGTGAATTAAAAAATAATCAATTATCTATGAAATCACATATTCACCAATTCATTTATAGATGATAATAGGATGTATTCAGACATGAAATTAGATATCCCTATTTCATTGATTAAATGTATTAATTTTTGAGATAGAAAATATATTTTCAATAACAAATTAAATTCTTCTATATGATGTATTTTGAGAACAATAATTTTCTAAAAAAAATTCTTTTAATTTCATTTTAGTCCCCAATTAGATATAAATACCTCATAATCCAATAATTTTTTAGAATGTCATGAACAATATAATGAATTTTTTAAATATCTAAAATAAGTAAATTTTTTTCTTTCTTAGTATTTTAATTAAATTACATATATTAATTGAGTTAGTAATAAAATATTTCATATTCATTTAAATATGATTTTTATTTTCTATTCAAAATTTACATAAAATGGTAGATACCAAAATGATATATAAGGTATTTATTTTTTCTATAAAGTATTAAAATATGAATCAATATAAGGATTTACCATGATGAATGTAACACATTATCAAGAATATAGAATGACAAAAAACTAACCATAATTTTTTTCCCATGATATAATGACATGAAAAATCGAGGAAATTTCTCTATTTTTCCATCGTAAGTCATTTCTATAAACAAAATTATCATTTTCCACTAATAATAAGTCTTTTCCTAGGAACATAAAACATAACAACTTTCCAATTTTGAGTATCTACAAAACATAAGGTGTTAAGGACCTATGACATGACACAATATTTACATATTTCTATTTGAATAACTCAAATCATTCCAAATTGATGGCTAGGTGAACCCAATTCATAGTTACTCTAGTTATCATATGATCCTGACATATAATAGTCATCATACACTACAACTACAGAATAGTGAAGCGCATGTACTAAAAGTATTTTTAAGTTAATATATATCCTAATCATGGGAATGATTTCTTAGTTCAGAGTATTTTGGATTAAATTTTATATAAATATATACCAAATCTAGAATTACTATTTGGAATAAATCATTCATAATAGTGGTTCACTATTTGGTTTTTTAACTCTTCATGAATTAAGAATACAGGTCTCTTATGCTTATAAGTACATTTTCCCTCCACCACATTAAATGGTTCCTAACGTTGTTATTCAGATGATTTTTTATATTATCTATGTTTTTTTTATATTTATGAACATGTCATTAAAATTTCATGTTGTTCCACATCATGGGTAGCTCTTTCTCTTATAAAATAATTAATTTATATTTTCATTAGTGGGATGTTTTTGCGGCCATGTTATTCATTTTGAGGATGTACTAATCCATTGTGAGCTGTCTAATGGGGTCTCATGGTGAGACACATTAATTTGTTTATTTTATAAAAACTATATTTCATCGATTTAATGAGTCAGTAAAGGAAACAAGTGGTGTTGATAATAATCAATATATTTTTTATCTATGTTGAAACAATATAGTATTATTTCTCACATTAATGATTCTAATATTTTGATTCACTCTATATACTAACATAGGTTTTTGAATTGAAATATTAATTTTCATAAAATAAATACAATGTGGGATGAGAAGGATCAATATCACTATTGTAGAGTTTCTATTCTGAATTAAATAAGGGTGACAACTGAGTTATTATGGTACATGGTTATCCTTTTGTATACTCGTTATTTCCAAATTATGAAAACATGATAGTTTGGTGTATTAATGATATTGTTCTCATTTATTGAGTTAGGAAATTTTTAAATATTTATAACGATGATAAAATTCATATTAATTCAGTATGTTACCATGAAAATTCATCATTAATTAACTATTATGTCATATATTTCACTATATTATCCTCGAAATCACAAAAAACCAAACATCTTCTCTGACTACATTAAATATTATGAAAATAAATAATAAAGTGGGTAATATTTTTAAATAAGTAACAAAAAACTCCATGAAAAAAACCTTAATCATTCCCATTATATGACATACATGGTTTTATATATTTCATATTTGAGTTAGAAGATAGACATTAATGTAATAAGATATTTTAATATTTAGTTTGGTTGATAATTTATGACCCTTGGTCACATTGAAAATAATTATATATTTTGAATTTAAAATTTAAAAACATTATTATTATTCTAATGTATCATTGTAAACTGTCTACTTATCTTATTTACATGATAAAAAATCAATTCCGAACATGTATGCAGATATACAATAATCTCCAAAATATCATGATGAAAATGGGGAGTAAATACTCAATATATAAAAAGATAAATAACCCTCTTGGTGAAATCACATAATCCCAATGGATCTAAAAATAACAATAAGATGTTGTATCTCACAGAGTGACTAAGGAAAATAAACCCGATATTTGGCCCCTATAAATTTCATATGTGAATTTGGAAGAACAATATGAGAACTGAATATTCTTGAAATTAATGATTATTTAAAATATTAATTCCTTTATGAAACTTTTATCCATGTAATGCTAAAAAATGTAGTGGAATTAAATTTATATTTAATTTCATTTGAATTTAGTTTTAATGAAATGAATAATAATTCCATTTGGAAAAAAAAATCATAGGGGAGTCCATGAAAAAAATTTCCCTAAATATTTTAGATGAGCCTATGGAAAACAAAATTTATTCTAAATTGGAGTTAGACACTAACGAAGTGGTTACACATTAGAATGAGTTAGAGATAGTCAATGAGTATTTTTTTTAAACTATTTATGTTTACATTAGAGTAATTTAATGAATAAGTATATGGAGAAGTGAAAATATTGATCTAGGAAGAAAAACATGAGGCCTCATACTGTATTATTTCATCATTAAATTTTATGTTCTTATATAATTCTATGTGTTGCTACAAAAATTATAATTCAAATATGACACCCTAGAAAAGAATCGAGCATAAATGTGCTATAATAAAATAATCATGTGGTGGTTCTAATTGATAAATCCCCAAACCACAATAGATTAGGGATATTTATAATATTTTTTATAGAATATAATATAAATAGAGGACCCTCATGTCTAATTCTTTAAAAATATATTTATTCCATTTACTCCATATTTCAATTATATTTAATTTAAAGTTTTAAATTTTAATAAATAAATTTTTTCTGCTTTTTCCTATAAAAGAAATAGTCTAGAGTGTAGATACAAAAGAGTCATCAAATGTTATTTAAAAATATTTAAATGAAGTTTTACTCATACCCATGGATATGAAATATTAAAAACCAATTATACTATTTTAAAACATTACATTACACTTATTTTTTATCCCTTTAAAAATCTATTTAGGAATTTCATTAACTATGAATAATATTAATGAAGATATATATATGATTAAGTGTTTTGTAGAAGGATAACTAATTGAAAATTTACTTTCATCATCATATTTAAATTATCATTTATGATAATAATTTATTTAAAATAAATAAATGTTATTATCCATTTTTATATTGGTTATTCTGATGCTATGTTTAAAATTTTACTAGAGCTCAATTTAATCTTGTGTTGGAAAAAAAATTCTAGAATGGAGGGAATTCAATTTGTTCTAGAATTATTAGAATTAAATTATTTTTGTGTTAATATAACTATTATATCCTAGAATTATTTTTTTAGAGATGGGATATGATTTGTAAATGAATAAAATTTTATTTAATTAGAAATCATTTAGTGAGAAAAATATACCAATGAAATCATTCGAGACAAACTAGACTATAGTGATTGAGTAAAACCCTAGTGAGACTCCAAAAAATATAATTTGACAACTCATGTGATCTAGATTGAAACAATTGTTTGGGATATGATATGGATATATTCCTAAGTTAATGTAAACTATATGAATGAAAGAAATTTTGTGTAAAATATTTTCCCCTCCTAGTTGGCTTGAGATGAGGTAAATTCCTACTAGCACTTAACTTACATCCCAAAGGGGCCAAAGGATGGTAATAAATGCCAAAACCAATAATACAATAGTGGGTCGATTTTACCATAGAGAAATAGAAAAACCCCATCAAAATTTACATAACAAAATACCACTAAATAATTCATGATAAGAACATCAAATAACTCCAAAAATATAATTGATATCAAAACAAAACTACAACAAATTACAATAGAAGAAGACTACATACATCAATGTACACAGAAGAATAAAAACCAACAAAATTCATAAACCCAAACAAAACACCGTGATCCAACGCTAACACCATGACCAATTATTATAACTAAGCACTATTTTAATGAAATACATTACCTTTACTTGTTTATCAGTTTACAACCTCTTCAAATTCTCCATGGTGTCAAACAGGGGGTGATAAATGAATCTCGTTATATTTCCCCTAAAATATCATCCCTTCTCACACCACTATTATAGAAAATGATAGAAAATTTATATCAAACTATATATATAAAAAAATATAATATTTTATCACAAAAACAAAAAAAAAATTATAAGAAAACATGTTTTCAAAACCAAAATTGATTTCCATTGAATGAAACAAAGAATTTTTTCCAAACAAATTAGCAATAACATTAGCATGGCCCCTTATAATCCAATAATTCAAACATCCACTCATTATTGTTTATGTGATAGATTCATACTCGTGATCTATCTCTCATCGATAAAATATTCTTCTAAAAGGAAAAAACCACATTTTATATTACCCCTTTTGTACAAAGACCAAGTCATGTTTCTACCAATCCTCATATGAAATAAAAAGACACACCACCAATTATCCCCAAAAATCATTCTAATACAATCATTCCAAAACCATTTCAATAAAAAAGTATTTTTATTGGAAAATATTCCATAAAACTATTTTCCATGAATCAAATAAGACAACAATGTTAAAATTAACATTTCGAAATAATTGTTCAATGAACTTATCACAATAATACCATAATTCCTCAAACCCTCAAAAAATATTGTTTCTAACAAAATTTGAATAATCATTTCAAAATAATTTTAAAAAAAATTATCAATTTGAAATCAATACTTCAAATTATAGTTATTTGAGTCAAGATATAATCCACCCTTGTTGTTAATTTTGATAAAAACAACGAAAGACATGAAAATGCCAATAAAAATGGGTTCAATCTCAAAAAACCCAACATATATCTCTTTCCCTAAAACCTACATAGAAATAATCCCTAATTATTAGAATGAAAAGTTATATATCCTTCCACATTGAAGTAGATATATGAATCCAAGAGAGGAAAAATATTAGATCTAATACTTACTATGATAAACTGCCACAATCAAAGACTTACAAAGGGAATCAGGCTTCAATGCACCATGATTTTCCTTCAGATCACTCCAAATCAATGGGGAAAGAATAAACTACCTCTTGGAGGAATAAATCTTGATTTTGGACATAAATAGTGGGTAAAAAGGCCCTTAAGGGAGAAAAATATTGATGTATATATTTTAAGGATCTCAATATTAAATTGTTCACAGTTAGTCATGTGGTTAGGAAAATTGTGTGCTAATTGTTCCCCAGTCTCTATTATATGGAGAACCGTGTATGATTGTCCCATAAAGTTTGGAATATAGTTAAAAAACCATGTAAATTTAATTTTTTTCAAACTTTTCATGGTTTCACCTAGGAGGATGAAATGTTTGGAAAAGCATGTGACTAATTGTTCACCAACCAATAATCCTCAATACAAACATGCATAGATTCTTTTACGAGTTACAAGGTTTCCAAAAAATGTCCACCAAAAATTATCCTTTTGTAAATTACTAAAAACATTATTAATGTCTTAAAATTCCTCACAAACATAACAAAAATACATTACATACTTAAAAATTTAATGAAAGGGTTACTTACATGATACTGAGGGTGGAATATTCTCCCCAGCATTGGACTTTTCCTTTAAGAAAGTAGTAACCCAACATGGTCCTAAAATAGTTCAGTCCATTTCTCAACCATTTAATTCTCATGTTCCCCTATCTCTTCCTAGATGTGACTATTTTCCAACAAAACATATATTAGAATGATTCTTTTTCCACAAAAAACAATCTATTACCAAATGAAAATCTGTACTCGCACATGCGCCAATGAAGTATTTAGATCTTAATCAACATGATCCCAACGAATCAAAAGATTAGGATCAGGATAATACATTTTAAACTAAGATACATGAAACACATTATGTAGAAAATTGAACCATGGGGAAAACTAACGGTTATTACACCCCCAACCAATTAAATTATCTCAAAAGGGACTATGTATCGAGGTAATAACATGCAATTATTCCCGAAATGAAGAATATTATAATGTCTTATATTTTCAATAATATTTTTTGAAAATTATATGGGATTATATTGAGACCATATGCTTAGATGACACAAGATTCCAGGGCCTGGGGTTCCCCTAATAAATGTTCGAACAATTTTTTATGTTACTTAAAAATTAATGCAAGTGTACGATTTTAGAAACATATTAACGGTTCCCTAGATTGTATATCTGAAGGCACTGTTGATCCCCGAACAACGAGTTTACCTAAGGAAGAACTAACATGTTTCTATGTGGTTCATTGTAAAAATTAAATATATGGATGTTATAAGAGATTAATAAAATATATATATAATTTATTTTTTTGATTTCTTCAAATTTACATAATGACTCTACAAAACATCAATGTGGAAACTCTCTGACATTGTAATAAAGCATCATGGAATCACTCAAACATGTTTAAAATTTTGAAATGTGTTAAAAATTTTCCTCATTAAATCGATTTAGGGAGTAATGTTTGAATTCATAATTCTGAAAAAATTTCCATGGAGCCTAAATGTTTCCCTGAGTCTAGGATAAGGATTCTCTATCATCGACGACGATGATTTGGAGAATGGATCTCAGATCAATCATCGATGAATGAAAAAAACAGACGAATGATGGATTAGGATGTTCATTGATGGATGGCCATCAATGATGAATTATCACCTCTGACTGATCCTATTTCTAGGTAGGGGTTTTATTTCCTTGTGACTTTATTTCCCATTCATTCATTTATATGACGAAATGTGATCTACCCATAAATTGGTTGTTCTGCAGGTCAACCGTTCATGTGTGATGGGGTCTTCTACTATAACATCATAAAGGGGGAATAATCTATTTGAATACAGTTTTTTCATTCCCATTTTATAATGTGATTATCTAAAGGACAATGAATAAGTCAAAAATTCAGTCCTAAAAATAATATGAGAGATGTTTCATTGGATGTTTTAAAGAATATGTAATTCAAATCTTGTGACCAAAAAACATCCCAGATATGGAGTTTTCTTCTAGATTATATTTAATAGAAACACAAAGTATTCAATAATTTTTTTTATGAGGATTGATTAGAGAAAAAATCAATGAATTATAAGTACAAATATGAATGAAATTTCCTTCCATTTTCCCCTCCCTCTTATAGAACAATATATTTAAATACTATGAATATCATAACTATATTAGTGACTTATCACAATATAAAAAGAAAATTAAAATAGTATTTCATCCATTCTTTTTATGATAATTGATCTTATTAATGCATGTGGAGCTAAAATAATCCCACCACGATGTTGAAACCCCTGATTTGATTGTCAACTGTTTAATAAATTTTTGAAATGAACCCAAAAAAGAGTGTTCCAATAATAATATTTATATTATTTTGATGGTTTCTCTTATCATATAATAAGATTTTTAGGATTTAAGAATACACGTCATCCTCATTATTTTGAATGTCCTATAGGGTTCAGATCAGTAAAATAATTATCATAGAACCATTATTGACCTATAACATCCCAACCCATTCTATTAGCATGGAATGATCCGTAGTGAAACTAAATTTAGGCTCAGGCCCAAAATTTCCAATGGAAAGAGATAAATTCTATTGGCATTATAAATCAGTGGGAGGATGATTTTATGTTTAAACATGCACAATATATGAATAAAAAATGACAATATAAATATATGAAGAATGAAGTGAAAGAAGTGAAGCTCCAAATCAATTATAATGACTAACAATAACATAATTATAGAATAATAAATCACAAAATATCTAAAAAATCAAAAAGATATTTGAATGTGGAAATACATATAAGGAATAACTCCAACCACTCCATATGAGGACTCCAAGCACTAGCCACCATCTCAAAAATACACCATCATGACTCTCCAATATAGAAATAAGATATTTTATCTACAATATTTCATGAAGAACAACTTCTACGTATGCATTAATTTTCATATAAAGGGAGTGAGTAAACGAATATAATAGTAATACCCTATGAGAATTCATAACTCATGCCACTAGGACAATAACATGCTAGATAATATATTAAAACAGGATTATGAGATAAAAATGGAACATCAATAGTATTTTAACACATTAAAAAAATTAACTAAAATAAAATTTGATCTATTTATTCCAGTTGGCATACTCAGTCCATGTTTCACAAACACACACACATGCATGTTGTGATAGTCCCAATAATCATGAGAAGTAAATAATCTATACACCAAGTCATCATATGGTGATAGTCCACTCATCTACTATTGTCCATCACTACACACTATCATAAGACACATCCAAAACAAATTAACACCCACCATTAAACATATTGCATGTTTATATTCTAAAAAACACTTTATTTTACAAAAATAAATTCTTAAATTTAATAATTTTAATCAAAAATTATACAAGTGACAACAAAATAACAATTTTAAACAATTTCAAAAATGGAATTTTTAAACTATTCGAAATCTAACATTTCCAAATCAGAAATATAAATTGTTTTCTAAAGAATTAATCTTGAGTTACCCATGAAAAAAAATTGAAAACAATCCATGATAATATAATTTTTCAAGTTCTAGAATAGGTGGATAAAAGAGATAATCCACCCACCTCACAAAGGTTCTCATAGAAAACAAAGAATAAATACGTAATATATATGATCTAAACACTCATTCATATTCCATTAATAAATCTGAAAAAAGATTTATCAAAACATTACTAATTAAATATCTCAATGTAATGTAAACCCAATATAATGTTCTATTCTATGTCTAATGAACATATCTAGAAGTGGAATATGGATGAAGATTGAACAGGCTATTTCCATCAATCTTTTGGTTCCAACGCACTTCAATCTGTTAAAAATAGGTTCTAAAAGGTGGATCGTTTCCCAAATGTCTTAAAGAAGTCCTCTAGTTTCTGATCCTAGATCAAATGGGAAAAGAGATTTTTTTAGCATAGAATGGCATAAGAATCAATATTTAGTGTTATTATTATCAACACACAGTTAGGATATATGGTTTAACAACCCATGATCCAACCATGAATGTGCTACTAGACAACACACAGGGTCCCATGGTTGTGTTGTATGGTTTTCGAAATCGAACCCAAAACGTTTGAAATGTCTCTATCTAAAATATTATTAATTCTCAGGCATTTTCCCATAGTTATTCCAAACCATGCTCCAACAAAGAACCTATCACGTAACACCCAGATTATTTTTCATGGTTTCTTGGATAATCTTCACGGTATCCCTTAACTATTACCAAATCAATCTCTATTAAAAATTCTTCCAAAACAAAAAAACAATAAAGAAACTCTTATAACTCAACCCAGACATTTTATACCATAAAAAATTAAATAAAGGTTAATGTATCTCATATATGTGTTCTTTTACTTAAAATATTTTTAGGTTAGTTTCTAATTCATTTGTATGTTTTATACATCACCGAGGCTCAAAAATTATAGTATTTAGAAATATCAAACATATTATAATTTTCTGATTTTTGTGCATAGGGAATGGAATTTATAACCTAGATGAAGCATTTTATGATGATTATAACACTGATTTTGAGTCTATAATAGTGTATTTACTCTAGAAATATTAAAATATGTGTTCATTCATAGGGTTCTACTGATGAGACATTCATTGGTGGAATTAATAAATTTTATTGATTGATTATTTGATTGATTGATTATTATATTTCTAAACATAAAATACCATATTTAATTATCGTCAACATATATTATTGGGGTTAGTCACCATAAACCCTATTTTAAGATAGAATATTATAATGATATTGATAGATATACTTATATATTCCAATGAACATGCTCTTCATGGAATCTCTTATGGAGATGAATGCAAATACAGTCTTCTCCGACAGACCTTCCAGGAATGAGGCAATGCCTGTTATTTTATACCCTCCACTATATTATTTACAATTTCCAATCATGGTAGACATATTTATGATTATTGAATAATATAAACTTATCCCTATGATATATCTATACTTTATTTTTGGCCTAAAATTCTTGATATTGTGATACATTTATCTATTCTAAATAATAAATATAACCACTCACAGTGAATGATTCTTGGTCCATTTCACCAAACACTAAAATTTTATTCTTGTTTTCATTTATTGTTTCCCCTATCTTCTATTAATTTTCAAAACTAACCATTATCATAACTGGTGGTTTAACAAATCTGTCCTAGATTGATAAAAAAATTTACATTTAGTCAAGAGATTCATTTATTTAGATGGTGTAAATATGTAGTATACTAGGGTCTATGATGTGTAGAGGAATTATACATGACTCTTCCCCACATAAAAATCATCTTTAAGAAATGAATTTCCAAAAATTGGTCAATAGTGGAACAGAAACATCATATGTATATTTTAGTGGGGTTTTGGGACTGATTGAAGGAAAGGACGTTGATGATGAGGCAATTTTGGGTGTTCATCATAATTTAGGCTCCAAACCATTATCATGTGATGAGTGATAAAAACCACACATTTTATATCTTCCAATAAGTAGTAATTAGGGTTTATATATAATATAAATATCACATGTCATATAGACAAGTGTTCAAATATTTTGTTTGTTTTCCAATCATCTGGGAACATACATAGTGTATAGTCGAATGTGGTCAATCAACCACAGACACTATAAAGTTCAAGTACACCCACAATTTATCATTTATGGTACATGAATATACCTTCCCAAAATAACATGCTATGCGATTTAACTGAGTTCACATATTTTAAACCCTTTATGGTTCATAATTTATTTAAATTTTCCAACAAGATGTATTGTGGTGGTACATATCGAGTACCATACTGGTACCACACATCATTTACTATATCACGCAAGTTGTTTAGGTTGACCCATGAACATCATGTGGTGAGGTGGTACATGATCATGCTACTACTGAGGGCCTAAATGTTATGCACCCCTATAGTGCATGTTGTGTTCATTTTTCATCCATTTCTGATTTTAGTATCATAATGCCCAGAACTTTTTTTAATGGTAGTAGTCCATGATTAGAATATTTTCATGTAGATTATAGTGGTACAAATGTTTTCAACATTTGTGGTGAGACATGAGGTGATGTGTTGATTTTATCCTTCTTGTCTATGTAGATTTGATGATGGGGGTCAAGAATTGATATTAGAGTGTGTTATAGGTTAGTAATCCCATGTAAACATTATTATGATTGGTCAAGGGTCCCCATTTATTTTGAAAGGGTTCATTACCCTCCCACATACATGGGGTGCGGGTACTCTATTTGATGCATTTTGGTATTCCTTTATCCATGGGTTCAAATGGGGAATGGGTCCTCTTCTGAGATTTCCTTATCCATTGACTAATACTTATAGTTTATCAAAGCACATATCCCCCAATATAGATTATGATAGGTGATGTGGGTTTCCTAATATCTGGGGAGTTATGATAGTAGGTTAACTATTCCCACAACTAAAATCTATTTTTGGTCAAGGTGTGGGTTCTCCTACCAATTTATAGAATGGTGACATGGTAATAATGGATAATATGGTGTAAAAATCCTTTGAAAAATATATATACATCAGTGTTGAGTTTTTTCACATTAATAGGTTCTAGTGGGGGTGTAAGAAAGGCTGAGCAGATTGTATGATTTTTGACTATTGTCTCTTTAGACAAAAATTTATTCCCTTCCATATGTGATGTAAAATGGGGAAACAAAATCATTTCTTTTTTAAATTTTTGTACTCTGAGTATACTCAGTTGACCATGAGATATGAACATCTAGAACATGATCCTAAGTGTAGTGGGACTTTTTTCATCGATGAGACTTATAGTGGTGGAGTATGTCTATATTTTTTCAATCTTCTTATGAATTTATTTCCTATACCAAAGTTCAAAATGAATTCTTTCTTAACATCCCTTGGATATTTTTGGACATCCTACTAATTATGATTATAATCACCTTTACATGAACTCTTTTAATATACTTGTGTTGTCATTATAAATGACTAAATATTGAAAGGTGGCCATGGTTGATATAGAGTTTTTATATCATGGAAAATTGTATGATTTATAGTGTCTGGTGATGATTGGTGGTTCATTGTGGCGGTGGTAACCGTTGTAGTTAGTGATCAATCCATTATTTCATTTAGAATGGAGGATTTTCCCCTATTCAATGTTCATCACTATTAAAGACATTTTTTTACTTAACATTATTATTTTGTTTTGTCTCTACGGTAATGTACAGTCTATGTGATGTCTCATGAATATGTTTTCATGAAATTCCCCCAATAAAACCCCTCCTACGTCGATGGTGGATATAAGAGTTACCCACTAATCCAGTATACATTTGGCTTTTTGATGGTGACTATATTTGATGATATATATCTCAAGTATATGATGAATTACCAACTAAATTCAAAGGAAAGTATAACCAATTATCCATTAAAACCCATATATATAAATGAAAAATTTAATATTTAAGAGTCCCAACTATAACTACTTGAATCATATAAAATATCTCCAGTTCAAATTCAATACAAAGATCCTAAATCTCAATAATAATGGCCCAAATAATAGTTTCCCTATTTTCCCTCGAGCGACATTAAAAAACTCAAGAAGCACTATATAGGGGTGAGAAATTGGAAGAACATTGTAGAATTGTATTTAAAAATAAAATCTACATCCATGTAAAATCAATATGTTAATACATGAATTTATGAAAAAAAAAATTATGGAAATTCTTGAAATAAGTGAAAGGATAGAAAGTCATTTGTATCTAAAGGTAAAAACAATTACCACTTTTTATTAATGAAAATATGACTTACATATTACATTCGTATAGTATTTACATAAAAAAATCGGTACAACCTTCAAAACCATGTCCATAGTTCAATAAATCATATCCATTAATCATCGTGGGTAATGTCATTAATAAAATAATAAGGAATGAAAATTACTCAAAAAATTACCACTTCCCATAATTGTTATTTCAGAGGCCTTTATAACTCAAACTAGGGGTGATCAAACAAAAAACCTCAAAATCAGGTCAAGAATTCAAGAATGAAATAGTAGTTATATACACATATTCCCACATTTCTATCAAACAATCATGTCAATAGAACCAAACCTTATCACCATGGTCTCTAATGTGACATCAGTTGTACATTACTAATCCACATAAAACATGTCTTGATCCTAATACATACAATTTCTATAGATCACTTGGTTATACAATCCATGAATCATTTCATATCAAATTTGAGTCCATACATTTGAAAATCATCATAACCCAGAGTACAAAAAATTTAATAATAATAAAATATGATGTTAAAATAAATAATAAATGTTTTAAGGTTAATGGATATCAAATTAATTTAAATTCCATTAAAAAGGTTAGTTAACTTCAGATCCATTTTATCATCACATACTCATACCATTACACAAACATAATTCATCTCTTTATCATTTGTGAATATTTTAAAATTTCATTATTATGATAGCACAACCACTAACTATTCATCAATATCCATATTAATAATTTAAAACCAATGATAGAGTTAATAATTTGTTTAATTAAATCAATCATCATAAAAAATGTTTTAATAATTCGTCAATAAATTTATTACCAAAAAAACAAATCCACATTCCAATTACCTCTTCATTAATTATAATATGTAATGATGTAAATCCATTTATTTATGCCCCTTATAGTTTAGTTTTGTTAATTTAATAATGATTCCATGTATTTGGATTATTAATACTTACACTCCATCCCTACTAATCATTTCATAGGAAGTCCAAAGCTAGACATGTAGTTATGACACTCTCTAATCCCACATAACCCATCAAATACTAAATATAAAACCCAATTGAACCAAACTTCCATAACATTCAAACTCCTAGAACATAACATCACACAAAAAAATACACACATATCCTTATTCTATTACATATGATCATCAAATTATACATCCATACACGTTAAATAGCACCTCCAAAGAATGGAACACTAGACCTTATTCTTTAATAGGCCTCTATATTCCAACTGAAATACCCATAGTTCATGGAATCATCTCGAGGAATGGAAATACATATATGGTATAAATTTTATCCCAAGGTTATATAAACCATACCTGATCAACAATAATATGATACATTACAAGGATACATACAAGAATTAGTATTCATATAATTCAACATTAGTATTACACTACCATCTACTCATATTCCCAATCCCATGATACTTCCTATTTCATTAATTCATTGGAGGATTTCTATTCTCATTCTTTTTTCCATTTAAAATACATATTCCAACCAAATTTTATCCTTTTATATATGGTGGAAAGACAAAATATAAATTAAAATTCTACATATCAATAAGGGAGTGATGAAGATGTGAATAAACATGCCTACTATGACACATTTAGAATATTTTCATGTTCACATCTCTTATAAATCATATTTTATTGAAAATATATATATACTTATAATATTATAATAATAGTACATAATTCAAAAAAAATTAAGAGAAGAATAATGAAAATGAATGAATAGTTGATCACAAGCATGGGAAAAAAGAATCTTCATTATTAAATATCGTTCCCTGGAACAACATCCCAGCACATCAATCCTGAGAGAAAGGAGTAGTAAAATAAAAGTTAACATACAGTAACACCTTCCCTTAGACCAAAATATTCATATTTGGACCATGGTAAGAGTTGATAATAAAATTTAAATGTAAATAAAAACCCCTCCACCTTGACCAAGCCAACACTTCTAAGGACAAGGGGAGAGTAATAACAGACCATGTCTAAAGTATTTTTTTGTGGGTTTATTAATAATGGTGGAAGTGGAATAATTTGGAATCACACGTTTCAATGAGTTGGTATTCGTAAAGAAAATGATGGATGTTATAAGTATTCATGCTAAGTTATAAAAATATAAAAGTAATGATAGTAATCCTTAATGGGTTTTAAGGGATCATATCATGTTCCTTAGAAGAGGAATAAATCATAAAACAAGACTGTTTTATCCTTATGGAATCAAAATATTCAAGGTGTTTAAGAACATAGGATACTTATAATGAAAAAGTAGTGGCCTTTATCTCAATGGAGTAATCTTAATAGTGATAAATGAAGTAGAAAATGAAATCATTCGGCCTCGATAGGTAATAAACCAGCCTTTGGTTCCCATAATTCTTCTCGAGTATCTTACACTCCTTTATGGCTTCTAGAACCTTCGAAAAACAGAAATAAACATAATATTGATGATCAAGAGAGAGATTTATTATAGTTTTAGTTTTGTTCATAGGATACTAATCATCATACATTTAAATAAAGGGAACTCTTCCCTTTATATAGGTGATTCTTGTTGCTCCTCCATGAATGAAGAATGTGTTAGGTTCATTTGGGTCTCATAAAATGACACCATTGAATTATTCTTCATTTATGAGTTTATAAAACTCATTTAATGAATGTTTTTGGATTGTTAAATCCATTAATAATTGATTAAATCAATAAAAAAGTGTGCATGATGATATGGTAGGTTTATGAAACGTTGGATTGAATTGTATTCAACAAGAATACATTATAATCTATATAAACTAAGGCTTATACTTGGGATATGATAGAGCCAAAATATCCTTAAAATAAATTCATCAAGTATTATTTCACTTACAATAATCTCCCACATTCAAAAAATTTCGTAATAACTTCATAAAAAACATTAAATTATTTTTCAATTCAAAAAAACTCATTTTGGATATGGTTTCCTCTAGATCTATTCATTTTGGAACAAAATCGTTGTTCAAAACATAATCCTTAACAAAATAATTAATTGTGTGATGATGTGGGCCTTAATATAATTGGATAAAAATATACAATACTAATTTCATAGATGTAATTCAATAATGGGCACTAATAAATAATCAATGCTACTCAAGCTACTAATGGGTCTGTTGTGATATCCATCAAATATACTCATATTTATATAAAAACATGTAAAACATGAGATATTTCATAAAAATCATATTTAAACCTATATAATCCCTATATCTAGGAATTTTAGGGACCAATAGATAACAAATACATCAGTATATTATAGTCCAAATCATATTTCTTTGATTCATTGAAATTGAAAGACTAATTCAATGACTATGTCACATGAAATTCATCTAACAGATGAGAACATCGCATGCCCCTCATCAAATTACTATACTACATCATATATATATCATAATAAATAATGGACATGTATTTCATTTATCTAACTAATTCAGGTTCTAGAGGCCTTTACTCATCATACTAGTTGAAAATCCCATATTTGATGTACTCTAACTGAAGGATTTGTCTAAAACATACCAAATAGCAATTTAATTAGAAATTAATTTTTTACAATGTGTCAGTAAATAATTATATAATATTCTTATGATGGTATCACACAAACCTCAAGTAATACTAATTCATAATAAGCATACACCCCTAGGTATATCAATGCTTTTATGTAATTTCATGATTTATATATTAGTAATTCAATACAAGTAATGATTCTTTACTTATTATTCCATAAATCTATGCTTTTTATCTCATGTAAAAAAAATATTAATGAGTATAAAAATATTTTCCTACTAACTTAATACATTCATTGTAATGCCCCGACCCCAGTTACCCAGAGTCGGTGCATTATTACATAACATTGGCATGATCAAATAAAGATCTAGTCTCGAAAGACCGATTAGTTTAGTAGCCTTGGATACACTAGATATATTCATAAGTCTTACATTACATCATAAAAATGAAAACTACAACAACATCTTTTCTCCATAGTCCACACTCATATCCCCACATACTATCCATGTAGGTCATTCATAAATTACTTCTTCATATTCTGGGAAAAATAAAACATTGAAAGGGGTGAGCTCAAATGCCTAGTAAGGATAAAAATATAGCGGAAACTTTTATAAATAAGAATAAACATTTAAGGAAATGTATAAATAAAACAAAATCCTTTTAAACTTGAACATAAACATAGTATGAAAAAAAATAAAATGAAATAATTCCATTTACTTATTCACATGGATATTCTACTAATCGAATAATCATATGCAATATCAATAACCACTTTCATAATGATGGAATGCATAATGCCAGACTATCATAACCACATAGCCAAAGCCTCATGCCAAGACTACAAATAAGATTTTGTCAAGGCCTTGTGCCAAGACACTAGTTTGTCTCATGAGACCTACCGATGCATCAAGGAGCTATAGCGGGCTCCACCTGTCACATATTAAGTCTAATTCATTCCCATGTGAAAAGGTTTAAACATAACATAAACATTCGTATTAAAACTAGAATACGAAATGTAAATAATTTATCCATAAACAATGAATGGTATAAAAATAGCACATCCACAGTCAAACATATCACAAAACCTTCAATACAATATAGAAGTTTTGTATCATAATAAATCAACTTCTAATAAGCGTAAAATCCATCAAAGGATATTGACATAGATGAAATCAAAACTCTTTTTAGAGTAATATATATTTTTATTTTGAAATCATTTAAGAGTCATATATTTATGAAATATAAAATTTTATTTGAAAATATTCTTATAAGCTTGTAATGTAAGCTTCAATGATTTTATAATGGCAGAAAATATCCGCACCCGGCATATAAGTTAAAAAAACATTCTTTCCTTAATTCTCTCGAAAAGGTTAAAAAGCACTTTGTTTGGAAAACGACTGAAAGATTCCTTTATAAACCTCTTATAAAAATTCAAAAAAGGGTATAAATGATTTTAACCCATATTCTTGTAAATAGTAAAAATGTTTTGAAATACATTTTGAAAAAACATGGATGTGCATGATAGAGAAATCCCAGTAGATTATTACATATAAACAACCTCGGATAATAAAGAGATTGCGAAATAAACCCTTACCTTCTACTTTTCCTTGGTTGGGGGTAGGTTAGACTCCTGTATAATGGTGAAATAATTGTTATTAAATTATACAATAATAATATACATTAATATGATATCATATATGATCTTTTAACATTGATTTGTTAATAATATCTTAGTATTATCATTGTTTCGGGTGTTAACTTACTCGTTTTATTTTATATGTTTTGTTATGTAAGTCGTGTTTGTCTTGGATAGGTTGTATCCTAATCATATCCATAATTATATAAAGTCTTTATATACTATTATTAATAATCAAATGAGAATTATACTTGAATGGATACGATGGAGAATGAATCTCATCGCGTTCGTGGAGACGGTAGTCCGTACGTACGCACGAGCGACAATGTCATTCTTTTGATACTAAAATAATATATAATTGGATGGTATATCATATATAAAGAATCATTATCATGTTATTTTTATTATTTACATGAATTAAAAAACATTATCATACCCATCTAAATAATAATATATTGAATAACAATTACACCACGACGTGGAGACGGTAAGTCGTACGTACGCACGTATGGTGACATGACATTTAAAGGATGGATAGAATACTAAATATGGTTTTACCATATTTATAATAATATTACAGTATATAGGAGATACTGTATTCATTATTTTAGAATGGTAATAACAAAGAAATAAGAAGTGGAAGAAGAAATGAATTTGAAAAGGGGTGGTGAAAACATTACCTCTTCTTTGGGTTCTTCCTTTTGATTTGATCAAAAGGGCTCCTTATGTTGGATTTCTGATCAAACTAAAGACTCTAGGTTGTAATGAGGGAAGTTTAAATAGTATTTGGGCAGGTTTTGGCCGAAACAAAATGCTTTGAAGGTGTGAATTTATTAGAAGGGGGAGTGTCCTTTTATAAGAAGGGGTGAGGGGAACTTTTGGAAAAGATAGAAATTTTATTTTATAATAAATTAATATTCGGTTTCTAATGGCTCCAAAGTGTATAATTTAAATTTTAAGGCGGGGATAGGTCAAAACCACTCCACCAATAGGATTTAGACAGGTTTGGGTTACTATATTAACCTTATCTTTAAGTATTAACTCTTAGTTAATTAGTTTCACTTTTACAATGTCTCGTTGTATTTTTTATATTATATGGTTTATAAACATACTATATACATCCAAGAGACCCCCAAGTGGTCCATTACTGATACACCTATCATGATATAAGTCTCTTGGCTGGTCCTTAGATTTTTAGGAATTTCATATCAATTAATAATATAATATTTTTTTAAAAACTCTTTTATGTCAATTTTGACACTATTCAATAATTGATTATTTTGTAAAAATCATAACAGAATTATTACTTCGAAAAAAGTTAATTAAATCAATCCTAATATTTCATATTATCCTAGAAAACCAGTGTAATTCATAAAAAGTCTCAAATTATATTTATTTGGGTATTTATAATATCAATTAATTTAATTTTTCACTATTATGGTAATTACTTCATCATCATTGTGTCATAAATAAATTTACTTATTTAATGTCTAAAAATTATAAATAAAATATAATTATGTATGAAATCATTTTAGATTTATAATGAATATTTACAATAGAATTTAATTATGTATAACCCTATATGAAAAATGTTTTAGTAAATAAACATTGATTTTAACTCTTTTAACTCTTCTTTGAATTAAATAATAATAAATGTCCTAATCTAGCCAAGTGGACGTAAATGATAATATTTAATTCATAAGGTTGTTTTTCGTCGAGATACACTTTTCCAATAGAATTAGAAGATGTGTTAGGGTAAAATTAATATCATTTTTACCCTTAATTACCCTATTTACTTTTTACCGTGGTAAATAAAAGTAAAAAATTACTATTCACCAAAAATTATTTCCAGCTCATTGAACCACATTTTACTCCTTGATATTAATCGTGTCTCTCGGATTTTCGAAATTTCACTCAAAGAAGCGGTAAAATTATGTTTCATGAAAAAAAAATTTTTTTTACCACCACTTAGTGGTTTCACTATTCATTAAAAAATGATGTTTTTCAGAAAAATACCAAAAATTCACCCTAGGATAATTTTGATATTCCGAATCCAAAAATGAAGTCCATTTTTGAAAAATGAAATTTATAAATTTCAAAAAGTGGTTATTACTATTCATAACGGCTAGTTTGATTGGTTGTGGTGTGTTAAAACTCGATGTTGCGTACAACACACGCTATCACATTATTCAAAGAGAAGTGTACCGAAGAAGCTTAGGGTGTTACATTCTCCCCTCCTTAAAATAATTTCGTCCTAGAAATTTCTAGATTACTACTGCATTAAAAGACTCAGGTGGTTCTTCATCATAAGTTCCTCGGGTTCCCATGTTGCCTCTTCCATCTTATGGTTTCTCCCCAAAACGTTTACCAGACACGTCGTCCGGTTTCTCAGTACTTGTTCTCTCATATCAAGAATCTTGATGGGATCTTCGCAATAAGACATATCGGGTTCTAGTTCTAATTCCTCATAGGTGAGTACATGCGTTGGGTCAGGCATGTATTTCCTCAATAGAGATACGTGGAACACATCGTGAACTTTGGAGAGACTTTGCGGCATTACCAATCGGTAAGCTACAACCCCAATTCGTTCTAAAATTTAGAAAGGTCCGATGTACCTGGGACTCAATTTACCTTTCTTACCAAAACGTATGACTCCCTTCCATAGAGATACCTTCAGGAAAACATGATCACCGACTTTAAATTCCAAATCCTTCCTTCAATTATCGGCATAGCTCTTCTGCCTAATTTGAGCTGCTTTGATGTGATTTTGGATTACCTTCACCTTTTACATCGTTTCCTCCACCAGTTCTCGAACTATAAGTTTTCTTTCACCAACGTCATCCCAACAGGTTGGTGTGCGACATCTCTTTCTGTATAACGCTTCATATGGTGCCATCTGAATACTCGAATGGAAGCTATTATTATAGGAAAATTCTACCAGATGTAAATATTGATCCCACATACCCTGAAAGTCAAGTGAGCAGGATCTCAACTTGTCTTCTAAGGATTGAATAGTTCGTTCTGATTGTCCATCTGTTTGAGGGTGGTAGGCAGTGCTCAAATGAAGTTCAGTATCCAAGGCTTTCTGAAGACTTTTCCAGAATCATGAAGTAAAACGGGGATCGCGGTCAAAAACAATCGATAGGGGTACTCCATGAAGTCTCACAACTTCATCAATATATAGTCATGCTAGACGTTCTAGTGGTAGATCTTCTGTTATAGCAAGAAAATGTGCTGACTTGGTAAGATGATCAACAATGACCCATATTTCATCGTTCCTTCTAGGATTCTTTGATAGCCCCATGACAAAGTCCACTGTAACATTGTCTCACTTACACTCCGGTATGGGAAGAGGTTGCATGAATCCACCAGGCTGTTTCCTTCCAACTTTCACTTGTTGACAAACCATACATCTTGAAAAAAAATCAGCAATCTCCCTCTTCAAGTTGTCCCACCAAAAATGTTCCTTCAAATCTCTATACATTTTGGTGCTCCCAGGGTGTATAGAGAAATTGGAAATATGAGCATCATCTAGCAATTCCCTTTTTAGATCAGGTATATCGGGAACACAAAGTCTCTTCCGGAATTTCAAAATTCCATCTTCATACACAAAGTCTCTCAATATCCAATCATTCATAGCTTTAATCGTCTTTTGAAATTATTCATTATCGGTATGATAACTCTTAATCCTTTTTAGTACAGATGGTTTGGCAACCATTTGAAAAAGCATTGATGTTTCACCTTCCCTGGTTATTCCCATGTCCATCTTTACTAGATCCAGAAAAATTGGATCCCTTTCCATTCTCATATTGTTCAAAACTCCATGATCTTTTCTGCTCAAAGCATCTTCCACCTTGTTTGCTTTCCCCGTGTGGTAGTGTATCGTACAATCATAATCCTTGAGTAATTCAAGCCATCTCCTTTGCCTCATGTTGAGTTCTTTTTGTGAGAAAATATACTTCAAACTCTTTTGATCAGTATAAATCTCACATTTTTCATGATAGAGGTAGTGCCTCCATATATTCAAAGAAAATATCACAGTTGATAACTCTAGATCATGAGTAGGATAGTTTTCCTCATTAATTTTTAACTGTCGTGATGCATAGACAATAACACTATCATTCTGCATAAGGACACAACCAAGTCCTTTCTTCGATGCATCGCTATAAATAACGAACCCATCATTCCCCGATTGTAGAGTCAATATAGGATCATTGACTAATCATTTATTCAGTTCTTTGAAACATTCTTCACACTCTTTTGTCCAAAAAAATTTAACCCCTTTACGTGTGAGATTTGTTAATGGGTTAGCCAATCGGGCAAAATTCTGGACGAACCGTCAATAATAACAGGCTAAACCAATAAAACTACGTACCTAAGTTATATTCGTAGGTGCTGGCCATTCTTGGATTTCCTTGGTCTTAGAAGGATCAACATAGATTCCATATTTAGAGACAATATGTCCAGGAAAATAAATCTCCTGAATCCAAAATTCACACTTGCTAAACTTCCCATATAATTCATTTCTTCTCAGAGTCTTCAGGATAATGCGCAAGTGATTTTCATGATCTTCGTAGCTTTTGGAGTATACCAAGATATCATCAATAAATAACACCACAAATTCATTGAGATATTCATTGAATACTCTGTTCATCAGATCCATGAATACATAGGGTGCATTAGTCAATCTAGAAGGCATTACTGTAAACTCGTAATGCCCATACCTGGTTCGAAATGGTGTCTTCGGAATGTATTCCTTCTTCACACACAACTGATGGTATCCAGATCGGAGGTCAATCTTTGAAAAGTATTGAGCACCATGCAGTTGGTCAAATAAATCATCAAATCGAGGTAGGGGATACTTTTTCTTTATTGTTATTGCATTGATCTCCTGGTAGTTGATACATAACCTCATATATCCATATTTCTTTTTAACAAAAAGAACAGGGGATCCCTATGGAGAAACACTAGGGCGAATAAATCCTTTATTACTCAATTACTCTAGTTATTTCTTTAGTTCGACTTATTCTACAGTGGCCATTCTATAAGGGGTCTTCGATATACGCCTTGATCCAAGAATTAAATCAATGTAAAACTCAACTTCTTGTTCTGGAGGATGTCCAGGTAAATCTTCCCGAAACACATCTACATATTCATTCATAATAGGTACATCCTCTATTTGAACATTCCTTTCCTCACCCACTGTAATTTCATCCTATTCCTCCCCAATTATTGAATTTAGTTGAGCTACTGGGGGTGGTTCTAGATAAGAATTAGTTGGTGAAGATTATGCTCTAAATATAAGGTGTTCCTTATCATCATCATCAAAAATCATAACCACCTTCTTCTTATAATAAATAGTTGCATCATTGTCTGAAAGCCAGTCCATACCAAGGATTATATCAAACTCAATAATAGGTATGACGATGAGATCAGTAGATAATGAACATTTATGTGCTCTGATGGGGATTGATTCACAAAACATTGTTACAATGATACTTCCCTTAGGAGTTTTAACTGACAACTCCCTTGTTAAATCAAATTGAAAATATCTAATTTTCTTAGAAAACTGGGAAGATATGAAACAATGTGATGATCCAGAATCAAATAATGCATTTTATAAACTTGAGGAAACCATTAAATAATCTTCCACCACGTCTTTCAGAGTTTCTACCTCAATAGTAGTGATAACATAATCTTGGCCTTGATCCCTTGGCCTTTTCTGAGTTAAGTTCCCCTGACTCTTAAGAAATTCATTTTCATAATGTCCCATCTCCCTGTAATTGTAGCATTGGACATCAGTAGCTTCCTTCTTCCCTTTGCAATTACGAGCATGGTGGCCTTTTTCACCACACTTGTAACAGACTCCCGTTCCTTTTAAGAAAGTACCGGGGTGTTTCTTCCCACATTTACTGCAGGATGGATATTCAACTTTTCCATTCTTCCCTTTATTTCCATTCCCATATAGATCAGCAAATCTCTTCTTCTCTTACATTGCTTTAAAGTCATATGACTTAGAGAATTATTTCTCTGTCTGGATAACACATGAGACAATGTATTTGTACGACGAGAAGGATTGTTAGACTAATGCTCGACAGAGAAATGGTTTTAACCCATCAAAGAAATGACCAATCTTAATTCTTGGGTTATGTATATAATCTCCATCATACCTTGATAACCTTTTAAAGTTAGCCTCATACATTGTGACATTCTCATCCTCTTTTTGTCTCAGACTCAGAAATTGCCTTTTCATATCTGCTCGATGGTCGTGAGGAAATTATTTTTCTAAAAAGGGATCATTGAACTCCCTCCATTCCATATTTGATACTTCATCATCTTCCTTCATGTTTTAAATCAATGACCACCATTGATCAGTATCTCCAGTGAGGCGTTAAACTTCCATGATAACTTTTTCCCTTTCACTACTCCCCAAAGCCTGAAATATTATCTCTAGGGAATTTATCCATTGCTCAGCTACTAAGGGATTTGTACTCCCATTGAACATTGATGGTTGTTTCCTCATGAATCGATCTAACATTGATCCTCCATGCTACGGATCAGGTTTCTCCATACGTTTAAGGTTATTATTCAAAACCTATGTGTGTTGTCCCAGTATGGTGATTAGCTGATCAGCACCAGTTGCATCACCAGCTCCACTATAATTATCTTGATCAGGAGGGAAATCCCTACATGGAGTTCGTGCATTGATATAGTTTCCATTTCTTCCACTAGGCTCTATTTCTAAACAATGGCATAAACTAGGTCAGTTTATGAATCAAAATACATAATCTCATACTTATAAAACACTAAACATAAATTGAACTATTTATGGATATAATCCATAATAATAAAAAATGTTTTCTTTGAGGAAGTATATACTCATAAACCCTTCATAATGATTTATAATGAAAATGAGATTTATCTTAAGCATATACCCCAGGAGTGTCGTATCCAAGAGTGCAGCAAGGCCTGTTGTCATGTACCAGTTCCCGTTCGAGTCTATCTCAAAGTGGTGTTTTCGGGTTTTACCCCTAGGTACATCTGTTCCAGAGCCGCCTCTACCTGCTCATATCCAGACAGGGATTTATTTCTCGAAAAACTCAAAAAATCTCTACAATACCAAAATTCTAGGAAGTTCTTCTATACTAATCCTCAAATTCCATCTTAAATCTATGTGCTCTAATAAGAGTATATCTAAATATAGCTACCAAGGTTTGTACTAAGCTTCATCTGATACCAACTGTAATGACCTGACCCCAGTTACCCAGAGTTGGTTCATTATTATATTACATTGGCATGATCACAAGAAAGATCAATTCTTGAAAGACCAATTAGTTTAGTAGCCTTGGAAACACTAGATATATTCATAAGTATTACATTACAACATAAAAATGAAAACTACAACAACATCTTTTCTTCAAAGTCCACGCTCATATCCCCACATATTATCCCAGTAGGTCATTCATAAATTACTTCTTCATATCTTGGGAAAAATAAAACATTGAAAGGGGTGAGCTCAAATGCCCAGTAAGGATAACAATATAGTGTAAACTTCAATAAATAAGAATAAACATTTAAGGCAACGTATAACTAAAACAAAAGCCTTTTAATCATGAACTTAAACATAGTATGGAAAAAATAAAATGAAATAATGCCATTTACTTATTCACATGGATATTATACTAATCTAATAATCACATGAAATATCAATAACCACTTTCATAATGATGGAATGCATAATGCCAGAATATCATAACCACATAGTCAAGGCCTCATGCCAAGACTACAAATAAGATTTTGTAGAGGCCTTGTGCCAAGACACTAGTTTGTCTCATGAGACCTACCGATGCACCGAGGAGCTATAGCGGGCTCCACCAATCACATATTATGTCCAATTCATTCCCATATGAAAAGGTTTAAACATAACATAAACATTCGTATTAAAACTAGCATACGAAATGTAAATACTTCATCCATAAACCATGAATGGTATAAAAATAGCACATCCATAGTCAAACATATCACAAAACCATCAATACAATATAGAAGTTTCGTATCATAATAAATTAACTTCAAATAAGCATAAAATACTTCAAAGGATGTTGACATAGATGAAATCAAAACTCTTTTTAGAGTAATATAACTTTTTATTTTGAAATCATTAAAAGTCATATATTTATAAAATATAGAATTTTCATTGAAAATATTATTTTAAAATTGCAAGGGAAGCTTCAATGATTTTATAACGGTGGAAAATAGCTGCACCCTCCATATATGTTAAAAAAACATTCTTTACTTAATTCGGTCGCAAAAGGTTAAAAAGAACCTTGTTTGGAAAAAGACGGAAATATTTCTTTATAAACTTCTTATAAAAAGTCAAACAAGGGTATAAATGATTTTAACCCATTTTCTTGTAAATATTAAAAATGTTTTGAAATACATTTTGAAGAAACATGGATGTGGATGATAAATAAATCCCAGTAGATTATTACGTATAAACAACCTCAGATAATGAAGAGATTGCGAAATAAACCCTTACCTTGTAATTTTCCTTTGTTGGGAGTAGTTTAAACTGCTGTATAATGGTGAAATAATTGTTATTAAATTATAAAATAATCATATATATTAATATGATATCATATATGATCTTCTAACATTGATTTGTTAATAATATCTTAATATTATCGTTGTTTAGGGTGTTAAAATACTCGTTTTATTTTATATGTTTTGTTACGTAAGTCATGTTTTTCATGGGTATGTTGTATCTTAATCATATCCAAAATGATATCAAGTCCTTAGATACTATTATTAATCATCAAATGAGAATTATACTTGAATGGATATGATGGAGAATGAATCTCATCGTGTTCGTGGAGACGGTAGTCCGTACATACGCACGAGCGACAATATCATTCTTTTGATATTAAAATAATATATAATTGGATGGTATATTATATATACAGAATAATTATCATGTTATATTTATTATTTACATGAATTTAAAATCATTATTATACCCATCCAAATAATAATATATTGAATAACAATTACACCACGATGTGTAGACGGTAAGTCGTACGTACGCACGTATGGTGACATGTCATTCAAAGGATGGATAGAATACTGAAAATGGTTGTACAATATTTATAATACTATTATAGTATATAGGATATAATGGATTCATTATTTTAGAATGGGAATAACAAAGAAAGAAGAAGTGGAAGAAGAAATGAATTTGAAAAAGGGTGGTGAAAACATTACCTCTTCTTCGGGTTCTTCTTTCTGATTTGATCAAAAGGGCTCTGTAGGTTGGCTTTCAGATCAAAATAAGGCCTCTAGGTTGTATTGTGGGATGTTGAGAGAGTATTTGGTCCGAGTTTGTCTGACCCAAAAGGCTTTTAATTTGTGAATTGATAAGAAGGGGGACTTCCCTTTTATAAGAGGGGGTGAGGGGAACCTTTGGAAAAGCCAGATATATTATTTTATAATAAATTCATATTCTGTTTCTAATGGCTCCAAAGTTTATTATTTAAAGTTAAAGGTGAGTATAGGTCTAAAAACTCTCAAAAATTAGGATTTGGATAGGTTTGGGTTACTATATTAACCTTATCTTTAATTATTAACTATTAGTTATTTAGTTTCACTTTTAAGATGTCTCTTTGTATTTTTTATATTATATGGTTAATAAACGTACTATATACATTAAAGATACCCCCCAGAGGTCCATTAATGATACTCCTATCATGATATAAGTCTCTTGGCCGAACCTTATATTTTTAAGAATTTAATATCAATTAATAATATAATATTTGTTTTAAAAACTCTTTTATGTCAATTTTGACACTATTCAAAAATTGATTTTTTTAAACATCATAACAGAATGATTACGTGGAAAAAAGTTAATTAAATAAATCCTAACATGTAATATTATCCTAGAAAATTATTTTAATTCATAAAAAGTCTCAAATTATATTTATTTGGGAATTTATACTATTAATTGTTTTAATTTTTCACTATTATGGTAATTATTGCATCATCATTGTGTCATAAAAAAATTACATTATTTAATGTCTAAAAATTATAAATAAAATATCATTATGTAGGAAATAATTTTATCTTTCTAATGAATATTTACAGTTGAATTTATATTATGTATAATCTTATATTAAAAATGTTCTAGTAAATAAACTTTGATTTTATCTCTTTTAACTCTTCTTTAAATTAAATAATAATAAATGTCATATTCTAATACAAGTGGACCTAAATGATGATATTTTATTCCTAAGGTTGTTTTTGGTCGAGATACATTTGTCCAATAGAATTATGACATGTGTTAGGGTAATATTAATATCATATTTACCCTTAATTACCCTATTTACTTTTAACCATGGTAAATAAAAGTAAAAAGTTACTATTCACCAAAAATTATTTTAATCTCATTGAACCACATTTTACTCCTTGATATTAACCATTTATCTTGGATTTTCGAAATTCCACTCATAGAAGCGGTAAAATTATGTTTTATGAAAAATTCAGTTTTTTTTACTACCACTTAGTGGTTTCACTATTAATCAAAAAATGAAGTTTTTCAGAAAAATACCAAAAATTCACTCTAGGATTATTTCGATATTCCGAATCAAAAAATGAAGTCCATTTTTGAAAAATAAAATTTATAAATCTCAAAATGTGGTTATTACTATTCATAACGGCTAGTTTGATTGGTTGTGGTGTGTTAAAACTCGATGTTGCGTACAATACACATTATCAAATTATTCAAAGAGAAGCATACCGTGGAAGCTTGGGGTGTTACATTCATAAATAACCATTGTACTCTATGATTATCAGTGATTAGGGACAAATCATGGTCATACTTTGTGGATAAATAACCATTCAACCATTCATTGAATGTAAAATGTAATACACAAGAATTAATGGTAAATATATGTTTACTTTATTATACCAGCATGATACATTTATGACCATTATACCCAAAATCCCATTTTTTTTATGACTAAATAATTCTACATAACCTACGTGTTGTTTCAGTGGTGTTGGTTTCATCAACATATAAATTAGATTAAATTATGTTGCCACATAGAAAATATTTTCATCACCCCCTTCAACAATCTATCATATGTGATGGTATTTTCAAAGGATTTTTTTCTCATTCGAGAAGATAAATGTTCTTTACCCAGATAAATGTATCTATTTTTTCACAGTGAAACTCAATAATTTTATTGATTCTATAAACCACTCCATGTTAATTAATGGACTTCTTATTACAAATAACTAGCTTTATAGAATCTGATTCATCAATTTACTCACCCATTATTGTTGATTTTTCTATGGTGACTTGTTTAGGTATCCTCAAAGAAATTACAGCACCATTTAGAAAAAACATGAAACCATCCAGATATATCATCTAGTCATTATCTGTTTGAAAAATAAAATCCATGTGACAATTTACAAAGATCATTGTCTCTCCTCTATTGATCAAGGAAAAATTCTTCATCCATATTAAGTAATTTGTATTTTCATTATAATAATCCTTTGACGCTCAATATGATTAGTTTTTTACATAAAGTTTAATATCATATCATAAGAGACATTATTTCAAGTAAAAATCCATACATACATGATAGATCCTATTGAGAAAACAAAATGAATCATTTCAATCCTAACTATAAAATTAAAATGATTTAAAATCGTTCTATGATTTGTTCCATATAACATTAGTAAATACCCATTCTCATACTTCTCCTTATTAAATAGTATTAGTAATTCTTAAAAACCTCTATGAACTATCTCAATATATTTTCATACATATCATTTTGGAAATTTTACCAATGTCTTTCATCCTATAGCACTTTGCACGAAACATTTTTATAGCGTGTATTGTAAAAAAATCTTTTTATATTAGGAATATTTCATCTATATACAATATCAATGATACAATAACACTCCAACTAATCTACTTTAGTATAAATCATTCATATACATTCTTGATGAAACAAAAATATTTGAATTCATTATCAGACAAGATATTCCAACTCTCAAAAGCTTTCATCCATCCAAAATGGACCAGTGTAAGTTTCTTACCATTGAGAACTCATTTTCACTTCAACACCATCAGGATATATCATATACACATCCTCAACTAAATTCCCTTTATAGAAAGTGGTATAAACATCCATTTGATATATCTCCTAATAATAATGAGTTGTTAAGTATAGAAAAATATAAATGGACTCTATCATCATAATAACTGAAAATGATTATTCATAATAAATACCATGATTTCCTAAAATCCCATTACACCACACATTATTTAAAGTAAGACACTCGGCCATCAATATTAATTTTTTTTAATGACCCACTTTCACCCTATGTGTCTCACTGGTTCTTATGTATCCACCACATTCCCAACATGATTAGTGTACATGATGTCCATCTCATCTTCCATTGATGTTATCAGTTTTTTGAAATCATACCTCTCAAAATACTATTAGTAAGAAAAATGTTTATCTCCTATAAAAATTACTAAATATTAATTTTCTATTAGTAATCCACATATATTGAGTTCCCATAAAATCATTCTATTAATTTTATGTTACTATGTTTATTAAGTTAGTTATTATTGCACTACACTTTACAGAAAAAACACATACTTCATCTTAGTAACATGTCTTATATGTTAGTATTGAACTTCTCTAGGATTTAAAATCCACCTATAAACATAAAAAATGATAAATTAATTCTAAATGAATCTATAAAATAAGGATATAAAAAAAATTCAGTAGTATTATAGAAAACATTTTCCTTGTTTTTCTTATAGTAACCAAAAATTAATAATTTGAAAAACATAGGGTAAACTTATTAGAATAAAAACATCATACCTATATTTCACAACCACTAATCATAATAAAATACCTAGTGTTACCTTTAAAAAAGTTTATATCATAGATTTAATTTATAAAATCATTAGATGAAACAAGATATAGAAGTAAAGAAGATGTTTCAGGAGCATAACCCAAGAATTAAATAAGATGGTCACATTGACTTATCATTGAAAAAACCTTGTCATAAAATGTAAAATAACTCATTTCAGACACAATATAACATAATATTATTCCACTATTACATAGTTGTTAAATAATTATATATTTTTTATATATACTAAATGAATTATTAGATATAATATTCACCACCATGATCTGATTACAAAATTATATTAATCTTGACTGGTTGATTCTATAATTAATTCCAAAACTATTAAATCCTTTAAAATGTTTCATACTTAATTTTCATTTGAAACGCATACATATTCTAAAAAAATACATCATTAAATACAGTGATGTTATTAAAACCACCACATAATTATATACTCATTGGTCTACATACATCACTTTTTATGAGATCTAATAAACCACTACACATTTCACTTATTCACATAAAATTTTCTTTAGTGATCATAAAATACAAATCAAATTATCATTTTTCAAATGACTAATAATATAATGGTTTCAATGATCCATGTTTTTATATTATTTGGATGTTTTTCTAATTTATATGTCTAAATTGATGATTCTAATGTTAGGTGGTATTAGAACTAAAAATTCTTTAATTTTTATAGTGGTAATAAACATGATTATCTGTATCTTGATTGTACAAATTATTTATTATTTTATTCATTACATAAATAATTTTTTAAAAATATATAGAAAAACATATGTTAATAACAGAGATTGAAAACCCCATCTTTTCCAAAAAAAATATAGAAATAAAATTTCTATTTATAGAATGTACATAGTAACTGTTTTGTAATTCAAGGATTAATTCTCTTGGTAATGTCTAATCATAAGTTCTAACCTCTAATTCAGTAAATCATGATCCATTATAGAAATTTAGATATACTTCACCCTTTATTAATTCCCCTATATCTTTGAGTCTATGTTTTTGAGTATAATGGTGTGGCTCAAACCTAATATCTAACACTCTTGAGTTATAGGTTATTGATTTAATTTATAAAACATTTATATTTTCATTCTAAAAATTCATATCCTTGAGAACACTTATAAAACTTTGATACTAACCTTTAATAGTTTTATAGGGAATTACCACATAGGATCTCAATATTATTAATATGAAATAATCCATAAACATTAATAAGTTCTAATTTATTGTTGACTGTCATTTATGATATATTTTCATCAAGGAATTTTAATAAAAGTGCTCCCACTTAAATTATGACCCATATAAATCAAATTCTATTTAGTACACAAGATATATATTTTACTATGTAATGAGTTTTATTTTTAATACCACTCACCACATCGTTATTTAGTGTCGAATCATCCAAATCATAAAAATTATGAGTCATCGATATTTGATTGAGAAAATCAATTGTTGGTTCCATTATTTAAAAAACATTAATAATAATAATATCGTATCCTAAAACTTATGGTTTCTTAGTTATGTGTAAAAAAAATAAAACATCAATAATATTCTAAAAAAGATAATACAAGGGCACCTTACTTTTTAAAGACATACCAAATAATGATTCAGTGTCACCTAATAATTTCTTTTTTTACACAAGATAATCAAGCTGAACCATAGTTTTACATAACCTACCTATAAGATGATCGAGATCTTGAAAAGAAGTTTTTTGTAAGGAGGCTCAGTCATAGTATTTTAATATCTATTATTTTATGTCTCACTAGTTTAATATACATCATATGAAAATTAAATTCACATGTATATAATCTTATGTAATATTTACCTTCTTTGTGTTTTTCTTCCATTGGGTATTAATGGGTTTAAAGATTTTGTTTTGGAATCCATATTCCATCCACCATTTTAATGTGTTCTCACCACATTAATTTGTAACTCTTTACATGAACTATAAATATTTTTTACTCACCCAAAAATAGAATCCAAGTATATTAATACATATCTAAATTCATCTAATCAATAATGTGAAAGAACTATTCATTTAATGTCATATAGTTATATGATATTGACCTACTCCACATGAGTATACATCAAGGTACATATATTCAATCCCTCACTATTCTAAAACATCCTCCATGCTGGTGGATAATCATTCCAAATGTCCCTCAACAAGAGTATATTTTACTTAAGAGATAATTCAATTCATAACATCTCAAAAACTAATATAAAAAAACAGTATATGATAATTATTGTCAATATCATAGTTATAAAATAATCAAATTTCAACTTGAAAAAAAAACTAAACATTATTGAGCAACAAATGGAATAGAATTCAAGGATCTATTTCTAAATGTAATTTATCAAATAAATTTAACGTGCAATTTATTTATATTCTATAAATAATTGATAAATATGATTTATTTAAGTAAATAACTAGTTAAATAAACTAATAAATTATTACAAGAAACAAATATCAATATTTCATATTCAATTTATAAATGAAAATCCCATTTTAAAAGTCCAAAAAATTATCATTTAAAAATCATTTATAATCTTTTTAATGAACAGCTAGGATTTCTCAATGTAATGATTTATTTGATGTGACCATTTTTGGAGGACCATATGTAGTTATAAACTATGTATCCATCCTTAGTGTGGTGAAATTTGGAGACTCAAAACACAATGTTCTAGCATTGATGGATGTTTTGAGGGTTACTATTGGGAGTGCACATCACGGTGTATAATTTAGTTCTGGTAATATTTCCAATGAAGTAGCACCACGGAATATAAAATCATAAATTTCTTCCAAAATAAATGTATTAACGATATTAAATCCTTAAATAAGATTGATTATATGACACTGATTGGTTTTGGGGGATCCTCTCATAATATATAGTAATAAGGAATCAATGAAACAACCCAGTTATATAGTTAAGAAATCAAAACATACAATAATTCAAGGAATAGAGAATACATGAATGAAAAATTGTTGGACTCTATATCAATGAATTAAACATGATGATGATATTTGATTCCATAAAAAAATATTCCTCTCGCTATTGTTAAACCACTATCCTTTGGATCATGGAATACTCTACCATGATCATGTACTCTTTATGGGGTTATACCACCTTCTAAACAAGTGATAAAAATATTTTCATGGATGAACATAGAGCATTATAATGTATTGGATTTGTGTCACAAGAAACCAATATTACCATATTGAATCAAAGTGAACATTAAACATTGTATAGGTGGGTTTTCATTATCCTCCATGAATGAATAATTCCTAAGGTTCACCGAGTGTTATCAAATTTCATCCTTGATGTATTCCTCATTGATGAGGGTATTGAACTCTTTAAATAAATATATTTAATTTATTTTATCAATTCAAAATGGATTATCACCCATGAAAACCAAGAGTGGAGGGACATGGAAGTTCCATGCATCCTAGGGTTGCATTTCATGCAACTAGACAACCTTGGAATAAATGTAACTACAGTGGCCCAAGATAGGGATATATTTATTTTACATAATTTCGTTAATTAAATAATTACATTACAAAAAAATAATATCACAATCAATAGTGTGTATAGTTTAATATCCTTGATTAAAAGTTATATAAGATCTTTATTTTACAATACTTCTGTACAATTTTCTATAATTGATCCAGATTAGGCTTCTCATAAGTTATAATTATTTTCATAACCTAGAGAAATGAAAACATAAGAAAGAGGTGATCTCCAATGATCAATAAGGGTAAAAATATGTTATAAATAAATAATATCATTAGTGGGAATAAGATAAGAAAATGTGTATAATCAGGATCCATAATAAAATTATACCCAACAAATCATAGATCATATATAATGGAATAAGGCTTGGAATAACATAATATATGGGTCAAAAGTGTGTGTAATTGTGAATCAATATACTAGATCCATGAGAACATAACCCAAAAATGGTAATAGTCATAAAACTCTGATATCTTTCCAATATAGCACAAACATCAGTATAAGGAAACATTACATTCATAAGTGACATAATTTCACCCATTATTGTGAAAAAAATAATTGTCCTCGGTTATGCATCACCTTCGTGATTTATACACTTTCACCCACATGTGGGAGAAACTTGGATTTGATGATTAATATATGTATCATGAGATTTAATATTTAAATGATTGAATTGGAGGGAAATGTACGACACCACCCATCATCCACCAAAATTCTAAGTGTCACTTGAAAATAGTACACATATTATATATAATAATTAATCCATGGAAATAAAAAGTGATCCATATCCTTTTCAAATATAATCACATAAAAATCATTCAAAATCATAAAAAATCATATTGAAAATATATGGGCATCTAAATATATGAAATAAAATTCTAATAGAATAGAATTAAATCAAGGTAATAAAGAATATGGTATTTACACTATATATATAAAGGGTATATGATTAGGTAAACAATTAAACCAATCAATCAATATATGGAATTCGGGTTGGTAACCTTAAAACATTGGATGGAAATGTAGGGTATTCCCAAATTAAAAACATTAGAAAATATCTATCAATTATACACAGCTGGAGATTATAGAATGAAAGGGTAGTGATAGATCATTCATGTAATGAAATAGAAATCACTTCTTATATTGATAAAATATAAATTATTCCCATACTGATTTTTTATACTATGTAGTCAAATTTCTTTGAATGAATAATAAAACAATATTACATGTCATGTAATAATACCAATTACTAACTATATAACCCGTATAGGGATATAAAACCAAAAATACTAACCATTTAATGGTATACTCAATAGGATCGAAATCGTCTTGAAATATTACAGTAGCCATTAAAATTTTTAAAAGAAAAAGAATGATTAGGAATATGATAGACAATATCAATGAAATTGTAAAAACCATTTGGGAATAAATTATTATATTTTGTTGTTTTATGGTATATATATAAGATGAAATGAAAATTTTGACTTTTAAGGTATGAACATTGCATTACTATTATATGCCCGTTGGTTAATATGACCATTGGTCTCTATGACTGTTGGCCATTATATCTATTATTAATGTTGTCTTTATAAAGTAACCATTATGATTATTTTATATCAATGGTAATTATAATAGATAATTGTAAATGGATATATTAAATCCTAAACTCATCAATTAAAATCCATTCATATGTAGCTCATTTTTCATAGCTATAGTGGGGGAATCATAATTGGGAGTTTATCTAGATCAATCAAAAGAATAGCTTCAAAAAGTGAATATTGAATAAAATCACCTTAGAGATGAGATTCAGCAAGTGGAGATCACCACTAGATTAGTTTTTTTCAAACTATCTCTTGCATGACCACCATTTCACACCTTACACTTAGTTTATATTCTGTTTTCATAAGAGGATATATATCTAAGACCAATTAGTATTGAGGTGTAATTATTTTATAAAGAAATTAATATTTTTAGGGATTCCACATTCTTATTTAATGTATCACCCTTTAATTCAATGCATATTATTTCAGAATATGAAAAATTGACTTTTCATTAGAGACTAGGATTATATATTTATGGTAAATGTTTAAATTTATTTATAATTGGCATAAATTTAAAAAAAATTATGTATTATAAGAGGTTGGAAACATATATGTTATTTTAAAAAAAAATTATAAATTTATATATAGGTTTTCTAAAGGATATTAATTATATTGTATATTAGAAATTAATGGTGAAAAATAATTATATATAATTAAAAATTAAATATCTCATATATAAAAAACTTTCTTAACAAAATAGATGAAATATTTGAAATCATTTTTTAAAAATTATCCAATAGTGATTTTTTTATAATTTTCTGAGGAAGAAATTTTCTTCGGTACGATATAAAATACGGTATAAAAGGAATCTCTATGTTTTTAATGTGTCATCATCAATTTCTAAGAAGAAATACTTGAATGTAAGGCTATTATCTTACTCTTTACTCATTTACATTAAAGTACTTAATTTATAGTAATGTATTTTATTCTTATTACTCATTAACTTATTTAAATTATTCCATTACGAACCACGTTATCTTATCTTAATGAGAACCTTTTCTACCATCTCATTAATCCTATTAAACAATCCTTTTGTGTACATATTATGTTGTTGAATTCAACCCTTTAATTTTCACCAAATTCAATCAAATATCATTATGTTATGAATACCCAATAAATTTATATATTCATAGGTATTCACCTATATGTAACCATGATTAAATTATTGAGGACTTATAAATATAAAACACGTATTACTTTCTCATTGGTTAATACTGATGTAACATTAATGTCTTTATGAACATATTTTCTCAAGGATTTTATATCAAAATATTTCATTATTCTATTTAGTTTACTGATTAAATTAATTATTATGATATATGTGGCTCACATGAATTAATAAATATGTAGTGTTAACCCTAATAGCACACTAATTCATTGGGTAAAAATTTAATCTCTAGATGTGACAAGTTTTATGATACATTGAGGACTAACTATCGGGATTAATTTTAATATAACCTTAGTGATAAACCATTGTGATATCTTTTTGAATCTCTCATTTTATATCATTTAAAAATTTTCATGTCTTGATTTATGATCATTCTATTCTAATATGCATCATGTTTTTATGATCATTCCCTATTTTTATGCCACATTATCACATGATTCATATTTTCTTTTCTTATTCCTCTACTTGGATTAATGTTCACTACATTATTTCGATGTATCTCTCAAAGATATGATATGTAGTAAAAATTACCTAGGATGAATCTATGAAGAATCATATCATGTGGATTATAAGATATTTTATTTTTTATCAATTATTTTTCTATTTTCCAAGAAAATAATTCTCAAAATAACCTCTTTATTTTTGAATTATTTGATATTTAATTAATGGTTTATGTATAGAAAAGGATGGATGACATATTTATTAAAATTTGGAGTTATAAAACACTTGTAATATTCATAGAGATAAGTATAAATATAGTAAAACACCTGAAATTGTTTTGAAATATAATGAGAGTGGATTCTAAGAACTGAAATCCATAATTGGATTTTATAAGTGGATTTGGATTTGGAACAGTTTCACCTAGGCATATAACATGGAAAATGTTGAATTGGGTATCAACATGAATGTCACATGTTGCATGATAAAGAATCTCTTTCACACACCTAGTTTGACATTCTCTAGGGATATTATTTGGTTAATCAAATGCTTTTTGGAAACCATTGTGAATAATATATTGAATATATAATTGATATTAGAGAATTTTAATAAATAGAATCTTGTAATATTGTGGTTTTAGGACTTAAAATACCTTTACAGTTATAGGATTACCAAATGTAACATATTTCTTAAGTTGGTTTTATTATTATATAAAAAATGTACAAAATAGGGGGAACTATTTCAATGATGAGTGAAAGTGATTATTTACTGAATACCATACAAAATAGGGGGAACTATATTTATTATTATAAATATAGTACTCATTCCCATGGTGGAATTTTACACTAAACTAGTGATGTATTAGATCTTAGAGTATAATGATAATATCAACTATATAAGAAATGAAATTTCAGCAGCCTTGATTGGAAAACTATGATTTATTTTAAATAGAGAGATATCACATCCTAATATTTTTCTAGAAGAACATCCTATATACTTATTTATGGATGTTGTTGAGTAATATTGAGAAGAATATAAAAGTATAAATAAAGATAATTTCCCAATTGATCCGCAACACATTAATATATTTCTTAAAGTGTTTCCTAGACCTCTACCAGAAAGTGAGGTGGATTTTTCTATTAAACTCGTACATAGATCCAAGATAATATTGAAACCCCCTTATAGAATGGAATATTTGGATTTATAGGAATTAAATAAGAAATTATAATACAAATTTAAAATGTCTTTATTCGACATTGTATTTTTTTCATGGGGAACACATACTCTCTTTTTGATAAAAAAGATTGGTTTAGGCAGCTATGCATTGACTATTGATAACATAATTGAACCACATTAAATAAAAAATAAACTCTACTTATGATTCATAATTTTTTTGACTACATACAAAGGGATTTATTATATATCAAAATTGATCTTTGGTCTAGGTATCTTTGGTTGAGGGTGAAGAAAAATAAATCCCAATGACTATCTTCTAGGAAAGATATGTTTATTATGAGTTTTTTCTTAATCCCTTTATCTTGACAAATTATTCTATAATATTTATGTATTTGATGAATAATGTCTATAAAGAAGATAGAAAAAAGGTTTTCATGTTTATTTGAATTTAAAACACTTTTTAAGAAATTAAAATGTTTAAACATCCTAGTATTTGACTATTTTAATAATTAATTTTATGATTTAATGATTTTTTTAAAAAGGGTTTAGAAGTACCAAATTCATAATATAGAAGATGTGATAGAAAATTGTATAAACAAATATGAAATTCCAAGGATTAAAACCATAAAAAACTGACTGAGAGGGAGTAAAATATGCTATAAAGTTTTAATTAACACCATCAATAGTAATTTATAGTGTAAGAGTTAAAAAAAATCAAAGCATAAGGAAATGTTGAAAATGAGATAAGTCTTTCTAGGGTAGAATAACATGTGTCATGGTGGAAAAATAAATTTCATGATGTGAAACCACCCCCTAAAACATACGGCCAAATTTCAATCCCTAAAAACTCCTAGGGTTTTTCCTTAACAATTTTATGTTGTAAACACATATTTATGTCGTAAAAGAGTTCAGTGAGACTAGAAATGCTGATTGTTTTTAAATTAAAATAACTGATGTCAAAATTTTGACTCTAAACCCCCTCGTCTCCCCTAGTTATCCAAAAAATACATTATTGACCAAATTTTTATAGAATAGGGTTTATTTGATGCCTATAAATATGAATCTAGGGGTTTGATAGTGCATCCCTTGGTAAAAAAATTCTCTAGATGAAGACCTACTTTAGGTTTACTTCCCCATTTTCTTTAGTTTTTTTTTCTTCAAAAATTTTTATGTATCACTTCTCTAGTTATAACTCATTTACCTTTTACATATAGGGGTTAGTGTTTCAAGTGATCTGGACTAGGGAAGGCTAGATTGATCGGTCCTAATTTTAGTTTTTTACCTAAATGAATAAAATGTTTTCCAACCACTTACTTTTGGTTTTTATTCATTATTTAGTTTCTAACACCAAGTAAAACTATGTTACTGTTATATTATTATAATTTCAGTTTTAATGTTTTTTGATCCATATCTCCCTCCAACCAATTCTCATCTATTTAGTATGAAAAAAAATTGGATTGGGTGGTTAGTGCTTGACGATCACCAGTACATGTGAGTAATAATAGACAGAACTATTGAAATTAGGTAATTTAAATACCCAATTAGTGATTAGCCAAATTTATAAAATGTAATAGACATAACTCCATGAACACTATAAGAATGTTTTTTTGATTAATACTTTGATTAGTGTTACCTTCACCATCACCATCTACCTAGGGAGATACGGGAATCAAAATAAGACTCTCTCTTTCCCATTATGTTTATGAAGATAATTTTATAAATTTAAACAATGATTCTATTTCCCTTGGTTCATCCAAACCTAGTTTTACAACCACTTTTACCAATTATATTAAATTAATTAAATTGAGCTACAATCTAGACATAATTTCCATAAATAAATTCAAACCATCTTTTCATAATTTCAATAAAATTTGAAAAACTAGTTTTCTATGAATTCCACTTTTTGGGAAAACCTAAGGTATATCTAACTATACTATAAATAGGTAATTAATATTTGTTTTTACGTTCCATGCAATAGTAATGCATCATATATGTCTTGGATTCTATGGAATTAGTTCCTTATAAAACAAAAATCCAAAAATATTAACTTTGAATGAACTATAGAAAAAAAATAAATTGATTAGTTTTGATCAATAAATTTGATGAATTATAAATAAATTATGAAAAATTTACCTTTCATATAATAGTGACATATTCATTGTTCACTCAGAACATGAAAATATTGCTCTAAATCCCAACCAAACCCTGTGATGTCCTTCCATGCCACAATTTTCTAATGAAAATAATTAACTCTTAGTCCCCACCATAGAAAATTATTTAGATATTTGAATCTATAGGATTCATATTCTTTTTAAATTCCATGGTTATTTAACAGAATACCAGAATAGGAATATTTTAGAATTCACACATGTCTTCCCTACCATCAAACCCAAAGGAGTTGTGGAAGAGATTATTAAGTTAAGGGAATTCACCTATTCCATAGAAAGAGATACAATAGAATGATTGTACAACCTATAACCAGTCAAGATATATAATTGGGAATACCTAAAGTGATTATATTTGAAAATATTTTACTCAATATCTACAATAATAATTATTATGAAGGAGGTCTATATTATTATTCAGTAGACACAAGAGAACCATTATGAGTATAGGGAGAGTTTCAAGTAGATCTATTATAGCTACCCACATCAAACCCAAGAGGAACATCAATTTGTTGTCTTATTTTACCAATTCCTTCCCAAAAATTATCCTATACTACTCGATTCCCCATCTATAGGACGCTTAATAGACAATTCACCAGTAGATTCTATACAAATGATTAAAAATATTTCTCAAAAATCACAATAATTCTCCACTATATTTATTGACATGATGGATATACATGAGGTATTAACATATGATTCGTAACTAATTTATATAACTAAAATTTATAAATAAAATTATTTTAGTGGAAACTAGTAATGAATAAAATTTGAAGAAAATAGGTCGAGCTTAAGTAATGTTTTTTATGTTCTTCAATTAACCATTTTGATGACCAGTGTCTAAGAATTTATGTGATAGA